>CM021103.1:100181910-100704463 GCA_007115665.2 Sequoiadendron giganteum
AAGAGTGTTTGAAGGAGAGGTAGGTAGAGAGAGGGAGAGAGGAGATAAAGATAAGTAGAGATGGAAGGAGAGGTAGAGAGAGAGGTGGGATAGAGAGAAGTAGAGAGGGAGTAAGGGAGGGAGGGAGAGAGATGTAGAGAGAGTGGTAAGGTTTTATGGATGTAGAGGTAGGTAGAGAGAGATGGGAGATAGAGAGTAGATAGGGAAGAAGAAAGGGAGAGAGAAGTATGGAGGGAGAGAGAGGGAGGTGAGAGAGAGGTTAGCTAGAGAGAAATAGAGAGAGTGGTAGGGCGTGATGGAGGGAGAGGTAGGTAGGTAGAGAGAGAGAGAGGGGGGAGGGAGATAGAGACAAGTAGAGAGGGAAGGTGGGAGAGAGGGAGAGATAAGTGAGGTAGAGAGAATTAGAGGGAAAAGGAGAGAGAGAGAGAGAGAGAGAGAGAGAGAGAGAGAGAGAGAGAGAGATTTCTTTTGATCAAGGGAGAGAGAGTCAAGAAAAGGGACAGAGATAGTGAGAGAGAGGTCTAGAGTGTAAGCGATAAAAATGAGTGAGATAGAGAGAGAAATAATACAATTTTTTGATTACTGAAATTTGACCTCCTGATTATTGAAATTTGACTAAGTTTGAAATTTGTGAGATCTTCCAAAAATTAGAAGAGAGAGAGGGGAGAGAGGGAGGAAGGGAGAGAGAGAGGGAGTGAAGAGATAGAGAGTAGAGAGAAGGAGAGAGTGAGAGAGAAAGCTGATAGAACTTGTTGACTACTAAAATCTGACCTCTTGATTACTGAAATTTGACATGCTAATTACTAAAATTTGACTAAGTCTGAAATTAAAGATCTTCCAAAAACTAGAATTTGCATTATAACTCCTAGAGATCTGAAACCACTCTCAAACATCCTGCCTATATACATGAAATATAACTTAAAGTATAAGAAAGTAAATGTGCATATGTAAATGTTAAAAATGTTTATTTCATGTATATAGTTTCCTTGAAAGATAACGAGAGGAAAGAGATAAGAAAAAGAGAAGAAAAAAATTCAATGTAGACCAAAACGCGAGTGCGTTATAATGTGCTCGCGTTTTGTCAATGTATTCACAAAACGCAAAAAATGCATTCACAAAACATGTCAAAACTAAGATATAACGCGAGCGCGTTATAACGCGATCACATTATATCTTGCTTTGGGAATTCCCGAGCCTTAGGCTTGGTATTTGCCTTGGAATACCAACCCAAAGGCTTGGAGGGCATTCCCAATGACCAGAGATGTGTTTTTAAAAAATCTACCATATTTCACATAATCGAGTTCATGCTCACTGTCAGGATTGCACATGGTTCAATATCGAAAAAATCGAACACATGGTTAATGTTGGGTTCTCTCTTAGCTATCCAACGATGTAATTTTTTTCACTTTCTGAAAATGTTAAGCCTTTCATCCATAATTTATTTTATTTGTATGTCTTTTTTTTGCCAAAAAGTAGTGTTTGGTATTTTTTTCATTATAAATTAATCATTAATCGATTTTTCAAATAAATTACATTTTTAGAAACTAGACACCATTCTACAAATTTAAAAAATAAAAAATAAAAATTCATTTAGTTTCCAAAATTTGTAGGGGTAGCACGGCCAAAATTCTATTTTTTAGGAAATGTCCACTTCGAATATTCATTAAAAAATTATCAGAAAAATCATGCATCAACTACATACTGTTAGCTAACTTCTGGCCATTGTGATTTTAAAAATACTAAAAAAAAGTTCACCGTATGAGGGTCGTACAAGAGTTGCTACACTATGTTTTTCTGACAAAAACAACACCAATTTGTGTATGTCCCTCATTTGAACCTCTTAATCTCAACCATTTTCAAAATAAATTAGTAGTTTAGAAAGTAGACTCGGAGCAGTTGAATCCTTCTTTTTGTTCCATCTCAAAATTTTGAGTGTAAGTATCCTCAATTTCACGTCCAAGGTCAGTATTTCCTGATTTCAGAAAAAAGCTGTCCACTTAAGTCCCCTTTTTGGGAACCATCTTGGTGCACTTACCCATACTTAATAAATATCCATCAAAAAATCATCGACCACTTTTAATATATATAAATTAACAAGTCAATACTGATAAGATCATCATCATATATAACTAAAACAAGTGAAAGTCAAATATGCAAGTACATCAAAAACATGTCAAAATGATGCATGTCCAACAATCGACATAAGTGAAAATGATACATGTGCAAATGATATAAATAAAATTGATAAATTATGTAACTCAAATTGATACAAGTCAAGATGATATATGTCCAAATGATATAGATAAAATGATGCATGTCAATATGATACAACTCAACAATATAGTACTATAGGCCGTGAAAATGATACATATGATAGTAACCATGAAAAGAGTCATCATAATGATATATCAACAATGATCCATGATGTAGTCTATATGATCATGAATGTCATTGGTTACTATCACCAACTGTCTCATCATCATCATCATTGTCATCGACCTAGGTGTCTTCCATATATGTGTCATCATCATCCTCTGCCATGTGATTTGTACCAGCAGAACCAATATTTTGTGGATCTATATCACGTTGAGGATCATCTTGATCTTCTGGAAGACCCGTGTTCTGCAAAAAAAATATTTAAAATAAAAATTTATTATTTATTTCATGCAATAATTTATTTTTCTGTTATATATATAATATTACAACATATGAGACAAAACCATAATCATATTACATCATATCAAAGTGCACATACCATAATAATTTTTTTAAAAAGTTACAGCTAATACTAGTGAGTCAGGAGAAACTTCAACTTTCAAAAACAAAGCCAATTAGGCTAGCAGACTTGTGGATCAGGCCAACATTTGGTGGAAGAGGAAGAAAGATGACTAGAACTCTGGAGGCCCACCATAATGGATTTCGGTATTCAACCATGAGAGCAGAAGAGAGAGCTGATATCATGTATCAAAACATTAAGCATGCATTCTTCTAGCCAATAAAGAAGGAGATGATTACGTTGCTTCATTTTCATTTGCATAACCATATCATGGTGTGGGAACCAAGAAGACCAAGGATGTCTAGTTTTATGTGGAGGTAATGGATATGGTCCAAACTTTAGGAGGGGCAAGAAGATCAATGTATGATCCTGATGAAATTGAGGAAGAACAACAAGAGAGGGACAAGACTACAAAAACACAAAAAATGTAAGAGAGCTATGGGAGCAGCCTTGTCTAAAAGATTAGATTACATAATCATGGACTGCAGAAACACAAAACATGTAAAAAAGGAAGATGCTAAAACTGTAGACTGATTATATCCCACAAATAAGATCATGCTATCCATAATTCACACACTCATTTTAAGGAATTCAAAAAAATAATAGAGATATAGTCTCCCCACTAAAATACAAGCATACATAGTAACCAGTGATTAAATTCCTTTAACAGTTCTCTCAAAAATATACGATGATAAAACAATTAGCTTTGAATTAACAAGGATAAGGACAATAACTTACGGTTCGCCTCTAGATGTAGAAGGGCGCTTCACTTGAGCACCCCCATGTAGCTCTCCTCCCTTCCTCTCTTCATTTATATGACCACTAGTCTCACCTCAAGTTGCTCTTGCAAAAAAAAAATATCATATTCATTATAAGTCATTTAGGTTTCTTGTTTCTACAACCCCCTCCTCCTCCTTCCCTTACAATCACAAAAAGCATGAATCCTTCATAGATAAAACCCCAAATTCTCAACAGTCAAAATGGATATAAATTCAAAACCCAAAAAAACAAACCCAATAAAAACACAAAATACTCAAACACCAAAATTAAGATCAGGCTCCTCTAAAACCCAAGAAGAAAAAGGAAAAAAGAATCACATAAAATTGAAGCTTCTGGAAAAAAAGTATTCGACCACATATTTGTGTCCAGAGGTCAAGAGATCGAGACTCATAGAGCTTATTTAATTTTCACTACCTTGTCTCGCATTTTTTTCTTTCTTTAACAGATCCTTGAAAGCTTAATGGTAGATTAAAAACAAATGCTTTCATTGAAACCCCAACTATTACTAAAGCCTTCTTAAAAAGGAGCATCAATTTAAAACATATACATGCAAGGCCTTTCAGGGCTTAAATAGACTAGCCTCTGTACTAAACACTTTCCACAAACAAACAAAGGGCATTGCAATATAATACAAAAGAAAATAAAAAACAAAAGTAAATTGTGAACCAAGATGCACACCACAAACCTTGTTTTGAAGCACAAAAATCCGTTGTTCAAAAATATTTGAACCTCCATCGATCTGCTGCAACTAAAATCAATCACAATTCCATCAAATCCATGAAATACTAAGGCATAGACATATCCTCGTCCTCCTAATACTCCTCCTCCTTAAGGATTTTTCAAGCAAGTAAGAGAGCTATGGGAGTAGCCTCATCTAAAATATTTTGAACTAGAGATTGATATACCATTTAGAGAGATTGGTTTTCATGGAGTTCCTTTCAAAGCCTCTTCTTTTATTGTTCCTATGGTAAATTGTTTGGTAGAGTTGGTGGAATTACCTTTATTAGTAATCGCTATTAGTGAGATTGAGAATTGTTAACCTTGAGAGAGTAGGACTTGGGAAAAAGGCATTTGATATGGTTATTATTTTCAAAGACTTCAAGCGGGATGTACTCCGAATGTACGCCATTCCTCAATCTTCGCTTGATGGCATCAAGGAATGGATGAAATCCATGGATATAAAGTATTATGAAATCAGAATGAACTTGAACTAGTGGCCAATCTTGAAGACTATTACTGATGATCCAGATAAATTTATTGAAGATGGTGGTTGGGAATTTTTGAATATGGAAGCTAGTGATTCTGATTCTGATTTAGAGGGTTTGTATCCTTGATCCGACTCTTCTAAATTATCAAAATCATTGTGGGGTCAGAGGAGGACGAAGAAGAAGAAGAATATTTTGAAGAGGAGGAAGGTAAAACATGGGACATTTACTTTTTTCGAGGAAATTAAAAAAAAATCATTTAACATATTAAATATACTTACAAATGTACAGATCAAGTCCTGTAAACCTTTCTGGCCACTGCGATGTGTGGTACGAAGTTTCTCAAGCCTAGCCTTGGAGGCCTTGTCCTGAAACATATGCTAATTCAATTTAACTATGCACAAATAAATTTTAAATATTGTTTAGTAAATTTGATATAATCTTATGAGCAAATTCAAATACCTGCGTACTCTCCTCACCAGACTTCCTCTGTGCATTGGACTTCTGGGGTGGCATGCGAGTCTTCCTTCTGTTCCTGGCGATGTTGCAGTGAATCCCACAAGTCTTCTACCAATGGCGTGCGGTGACCACCGTTGTCCCCCAGCTCCTTCATCAGCTCGGTGCGGTAGAGTGGTTTTTATCATGATCCTGCAAGTTGCTTCTTCCTTCTTGGTGGTAGTGCAGTGAAAGCTTTTGTGGTAGAATTTTTATTCATAGAGGAGGCCATGGAGAGAGGATGTGGACGACATAGAAATACTAAATCGCTGAGAGGAAAGTGGGTGGACATTGTAGCAGACAATAATGTTAATGACCAAGAATTCCAAATTTTTAGAATTATTTGCAATCCATGTTTAAAAAAGGATGATTCTTATGGCCTAAACTTTGAAATGCTTCAGTAATATTATGTTGTACTTGGAAAATTGCAAACCTATTTTATTCTTCTAGGAAGCTTTTTTATTTTCCATTATAATTCTAGACCAAACAACATTTGCGAGGATGGCCTTTTACACCAATATTAATTTGTATGAAGTTCACAAACCTATTGTCAAGCGGTAAATTCCTTTTGTAGATAGGAAATGTAAAGGCTTCATTTAAGAAAAGATAAGTAGTCACTTTTTGAGGGTAATCCACATAAAAAAAATGAAAAGCACATAAAAAAAAATTGTACAATAGAAAATCAGATTCAATTAGTTGTCTTATTTCGCTTGCACACTTATCTGAAAGACATAGGGTATTCACCATACATTTCCCTTGACAAAGCAAACATGTGCTTTCATTTATTTTTACTGTATATCTCAGAAGTGAAATTGTTGTTACATAATGATGCACTGAGAAAATAATATATACAAAAAAATGCAAAGAAAATGTTTGAAATTTAACATGCAACCTACTGTGATTTTTTTTTGATCAGTGATAATATTTGATTTTATTAATAATAATGCAAAATTTACATCAACTTCAAAAATTAAGTCCATCCAACAGCATCTAAAATATATCTGTTTAACCACCACAGTTCCCAACAAACTAGAAAAATATTGTATACATTTTCAAATAAAAAACATGGCTTAACCCCAGAAAACGTACAACAAAAACTAAGATATAAACTATATTTTAACCAAAATTGAGCTTCAGTTTACGCAGAAGTGCCTGACGTGCTACCCAGTTGCATTGGGCATATTTCCTTGATTGGCTTCATCTTCTTCCTTGGGTGCAAACCTTTCTTCTCTCACAACTCCTCTCTAGCAACATCTTTGAGTCCCTCAATGACTATCTCGACCTCTATTATTTGTACACAAAGTTTCAAGGCTTTCCATCCTAGCTCTGCTCCTCTTCTCCACATAGCTTTGGTGATTCCTTTTGGCCACCTAATGAAGGGACGGTTTATCTCTGCTACTTCAGGGTCCACATGATCTTCCATGCCTTCGCTCACATCAAAGCCTTCTCCTGGTATAGCCCATTCCAGGATACTTTCCATATTCACTAAGAAATCCTTATGTACCAATGCCTTGATTAATTTCCTCACTTCCTCCACCAACTCTCCTAAGTCCACCCCCCATGCCATGATTAGTGAGTAAATATCCATATTAGTACGATATCTGTGCTTAAAATCTTCGAAGCCAATACCCAAGATTTTTTGCACAGATTACGCCACCTTCACATCATTGGAGAGGAACAATCCTCTCAGCCTCTTCATAGTTGCTTTGCCAACAAAAGGGTCCAATTTTATCCTTGAATGTAGAGTGAAATTGGCCTCCATTTCTTCTCTGGTATGCTAGCTTCCAAACTCCCTCACATCGCAGACCTGTTACATTCCTTGCCACTACAAACTGAGAAGCATCAGACGAAATGCCTTGTGTGTCTTTAAAACACATCCTATTGTCAGCCCTCACCATTAATGCCAAACATGCATCCAATGCTGCCAACAATACCTTCATTGAAATGCTTCAAGTCCTTCGGGAATTTTAAACACATTCCTCTACTTGCTAGCGTTAACCCCTTCCTGCATTAATTACAACAAACAAATTTCCTCCATAGGAATTCCACTAAAATCTTCTATTCTTATTTCCTCCACCTCTGCAAAAGATAGAGCCCATTTCAATAGGGTATCTGCTTCAACAATGTCTATGCAGGCAACAGATTTTTGATTTGACTGTATTTATTAATTAATTGAAAATAAAAAGTGCATTCACTTTTTGTTTTCAATTAATTAATAAATACAGTCAAATCAGTTAATGGTGGAATGTGTTGCCTGCATAGACAATAATTTTCCTAATCACACCTTAAAAATGCCAAGCATCAATTCCTCCTTTTATTATTGCTTGGATTACTTGGATTAATTGTTGGTAGAAAAAAATAGGATTACTTGGATGCTTCTTCCATTCATTTTGTATCAACATATGTTCATGAAGACACAAAAGTTAATAGCTCAATCAGGTAGAGATTTTGTGATTTTTAAATAAAGAGTAAGGTACACTTTTATTTCTGCTACATTACATTCATGTGCATAAACAAAATCAGAAGATTACATTACTAATTGCACTTATGTAGATGCATATAATATAGGAAAGATTGCACAATCCTTTCAAAAATGTAGTCCTTATTGATAATGTCAATGTATGTTGTTCCACATAAGCCGTGGAACTGACTATTTGAATGCATTTAATTGAAAAACTATACATTTATAGATAAAAAAGAGAAAAATGCACATAAAGAGAAAGGGGACCCGTCATTGCCTCAATGACGAATCCCGGTTGCTTTGTTCTACATCATCTTCAGTCTTCCCACTTGTCTGAGCCTCCAAGTTGATGTCTTCCTTGTTGCTCCTAGGTAAGGGGTAATCTCCTTATTGATAAATATTTATCCTTATTAATAAGAACATTCCACTATCAACATAGCCATGATTCTGACAAAACTGATCATCAAGGATTCCAAGATAGTTTTTATTATTAGTCTGGTTAAAAGTAAGCAGCCCCAAGAATCATAAAAATCACAAGAATTGAACATGAGGGGCAGTCATGTAGATTAAAAGCTTACACAATAGTCATCACTTGCAAAGACAGAGACAACATGTTTCCACATAACAAATTAAATCAAATGCATGAAAGGTACAATGATGAAGTCCATAATAGTGAATGTTGCTTAAGAGGGATTGAAGGACAAAATTTTGTATCAAGGAGAATAAGGTAACCTCAAACTCTGTTGTACTTGAGTATGACAGTACTTGAGCTTCTGGTGTTTCTAGATGGAACCTATAGCGGAAAAGTGTAGTCTCCATCTGAAGGAACCATCTTCAGAGATCTTCCCTGAAATGAGGGTTGAAAACATTAGAAGAAAAGAAATACCATAATTCTAAAGTAACAATTTGTATCAAGAAAAATGTCAGAAAGTATAATTAAAAAGACAAATCCTTACAATTGCACCTCAAATTGGACCAAACAACAACAACAAATGTGCCCTGATAAATCTTGCAGATTTAAACAACTTGAAAAGACCACTTTGGAGATAGCAAAGCAATAAATAAGCATGCAAATTGACACAACAATTGAATACTGAAGATGGATTACGAGTTATAATGTATCTGCTCCATTATATTGCTCAAAATATAAACATACATAACATGAGTTCTTTTGATATGAATAAGTGGATGAGATAGTCTAGTATCTATTCTAAAGGATTGAAATGATGATGATATGATGATCAAAATCGAACCTTGGTTTCCCTATTTGTACGGGAAGCAACAAGCTTCAGGTCTGTTCACAAAAGTTACATCGTTTCTTAACTAAAGCATAATTAACATAACATAGAAACTTAAAAAGATAGGTCCATTCCAATTTATGCCAAACATTAAATAATTCTTGCATTTGTTGATAGGTAGAAGATTTTGATGAAACAAATACTAATACCCAAGATCCAACTGGGTTATGGGTGTGTGCATGATCATCATGGAAAAAACAGGCCCTTAAGTGGCAATAAAATTCAAAAAATATGAGTTAAGCAACTTGACGTAAAATTTTGAATAAGTTATCTATATTATTTCAAAAATATGTAAGAATAAAATCTGTAGCAAATTGAATGTAGTTTCTAAACTACTAGGTTTCTCTTTAAAATAAAAATTCTATTTGGTGAAAATTTGAAATTTCAATGCAGTAGTACTTAAATTTCAAGGAAAAAATAAGAAGTAGGTGTTTGTCTGACCACCCTAACCACAATAAAATGATAATATTTTTTTATAAGATTTTAGATATAAGTAGGGGACTCATGTCCTGATGTGATGCATATTTTCTTTTAGTTTTTTTCCAAGTAAATAATTAATTATGATTTTTTTATTACAAATTTTTAAAAAATATAAAAACTCGTATGTCTAACCACAGGAAAATACATAATTTATTTATCCTAAATCCAAACCATCCTTTAAACCATACCAGAGCGAAAAGAGAAAGATTAAAGAGAACACCCAGAAGTGTTTCACACCAACTCAAGGTACAATCCAACCTGGTTATGACACTGATAGCAATCCAAATTTTCCTGAACCGTCCATACCCGAATGTTGCATCATAATCTATTCTTCCTACACATAAAAATGCCACATGTGAACCCCTTCTAAATAAAAGTCAAAATACCATGAAATAATGAGTCCCCTATATTAGTAAGTAAGTAGGCAGTCTATAGGGCATAGTTTGATTTTATACAAGGATGCTCATGAAAGGAATCTTCAAGTGACAGTGAGTGAATTGTTTGAGATTGCAGCTGATGGTGCAATACCCAATCTTAAAGGCAGTTAACAAAGCAGTAAATGTGCAAGAAAATCAAATTGTACACAACAAACGATTCACAATGTTATCTTGTATAATGCCTTAAGTTTCAAGACAAAAATCTCATTGTATCTTGATGAAAGTAGTGACCTTAATGGTCAATCACTGGAAACCATGATTTTAAAACATGGTATTGTGCTTATGGAGGCAACATTTTAAGCAAGGCGGTGAGTGGTGGTTTGGAACAATGGCAGGTATGAAGGACTTGCTTTATATGCATACTATGCAGTCTAGCTTAAGACACCGTTCTTAGAAGAGATTGAAGGTGGATTAGGGAACTCAAGGGTTACCATGATAAAGATTAAAGCAAAGATTGAGATCTATTTAAAATCCACTATCATGAAGATATTAAAGATATCAAATGCAAAACCCTAGCAACTGGAGTAATGAACACAGTGTGAAAGATGACAATGTGCTAGGGTAGATTTAGGAGATCTCCACATTATCTAATCACAGGAAAATACATCATTTATTTATTTATTTAAATTAAAAGAAATTATTCTAAACCCTATATAGGACACATCGATACTTCAAAAGCATCTGATTTATTTTTTTAAATTAAAAGAAGTCATTCTAAACCCTATATAGGATACATTGATACTTCAAAAGCATCTGAAGGAATTTGAGATTATGTGAACATATGTCAATTAAATACCCGGATTACAAACAGTAGCGTGAACAGTGTAACCCTTGTTGATCAGAGCTAGAATTGATAAACAATAATGAATCCTATGCCTCCTATCACTCACATCTCCTTACCATTCTCTGTCATTCTTTACTGAAACAATTCTCCATTTTGGCAGGCTACGCCTAAAAATAAGGTTTCAACAAAGGTTGTATTGTATGTTTATTAAAATGAAAACTCCATTTTGGCGGGCTATGCTTGAAAATAAGATTTCGTTTTTTTTTTTAGAGTATGTTTATTAGAGTTTTGGAGTATTTTGGCAGGCTATATTCTTGATTCCTTAAATGATTTATTAAAATGGATTGTGACTGACTTGATTTGCTACCACGATTACCATACTAATGTCATCTCTTATTATACCCTCTACGATATGGCAGTGTTTTTCCCTTCCCTTCTGCTGTTTACCACACTACCGCCTTGCTCAAGGCTTCTTGCTATGGGGTTGTGGTATATACCGCTCTACTGCATATGTTGCTCACCTTCTTGGCGGTATAGCGGTGTATGATTTTGATCATTACCTGAAGAGTGTTGATGAGACAATCTTCTTTGTCTTACCGATATCTCAACGTCTCATTGACATTAGATCTTACGTTCCTCTGATGTTGGTTGCCAGTGTCGATGAGACAAGTTAATATCTCTTGCTGATATGCCACTGTCTCATCAATATTTTCCTTCGACGGTATTTCTTTATATATCAGTGTAACTCTGCCATGTCGGGGAGACTCATGATTATCGTTGCAGTATGGCAGTGTTTTGCCCTTCTCTTCAGTTGTTTACCACACTATCGCCTTGGTCAAGGCTTCTTTCTATGGGGTTGCGGTGTATACCGCTCTACCGCATATGTTGCTCACCCTCCCGACGATCTAGCAGTGTATGATTTTGATCATTACTTGAAGAGTGTCGATGAGACGATCTTATTTGTCTTACCAATATTTGAATGTCTCATCGACATTACTTCGTTATATCTAAGAGTTGTGTTTTTTTGAGCACTTGTAGATATACCTTGTCGATGTGATGTAAGTGATTCTCTCCTCGATATGCTTGTATCTTGTTGACATTTCACTATTTTACTTCGTCGATGAGACATATAAATAAGTCTCTTCGACATAGGGGTGTCTAAACCGGCGCTAAACCCGATGCTAAACTCGAAGCTCAAGTCGGGAGCTAAAAGTATCACTAAACTTAGAGCCAAAGGTGACGCTAATGAGGACACCACACTCGAAGCCAATATCGACGCTAAAGGCATTGATAATTCTGACTTAAATTAGCACCTAAATTAGTGCCGACTAGTCCTGATCGGCGCAAATAAATGCCAAAAATAGCACCATCCCAATAAATAGCGCTGATGTTTTAAAAAAATTGGCAAAAAACAGAGCAAAAAATGGAGCAAATCACAAGGATTTGTTGTAGTGATTGGATGGTTGAAGACTACACAACCAACACCTATTTTTTATAGATGCCTTTGGAGAGGATCTTTGTGCACAAAGTTCAAATGATGAGCAAGAGCTAGCAAAGATGAGAAATTAGAGGGGGAGATAGAGGTCAAGGAGAGGCCTCATGTGTGCTAGAGGGTGTTATAGATAGAAGTTAGTGTGCCAATCTAGATAAAGGGGGGTGATTAAAGTGAAGGTGCTACCACTATGATACCCACCCTTCTTCCCTCTATCTATGTGTGATGAATCGAGTAGGGGTCAATAACCATACCATTGATTAAGTAGATATTTATCGGTAAAGTTGTCATGAGAGTGTTTATGGGTGGATGATGCACTAACCTTCATAGGGTACTCACTTATATCATTTGATCCATGGAGACGATGTAGATTGTTTTTGCAAGAGGTTGAAGAATGCTCACCCACTTATTTTATGACCTCAATTATTTTGTGCATCATGAGTGATAAAGCCTCATGACATGTACATTACTACAGGTATGGGTTTTTAAGCACATCAAATTAAACAGATGTGCAAGATACATAGGCTAGATCTTGTTAGATGAACCACTTGCTCAAGCATATCCATTACACAAATATTGGATATCCAAAGATTTGTTATTTTAGTGATATATTTTTTATAGGCTATACAAATAGAGATAGTCTAGTAGCTAAGATATACAGAAGTACGAGAGAATGGATTGGTTTTGGTATAGAGATTACCTAGATGCAGTGAGACTATATTTTTATTAGGATATATACACTTATATTGTTATGAACTTTTGCTAGTAGTGGGTCAAGAGATAATTTGGGAAGGTACAACAAGTTTCTCCAGTGGTATAAAACTATTTTTACTCTCACCAAATTGTAGTAAAGGTTGGAAAACTTCCTCATTTGACCATCATAGAGGTTCATTTGAGTGACTCATGCAATGAGGGGGAGGATGATCATCTAGTTTTGTATGTGGATGATGTCAGTGTGGCAAAGGGATTCATTAGATAGTGAAAACTACATGGCCACCATCCATTTTCTTATAGATGACTCTAGAGGGGATTTTGGTGCACAAGGTTCAAACGATGACTAAGGAGCTAGCAAATATGAGAACATCGAGGAGGAGATACAAGTTGAGGAGAGGCCTTGGGTGTGTTAGAGGGTGTTATAAATATAATCTAGTGTGTCAAGTGAAGGTACTACCACTACAATACCCACCTCTCTTCCCTCTATCAAACCCAATATAATTATTTTGAGTTCTCTTGCTTCTCAGGATTTACATTGGTAGATAGAAGACCTAGGTAATGCTATGATAATTTTACATATGTATAGTATTATGTTAGAATGGAATTTATTTGATACTTTATTTTATTCTTATGATTAGGTACTAATGTATATTTTATGTTTATTTTTCTATATTATGGAAAGGAGAGTGGCTCAAATTTATTGATTGAATTATAGATCAGATGGTCCCTAATGTATAGCTAAAGGAAAAAATACACACTTCTTACGATCCTTGAATCTAACTATCAACCACCACCTAGAGATATTTGAGCCTATTATTTAGCTTAAATCTACTTATTGGGAGTTTTACGTGCAAGAAAGAGGGTGGTTGAGCTCATGAACATTATAGTTGATATGGACCAAAGAGTATCATAGGTGTGGAATTTGAGTATGAAGAGGGATTTATTGCTAGTTGAGGTCTCGTCGATGATAGGAGAGTGAGTATAGACCATGAAAAGAGTAGAGAATACTAAGAGGGCATGTGACACTCTATAAAGCTATGCCAAGCAACTCTAGGGAGACTTGCAAAGAGAAAAAGCTATAGCTGGACTACATACCTAGATCATCTTAAAGTGTACATCATAGTTTCCTTGATGTGATGCGTGCTTATATGTTCCTTTCCATTATTTCAAGTTTAAAGTGATGCTTTGAATGCATGTTTAACTTGATAAAGTTGATTAATTTCAGTGAATACTAATTTACTACCCCCTTCTCAATATTCTTGGTGTTTAACAATTAGTATCAGAGCTTGGGTTCCTTCTATTGGCTTAATCACTGAGGTAGATCTTGGAGGTTGAACATATGACTACAAGAAAGTAACTTATTCCTCTGGAAGAGATTATCCTTGAAGGCTTTACTAAAGAAGTCTACGAAGTTCACATGGAAGGAGAACTCAAATAAACCCTTGATGATATGGGTAAAGAAGAATGTGAGAATAGAGATATGAAAGAGAATCTTAAAGATGTAGATGAGTGTATTAAGAAGTTGAAGGAGCAACTCAAGAAATCTAAAGAAATATTCAAGGAAAAAAATGATAAACTCAAACAATCAAATGAGACAATCACTAATTTGAAAGTGTAAGTTGAAGAGGGAAAAACAATTGAAGATTTCCTAAATGCTAAATTGAGAGATAAGTCTATAGAAAGTTCAAAGATTGAACAATAAATTATGACTTTGAGGATAGATTTGGAGAAAGAAAAGATTCAAGAAGACAAATTCAAGAATAGCTCCACCTTGCTTGATGAAATGATTGCAAATCAAAAGGGTTCTAAGGACAAAGAAGGATTAGGGTTTTAAAAAGGAGAAAATTCAAAGGAAAATTAGACTTCATATAATGCTAAAAATAAGATTAATGAACAAAGGAAAAATGGAGATAAGTAGAGAAATATCAGAAAGGTACATAACCAAAATAAATATTTCAAAAGGCCTTCTATCAAATAACCGAACATGCACAAAGGTATTCATCCTTTAATGGTTGTTGTTATTCTTGAAATAAATTTGGACATAGAGTAGTAGAGTGTAGAAGTAGAATGAATCCAAATGTTCAATCATTTTTCAATTAGTTCTATACATGCAGGGTAAACCCACAAAAGTGGTTTACATTTCGAGTGAGGAAGGAAAAGTTGCAAAAAAAGACCCCATGCAAAAAATTTTGGTTTTTGGGGGTTCGAGCGAACTCCCCTGGTTTGCTCGAACCACCCTTTTCCCACCTTCTCATCCTCTGGCACCAAAAAACTCCAGAATTTTTCCCTTTGAAGCTTGGGTTGAGGATGAAAATGGAGGAGACTTCATAGACCCAACTGGATGATAGTAGTCCTCGAAACGAGCTATCCCACAAATATAATTTTAATATGTTTTGGTTTTATTGTGTATTTGTTTTTTAATTTTATTAAACATAGGTTTTTTACCAAAAATAAAGCTCTTTGCTCTGCACACGTGGAAAAATAGAAGATTATAATTTTTTTTTGAAAAATATGAGTACACTAGATATTGAAGTCCTTGATCCAACAATTTTCTTTTTTGAATTTCGATACATACAAAAAAAATTATGTGTTATACGGTTCGCTTATGTCTGAATTATAATTGGTTTGACTTCGAAACTTGATTAAGGAAAAAATATTCAATAAAACACTATGAAACTCATTGGAAGCACTGGATATCATAGTTGCAAATCTAAATTTGAAAAAATAATAATTTTATCCTTCATGGAAAAAAAGTTATGTGTTAGACGGTGAGCATCACTCCTTAAAAATGGTGTTTACTGAAAAAACTAGTTTTCAAAGGAGATGGAAAAAGAAGTGCAATCTGATTCCAATTTTTTTGAAAAAATAATATTTAGAATCTACAAACAAAATGTCACAAATCACTAGTTTGCATCATCTTCAAATTCCTCATGGTTTAGTCGCTATAGGTGTCCGAAAGTGAAGATTTAGTTAGAAAAAACCAGTTCAGTGTCTAGTTTGGCCAAAACTTGTAAATCAATATTGTGGGATCACCCTACAATAGATTTGGTCATAAAGCTAGTGAATATAGAAGTTAGATGATGAATGGTTACACTAATGGTATGATGTGTCAATATTTCAATGGTTACTATTATACATGCAATGGATTTGGGCATAAGGATTTTAAATGGAAATCTAGAATGGAAAGAAGTAAGTTTCTTTAGCAAAATGGTGTCATATGTCATAAATGCAATAAACTAGGATACATAGCTAAGTTTTGCAGAACCAGGAATGTGAAACCCTATGTTTCACAAAAGAAGAGTGATCCGGTGGAGATTAAGAAGGAAATGAAAAAGATATGGAAGAAAAATGAAGAGAATGAGGTGAAGGGTGAGTCTGTGCCAACTCTTGGTGTAGATGTTTCCTTCAAAAACTAGATGAAGAGATTTGACTCAAGGGAAGTTTTAACAAAATATTTGATACCCTTGCCAAAGAGGTGGTGTTGATGCCTTCAACACACTGGTACATGTGTTAGGTGATATGCTTGGTCTATTGGCAGGATCTTCAATTTGAAATATCCTACTGTAAAGATTTGCAAAGTGATTAAAGATGCTTATGACAACATAGTGAGGGTTTGCCAAATTTTTACCTAACTTTATCTGCTCCAATCAATGCATATTAGGTCACTAGAAAAGGGTTTATATGTCATTTTTCATATGTTAAATTCATTTTTAATTGAGCAATCGAAGTGGAGAGTAGATCAAAGGTGATTTGAAGTATTTATGAAACATCAATTGGAACCCTACCGGAAAAGATTCACAAAGTATTTATCAATGTCTTGCAAACCCTAGTTTTGTGAAGGTTCAAAATGTTTACTCCTCAAGTAATTGATGTGCTCAAGTGATCAAGAGCTAAATTCAAGAAGCGCTTGTATAAGTCTATGGATTCAAACCCTGAAGGTCCATTCTTTAGGGTTCCGAGCGGTGTAATGCACACAAAGGATGTGCGAATTTATATCCATATGAAGATGGAAGAATATGATCACTTGAAGATGGTAGAATATTGGGAGGAGGTGTTGACTAGAGATGACTTTGAGATAAAACCAGAATATGAGAGTCTAACAAAGAAGAAGCTAGATGTCTAGAACAATTTCCCTAATTTATACCATGAGGATTAATGGGTTAAGTATGTTCTTAGAAGAATTCATGAAAAGTTCATGTGGTTGGACTTATTGCACATGATAAACAAGAATGCAATTAAGGAAGTCACTAGTTTGTGCTCTAATGGACCAGTTATGGCACTAGAGGCCATGAAGAATGATGTGGTGATGAATCTCACTAGTGCGAAATTTGAAAAATGTGCCCTAACGGTGAATGATATATTGAAGCTCTAGTAGTGAATTATGCTTCAATGGTGATAGGATACAAGATATTCTACACAAACAAAGAGAACTTTATTTCAACCACTGTAATTCATACATACCAAATGGTGAAGGAAGACAATGACATAGATTTGTGTGAGATCTCAAGACAATAATTGATGGAGAATTTGCAAAAGACCAAAGAATCAAGGTACCCCTTTCAGTATGGTACCCTAGTCATTTTCTTATTGTTATAATTTCTTAGAAAGTTTCATAGAAAAAAGAATGTAATTTGGGATGATAGAATTATAGTAGCTATACAAATAAGAGATCATTTGAGAAGGTTTCCAAATTTTGAGTCCCAAAAGTTAGCTTTGTGGGGATTCTTCAAAACTTTTCAAGACAAGATGCAAGAGAGGTACAAGATTCTAAAAATTGTTGTTGAGAAGTATAAGAATGACATAACATTCATGGTTAGTAGAGATTATTGCTTTATGGAAGAAGTTGAAACCAAAACTGTTTGGGTTCCAAAGCTTGGATATGAAGTGATAGAAGATGAAATTACGCGTCTTGCAAATATTATGCTAAGAAATCCAAGAGACCCAACTATGGATAGGTTTGGAACATATGCCGAGAAAAGAATCCAAGTGAATTTGGAAAAGGAGGACATTAAGGAGAAAGTTGAGAAGTTGAAATCAGATTTAGAGGAGATGGTGAATACACCTATGGGTTATGTGGAGAAATCTAAAGCCACTACTATTTCTCCACAAGGTACTCCAAGTACAAGAAGGTCAGTCAAGACCTTTTCCCCCTCTCCTACTATTCTTAAGGCCTTCAGAACAAATCCTGTAGGGAGTTCCAAGAAGAAAGAAACATCTAGCACCCTTGAGACATAGAAGACTCCTAAAAGGAGAAGAAAGGAAAAGGCTTCTAGGGATAAGTACATTAGTTGTGAGGAAGAAGAAGAAGAAGAAGAGGAGAAACCTCATTTTGTCTAGAAGAAGAAATCTTAAGTCTCTCAAGAAGAGGCCTGTATAAAAAGGACAAAGGTTGATGTGGTAGACACAAAAAGTGAAGAATTAGAAAAATAAAAGAACAGTTTTATTTTTCAAAGAAGAAATAAAATATCTAAGTTAGGAGAAGAAGTAAAGTCTCCTAAAGGTAAGGGAAAGAAGAAAGAGAAGACCCATCTCACTAGGAAGTGTAGCCCTTTGAAGTTAGATGCATTATTTAGTAGTGTTACAAAGTTTAGAATTTTGAAGGATATTGTTGCAATGTATTTAGAAGTCAGTAATTAAGACAAGGCTATAATAGAAGAATCTATTGTTAAATACATGGTAACATTCAATACTAGCCTTGGAGAAATTGAGGATTAATTGCATAATGATCTGAAAGTTGTTTTGAGTGCTAGAAGGCAAGAAGCCATTGATGAAGATGCGAAGTTAAAAAAAAATTAATTGGAGAAGATTGGTTCCTCATTGATTCATGAGGATAGATGCAAACTGTCTAAGTTGTATAGCAAAAGATTCAGAACAAATCAAAGAGTTAACACACTTATGAGAAAAACAAAGAAAGACATTGAAAGGATAAATAATGAAACTCTATAGAATGTTGCAGAACTTGCTAAAGAGTTGGGAATGTCTCTAGATATAGTGAAGATAAAATGTAGTATGATACATCTATCTTAGAAAGCAATGAACCTATCAATGAACAACATGAGCATGTTCTCTTGAATGATAATGAATAAGAAGATATGATGATTGATAACACCCCAATTGTGAGAATACATAATTTGGTAAATTAGAATTTTAATTAAGTCCAATAAATTAAGGGACCCAAACATAGTGTGAAATTATAAAGGTATACAATTTCCTACACTACACAATTTATATATAATATTTTACAGCTATATTAGTTTTGGAGAGGGTTGTAAATATTTATATCATAATTTTGTTTCAAGTTATATATAACCCCTAAAATGATATATATATATATATATTGTAGGAGTTTATGGTGAACTCCTCAAACACCCTAGGATCACTTGCAATGAAAAATAACTTCCACAAGAGAGAAATGGCAGAAATATCATGCTATCATTAAGGATGCAAGAATGCCAAATTGAATATGGAAAAGTACATATGATGCCTTGCTTATAAAAGCAAGGAGAGAGATGGGATTATACAAGATCATGACAAGTTTCTTAATCCTATCACATGAGACAACTATGTCCTAAGTAAACTTAACATGTGAATATGTCCCCTAATTACCTAGTGAGTGAATTAACTAGCTACAAGACATTTATTCACACCAACACCCTCCCTTAAGTGCAACTTAGGAGAGAAGATTATTATGCAAAGATGCAAAGGTGCAAGGATGGGTCCCAAATACTAGGCCATGTTAGGCACCCATGTACAAATGCAAATGAAATATCTCACAAATAGAGACAAGTGTCAAAGCCTAAGTAAATTTAACATGTGAATATGTCCCCTAATTACCTAGTGAGTGAATTAACTAGCTACAAGACATTTATTCACACCAACACCCTCCCTTAAGTGCAACTTGGGAGAGAAGATTATTATGAAAAGATGCAAAGGTGCAAGGATGGGTCCCAACTACTAGGCCATGTTAGGTACCCATGTACAAATGCAAATGAAATCTCTCACAAATAGAGAAAAGGAGAAAACCCAGTGGGACAAAACTCCTCCCCAAAAGAGAGATGAATACAATAAATATGTCCATCACAAATCCAATAAATCTCCATCCACACAAAGGATGATAAGAGAGATCATACAACCCCCCCATAATCAGATAATCTGCTACAAAAGAAGCACTGGAAGCACACTTGTGGAGTAAAACTAGAATCCTCAATTGGCAAGAAAGGAAATATAATTATGTTTTCTAGAAACTATATTAGAGTCACTCAAGGAATCAAGTTAGAATAATGATAAAGCAACAATATACCCGATGCCAAGGAACATTGGAAAACTCACAAATTGACACAATTTTAGAAATTATGAAGCAACAGTCGATTGAAAGATGATATGGAATTGAAATGAAGTACATAGATCAAAATTGCATAAAAGTGCATGGATGGAAATGTAGAGCTCCTCAATACATTTCCAATGCCACAAACAACATGAAAATCAGAGATTGTAGCAAAAAGTTATGAGCTCGGGAGCCATAAATGCATATCTAACTTCAACCAATAATAAATACAACCAATTTTTTTTTTTTGAAAATAACCTATACCATTGGAAAATACACATCGCTAGCTTTCCTACAATATTTCATTTGTAAAACTTTGCCATTTGGATTAAAAGTTATGCTGCAAATATGAAAAAAGGCCTAGAAAGTGACCTTTTAACACTAAAATGGTGCAAAAAACAATGCTAAATTGGTGCAAAAATTGCACCCCTGGTCGCAGCATATGACCGTAGGTAAGTATAAGTGTTTAAGAAAAAACTTTATTTTACCATCGCGAATGGTGATGCCACTACTAGGCGGAGTGGTGTGGGGGTGGTGGCCCAAGGGCTGTGCCACCCTCGAGCGCTAAGCCCCAAGATTCTCTTGTGACCACGACTACGTAACCACCAGTTAAATAACTTTGGTTAGTGTTGCAAGCTTTAGGCCGATCAATACAAGTAAAACAAAGTTTTAAATAAAACTTTATAATATAAAATGCTGATTAAAAAAACCTTTACCACCAATGATGACTATGAAAAACCCGACGATCTAATGAGTAACCTCACAGACTGAAGTCGAATAGTACAAATGAAATGCTGATATTAAGCATCGTGCGATGTGATAGGATGGGTCGATGATAAATAATTTTCGGTGGATTTAACAATTAAAAAAAGTTTATATTAATATAAACCCTATCGATTAAAGGAAAACCATAAATGAAATGGTACCACTGATGTGACAAGGGTATGCCAAATCTGTAGAAATATGCAAGATGCCAAGGTATGTTGACCGCATAAATGTTGACCAAAGAACAAGTAAAATGACGTAGGAAAGGATGGAATATACCTCCAATGATGTCGATTTGACCAACCAACAAACACATACAGAGGAATATTCAACCCAAAATGTCAATTCCATAGAGAAATGACACTCGATTGCAGATCCGACGATGATGCAGGCAACACGGCCATGTACAGATCCGTACGATCGTATGACCTAATTTTTTTTGCCTTGGCCTCCAACTGATAATGTAAAAAATTGACGATTTGATAATCGATATTTAGGTTTTCGGGCCTCTCAAACGTGATGGTAGGGCATGTTTTGACCCAAAATACTCCATAATATTAGCTACCTCCTGGATCTGGCAACTGAAACCCTAACTTCAAACCCTTGCAGATTTGATGAAATATGTCAGATTTTGACGAAAAAAAAGATGACCTTGGGTTTCTTTAACACCCTAGATTCAATGGCAAGGTTCTTAAGACCTCAACTTGCACTGGGCAGCAAGACTTTCTCACCAAGAATGGTCCCTCAGATCTAGGAAGAAGTCTGTAGCACTAAAGATTTGATAACATGTAAGAGATGGTATAAGATGCTTTGATACCATGTAGGAGTTTATGGTGAACTCCTCAAACACCTTAGGATCACTTGCAAGACAAAATAACTTCCACAAGAGAGAAATAGAAGAAATATCATGCTATCATTGAGGTTGGAAGAATGCCAAACTGAATATGGCAAAGTACATATGATGCCTTGCTTATAAAGGCAAGGAGAGATAGGATTAGATAAGATCATGACAAGTGTCTTAATCCTATCACATGAGACAACTAAGTCCTAACAACCTAGGATAAGATAAGTTCTAGAAAAGACAACTCATCCTTCTAGAAGGAATCTTAGAGCCTAAGTAAACTTAACATGTGAATATGTCCCCTAATTACCTAGTGAGTGAATTAACTAGGTACAAGACATTTATTCACACCAACATATATATATATATATATATATATATATATATATATATATATCATATCCCCAAATCTAACTCTTACCATATCTAACCCTTTACATTCACATTAAGGAGATATATATTTGCATGGCATACAACCCTTAACTAAGAATGGAATATATATATATATATATATATATATATGATCAGCTAAGGGTTGTAAGAGTTAGAAATGAGGATATGATACTATAACATGCATTGCTTGTTTCATTTGCCATATAGCTTTGTTCATTTACATTGAATTGAATTAGATGTATGGTTTGTCTGTTCTTCAATTACAATTACTCTTATATGTATGGAAATGTTGTTTCAATTTATATATAAGATTTTACAACCATAATAGTTTTAGAGAGGGTTATAAATATTTATATCATAATGTTGTTTCAAGTAATATATAACCCCTAAAATGATATGTGTGTGTGTGTGTGTTATACTATCATATCCACAAATCTAACTCTTACCATATCTAACCCTTTATGTTCACATTAAGGAGATATATATTTTCTTGGCATACAACCCTTGACTGATATATATATACATACACATGTATATATACATGAATATGCATGACATACACAATAGGATACATCCTTAATTTGAACATATAGGATTAACTATGACAAGAGTTAGAATTCAAAAAAATATAGTATCACATGTATTACTTGTTCCTTTTTATATGTTTATAAGAAGCATTCACTATTGATAAAATAAACTCAGCTATATTAACTTATAGAAAAATTAGGCTATGTTAAAGTGGTTTTCCATTGTAGGGAAACAAAAAATATGAACATATTAGTATTGTGAAAATTACATTAGTTAGACACATTACATATCAACTGTTCAAGTTCTTTCTATGTACAAACAAAACTCCTTCAAAACATTAACAAAAAATGTTCACAATCTAACATTCCAATAGTGGAAAGAAAATTGGAAAAGGAATTTAGATGATGGGAAGCTATATATTGATGTGTTGTTTGTCTTCAAATATTTCCTAGCCAACTGCACATCCATGTTTGTGGCCTTTGAATCTGTAGGACTGCAACTTGATAGTGTTTGGCTAATACTTGTGTGAGGCGATGGTGGACAATACTAGGGGCAATGAATAGAAACAAAGTCCATGAATAGTGCATGTCATTTAGGCAAGGGATTTAAAGGATTACTCAGATGCCTTTCCCTTTCTACCTCTTTTCTAGCCCATGTTCAATCCTTTGTTGCTTCAAGTTCTCTATTTTTTCTCTTTCCTTTGTTGATCTCTTTGTACCTCGCTTGTTGTTGAAGGTATTTTTCAATTTTCATTTGGTCCTTTAGGTCCCTTGGCACAATTCTTTCAAGATTTTATTGTTCGATATGTTCTCTCTTCCTATATTTCAACTATTGGATTTACTTCTTCCTCTCTTTCTCCATTAGCATCTTCATTTAGTCATCTATGGTGAGGAGTTGGGATTGTCTTCTCAATCAAATCCCACAGTCAACTAGATGATTGGACTTATCCTTGACTATATGAATAGGTAATTTCAAGAATTAGGAGATGTCTTAACTAATTGGGCCTCCCAATGGCTCCATGGAATCTTGTTCATTTTCAACCTACACCTCACTAATAGTTTCATCCACTTCCTCACCTCCTCCCAATTCAATAGGTTCACATTGTCCATAATCAACATAAAAATGCAGTAAGGTAGATGGGCCCATGTTGTTTGGTGGAGATGGCATTGATAGACTTTGGTCTTCATCCACATGCATGTATCAATACCAAGATTTGCATCCCCCTCCAACAACCATGATGGGTTATTTGGTGCACTGAGTAGAGAAAGAGAAAAGTTTGCATCATTATGCTAGTCTACTAAATCAAGTGTTCCTAGTGGAGTATGCTAGTCTATCAAATCAGGTGTTCCAATTGGAGATTGTTGGTCCAAAAAAATCGTTGTTTATATTGGAGTATGTTGGTCTGCCAAATTAGGTATTCCATTTGTCCTTTCAACCTTTGTTTGTGGCACAACAATACTTGATAGACTTAGAATATTTTCAGCAGTTGATGCTTCCTCAGGGGTAGCAAATTGGAATGTCTCACTTAGCCGCAAATCCTCCATTAATGCATCAAGTATCATTGTAAAATATGGTTGAAATAATAAGTCCTTATTTTATAAAAGTATATTGCATGGTGACTCTAAGAGTTGGTTTTCAATTTTTGTAAGGTAAATTTGTAGAAAGAGGGGTATAGGTGGACATGGTGGAACAATAAGTTTGTCAACTAGGGATGAATAATGGAACATTTTTATTTGTAATATGTTCAAATGTATTTGCAAGTTGGATGAAATGTAAATGGATCATGTACATGTCATATCAATTTTAATGTATTAGTGCATATATAATGCAAATAAAAATACCTATTTGCATTCACCTAAATTTGAGAAGGTGGAAAATATTTACTATATCATTGATTAGACACTTTTTTTGATTTAACATGTACTTAAGTGATCATATTGGCATACGAAAAATTCACTGCTAGCAATTCTTCGACAGAAAATTCACTGCCAACAATTCACCATCATGGAAAATTCACTAACAAAAAATTCATCGCCAAGTAAAATTCACCACCAACAATTCACCACAGCGGAAAATTAACCGCATTAATATTTTTAATAAAATCAAAGTTTTCAAAATATGTATTAAAAATATTAATGCGGTTAATTTTCCACTACGGTGAATTGTTGGTGGTGAATTTTACTTGGCAGTGAATTTTTCGTCGGTGATTTTTTTGTGGTGGTGAATTGCTGGTGGTCAATTTTCTATCGGTGGCGGTGAATTTTCCTAGAACCAATCATATTATAAAATCAATCAAAAAAAATAAATTCTTTTATTATCTATTTGTGAAGCCCAAACTCTCAAGAAATACTACTTACAAATAAATAAGTAAATATGAAAGACCTTAAAGATTTATGATTTAAGAGTTTCTCATCCGTACTACAATGCATAAGTCTATTTTCATAAAGTAAACTTGAAAGAGTCTTAGTATTCTAGATAAATAAATTTGAAGTTGTCACGTCAATAGGGGTCTGGATAGAAAATGATCAACACAAACAAATAAGTCGGTAGGTACCTAGTCCCCTTGGAAATTTCTAAGGAAAGTTGAGACAAAATCGTAGGTCATTTTTCTCTTTTTCCAGTCCATGTAGATTATCCAATGTGGGGTCACAAAAATTCTATTTTATATGGAATGCCAACGAGTCTCTTTTGCAATCTTCGAGACACTTCATTTCAAATCAAATGTGAATTGTGTTGATGTGGAATACGGGGTAAATTGTGTTGATTTGGAATACGGGGTGAATTGTGTTGATGTGGAATTTTCCTAGAACCGATCATATTATAAAATCAATCCAAAAAAAAAAAATCTTTTATTATCTATTTGTGAAGCCCAAACTCTCAAGAAATATCTCATCCGTACTTCAATGCATAAGTCTATTTTCATAAAGTAAATTTGAAAGATTCTTAGTATTCTAGATAAATAAATTTGAAGTTGTCATGTCAATAGGGCTTTGGATAGAAAATGATCAACACAAACAAATAAGCCGGTAGGTACCTAGGGGAGAAGACCCAGTATCCGCCAGGGCTAACTTCGTGCAACCATAGAATTCAAACCGTATGTCGAATCACAAATTTTTTTTATGGGTTTTTTTCGCTCACGAGTTAAGTGCTTATAACTAAGGTTTTGGCTTCTGGGCAATTCAATAGAGTGCGAGAGCATTGGATATGCGTGCGGAGGTCAAAAAGACACCTTTTAGAGGTGTCGTCTGATCGTCGCCACCTAATGTTCGAGTATCCGCTCGCTATAATTTCAATTAATTATAATTGTTTTATCATTCAAATCCACTCAAAAACATTCACTTTAGCACTTAATGAACAACCATTGGTGTTTTTGTAATTATTTATTCAATCAAATAAAGTTTTTTAATAGATCAAAGTGAATTTTTTTTGGGAGATTAAGTGAGCATGGAGGTGACGGTAATTCAATAGGTGGCGGTAACTAGACTTCTCCCCTAATCCCCTTGGAAATTTCTAAGAAAAGTCGAGACAGAATCGTAGATATTTTTCTCTTTTTCCAATCCGTGTAGATTATCCAATGTGGGGTCACAAAATCTGTTTTATATGGAATGCCAGCGAGTCTCTGTTGGAATCTTCCAACATTTCATTTCAAATCAAACGTGAATTGCATTGATGTATGGAGGCGGGGCCCGCAGTAGGAGCAATCCGCCTAATAGGCCAAATGATGCGGGGTCTACACCCAAAAGGGCGTCCCTGGCGGTCAAAGTCAGTGGGCATGCCAGACGAAACGGGTCTTTTATGTGACCCCACATTTAATAATATTTTTGTGGACGAGAAAAAATCGCCTACAGTTTGGTGTTGACTTCCTTTAGAAATTTCAGAGCCGACGACGGGCTTATTTCTTTTAGTATTGACTAACTTAAGCAATGGAATCAAGGGTGGGTTTTCAATTAAAGACCACCCAATATTTGGGTAAATTCTCTCAAGTAAAAATAATATATTATTTGATTAATTATATAAATCTAAAAATGAGAATGGTAATTGAACTATATAAGAAAAAGAGAAACTCAAAATAAAAAATTATGGTATATGAATATTTAACAACATCCAATTTATAATAGTAAATTAATATTTTAGATTTTTTTAAATTAGATTATGTAATTGTGATTATATTATCTTACTTTATTCAAAAAAATTTAAAATTTTAATCCATCTTCATAAAATTTAGTTTCTATATGCCTTTTCAATGTGTAATTATAACTTTCGATAAATCATTTTCAAAGGTCTTGAGAAATCCTTTCCACCACAAACTAGGATCTTATAACCCCACACTCCAATTAAAACTCAAAATAAAAAGGGATTGGAGTATTAGAATGTTGCCTACTAGTTCGGGATGTCAAACCATTGTTTTTAATTAATTTTGCCCATCCCCCACCTCCCCCTTTTACCCCCAAAGTTTTTTGTGTGTTCCAAGTTCTTCAGTATGTACAATTCCAAGTCGTGGAGGATTAATCACTCTTTAGATCCCCAAAGTTACTATTAATTCTCACAAGAATCATGGAAATTAGTCGTACCAATTCTAATCATGTGTCAAAAATTAATTAAAGAAATCCAATGTTGACCTTCAACATCTTAGTTCACTAAAAGCGGATGTGAATGAACTATTTAACTTGAAAAAATTGCATAACAAAAAAAAATAATGATTATAAATAAATACTTTATTATTATTTTCTCTTTTTGGAGTGATGCAAATTATGATAAAACTAAGGATGCTCCTACATTATACACCCCATGTAGGAAATAAACATTGAGCTCAATCTCATGATTTTTTAATGAGTTCATCCAAGGACAAGTCAACCATGATGACCAATCTTAGACAAATTTATACAAGTAGTCTTTTTAGCTATTTTTCCCTTTTATACTCTCTATACTCTTTGCCCCTTATTCTCTAGATGGATCTAGAGTTGATTGAATCATCTTTTATCTTTGCATTTTGAGTAATTGTTGTATCTAATCTAAACTAGTATCATCTTCACTTGGTTGGCCCCCATGGAGAGGGTATATGATATCGGATTGTAACATTGAAGATAGGTGAAATATTCACTCCATATGAGAAAAAAGTTCTCATAAACCCCTAACAATTAAACCAAAATCTATACATATTTATTAATTATGTAGGTATTTCCACATTAACCCAACAAGGAGAATATCAAAGTAAACCAATCTAAAAAAATGTTAGCAACATTCCAACATGTAAACAACACTTTAGAAAGGAAATAATGAGAGAGATACCGTGAAAAGAAAAAGAAATCCTAATTAAGCATGCAAATCCTCAATCCCATGGGGGAATTGGTGTCATTTATGTGTAGAAATTGGCCCTTTCCCAACTCCTTTGTAAACTTGATGAAGATTGATCCACTTAATGGTGAAGAACAATGTGATTCCTTGCTAAAATCTGCAATAACCTAGCTATGATGATGGCAAATGCTCAAGGAAATGAATGAAATTGCTCTAAATGTGAAGATAATAACTTTGCTCTCAAATTGTGGATGAAGAATGAGAAGGAAAACCTCTTATTTATAGATGTGATTGAGAGAAGAAGAGGCAAAATGGATGAATGTGGGATTATTTGACATCCAATGACCAAGTGCCACTTGTCAAGATGTGAATGGAGGAAGGTTGTGCACATTTTGATGAATGAGCCAATAAATGATATTAGGTGAAATTTCAAATTTATGAAATGACTTGTTGAAGAGGGAAGGAAAATGACTTAAATGCCACTTGACTCAATGCACACAGACATGTAAGAGAGAAGGAATGTCTTGTTGGATGTACAAATCCACTTGGAGAGATTTCAAATTTTGAGGAATATTCCCTAAATATGCCATATTGAGAGAAAATATTGATTTAATAAATTAATTAAATGCATTTTCATGTGCAAGTGGCAAGATCTAGAGAAATTAAGAGATTTGGATTAAATTAATCAAAATTTGATCAATTTAATAAGAGATTAGATGATGTGACAAATTTGATTTAGATTTTGTGATTTTATTTAAATCAAAGTTTGAGAAGAAAATGGTTTAGGCTTTAATTAAATAAAGATTTTGATTTATTTAACTAAGCTCGGGGATGATGTTATATCAAATTAAATAAGGTTTAATTTATTTAATTTAACAGGATGACTTTAGAGATTTTAATTAAATAAAATGAATTATTTAATTAAATAGCAACACAAGGTTAATTAAATTAAATTGATTAATTTAATCAACAAGGAGAATGACTTAATCAAATAAACAATAATTTATTCAATTAAGGGATGAAAGGTGATGACAAGTTGAGAAGGTGATTCAGGACGAAACGGTGTTAGTAATCAGGATCAAGTGTGTCGGTATATTTTCCATGTCTACAGATATAATAGAACCACAAGAATAATAATGTGATCTTGTGGAGGATGTCATTTTCTAGGTTGTTGGAAAGAATCTTCTTGGAGCATCCCTAGTTTCTCTTGTGAAATGATGTAAATTCTATTGCTTTGTCAAATATAATGGACATTATCAATAACATAGGGATGGTGTGATATTTGACACGCTCTTATACTCATCATTTCATTTTTTAGTTAAAATTTTGAAAAATGCCTTGTTTGATTATTATGTCAATTCTAGGGCCATAGATTTTGGTATTATATTTTTTAAATTGTCCTTGTAGAACTTCCTAGCCTTGCATTTTTCTCTTGGGAAAATGAGCATTGACATTTCTTCTAACAACTTGAAGGTTAATTTTTCAATTTTGGAGCTCCATCATATGGAAATTGGGGATGCCAACTACTATTATGCTAGGAATTTTTCAAAGTTCTCCACCTTTTGTTGAGACAAACTAGATTGAGGATTAAAATGGGAATGTTCTTCATTCCTTAGTTTATTCTTGAAGATGTTGCTAGCTCTAGTGGTAGTTGTGAGGGTTGATACACATTTATTCTTGATGGTTCTATATAGTTATATTTTATAATTGTGTTATCTCTAGACTTAATGATCAATATGGCTACAAAATTACAAATCCTAGTTTTGGTACTATGTAATATTTTTCTTTATATTAATATAATATTAGTGGTGTACTGTATTTTTTATTAAAAAAGGTGACAAAAAGATACCCCAGAAAAATTCTTAAGGTATGAGCCTAGCCTCTAAAGCACACCTAATATATTACTTAGAAATAATGAATGGTTACAATACATTCTTAAAATATAATTATCTATAAAGAAAAATAAGAGATTGAATCTCTTCAATCCTAAAGGAAAATCAACAATATAACCTTGGAGAAGATAATGCATAATGCTTCATATCAATCCCTTAATATATAAACACATGGAGGCTTAGAAAATCACTAAAAGAAATACCATGGAACCAAAGAAGGTCCCAAAATGCTATAGTAATAATTCTAATAACTCACTCAAGATAATGCCCTCCAAAATAAAACATATTTCCTCACAAAAACATCTTAAACCTTCATTATGTATATTATACTATGTAGCACCCAAGCATTCCCCAATGAAGAACTTCCTACATCCCATGCCCAACTAATAATCAAACATGATCTTACAAGTCCACTATGTAACCCCCTATGCACTATTGGAGAAGAAAATAATGAATGCAATATTCAAATAATTATTATGTTTCTTGCAAAAGGAAAAAAACACCTTTGGATACATCATGGGAAAGTAATATGCTAATATGGTAGCACTTCAAGAGCACATAAATAATGTAACCATAAAAAAAAGACTTAGCGACTATAAAAAAAAATGATCCTTTGTATTGACGATCGCTATAGATGAACTAAGGTTGTGGATAAACCATGGAACATGCCCCATAATCCGCAAATTAACAAACACAAGCACCCAAAAAATAAGCCAAATAGGTTGAATAGGCTAAATTTTCTACAAAAATGTAATTGTTGACCCAAAAGGGAAAATGGGCAAAGGGAAGATTGGCCTTGTACTAAAAAAATCATTTTTTTACAAATTTTCATACAATGGTAAAAAAATTACAAAAGTACAAAATTACCAAATTTGACAAGGTGAAAGGTATTTCTTCATTTCTCGAGCCTTTTGGACACAATGCTAGTGTTTGGCTCTACAAATCTCTAATGATAGGGCTATGTGTGAGAGTCACTTTGATGTGGCAAGGAACATGCTCTCATGGATCTAATACCAGGTTGGAGCAACAAATAATGAATGTAATATTCAAAATTCCACAAAATGAATCAAGGATAATGTATAAAAATATAAACTATCATAGAATATATGTAAATACAATGATCACTCCTTGTATATATAGCTCACAAATGAAGTAGGAAGGTGAAATAGAAAGACTAGCTAACCCTTCAAGAGATGTGACACATGTAGAACACTTAAGATAAGTGTGAGGGCACGTGTCAAGTTTTTATGAGGTGATACAACTAAACCACTAAGTGAAATTAAGCTAGTGTGAATAGGACTACTAGGTGTAGGAATTAGATTAAAAAAGCTAGATGCATAAAAGATTATTTTCACACTAAAATTCACAACCTCATTACAAATACATTTTCCAAGTACCCCAAAATAGAAATAATTGCATATTTCCCCACCCTCACATGGGTGTCCAATATTCCCACTCCATGAACTTTGGAGATTAATACAAAATTATTTTCCTATAATTTTTTTATAAATTAGTCTTTTCAAAGGTAACAAAACACTTAAGAAGGGTTCCCACAGAGCTACTATAGGGACTATTTTTGTGAAGTGGGGGGTACCTTGAGAAGGAAAGCAAAGTTATCTTACTTGAGTCAATTTATAATCTTGCAAAAAAATAAGATTCCTTACTTTTTAGATTTTAGATTTTAGGGGGGTAGGCAGGGTGGAGGGGGTCTCTTTGGGTGGGGTTGAATTTTCCCCCACCCAATTGGGTGAAAGCATGAAGTTGAGTCCACTTAAGGTGGAAGTTTCAAACTTAGAAAAAATCTCGAAATCGGGCAAAATGAAACAGGATCTCGTTACTTAGCAAATGGGATCTCGTTACTTAGAGCTAAAAATGGGATCTCATTTTATTAGAAATGGGATCCTATTTCATAAAATATTAATTTTTATGCTTTTATGAAATGGGATCTTGTTTCATAAAAGCATTTTTTTTTTTATGCTTTTAAGAAATAGGATCCCATTTCGTAAAATGGGATCTTGTTTTATAAAAGCATAAGTTTTTTATTTTTTTATAAAATGGGATCCCGTTTCTACAAAATGGGATCTCGTTTTTAAAATTTGAATTTTTGGTTGGGTGTTTTCTTTGTTTTCCGATTCAAGAAAAGGCTTGGAGACCCGAACCTAAGCTTTGGACCTGGTTTGACCTGCAACTTGAAGGTCATGTTAATGTCACAAGAAAATAATGACTTTGGACATATGTTTGAAGACCTTTTTTGCAGAAATTTTTGACGAAATTAAAACTCATTATAGATGAGACAGTGTAGATTCCAAATATGTAATTTTTTTTACAATTCGATTATTTTTTCTATTTTTCAATTAATTTTTGATGAAACTGGTCCATGAACTTGAAATATCAAGGGTTTTTAGTATTTTAATAACTTTTTATTAAAATATTTTTTTGAAAAATGAATTGTATGAAAGCGTACTTCAGATAATTATTTTCAATTTGAAAAAATAAAAATAAAAAATGATAAGTTTAGGTCATCTTATGCGTGATGTACATGATGATTTTTCATAACAACAAATATAGCCGATAAAAATAACAAAAGAAAAATATTTAAATTTTTTTTAAAAATATCGCAAGCATTCTTCAGTGTGTTACAAATATTTTTTCCAAAGGATTTAAAAAAATATGATTATTTAGGTAAAAATATGGAAGACGTACATGTGCATGGTATGGTAAAAGAATGTGACTTTTAAACAGTGGTTTTTAGAAACCCCTATTGAAAATGAATTTGTATCATCTGGGTATCAAAATAAATTACATATTTGGAAACTAGACTCTGAGTACTAAATTTTATTGTCAATAACTTTTTTTCAAATTCCATCTCTAAGAGCTTTAAATTTTAAAGTTAAATGTGACAAATTCTAAAAATCAGGGAAAATACTTCCACTTTTTGGCCAAAAAGTGGACTCAACTTCTTGCACACACCCAATTCCTAAAATCTTATCACCACATATTATTCATCCATATTTTTAATTCTAGCCAATAAATCTAAAATTTAAACATTATAATTGTCTATTTAACATTTATTGTTGTAAAAAATTAATCACGAGACCACCAACATCCTCAAATTCTAAAGCCTAAAGTTTAAATATTAAACATTACTAAAAAACCATGGGACCCCTACTTAAATAAAGGCTCCTAAAAATTCTCAACATCAATTGCTAATATGTTTTAGGATGACCCCTTCTATGGGACCACAAGCTTAATCCTAACATTCCACATGTTGGCTCTTAAAATTTCAAGCCCTCTTCTCTAGCACCATTACTCAAGTTAAGATAAGGTGAATAAGATATCTTAGGCATGGAGGTGGAGACATCCACAAAGAAAATATAGTTTTGGGCCAATGCATAGGATTAGGAAAAATCCTCTTCTTTCTTGGGATTTGCTACACCCTTAATATTAGTGTACATAAGGTTATGAATATTTAGTTTGTGGCTATCTTAACTCTTAATTAAGTCATATTATCATGTTATTATATTGTTATTTAGTTAATTAGGTCGGTCTAAGGCTTATATAGGGATATATAATTCAACTTGGGTGATATCCTGGGCATAAATAAGGTATATAGAAGAGGTAGTGAGTTTTATTTCATCATATTGTGCATCGTGTTCTCATTGGAGATATTTGGAGGTTTTCCCCATAAATTTGACTGTTTATTTTCAATTGTTATTGATACTGTAGACATCCAAATTTGATCACTTCCATATGATGAAAATCGTCTACTTTATTCATCTATTTTATTAATAGTGATTAAATAATTTATTTAATCATTATTTCATTTTCTGCCTAAGGTTCCTAAAGTATGTAATTAAATACTTTACCTTATCCCCTTTCCTTCTCTAAATTAAATAAACATGAAAAATTATTTAATTTGGTCATTTAACCCATTTGGATTAAAATCAATTTTTAATTCTCTTTTTTCTCTCTCCTTGTCACATTCTCCATAACCCTCTTCTAATTCGGATTAAATTAACTAATCTGTGATTAGGATGTGCACCACTTAATCTTGATTAAGTGTCACATCCTCCATAATCTCCCACTTGCCTCTAATCTCTCACTAATTATCCTAATCTTGTGTTTGCACAACCTTAATCAAAATCATTAACCACATTTGGCTTACCTTTTCTGGTCAACCTTCCGACTTACCATTTTTAGCCTGGACTCCCTTCCCCATGTGAATTTTTAATTCACATTTATTTGCCCAAGAATCCTCTCTTCCCCATGTGAATTTTTAATTCACTTTTGTCTTTCCAAGGTCTTCCTCATCCCCATGCAAGATTCTAGAAGCCTTGACTTGTCACTTCACATGTGCCAAGGGCTTCTAGAAACTTGGACTTGTCACATCACCCACATGTGACAAATCTCCAGCTTTTTAGGAACCTCCTTTTATCCAATAAACTCTCCATTGAATGTAAATTTTTAATTTACATTTATTTCTCCCACACACTTCCCCTTTTCCCATGGAGATTTTTAAGGAATTCTAAAATTCTTCAAAAGTCTCTTTCATCTTCATTTGGGGACAAGAAGTTCCTTTTTGAGGAAATCTTCTCATCCCCCAAGGTACCTCAAAGGTACTTGTCCTTCATCCACCTCATGTACTTCCCTTGCACCTCATGTCCTTCTCTTCCACCTCATTTCCACATCACTCCACCCTAAGACATATCACCTTCCACATGTCAAGATGTGAGGGCTTGTGAGTCCTCAACTCACCATAGCCCTTCATCTTGATCTTTGTTGGATCAATCCTAACCATTGAATTCTCTAGAGAATTCCAATTAGCCTATAAATATCCCCTCATTTCCTTCATTTTAGAGGAATCAAGTCTTTTGCAACAAAAATCTTGCAAAATTGTCATTCAAACTCTCATCCATTATAGCACTCACATTATCAATCCATATTGCATCAATTCATCTTGCATCTATTTAATCTTATTGCCATCCAAGGAGCACACAATTCTTGAAGCATCAAAGGGCCAACCAAGGAAGGAGCAGCAAAAGAAAGGTATAACACACTGAAATCATTATTTGTTTAAATCATCTCCATTGTTTCACCATTTCTTAGGCTAATCTTATTGAGGTGCCCTTTTATTTTGTTACTTCTTCATATTGCACTATTAGGTTTTAATCTAACATCTCACATTAGGAGTAGCATTTTATTAGGATCACATTTCTGGCACGCCCGATGGGACCCACAAAGGGGTCTCTTTCTTTTACGTTTTTTGTTGTTAGCTTGTTTGCAGATTCAGGTCGTAGAGGGGCGAACTTGCCCTCCCGGACGCTGTAGAAGGGCGAACTTGCCCTCTGTTTCAGTCGTTTTCTGCAAAGGGGCGAACTTGCCCTTGTTGTTTTTGACTATTTTCTGCAGAGGGGCGAACTTTCCCTTTGTTTCAGCCGTTTTCTGCAGAGGGGCGAACCTGCCCTTGCTGTTTCTGACTGTTTTCTGCAGAGGGGCGAACCTACCCTTGTTGTTTCTGACTGTTTTCTGTAGAGGGGTGAACCTGCCCTTGCTGTTTTTGATTGTTTTCTGCAGAGGGGCGAACCTGCCCTTGTTGTTTTTGACTGTTTTCTGTAGAGGGGCGAACTTGCCCTACCAGATGCTGCAGAGGGGCGAACTTGCCCTTGCTGTTCATTTTTCTGACTGTTTTCTGTAGAAGTGCGAACACCCCCTCCCAGTTCAACATTTTTCGCTGCAGAGGGGCGAATTTTCCCTTAACAACACATTTGAGAAGGTAAAAAAGTGGCATTTTAGCTTCGTTTTTTTCTTTTTCTTTTGTTATTTTGTGTTCTAATCCACTAATCTTGTTTGTTGGTGAGTGAAGTCAGATTTTCTGCAAATCACAAAAATGGCAAAAGATAAACAACTAACATTTGCTTGCAGGGCCTTTGTTTTATTCTTTGAAAATCTTTCCTTACTATTTTATCTATTTACTTAGTATAATTAGGGGAAAGTAAATTGGCTGCTTGCTGTGTTTGTTCTATTTGTATCACCCTAAGGGGACATTAATTTGTTTTCATCTTCTCCCTTTGCACTTTTGTGCGGATCCGAAGGGGGTAGTTGGAAACGGTTAGTGCTTTCTTCTTAGAGGGACCTACTTGGGGATTTCATCACCCCAAGGGACGATCCCAACCACGTGTACTGGCGGGGTATATAAATGGGGGAGAGCCAAAGCTGTACCTCAATCCAATTGCGTCATAATTAGCGAAGCGTTGAAGCTAGGGTGATACTTAGATAAACGTGAAGAGTTGGTCTGAGCCTTTCAGTATCTCACTGGGGTTCCCGACTCATGCTTGTGACGGATTGGTGTTCACAGTTTGTGTCTCACATATCGAGCGTATATCGAGGAATCCTTAGAAACTTTGTTCATCCTAGAGTAAGACCTTTGCTGGCCATACCCCTTAAAACACTAATCATAGGATTATGCTTGTTCAAAGTGTCTTTCTGTGAATAACCAGTAAATTTTGAAAAGTCAAACTGTCATTGAATCATTTTAAGTCCTTGCCAAAATCCCTCATCCAAATCAAGTTGCATTTTCCACTACAGAGGGGCGAACTTGCCCTACTGTTTCAGCCTTTTCCACTGCAGAGGGGAGAACTTGCCCCACTGTTTCAACCTTTTTCACTGTAGAGGGGCAAACTTGCCCCACTGTTTCAACAGTTTTACTGTAGAAGTGCGAATATGCCCCCTGAATGGCCAATTTCACCTGTTTGACCATTTTAAACCTCTGTTCGAACCCCCAAAAGCCTCCGTTTGACCATTTGATCATCCTAAACACTCATTTGACCAATTCAAACCTTCATTTAGCCATTCCAAGCCTCCGTTTAACATTTTCAAAACATCCATTTACCACATTCACATTGATCATTCCACCATTTGGGATACCCATCTTATCGTAAGACCTAAACATCTTCAACAACACATCTTCCCTTTACATCCATCATTATTCCTCAACACAAAATCCTTTAAAACCTTGTTTTAGGAGTTGTCTCCCGAATTGACCAAGGTGTTAAATTGATTGTTATCCTACATAATCAATCCTTGTCTTCAACCTAGTCAATCCGCTTCTATCTTGAGGTGGATTTGTGTTGTAAGTCAACATCATTGGCCCAAATCAATCCCCTTCCATCTCAAGGTGGATTAGGCGCCATAATAATTGATTTAATCCAATCAACCAACGTTACAAGTCACCTAGGGTGGTTTCCAAATCAGGTTTTAGGATCCCTTCCATAATCCAATCATCAATCCTAATCATCATTTGATCCAATCACCAATCCAATCATCAAATTGATAAATCATCATTTGATCCAATCAAATCCAATCATCAATCCTAATCATCATTTGATCCAATCACCAATCCAATCATCAAATTGATAAATCATCATTTGATCCAATCAAATCCAATCATCAATCCAAATCATCATTTGATCCAATCAAATCCAATCCTCATCCAAAACATCAAGTGATACATCATCACTTGATCCAATCAAATCTAATCATCACCCAATCACCAAGTTGACACATCATCACTTGATCCAATCAAACCCAATCCTCATCCGAATTAGCAAATTGATACATCATCATTTGATCCAATCAAATCCAACATCAATCATCATCTAATTCAAATCAATCAACCCATATCATCGCCTAAATTAGCCTCTAGAAGTTGGATCTTGAAATCACTTAGTCATTTTGCACGTTCATGCCCGTTCAAACCTGTTCACAAACAAAAAAGCAAATGGCAGACCAACAAACACAAGGTTCCCAACCAAATGTCCCTCAAGATCCTAATAACATTCCACATGATCCCCACAATGGCGTTTCATCTCAATCAAACACCGACATCCAAAACATCACGCCACCTAGTGATGAAAACATGGTCAATCAACCCGAAGTCACTGTTGACGAATATCTCAGCAATCCTGCCAATGTCCAAATGACGGATCGCCTCCTAAACGAACGTGGGGAAAAGATCCTTGCCACCTTACTCATGAAGGGAGTCAAACCACCATCTGGTTTCAATACATCACAATATGCCTTTCCCCCATTTGTTGACCCACAAACCTCACAAAATGTTCCAAAAAATTCCTACGTTCCTGAAGGTGCACCCACTGAAAATTGGTACCACCCCGAACTTGGAAATGCTGTCATCCATCAAGTCCAAGAATATCCTTGTCTTCCAACCACAAAATCTACCATTCCACCACCTGATCCTAATGATCCCCATACCTATGGCATACCGTCATACATCCCATCTGCTCCACCGCTTCCTCCCCCATATTCTAAATACACACCTCCACTTACCAATGCACTACCTCCTGCATTTCAACAACCCCCAAATAATCCACACCAATCCACCACACTACCAACACCACCACAACATGTTGCTACTGTTATAGCTTCATCTCAACACTTGCATCCACAACATCCACAACACCCTTCCTTTCTCACGCAACCATCACATCAAGTGGTGCAACGTACATCTCAACAACAACAACACATCTCACCTAACCCATCTCAACAACAACAATACATCCCATCTCACCCATCTCAATAACAAAAAATCTTATCTCACCCATCTCAACAACAACAAATCTTATCTCATCCACCTCATCAACAATAACAATAACCTCCACAACAACATGTGCACATCCCCACGCAAACACATCATAACCTGCTTACCAAATACCTCTATCATCCCACTAGCACATACACTATTCCATCCCATACAAATCCTCATCAAAATGTGCAAAACCAAACACATACCCAACCGCCACCTTACGTCAATCTTTCACAACCTCAACACAATCCCCATCAACAAACATCAAATCCATACCCATATGCCACACAAAAACCCACCATTGCACCACAATACCAATCCTATCCACCCTACTTGCAACAAAAACAAACTCACCAACAAGTGGCACCTTACGCTTCTTATTATCAACAATCATCATCACATCCACAAAGAGGCCTTACCTCTATGCATTACCAAAATGCTATGTAGCAACAAAACCCCTCTCTTGTTTCTTACTATCAACAACAAGTGGCTCCCACTCAATACAATCAATCATCCAATTATCAAACCACCTATAATCAACCAATGCACTCATATCCGACCCAACCCGTCTATGATCCAACAATGGTAGGGCCATCCTCATCATACCCACAAAATTATCCATACACTCAATCCACTTTGACTCCCATGACTCCCGTCAATAAAGACTTGGAAGAAGTAAAAGCCGCATTAAAGGACTTACAAGCTGGAACGAGAAAACAATCCTTCAAGTTTGAAGACATATGCCCTTATCCATTTGATCCCTCCATTTCCTTGATTCCTTTTCTTAAACACTTCGAGATACCCAAATTTGACAAATACAAAGGAACCAAGGATCCTAAAGCTCACCTTCAAGAGTTTTATGGTCATTGCCAAGAGGTCATGCACAATGATAATTACCTTATCCGACTTTTCCCTAAAAGTCTACAAGGGGTCGCCCTCAACTGGTTTATGGGTCTGGAAAAGGGATCTATCAAAACCTTCGCACAACTATCTGAATAGTTTGTCTCTCATTTCTCTTTTAACTTAGAGAAAGATATTGACACACTTGATCTCCTCAAAGAAAAACAACGCGATGGAGAAACCTTTGCAAGCTACTTGCAAAGATGGCGTGCCTTGGATAGTAGGATGAAATCCCCACCAACAGAAAAAGACATGGTGACATTGTTTATCGAAAAATCCCACCCGGATATGGCACATAATTTCCAACTCCACTATATCACTACTTTGTGGGACTTGTGGAGAAAGGCCCCATCTTAGAATGAGCCCTTGTCGCAAGAGGACAAGTCAAACATTTCAATTCTGATAGAGAGAAATCCTTTGGGGATAAGCCTCACTATTGGAATAGAAATAAAAATGTTGTCAATGATGGTGTCACTGACACCAAACATGTCCAAGTGGCCAACACCAAGCAAAGATATCCTCATCCGCAACAACCCTCAGTTCCAAACGCCATATCCGTCCCCCAAGGGGCACCGCGAGAACAAGCTAATCAAAATAACCAAGGGAGGAATAAAGGGCAGTTCACTCAGTTGGGAGAACCCCTTAGCGCGGTGTTTAATAAGCTTCTTCAAGCTGATTACCCCATAACATATCCTGTCACCAAACCCCTTGATACGTCCAAACCCAAGCCTGCTTGGTTTAAAGACAATGAATACTGTGAGTTTCACAAAATTAAGGGACATACCTTGGACAAATGTCAAGGCTTAAAAACCTATATCCAAGGTCTCATCGATCGAGGTGAAATACATGTAGATGCTAATGCAGCATCCTCATCCAATGCTCAATTATAAATATACCAAAACGCCTTTCCTAATCATAACCAGGGTCCTAGTACATCCAACTCAAATCCTGGACCTAGCAATAATAACCAGTCAGGAAATGGTACCAATAACATCAGCTACAAAAGTGTACCACACAATTATCAAGGTGTGGTTTCATATGTAGAACAAGTGAAGCCACGTGTATCCATGATACATGTTAAGGGAAAAGATCCACAATGTGTTGTTACTACTCGGCGAACCCACATCACGGTCCCAACAGCATCTCCATCCACCCAACGACCATCCACCAATTCCCAATATAACATCCTAGACCATCTAGGTAAAACTACAGCCCAAATATCCATTTTAGATCTGCTTAAGTCGTCTCCCATACATCAAGATATCTTAACTAAGGCTTTGCAAAGCACACAAGTGCCTGATAATATTGACCCTACCCAATTTCAAGCATTGGTAGGCAATCTTTCATCGACCTATCAGCTAGCCTTTAGCCAAAAGGACATGCCACATCTTGATTCGAACCACAACTGCCCCCTCCATCTCGAGGTCGGTGTCAACTGTCAAAAAGTAAAAAGGGTACTAGTAGATAATGGTTCAACCCTAAATCTCTGTACATTAAAATTCATACAACAGGTTGGATACACCCAAGCTGATCTAAGAAATCAAGTGATCACCATCAAGGCCTATGATAATGCAGAGCGAGATTCTGAAGGCATTATTTGCCTCCCTATACAAGTGGGCCCCATTGTACAATACACTATGTGCCATGTTCTGGACCTTGAACTCCCATATAACATCCTTCTTGGCCATCCATGGATTCATTCTATGCAGGCCGTACCATCCACCTATCACCAATGCCTAAAATTCCCATTTCAGGGAATGGAAGTCACCATACAAGCCGACGCTCAACCCTTTGAATATTGTCGTGCCTTGGAAGCCTCTTTTCCACATTCGCATTATTGCCCAAGTGTCGAAATGGGGGCACCCCTGACATCCGATCCTGTCCCATCTACTAATACCCTAAACACTTCATCCCCACCATCATCCACACCTGCTTCCACCGTCACCAAGGTCCAGATCATAGATAAGGGATGTGGCGAGTACGAGATGCATACCACGCTCAATTTGGCAACCATGCCACCTTCGCCCCGCACATATGGGCAACCAATTCTGCCACTACCAAAAGTAGAAGAAAGGATGCTCACACTCACTTCCAAGAATGTGGGGTCCACAACATTCAATAATTTGGGATCCCTCCAGGATCTAATGGACGATGATATCAGTCAATGGGTTTATTGGGAGGAACCTGAGCCACCACATCCCCTTATTGAGTACTTTCACAAAGTCGATCCACATGCCTCCAAATTCATTGAAAATTGCCATTACCAAGGCGGAGGCCTTGGTGCTGAAGAACAAGGAAGACGTCTGCCCATCGAAGCAACTACCATCTGACCAAGGAATTTGGGCTTGGGATATGATACTAAACAGAAGGGTCCTACAACATCCGCTAGCACTTCTAACAATGTTAGTGTCGACAACAGTTCCCTTGAAGACATAACGGAGGAAGAGTCCATCATACACGCGTATGATGATCTAGATCACATTGACCTCCCCACCATGTTTGAATGTTTATCCGTTTGTACCATAACCTTATCCCTTAAACATCCTGAGCTTATTGATCATGACCTACAAGGTAGCGCACTAGTCGACACATTTCCTTCAGAGGATACCTACGTACATCCAATGGGATTAGGGGAAGATGAACGCCCTAATCACAAAAACAAAAAGAAACAAAAGAAAAATGGGTCATCAAGTGAAAACGTCACTGAGGCACTTTTTGACTATGAAAAAGTAAAAACAAAGGATGTATCTGACAGTGAAAACCTTGATATGGCACTGGAAGATGGGGATGTTCATCTTCCCCTTGTAGGAACACAACTATCTGAGCAATCTTCGATTCTCATTGAAGAAACGCAAGAGGTAAATTTGGGGACAGAAGAAACTCCAATGATCACCTATGTGGCTAGATCTATATCTGAAGTAGAATACACCACCATTGTCCAAATTCTCTGTGAAGGGGTTATCAACTTTGCATGGGCTTACTCTGATACGCCTGGCTTAGATCCCAATCTTGTTGTCCACCATTTGGATGTTCGTCTAGAGGCTAAACCTATCAAGTAGAAGCTTCGAAAGATGCACCCACAAGTGGCATTATTGGTTAAGAAAGAACTGGAAAAGTTACTGGATGCTGGTTTTATCCGACCCATTGATTACTCTAATTGGATCTCCAATATAGTACCTGTTGCTAAACCCAATGGAGACATTAGAATCTATACGGATTTTCAAGATCTTAACAAAGCTTGCCCAAAAGCTGACTTCCCCTTGCCTAACATCGACATGTTAGTCGACATCACTGCGGGACACGAGATGCTATCCCTCATGGATGGCTTCTCTGGCTACAATCAAATCCGGATTGCCCCTGAAGATCAACATAAAATAGCTTTTACGACACCTTGGGGTACTTTCTGTTACAATGCCATGCCCTTTGGTCTCAAAAATGTAGGGGCAACATATCAACAGGAAATGACGGTTATATTCCATGACCTCATCCACATCATTATGGAAGACTATGTTGATGACTTACTGGAAAAATCTGGAACTAGAGAAGAACACCCTACCATTCTGAAACAGATCTTCAAGTGCTTAGAACAGTACAAGCTTCAACTGAATCCAAAAAAGTGTGTGTTTGGTGTCACATTAGGAAAATTGTTGGGCTTCATAGTTTCCCGAAGAGGCATTGAGGTTGACTCAGCTAAAGTGAAAGCTATCATGGATATGCCTCCATCGAAAAACCTGAAATAATTAAGGAGCCTCCAGGGGAAGCTACAATCCATCCGCCGGTTTATCGCCCAGCTTGCGGATAAATGTCAGTCATTCACCTACCTTCTCAAGAAAGACACCACCTTCAAGTGGAATCAACAGTGTTAGTTGGGTTTTGACATGATCAAAGGATACTTGGCCCACCCGCCAATCTTGATGCCACCTATCCTTGGAAAACCTCTCTTGTTGTACATATCTACCACATCAGTTACATTGGGGGCACTATTGGCACAGCATGATGACTCCTCAAGGGAACGGGCGATCTATTACATTAGCCGCACACTGGTTGGTTATGAACTCAATTATTCACCAATGGAAAAGGAATGTCTTGCTGTGGTCTTCAGCACACAAAAGCTATGCCACTATATGCTTAGCCATCCCATAAAATTAATATCCAAAGTCGACCCCCTCAAGTACCTACTATCCAAGACAACCCTAACTGGTCGAATGGCTAAATGGATCATGCTCTCAGTGAGTTTGATATAGAATATGTGGATAGAAAGGCCATTAAAGGACAAGTAATAGCAGATCAGTTGGCAGATGCCTTGTTAGTGGACGCTTATCCCATAGAAACTAAATTTCCAGATGAAGGAGTATTTGTGGTCTCAGAAGCCACCACCTGGACACTATACTTTGATGGATCACACACTCATAATGGATCGGGGGTAGGAATCTTGCTTATCACCCCCCAAGGTGACTATTTACCGAAATCATTCAGGTTGGCTTTTCCCTGCACCAACAATATCTCTGAATATGAAGCCCTTCTCACCGGCCTCAAAATTGCAGTTCAATGGCACATCACTCATTTGCAAGTTTTTGGTGACTCCCAGTTAGTCATAAAATAGGTCAACGATGAGTTTCTAACAAAAGATGAAAAGTTGTTGCGTTACAAATGAATGGTGGATGACTTCAAGAAATATTTCACTACCATCCAATTTGAGCAGATCCCAAGACTCCAGAATAAGGCAACAGATGCTATGGCTACCATTGGTTCTCTCCTCGACATGCCAAAAGATTGCACAAATTGTCAGTTCCTCATCGAGCAACTCCTAATCCCAGCGTATGATATCCCTGAAAGTGACATGGTGTGTGCTATTGTAGGTCCTGAATCCCCTTAGTACCATGACATTTACACCTATATTCATGACAACACCCTCCCGCCTGACCTCACGAGAAACCAACGCAAGTCATTTATCCAACGCACTGCCCGTTACACCATCATCGGTGATACACTTTATTGACGTGGATATGATGGAACTCTCCTCCATTGTTCAGATGGAACTGAAGCCTGTACGTCATTAACGGAAGTGCATAGTGGTATTTGTGGCGCCCATTCTAATGGTATGGCCCTAGCCAAATAGATTCTCAGAGCAGGATATTATTGGCCCACAATGGAACAAGATGCTTGTGAGTATGTCAAAAAGTGTCTTCCGTGTCAACAACATGCGGATCTGATTCACGCTCCAGCACAAGACCTCCAACCCATCATGACACCTTGGCCATTTTCACAATGGGGTTTCGACTTGATTGGCAAGATCTACCCTTCATCTTCTGATGGACATACCTTTATCATCATAGCCATTGAATACTTCACCAAGTGGGTGGAAGCCATTCCACTCACTCAAATCACTGGTGTTCAGATCTCTAAGTTCATCCTTTACCATATCCTCTGCAGGTATGGTATCCTCTCCACCATCATCACCGACAATGGAAAGCCATTCAAAAATAAGTGTATGAAATCCCTTTGTGACACATATCATATCCAACATCGTTGGTCCACTCCCTATTACCCCCAAGGTAATGGGCAGGCAGAAGCAACAAATAAAACATTGATCAAAATCATTAAGAAGATGGTCAACAACACTGGCCACGATTGGCACCTCCATATCCATCCCGCTCTTTGGGCCTACCGTACATCCATCCGCACCCCTACTGGATCCACTCCATATTCTCTTGTCTATGGTGCTGAAGCCATCTTGCCAATCAAAGTCGAAATCCCTTCCCTCCGCATCTCCCTCAAGAATCTCATCACTGATGAAGACACCCGAGTAGCACGCTTGGCACAATTGGAATTACTGGATGAAAAATGGGTCAAGGCTTATAACCATCAGCAAGCTTACCAACACCGACTCAAAAGGAGCTACAATAAGAAAGTCCGCCCTCGCCAATTCGAGGTTGGCGATTTGGTCCTAAAAGAAAATCAGCAGAATCAGCAAGACCTAGAGAAAAAGGGTAAGTTCGAAGCAAACTAGTTGGGCCCTTATGTCATCACCTCGAAGTATGGTTCTGGTGCCTACAGGCTCTCCACCCCTAAAGGCGAGCCCTTGGAGGAACCCATCAACATTATGCATATAAAGAAGTTCTACACTTAGATCAGCTGGGGTATCCTTCCGGGTAGAAGTCAAAAAAATACAAAAAAATTAAAAAATCCAAAAATCCAAAATAGTAAAGAGAAATAATTCATCCTATGGTGAAAACCACCCTTGCGTGGTGCCTTGGATACGTATGATTGGTGAAAACCTAGCAATGGGTGCCTCTCATATAGGGCTGAATCATTATCTACCTCGCGTCCTGGTTACTCTATGGATTACCCACCAATTCCTCAATCCTCACATCCTTCCATCCGCTTGCATCACCTCATCACTTGGTATATTCTGGTTGAGCATTGGACGACCGTCATTCGCTATCTACAATCTTGAGCTTACTATCCTAATCTAAGCTTGTGTCACCTCGTTGTTGTGTTTGTCTTCATCTAGGCTCACTCTTCGTGGTCATCTCCATCTAGGTCTCATGGTGAACTATGTTGCCCCTGCACTTGCACGTAGGCAAGGTTGATCTTTTGATCTGCCCCCGGGGCTTTTCTATGTCTTCACCCTCCATCTCCTATCATCATCACCCTCTTTCCATTTTTATCATCCCCTCTTGAACTACGATGCCTCTGCGCTTGCACGTAGGCAAGGCTAATCTTTGGATCGGCCCCCGAGGCATTCTGTCCTTTATCATCTATCCTCATGGCCCACTTTCCGATCTTATCCATCCTCGGTCTTTTGTCCATCCGAACTGCGTTGCCCCTGCGCTTGCACGTAGGAAAGGTTGATCTTTTGATCTGCCCCCGGGGCTTGTGTTTGTCTTCATCATCCATCGTTTTCCATCAGTCCACTTTCTGCTCTTTTATCATGGTCTTTTCCCGAACTACGAGGGCTCTGCGCTTTCACGTAGGCAAGGTTGATATTTTCATCAACCCTCGAGCCCCTAGGTCTTTAGGTTGTGTCTCATCCTCTTGTTGTCTTGTTGTCAAGTATGTCCCTATCATCACTGATTCTTCACAAACAAGATCTCCTCGTATCAAGAAATTTTCCCAATGACAATCATCCTGCATCATCTAGGTCACTTTAGCTTAGTATCCGTCATTGGTCTTAACAGGATGCATCCTTCCTAATAGACCACATCAACCCCATCCATCCTTGGGATCTTATGGAAAAGGACGCTTGTAATTGATTACGATCTTTTGGTACTTTTGGATTTTTTTTATCATTTGAGCTCCCTATAAACACTAGTCAAGATCGCCATGATCCTTCATCTTGTGGTGTATTTTTCCTAGTTAACATAGGGATATCTCTTGACTTTTGTTGCTATCTGCTGGGATGCCCCACATGGTACCCACCGGGATTCCTTTCGGATCCTGTATTATGTGGGGGCATCTCATTGTGCTTGTGGTTATCCCAATACCTGGCCCAACCAAAGTCATCGCGACTTTGGGTTATTGGGATATCCTTCTTGTTTGTCGTGTTTGTTTTATGCATTAGACATTAATCCGTCTTGGTTTACATACCTTGACGCCCGATGTCTTATGCTATAGCAAAAATCAGTGCTCTAAAGGATGACAAATTGCATTCATGTTGCATTTCATCTCATTGGATATTCCCCCTTCATCCTAGCTTACCCCTACATCTGTGACTTGTGATTTTGGTTGTGCAAACTCTCATTCACTCTTACTAACTCTTCTTCTAGGGATCCTTACGGTCTTTGACAGGTACTACACCTTACACACCCTCCACATAACATCTACCCATTGATACTTATGTCTACATTCATTAAATTCATTTATCCATTTTACATCCATCCATTTATCCATTTTGCATACATTCATTAAATTCATTTATCCATTTTACATCCATCCATTTATCCATTTTACATGCATTCATTAAATTCATTTATCCATTTTACATCCATCCATTTATCCATTTTACATGCATTCATTAAATCCATTTATTCATTTTGCATACATTCATTAAATTCATTTTAACATCCATCCATTTATCCATTTACATTAAATTCATTTTAACATCCATCCATTTATTCATTTTGCATACATACACTCATTCATTTATCCATTTTACATCCATCCATTTATCCATTTACATTAAATTCATTTTAACATCCATCCATTTATTCATTTTGCATACATTCATTAAATTCATTTATCCATTTTACATCCATCCATTTATCCATTTACAGTAAATTCATTTTAACATCCATCCATTTATTCATTTTGCATACATTCATTAAAATCATTTACCCAAATTACACCATTCAAATTAAATTCATCCATATTACATACGTACATCATTCATAGGCCCATATTACTTACATCATCATTAACATTATCCATAATCACACATGCATAAGTAAAACATTCACACCATAAAACAACATCCATGTCACCACGAACACATCATATACATATGCATAATATACATTAGCTATCATAGGAACATCAATAAAACATCATATGCATACCATACATCACCAAAATGTGTGGCATAATATCAATGGGGGACCATCACATATCATCATCATAATAATACAATGTCCATATTCAAAATATAGTCACCACATACTCGCCTCCATATCATGGTCAAAATAAAGTGCATCTGAAAATATGCACTACACTACCATCTGGTACCTGTCAAAAGCCCCTGTATCCTGTCACCTGTCCTCTGCCTGTCTTGAGCTACCCACACCTGACATCTGAGGAGACTCAAGTACCGGTCCTCTGTATGTCGGGGTCCCCTGAGACTCACGCCCTAGGGTCCCAAATTGAGAAGGAGCCGACTGGAAATCACTGTATCCTCTGGTCCGTGTCCCTAAGGACTGGGATGGTGCTGGCATCTGGGGTGTCTGCCTAATATACTGCACTGTACGCTGCGTCGGGTCTGGCATTGCCTGCTCATACGCACACCTCCAGTACACTGCCTTCTGCATATAATCATCTCTTTTCCCAGCCTGATACCAAGCGACATTCCGCTCGTGCCTATACCTATCCTGCTCTCTGCTCATAGCCCGTCGCTCCTGCTCCCATGCCTCCTGTGCCACTGTCAGTAGTCATATCTGCTCTACGAGCCTCTCCCTCTCTGCCCACATGGTCTCTAGCACTGTGTTATCATCCTGCCCGTGACGTGTCCGCATCTGTGCTATATCCCTCTTGGCATTCTCTGCCCGGCCCACCGCTGAGTCCTTCTGAAACTGCAGGATCTCAACCTGTCTCCGTAAACTGTCCCTATCCCCTTGTAATACCTGCATCTATACCTATACACTGTCCCTTTCCCCTTGTAGAGCCTCCACCTGCCCCTGTGCACTCTCTCTCTCTCCCGCTGCACCGTCTCTAGTTTGACCTCTGCAGCCTCGAGTCTCGCCCTCATCTCCTCTACGGATGCCTCTGCCGAAGATACCCTCTCCTACAGTGCTATCCTCTCCTTCTGAAACCCTACCACCTGAAGTCTCAGTGCCTCCATCTCCCCCCTCCCGCTGACTCCCGCTGACCTCGCATCTGCGCAACTATCATCGTTGCCTCTAGCCTGTCTCGATCCCATGTCACCCGAGCTAGCTCCTCCCGTGCTCTCTCCCTCTCTACTCGCATCTCATCCCTCTCTCTCTCCACCACCTGGATATCTGTCGTCAACCGGCCCACAACCCAATCAAACACCACCATCTCTGTCTCCTGCACCTCCTGCACCTCCGCCTCTGCCCTCCTCAACTCCCCCTCTAACATGCATATCCTCGCCTCGACCCCTCTCAATAACACCACCAAATCATCTACTGCAGCTGCTGGTACTATGGCTAAGGGCTCCATCACATCCAGGTCCATCGCCTCCCCCCCGCTCTCCTCTTGCATCGGCTCTGCCCGAATCGTCACCCGAATCTGCCGCGGCTGCCCTCTCCTCCCCACCCTCATCAGTCTCCTCGGCTCCTTCTCAACTGGCTGGGGTCTCCTCTGTTGACTACTCTCTCGCCCCTCCTGGGGCTATCCTCTAACATCCATCACCCTCTTTACCTCCTCCTGTGGATCTCTGACTCTCACATCCACCTACGGCTCTGGGACTCTCACCTCCTCTTGCTCCACTCTCACCTGCACCGGCGTCCACCGCACTCTATCGCCAATCCCGGGCTGAGCCACCCTCCCCTCCACCAGGGCCTCTCCGCCCCTGCAGCGGGTGCCTCCGCCCCCGCCTACCGGCGTGGCAGCGGCAGCTTGTCTGCCTCGCCGTGGGGCAGACCCGCCCCTACAGTGGGGCGTATCCGCCCCCGACCGGGGCGTACTCGCCTCATAGTGGGGCGCCTCTGCCCGTGGCTGGGGCGTATACGCCCCTCGACGACGTTTTTCTACCCCCCCCCAAAAAAAAACACTTTTTTTCAAAAAAAAATTCTAATCTGTTTCCTACCCATTTTTTCATTTTTTCTCGCCCACAAAACCCATATTTTATATTTTTAATAACTTATTTCAAAATGCATTAAAATTTTAATTTAATGCATGGGGGGTTTTGTTGCTTACCTGGCGGGGCCCATCCTGCTGTCTATACGACTGTCGAACCTCATCTATCCGGTGGACGATCTCGGTGTCATTGTCTCCCGGCATCTTCACTCCTCATCTGCTTGCTCTCTCTCTTCTTCTCTCAACTGCTACAGTGCAAATGAGGTGAGGTAATTTTCAAAATTACCTTATATTAACTTTTAAAAGGTATTTTTTACCTTTTATTTACCTTTTTATCCCTCTGATTAATCTCCTCTCTTCCCGGGGCCGCCATTTGCACCTCGTTTGTCCGATTGACTTCGTTCAAAAGGAAAACTTGCCTAATTTTTTGCCCTCTTTCCAACTATACCATCCATTTCTTCTTATCGAGATGTTTCCTGAGACCCTTTTTTTCCCTCGTCACCCTCTCGAGGGGGCATACCCTTCACATTTACCAATTTTCTCGGCCGTAATCAACCCTTCCCTGGATTGGGGCATATTCATCCATTACTCTGCTAATTCAGACAGTTCAGGTCCTCCTCCCCACGCTGGGGCATCATTTTCTGATTAATTCCTCTATTGAGTCATCTGCACTTTCTCTTCTTCGAAGCACGGTTATTCTAATGGTACTTCTAAGAGGGGCAAAATGTAGACATCCAAATTTGATCACTTCCATATGATGAAAATCGTCTACTTTATTCATCTATTTTATTAATAGTGATTAAATAATTTATTTAATCATTATTTCATTTTCTGCCTAAGGTTCCTAAAGTATGTAATTAAATACTTTACCTTATCCCCTTTCCTTCTCTAAATTAAATAAACATGAAAAATTATTTAATTTGGTCATTTAACCCATTTGGATTAAAATCAATTTTTAATTCTCTTTTTTCTCTCTCCTTGTCACATTCTCCATAACCCTCTTCTAATTCGGATTAAATTAACTAATCTGTGATTAGGATGTGCACCACTTAATCTTGATTAAGTGTCACATCCTCCATAATCTCCCACTTGCCTCTAATCTCTCACTAATTATCCTAATCTTGTGTTTGCACAACCTTAATCAAAATCATTAACCACATTTGGCTTACCTTTTCTGGTCAACCTTCCGACTTACCATTTTTAGCCTGGACTCCCTTCCCCATGTGAATTTTTAATTCACATTTATTTGCCCAAGAATCCTCTCTTCCCCATGTGAATTTTTAATTCACTTTTGTCTTTCCAAGGTCTTCCTCATCCCCATGCAAGAGTCTAAAAGCCTTGACTTGTCACTTCACATGTGCCAAGGGCTTCTAGAAACTTGGACTTGTCACATCACCCACATGTGACAAATCTCCAGCTTTTTAGGAACCTCCTTTTATCCAATAAACTCTCCATTGAATATAAATTTTTTTAATTTACATTTATTTCTCCCACACACTTCCCCTTTTCCCATGGAGATTTTTGAGGAATTCTAAAATTCCTCAAAAGTCTCTTTCATCTTCATTTGGGGACAAGAAGTTCCTTTTTGAGGAAATCTTCTCATCCCCCAAGGTACCTCAAAGGTACTTGTCCTTCATCCACCTCATGTACTTCCCTTCCACCTCATGTCCTTCTCTTCCACCTCATTTCCACATCACTCCACCCTAAGACATATCACCTTCCACATGTCAAGATGTGAGGGCTTGTGAGTCCCCAACTCACCATAGCCCTTCATCTTGATCTTTGTTGGATCAATCCCAACCGTTGAATTCTCTAGAGAATTCCAATTAGCCTATAAATATCCCCTCATTTCCTTCATTTTAGAAGAATCAAGTTTTTTGCAGCAAAACTCTTGCAAAATTGTCATTCAAACTCTCATCCATTATAGCACTCACATCATCAATCCATATTGCATCAATTCATCTTGCATCCATTTAATCCTATTGCCATCCAAGAAGCACACAATTCTTGAAGCATCAAAGGGCCAACCAAGGAAGGAGCAGCAAAGGAAAGGTATAACACACTGAAATCATTATTTGTTTAAATCATCTCCTTTGTTTCACCATTTCTTAGGCTAATCTTATTGAGGTGCCCTTTTATTTTGTTACTTCTTCATATTGCACTATTATTTTTTAATCTAGCATCTCACATTAGGAGTAGCATTTTATTAGGATCACAGATACCATCATATTTTTCTATTGTGCAAGTTATTTCATTACAAGTGGTATCGTAACATGATCTTGGCATCATAGAGGCAATGTATTTTCTTAATATTTAAGGTCATTTTGGTAAGCATATATCTCTCAGATTTGGTAAATTTTAATTTATTTTTAAATGGTTTTTAAATAAAATATTGAAGAAGCTATGGTCTATATTTCAGAGAAATTAGAGCATAATTCAACAATTTATTTTAGAATTAGAGTTTCTACCTAATTTATTTGGAAAATGCATATCTCCCACATTCTACATAATTGGTTTCTTATTTTTAGTGGATTTTTGAAGAAGTAATAGAGGAGCCTAAAATCCAAATTTTAAGAAAATTGAAGAAAAAATAAGTGATTTATTGCAAAATTAGGGTTTCCAAAAAAATCTCTTCAAAGGTTGTAAAATAGCTAATTTTTGGGATAATTTTTTGGGAAAGTGTGACCTAGGCCCTGGTAAGTTATACTAAATTTTTTAGATTATTTTTAATTTATTTGTGTGATTTTTTGCAAAATTATTTCTACCATCATGACGAGGCTTACAACAAGAGGAAAAAAGAATTCTACCACATTAGGGAAATCTTCAAATAAGGATGAGGTTGAATTGAGGATATTAACCCTACTGGTGAAATAATTAAGGTCAAGGGTGAAATTTAATCATTTAGGAATGAGATAAATGCATTTTATAGTAAGTTGGACACAATTATTTAAGGGATGAAGTATAAGGGTGAATCAACAAGAGGCAAAAAGAATGCTACCAAATTATGGAAATCTTCAAATAAGGATGAGGTTAAAATTGAGGATATTAAACCTAATGGTGAAATAATTAAGGTCAAGGGTGAAATTTAATCATTTAGGAATGAGATAAATGCATTTTCTAGTAAGTTGGACACAATTATTTAGGGGATGAAGTATAAGGGTGAAGATTCACTTAGTGAGGTGAAAGATAATGCTTTTGTTGGACATAAATTATTTGGTCTTGACTCATATTTCAAGAAGGATCATTCCTTTAATCATCTCATGCCTATGGAATTCATACCCAAGTTAGATATGTGGAATTTTGATGGTAAGGATCCAACCAATTGGCTTTGCCAAATGTAGTAGTTATTTGGTCTTCATCATTTTCCTAGTCAACATAAGATGGATATGGAATAATTATACTTAGAACCAAATAAATTTATTTGGAATCATTGTTTATGTGATGAGAAGATAAAGAAGGGTTGTGTGGTCACATGGTCAATTTTTCAAGAGGAACTTGCTACCCATTATGGAGATAACTTTATGGATAGCTACTTCTACCAACTTGCTTAGAAATTAAAGCAAATAGGTATGATCAAGGACTATATTCAACAATTTTAAACCCTTTATCTAAGAGTGGAGAATGAGATAGAAGAAAATTTGAAGGAATTATTGCTAGGTGGTTTAAAGGATCACATAAAAAATGATGTGTGTTTGTTCCAGCAATAATACTTGTCTCAAGCAATACTAATGGAAAGAAAAGTTTAGGAGAAGTTTTTGGCAATAGGAGACAAGGGATTGTAAATGTAAGCACAAGGATATCTCCGACACATTCATTATATTAGTCTACTAGGTTGAATCCAAAAAAAATTGAGGAGAAGAGAGAAAAAGGGTTTTGTTTTAATTGTGATAGAAAATACAGTCAAGGACATAAATGTAGTGAAATAAAATTATTCTATACTAAAGGTCCAAATGAAGAAGAAAAGGAGGAAATAATATTAGAGGGTAATATGGTCAGATGAGGAATCACATGATTCCCAACCAATCATTTCTTGTCATCCACTCTCAAATTTTAGTTCCCCAAAAACTCTCAAGGTAGTGGGTTTCTTAAAGAAGCAAAAAGTAACAGTATTGATCAACTTGAATTGTACTCATAATTTCATCAATAAAAAGTTTCTACTTGTCTAAATTGTTTTACATATCCAACTCCAAAGTTTTAGGTCTTGATTACAAATGGTGGTAAGTTATATATTTTTTTTGAAAATACCATATCATTAAATTATCCAAGGGAGATTATTGCCTTGATAGCCCAATGTATGCTATTTCCATGAGTGCAGTTACATTTATTATTTTAAAAGTAAAATGACTTACTACTTTAGGAACTTGATTGAGATGAAATTCTAAAAGGAAAGATAATAGATATAAGAGGGTTCAAGGAAAATTCCCCACAAATGGTAAGCTCTCATCAACTGGAGAAGTTTATTAAGAAAGGAGTTGATGGATTTGTGGCCCAATTATGCTCATTAGAAGTCTATCAATCTAATGCTCCCAACAATCGATATTTACAAGAAATTATTGATCAACACTCAATGGTTTTTGTAGGATTTTATGGCGAACTCCTCAAAACCCTAGGATCGCCTACAAGACAAAATAACTTCCACAAGAGAGAAATGGCAGAAATATCATGCTTTGATTATGGATGTAAGATTGTAAGAATTGGGCGGGGGTTCTAGCTCAGTTGGCTAAGCCTTTCCTATTGTAGGAGGTTGGTCATGAGGTCTAGTCTCCCCCACCCCATGGTATCAGGGGATGTGTCATGCCAGTTCTGTCGGTCACATTAAAAAGTTCACCAAGTGTACTGTAGTTTATAGGGGGTTGTGTAATCTGATTCTTACAGTCTAAAAAAAAGATTGCAAGAATTAAATTGTTACAATGTACATATTAAGCCTTGCTTATACAAGAAAGGTGTGATGATGTACCAACATTAAATGACTATGTCATAATTAAATGACATGATCCATTATTAAATAACTTAGGACACAAGTATTAAATAAAATCTAACTAGATAAGATAAGCGACAACTAATGCTTAACTAGAAAGATTCCTTCCTAGGACCTAAGTGGACTTAACATGTAAGTAGGACCTAGATAGGTAAAACACCTATTTACACCAACACCCCCTTAAGTACAACTTAGTGAATACTTATGCAAATGACACAAAGATGGGTCTTGACTACGAGACGATGTTAGGTACCCATGTACATATGCAAATGCAATCTCTCATAAATGGAGAAAAGGAGAAAATCCAATGGGACAAAAGTCCTCCCCAAAAGAGAGATGGAATACAATAATACTCAATGAAAAAATGAGAGGAAACAATTGCATTCGAGGAAAATGACCCCCTTAAGAGAGATGAAGAAGAGACCATTCAAGCCCCTTAATGAAATAACTTGCTATAAAGAAACATTAGAAGTACACTAGTGGAGTAGCACTGGAATCCTTAATTAATGATACTAGAAACCATATGAGATTCACTCAAGGACTCAAGTCAGAATAATGATAAAGAAACAATAGACCCAATGCCAAGGAACATTGGAACACTCTTGATATGGTGCAACCCTCAAATTTGAATGAAACAACAAGATATAGAACATCGTTCCAAAACTAAAATGAAGTGCAAAAATAAAAATTGCATCCTCCCAACTATCAAATTATCCAAGTAATCTACAAGACACCCATAAAGGGAAAACTAAATAATAATATACCTGAGATAGATACAATACAAATTGCATGGATGGATTGATAAATCTCCTCAAGACCTTTCCAATGCCACAAGAATCGTGAAAATTAGAGATTGTGGCAAAAAGTTATGAGCTCGAGAGCCACAAATGAAGATCTGACTTCAAACAATAATAAATGCCACAAAACAACAAAATTATGAAAAATAACCTACACCACTACAAAATTGGTGAAGCCATATTTCCAATGATATCTTGTTTGGCAATATTTACCTCCTATATTGCAAGTTATGAAATTTTGAAAAAAATGGCCTAATACGGCCTTAAGGGTACAAAATTAAGCCCTTGGGAGCTAAAAATCTAGGCACGTAGTTATTCATATGACCTTGTTGGCATAGCACAGTAAAAAAATATGTTTCCCTAGCGATAGAGGCATCGCAGGGGGCAACAAAGCGGGGGTGGCAGGCCAAGGCCATACCACCTGGGGCTTCACCCATCTTGCTAAGGCGGGACTGAAGGCTTAAAGACCCTATTGACTAGGTGTGGTGGTTTAAAAACAAAAACTTATAATAAATAAACCTACAAATATATTTATGAAATTGTACCACCATGTGAATAGAAGAGACTGGTTTGACAACCCATACTAGGTAACGACAGACCACAAAAATGACATAGGGTGATGTAGACTGACACTAGCGAAGGATGAATATACCTCAAAATATTATGGCTAGATGCCAATCATTGTAGACTGTTGACGACGTACGGTATGGCTGGCCAAATACAGATCTGTATGGCCTAACATTTTTTGCCTGATGTCCCAGTGAAAAAGTGTCAAAAATCAATGAAGTGATAGTCAATCCTTAGGTTTTCGAGCCTTTCAAATGTAATGGTGAGGTCATTTTTTTTCCAAATTGCTCTAAAAAATCAACTACCCCCTAAATTTGGCAACCGAAACCCTTCTTCAAACCCTTGTAGATAATTCAATATATGATGAAAATTGATGAAACAAAAGACAAACGCTAGTACAAAAACAAAAATAAATGACTAAAAAAACTACTAAAAATTGGTCATGTGATCAATAGTTTGGTCACGTGACCATTAGTAGTTTATTGCCAGTCATTTATAACATGACCAAATTTATGACTAAACCATTTTTAGTCATTTATTGGTTGTTTTGATTGATCAATTTGGTGGTATATTTGGTCATTAATTTAGTCATTGATTGTTGTTAATTGATCATTTATTTAGTCATGGTAGTTATTTATTTTAGTCATTGTAGCCATTTATTTAGTCATTGTATTCATTTATTTAATCATTATAGTCATTTATTTTAGTCATGGTAGTCATTTATTTAGTCATGGTAGTCATTCATTTAGTCATTGTCTAGTCATTTATTTAGTCATGGTAGTCAATTATTTAGTCATTTATGAATTAATACTTTCATATGTGTATGCAAAATCTTATGTTTGAAGAATGAAAATTCTATTGTGATTGAAAGATATAAAACTTTAAAACTCTTATGTTATACTTGAAAAATTAAATTGAAACAATCATAAAACTTTAACAAATCTACTCAAAGGATTGAAACAACAATGTTGGAAAATAATTAACTTATATTCAAATTGTATATAAAATATATTACAAAGAACTTTATATATAGAATTTTGAAGATAGAATCCTTAGCAGTATGCAAACTGCTGATTTATTATGCTTTTAAAACTAAAAAAAACTAAAACTAAAACTAAAAAGCCATCGGTGTGAATGCATGTCTTCAGTGATGCCATTGTTGCACATGGGGTGTGCTGTAAATGCATCTAGAAGGTACTGATTTTGCATTTTCTCCTTGCTTTGTACTTGTTCATAATAAAAAAATTCAAAATTTATCATTAACTACAAACTAGTTCGCGAGGGTTGTTGCTGAGATTCAATCTCTTTGTTACTGTAACTGTAGATTATGGAAATGGAAATTCAATTCTAATAGAGATCTTTTTTATAACAATGAAACTATTTTAGATTATCTAGAGATCACATTATTTCATTTTTTAGTGATCCTTGGTTGATAGGGTTTTTCATTAACACATACAACATGGAAGCTTTTTAAATGGGGTATGAACATACATTGTAGCAGCATAGACAAGACACATCAACTAATGATAGAATACCTCAATGAGATGGAATCTCAAAATGGAAACAAGGATGAGGTACACGACTGGTTTGACAAAATGCCTCACAAGAAATGAATCATGTGGAATGCCATGAATGTAGATATACACATAGATTTTGATAAAGGGCTTTAAAAAGATTTAAGAAAATTAAATTGATAAGTACAAGGTTCGATACCACAACCTTCGCCAACAAGATTAAGCATAAATAATAATAGACTTATTAGATAAGTGTTGACGCAAGATTTTGCAGGTAGCAACAATCTCATGGGAAACTTAGCTATTGGGGGACATGGTGCACTAGCTAAGTGACCTTCGGGTTTTACTAAAGCCGGCTCTTCATTTTAGTGGGGAGGTAAAAGGTTAGGAAGATAACTAAAAATGTAAATCTAAGTTAAAGGCGATGCGCCAAATCATGAACGAATTTACTTGAGCACAATCCTGGATGCAAAGGCTCGAACCACTAAATGTTGTTTATTAGATAAATTTTCTCAAAAGCACTTTAAAACATAAGAACACCTTCAAACTGCATAGCATAATTTAGCATAACTTCGTCCAACACAGAGGAGTCAAAAAATATGATCTCTATCTATTAAGTTATAAAAGATTACAAAAGCTGAAGAACATGCATTCATATATCATAGGAAAATAACAACATAGTCTAACAATCTTATCAAATGCATGAAAAAGCAAAAAGGCTGAATTGATTGGCATAGTCTGCGAACTCCAAGTTCAATAAAAATATTATAGAGGCTATTCCCAGTGCTCAAAAAGATTTTCTATCTATCTAACAACAACCTAATAAAAGAGAAGCAAGGCTGTTTATATAGGCCTGCCCACTGCTTGAAAACCACGGATAAAGACGCCTTGATCAAACATTGACGCCTCAGATCTTTTGAAGCCGCCACTGATTTGAAACATTGCTTAGCAGTGCGCCAACAAAGCCGTCGTAGAGAATAGAAGCCCATGCATCAACAAAAATGAACATGCGACACCGAAGAAGAAAACGTGGTGGCAAGCGAGAAAAATCGACATAGGCAATAATTCCCAGAAAATCGATGCACAAAAATACGCCACGCATCGAGCAAACAGAGCCTGGAAAAAGAATGAGGGGCATCCCAATGAAAAGCTCTGAGAGGAAGCCACATGGGTGACACCGAGCAAAGATAACTGCAAAGTGGGGCTAGCTCAGAAAACGGCTAGACAAAGCCATGCGTCATGCACACGAAACTCGGAAAAAGCAAAGCGATACGAAACAACAGGAATCTCTGTTTGGCAGCCACGTGGCAAGCGCCGAAAAGTTAAGAGCGATAAATGGTAAGGCGAAGCCATGAAGGAAAGATAACCATGAAAGCTAGCAGTTCGTGAAATAATGTTCACAATAATACAATTGGAAATGATCTGAAAGACATGCATACAAAATGTGATAGTGTAGACAAAGCATGTGAAAATGTTTACATACCTGTATGTCGACTCCAAGACTAAATTGAAGCGTACTAACCTATGGTCTTAGCTTTTTCTCTCTTTCTCAATTACGATTATGTGACAGACAATGATGGAAAGATAGATGATGATAATTTCTTTCCAATTCCAATTCCTCAAACAAGATAAATATAACTTCACATTCTCACAAAAAGATTGAAACTGTTGATGCTGTTGTTGCCTCCTCACCTGAACAATGTCCTTCCAATGCTCTCTCAAACGTGAAAACCATAACCTTAGATTGTGACTGAAAGAGTGAGGCTGTGGATGTCGTTGTCATCTTTCCATCAACTGACTAATGATTTCTCCTGCAATCAATAAGAGCATAACAAAAGCATCAATGCCAGAAATAATAAAAATTGCCTAGTCATAGTGGCAGATAAGGGCCTTGCTCTTCAATCCTCCAGACAACATGACCTCCAACAATAGTCTTTGAATTTCCAGACATGCTTGGACACATTCCCATAGAGACAACACCATGGAAGCTTAAGGATACACTCGATTTGGCTTCGCCCAGTACCATTCCATTTGAATAAATAATGCCCCAGATGATTACTTAATCCTCATATTATTGTATCTATAATTACTAGTCTACAAATTCCTGGTGCAATTTCTCTACAACAGGGCCATCATCCTTGACCGAAACCTTGATCTTAGGGTCCTCACTAGCATTCTCATGGACAATACTAATACCAAGACCGTTTAGAGAAGGCGAGAGAGAGCCCTTGCCATTGGTTCCAGCTCCTCCAAACTCTTCCTCACTGGTATTGACCTTTCACTTCTCCAATTTGGCGAGCTGCGAATTGAAAATAAGGTTTCATTAGGGTTTTAGAGTATGTTTATTAAAATGAAAAATACCGCCAAGATTTACTACCCAAACTGATTTTCGAGATTTGCCTCGGATTTCAAAATGGAATCAAAACTAAATAAACAACAATATATAATTCTCTTGAACAATAAATATAATTAAATACATTATAATATAATATAATATATATTATATTATATAATATATTATTATATTATATCATATAATATATTATTATATTATATTGTATTGTAATATAATATATTATTATTATATTATAGTACAACCCACTCCCTCAATTTGATTTTTTTTTTTAATTATCCACTTTAATATCATATTGTCTAATTTTTATTTGTGCGACTAATTATTTAGTTGTGTTTTTTATCCCATAATCAAATTAGTCACTTATGATGATCAAATTAGTCATTTATAGTTGTGTCACAAAAAATGACTAGAATTTAGTCATCTTTAGTTGTTGTGACTAAATTTTTTAGTCATGTAGTCATTTATTTGCCAAATTCTACTAGTGAAACCTAACTTTTTTCTGATGTTTTAAATTCAATGGGAAGGTTCTCAATGTTGGAAGACTGAAATCACTGGGGAGGGAAGGGGTGAATCAGTGATTTAGGAAAATCACAAACTTTTTCAAAAACCAAGAATTATGATTGCTTTTGAACCAAGAGGAAAAAGGCCAATATATGAAGAAAACTTAACTCTTAAATCAAAACACCAAATAACAGTTCAAAGAACAATTTTGACTTATGCATGAACTGTATTGTATTGGCATGAACCATGAATCAAACATATAACATTAGCAAAGGTGAAACTTAACACTTTCACATGTATCAAAGATCACATTAAATCGAAACCTTTCATGCATGAGATTTGACATAAACATTTGCAGAACTGATAATTAACATATGATGACACATTAAAATTAGACAGATAAGAAAAATCATACACATAGAATCATCACATAACACATAATATGTCCTGAGTGGAAAACCCTCTTGGGGAATAAAAACCACTCGAAAAATCCTTCTCTTTATTCACTTAGAGCACCAACTCCAAAAGCACCAACTTCTTAAGATACAAGAGCACCAACTCCTTTACAAAGCATAATAACAACAACGTACTATCAATACCCTAGAAGTGCAATTTTCGCAGTTCTAGAATCTCAATAGTAGACTATAAAGATCTTCAATAAGCACATTGAAGAATGATGTATAAAAATGACATCTTTCTCAAAACAATAAACTGGGTATCACTGATTTAGTGATTTTCAATACAAAACAACTTTCATGCCTTTCCTTACAATCTCATATTCTTCTTCTAGATAACAATTACAAATGACTAAGAGATACCATTTAAAGCCATTGTAAAAATAGCCTCAGTATGCAATTGCAATAACTGTAAACCAACTCAAGTTGAGAAACCGTTTTTAAACCTCTTTTACCAAGTTTTAGCAAATATATCAATCACACAATAAATAGAAGTATATTCTGTTGTAACCCGAAGAGAGATACCCATAAATTGTAAAGGGTTTTTAAACCATAATCAACAAGAGTTAATCTCTTAAAAAACCCTTAACAATATAATCTAAGAAATCAAAGACCATATTCGAAACCATACCGATGTTGTAATACCTGATCATGGTGGAAGAAAACTGAAAAAAAAACATAATGACCTATCAAGGAGTTTCATAACGACCCAACTGGAAAGATGCCACCGAATCTCCTCTCACTAGCTTCCACATTCGAGCTCTTATCCATTGAAAGTAGGCAAACCAAAAGACCATTCTCATCCTAGCTCATATAGTGAGCTTATTTCACTATCTATAACACTCGACAGAGAAGAAATCTGCATTCACAAAATACCCATGGCGGCGGCTAGGGTTCCAAAAATTTGCACATTGAAACAAAAATGACTTTGCCCTAGTTTTTTCCTTTTCCTTCAAGTATTTCGAAGAATTTATCAAAAGTAATAATCATTTGAAATCCACATGATAAAACAAATTAACTCATAATACCTTTAGAATCTGCCGCCCAAGAAAAAATGGAATTAAATCATTGCCACATGTGCATTATCAATGATGGCTGTCGGTGTCAAGTCACCACTTACAAATAGAAATCGACAAAATTAACAAAAATAATCTATATAATGGTCAATATTATTACCTTGCCACTGTCATGTATTACCTTGTAAACATTATTCCCAAATCAAAGACTTTAAAAATGTCGACATAGATAATTATTGAACCAAAAATGATGGTTGCCAAATACCTTGTCACTACCATGTGACTTACAAACAAAGTCAATTTCCACAATATATTCCATATGCCATGTTAACCAAGATTCATATAATGCCAATGACCTTGATATTTAGAACAATAACCATGATATCCGATACCTTTTTCAAGGTAATTGCTAGCAATGTAATATATAAGCAATGAACCAAATTTCAAGTACCAATGGCAAAACCACAAGAGTCAACCAACTTCTCATAAGTATTGTCAAGACAATATGTCATGCTGATGGAAATAGAAATGCCAAAACCTATGCATTGTAAACCATATGGGAAACAAAGGATCTTATTACCACATAAGATACCAATAGCAAAAAATGAAACATGTGTATTGACAATGCCACCACATATACCTGAAACACTCTTTCTTTTGAACCAATCTGAATGCTTCAAACACAAAGACTATAGTACTGCCCTGTCACAATAATAAAAGAGTTAGCATCAATATGTATCAAGATCATCAAAATGTAACAACCATAAGCTAGAAATACATGTGAAAGCCAAAAATTGAGCCATGTAAATCAACTGTGTAAAGCATCATATACCACCAAGATCATGTAAATGTGTCACCAAAACCATCATATACCCAAGCCAGTTTTGTCATCAAGGACAAACAATCACAATAAACAACTAAAAGCCAACAAACTCCCTCTTTGTCCTTGATGGAAAAACACATCATCTCTCCCCCTTTTTGCCTCAATGACAAAGAATGAAAGAGGATAATGTGAGATGCCATGAAATAAACAAATGAAACCAACCAACTATCCAACGCAATAATCAGTTGCAAGTAGAGGCAAAATAGTAGCAAACAAAAATATAAGAGAGCTGTGAGTGAAAAATAGATAGGAACAAGCTCCCCCTAAACCAAAAATGGAAGAATCAATGAAGCAGTGACTGAGGGATAACCCCCAATTTGTATCTCAGCCTTTCAAAAACTTCTTTGGATAAAGGCTTAGTAAATATATCAGCCACCTGTTGTTGTGAAGCAACAAACTGGAGACAAACTTCATTAGCCAACACTTTTTCTCGAAGAGAGTGAAACTTGACAACAATATGCTTAGTGTGAGAATGCACAACATGATTTTTAGAGATATTGATCGCACTAGTATTATCACATAAAATAGGAATAGGCTTCGAAATTGTGATACCCATATCAGATAAAGTTTGATTCATCTAGAGCAATTATCTACAACAAGAAGTGGAAGCTATATACTCTGTCTCAACAATGGAAAGAGAAACAAACTCTTGTTTCTTGTTGTACCAAGCTACTAACTGATCACTAAGAAATAATGCAACACCACTGGTGCTTTTCCTATCATCCAAACAACCAACCCAGTCAACATCTGTATATGCAACCAAAGAAAAATCATTGCTTCTAGGACACCAAATACCATAATCAAGAGTACCCTGAATATATTTAAAAATTCTTTTAACAGCTGTAACATGTGATTCCTTAGGTGATGCCTGAAACCTTGCAACCATGCAAACTGTTTGCATTATGTTAGGTCTAGAAGTAGTGAAATATAACAAACTTCCAATCATTGATCTATATTTAGATTGATTTGTATCAGGAGAATCATCAAATTTAGTGAGTTTGCAACCTGTAACCATTGGATTACTAACAGGATGACATCCATCCATTTGAAATTTCTTAAGAATCTCTCTAGCATACTTAGTTTGAGAGAGAAATATACCATTTTCAAGTTGAGAAACTTGAAGACCAATAAAGAAAGTCAATTCTCCCAACATTGACATTTCAAATTCATATTCCATAATATGAGAGAATTTTTTACTTAAAGCACCATTATTGCAGCCAAAAATGATATCATCTACATAAACTTCAACAACCAAAAGATCAATACCTTCAACCTTAACATAAATATTGCTATCAACACCACTTCTAACAAATCCATTTGATGTCAAATGATTATCCAACCTAGAGTACCATGCTCTAGGTGCTTGTTTTAAGCCATATAAGGATTTTTCAACCTATAAACATGATTAGGCTTGTCTTTGCAAACAAACCCTTTAGGTTGTTCCATATAGACCTCTTCATCTAAATAGCCATTTAAAAATATAGTTTTAAAATCCATTTGATAAACAATGAAATTTTTAAAAACAAAATAAGCCAAGAATATTCTAATAGATTCTAGTCTAGCAACAGGTGCAAAAGTTTCACCAAAATCAATACCTTCCTTTTGAGCATAGCCTTTGCAAAAAAACCTTCCCTTGTTGCAATTTTTTTTTCCATTTTCATCAAGCTTATTCCTATAAACCCACTTGCCACCATTGAAATTCTTGTCATCATGTCTTAGATCTAACTCCCAAGTTTGATTTTTCTCAATTGAACTTATTTCTTCCTCCATAGTCTTAAGCCAACATTCATCCAAGAGAGCTTCGTCATAGTTTTTAGGTTCAAATTCAGTGACTAAACAAAAGGCTGTATGGTTATCCATTTGAGCTTGTTCTTCCAATTTAGCAACCTTTCTTCGTGTTTGAACTCCAATATTTCTATCCCTAGTAATCTGATTTTGAAGATGACTTTTAGCAATAGATTTTAAAGGAGTTTTGGGCACAAAATTTTTAGAGCTTGTTGTTTCATCATGTTTAGGACTTTCTGATTCAACTTTTTCAGGTATTATCTCAAGTTATGTTTCTGTTTCTTCCTCATCAACTTGCACAAGATCAGTTTCTAAATGCGGTCTTTCATCAACTTTCACATTGACTACCTCAACAATTTTATCAAGACTTTCATTATAACATTTATAGGCTTTACTATGAGTTGAGTATCCAAAAAAGATACCCTCATCACTTTTTGATTGAAAGCTGCCTAGATTTTCATCATCTTTCTTAAGAAAGCATTTGCTGCCAAAGATTTTAAAATGTTTTACAAAGGCAGACTTTCCATGCCACAATTCATAGGGAGTAAATTTTGATTTCACTCTAAGTTGAACTCTGTTTAAAATGTATATAGCTGTATGAACAACTTCTTTCCAATACATGTCAGGCAACTTAGTCTCATCTAACATTGTTCTTTCCATTTCCTTTACAGTTCTATTTTTACGTTCAACTACCCCATTCTATTGAGGTGTTCTAGTGGCTGCATATTGTCTTTTAATACCATGTTGTTCACAATAATCAATAAATTTTTGAGATGTGAACTCACCTCCTTTATCAGATCTTAGGCATTTAATCTTTAAATCAGATTCTTTTTCAATTATTTTACGAAAGATTTTGAGCTTTTCAAATGCCTCTTATTTATGTTTAAGAATTGTAACCCACACCATTCTTGTATAATCATCCACAAACAACATGAAACACTTCTCTCCATTAATTGAACTTTGTTCTAGTTGGGCCACACAAATCAGTATGCACTAGCTGTAAAGGCTTTGTTGAAGAATGTTCTTTTGTCTTGAAACTAACTTTATTTTTTTTACCACTTAAACATTCTTTGCACACAGAGTTTTTTGGTTTATTAAGGACGAGAAAAACTCTAACATTATGATTTTTACTGATTCTAATCAGATTATCAAAGTTTATATGTCCTAATCTTTTATGCCATAACCAAATTTCTTCAACTTGACCCATTAGACACATACCTTCATTATTGTCATTACCAAAGGTGTCTAAGAGATTATAAACATTACCTTTAGTCCTTCTTCTTGCTACAACAGTCTTTCCTAACTTGTTCTTGATCTCACATCCCTGTGAAGTAAACATAACATGATAACAACTATCACAGATTTGGCTAACACTAAGTAAATTGTACTTTAGGCCTTCCACATAATACACATTATAGATAGGTGTGTCCTCATTTAGGAGAAGTGAACCTTTACCTTTAATCTGTATACCAGTGTTATCACCAAATTTCACGTATCCACCAACATAATCTTCAAGTTTGATGAATTTGTCCTTGTACCTTGTCATGTGATTAGAACAATCACTATCTAGGACCCATAATTCCTTTTTAGTATGAAAAGCAGTCTGGACTAGCATTGTTTTTTCTATGCCTTTGACAAACTTAGGTTTCCAAACTGTTTTTGTTTTCTGCTCCAAATCAACTTTGCATTGTTTGATTGTATGTCCCAAAGTTTTGCATTTAAAACATCTGACTTGATTAAAATAACCAAAGTACTGCTTATGTCCAAACCTTGGTATTCTAGAAGTCATGAGCCTGCAAGTACTCACTTTATGGCCAAATTTGTTGCAAAAGAAGCAGTAACCATAAAATAAAGGATTGAATCTGAATTGTGTTCTTTTGATTTCAAAATAATGAACATAATTCTTATTAGATTCAAAATGATTTGATTTGAAACTCTTATTAGATTTTGGCTTTGAAGTATCAATTGAAAATTCACCTTTTTCAAATCCAATACCAGTTTTGTCTTTATTCAGTTTCTATTTGCTAAGCATATATCATTGAGCTTTCATGTACTTTCATACTTTTCAATTTTCTTTCTAAGATCAATAATTTCATGTTCCAATTTTTGAATTTCTTGATCTTTGAAACTTATAGCTACTCGAAGACAATTCTCAACTCTCTTAGATTCTTCAAGCCGAGTCTTCAAAGAGACTATTGCTTGATCTGGTTTATGTTCCTCAACAAGAACTTGATCTGGTTTATGTTCTTGAGCAAGAACTTGTTTTTTGAGTTTTTTAATTTCCTTTAAAGCAAATTTTAATTCACCTTCTAGATCTATTTCACCATCTTCTATATCATTGTTGTTTATATCCTCTTTTTGTTTAACTTCAACCATGAACAAAGTCTCATCTTCCTCAACTAAAGATTCTTCTGTTTTAGTGTTTGCTTCATCTTTACTGAACAAACTCTTCTTCTTTTTGAAATTTAATTTCTTTTTAGGTTGATAGGCCTTCTTCTTAGACTGTTTGTCAGATTTTTCATCATCACTATTTTGATCACCATAGGGGCACTTAGCTGCAAAATGTCCAATTTTTCCACAATTAAAACACTTAAAGGGAATTTTTCCTTTGTATTTGCCTGATCCCTTTTTAAGTTTTCTAACAAAGTGAGTTTCTTTTGAATCAGAGTATTCTAACTCACTTTCATCTACATTTTCCTTTTTTTTCAGTTTTAAATGCAGTTTCTTTTCTTGTTGGATTACTTTTGCTTGTTCTCATTTCATAAGCAGTAAGAGTTCCTTGTAGACTATCTAAGGTAAGTTGATCAAAATTTTACTTTTCTTCAAGGGCTGAGACTTTAGATTCATATTTAGGTTGTAAGGTTCTAATGACCTTTGTAACCACATCAAATTCTTTTACTTCTTCTCCTAACCCTCTCATTGCATTAACAACTTCATCTATTCTCAAGAAATATTCAACCAATTTTTCACCATCCTTCATTCTCATTTCCTCAAACTGATGTTTGAGAGAATATTTTTGACTGTTTGACTTTGTCATTTCCTTGATAAATGTTTTCAAGTTTTTCCCAAATTCCCTAAGCTGATTACAATGAATGAATTTAACAAATACATCTTTAGTTAATCCACACAAGATGGCATGCTTAGCTCTAGCATTAGTTTCATACTTCTTTTTTTCAGCAGGATCTGAGGGTATTGTGGGTGGAACAATATACCCATTTAGAACTATACTTCATACACCAAGATCAATTGAAACCATATATGTTTCCATTCTAATTTTCTAGAACACATAGTTTGTACCATCAAACAGTGGAGCTCTAGTCACAGAAGTACCTTCATGAGCTTGTGACATGTTTGATAGGCTTCCAAAACTAGAATCAATCCTAGGTGGTTTAGACCTATATGAGAACCCTACGCTCTGATACCAACTATTGGAAGACTGAAATCACTGGGAGGGGGTGGGGTGAATCAGTGATTTAGGAAAATCACAAAAAAATTCAAAAACCAAGAATTATGATTTCTTTTGAACCAAGAGGACAAAGGACAGTATATGAAGCAAACTTAACTCTTAAATCAAAACACCAAATAATAGTTCAAAGAACAATTTTGACTTGCATGAACTGTATTGTATTTGCATGAACCATGAATTAAACATATAACATTAACAGATGTGAAACTTAACACTTTCACATGTATCAGAGCTCACAATAAATTAGAACCTTTTATGCATGAGATTTGACAAACATTTGTAGAACTGATAATTAACATCTGATGACACATTAAAATCAGACAAATAAGAAAAATCACACACATAGAATCATCACTATTGGGTGAAAATCATGTAATCAACTTATCAACAAATTACCAAACCTAGACTTCAACCACAACTATGTGAGATAAAATCTCTCCTCTCAGAAAGGGGAGGCGCCCTTCTTACTGCTAATAGAAGCTATGGTAAAACTAATAAAATACTTACACAATGCACACTATACTTATGAAATGGGGGGGTGTGTTACATTCATGCTTCTCTCTTTTTTCAGAGAAGATGTTTTACATTGCTTCACGATTTGGAAGTTCGAATTCTGATAACTTGAAACTTAACAAAAGAGCAGTAATGCCAATATCTCTATCTTGTCAAAGCAAAGCATAGAGATACCAGATATGATTGATAATAAACAAATAAAGGAAAAGGGAAAGCTCATGAAGGCAAAAATTCATTTCGTAGCCTTTTCAATGATCGATCTATGAAAGACGTATTGTTTATCGCATTACAAGCACAAAGTCTTCTTAGATGCAGTAATTCCTCGAACAACATGAACGATTACAAGCACAAAGTCTTGTAGATCTTTCAACCAAAGTATTCAAACATAAACATAAATACAAATAAGGAATGCAACATAAAGTTTACATAAATTACTTGAAGGACCTCAAATATCATTCACTAATCACCACAAATATTATTCAAACCAAAAGAGAATTGATTCCAACACAAAGTGTGGCATGCAACTTCCTTCTTTATTGATCAGATTCAGATTCACAAAATTGAACAAAAAGTCTCAATGTTCGTTTCTCAAAAGGGCAGTACTTCGTTGCAAAATACTAAAGGTAAACATTACAATAGAAATCCCTCTTATTTATAGAAAAGAGGGAAGAGGCAATCTAGGAAATCAATAGAGTAAAGTTAGGAAATTAGGTGAGAAAAAATAGGAAACCCTAACTTTGACTAATTCAAAGTGTAATTTATCTCCGTGGAATTACATCTCATATTTTTGGTGTAATTACACTTTACAAAAAGACATTTAAGATGTCAGAAACTATTTACAAAATAAATAAGAGAAAGCATCAAAATTTTCAATATTGGGAGATCAGGAATCTTCTTGGTTCCTTGCTTGGGCGCAAAAGTCTTAATACTTCTTCCTGGTCTCCTACATGAATTTGTCATCCGGACCAACGGTGTAATCCACAATGGTGTGAATCCTCGTGATTAATTTCTTGGCAGATGAGTGAACCTTTTTTCATTCATCAAGATGTGTCTTGAGGTTGTCAAGAGTGAGCCTTGTATCACAAAGATCATTTATAGAGGCATCCAAGAAGTCTACACTCTCTACTTGAATCATGATGGCTTCTTTGAAGGTCTCAGAAAGTTCTGTGGCCATAAGGAAAATGTGGTTTTCTTCAAGAAGCTTGCTTGCAAACTCCTTGATTCTTTTCTTGAGAATAGCACGATGTACATCGACATTTTCCTGTACTTGGTGGAGATATTCTACAAGAGCTTTAATCATCTAAATACAATGCTTCAGTGATTCTCTTACCTCAACATATTTTTCCTTGTCGGGGATCACCCCGACTTCCACCAGTTTGTTGAGGTTTACCTATTTCATTTGTGACCACAATAATAGGCATTTTTCCATCTCTTTGTGCTCTTGGGAAAGAACAACTTCTTCTTTATCCAACTCCAATTTGAGCTAAGCTATATGAGTAGCCTTTTCATCCGTAGAAATTATAATTTGAGAGCCATGTTCTACAACCTTATTAATGAAGTCATACAACACTTTGCCTTTGGAGGCAACTTTCTCAGATTTCTTGATAGCTGGGTCCTCCATGCTTACCATTGCCAATGGTTGTACATTACTTGAAGATCTTGCAAGCTTTCTTACAATAGCCGCATACTGCTTTGCCCTCTGTTTGTATAAGTTTCGAGCTTGCTCCATTTTGTCCAGTCTTTCCACCAGTATATTCAAAGTCACTTGTGCATCTGCCTTAACACTTTCACTCGTGACCTTGCCAAGATGGACTCTTGTAAATGTGTAGTCCTCCATATTGATATCTCCTTCCTCCTAAGGTGGTATGCCAATCTCTGCATACTTTTGACATGTTTTGTCAACCTAAAGCCATGAATAGACTTTTTCCTTTTTCTTCTCCTTGGCTTTTGGAAGGGCTATCTCTTCAAGGTCGAGCTCTTCTGGCGAGATCATTTGATTTTTTCACTTCGATACTTGAGATACCAACCAAGGGGGAAGAGAGGAAATATGAGCTTCTTGATTGACTATTGATTCTCTTGTTACTGTCACTTCTGGAGGAATGGCTGGTATAGTGACAATTGGCATAGTGTCCATCATTACCACTTTAGAAACTGGCACTTTAAGCTGATTCTACAAAGAGTCACTCATAAACCTATTAAACTCAGCTTCTGAAGTGAGATCATAGGATGGAGACAACAAGCTAGGAATAGATGATGGAGGGCTTGAAAAAATGTCAACTATTTGAATACTTGTACCCGAAGGAGTATCAAGTGTTGTTGATGTTGCAGGAAGTGGTGCTACATCTACTACAGATATGGTAGATGTAGGAATAGGTGACGTGGGAAAATGTGGAAGAGCAGTGCTTGGAACATGAAGTCTACGAGGAACGTTTGAAGTTATAGGTGATGATGACTGGGAAAAATCTTCAACTACAGTCTCAGGTGGAGACATACCTTTTTCTTCATCATGCTTGAGTTCCTATTGATCACTCTCATGATCTTCTAACTCTTGTTCACATCTTTGGTCACCTTCAGACTCTTGCTCATCTTCAGAATGTTCTTCCTCATTAGAGTCTGTTTCTTCTGAATCCTCTTCTTCAGCAGATTGATCACTAGAATTTTCTTCTTCATCAGAATCTATCTCTTCAGAACTAGATCTCTTTCCTTTCAAGCGGGATGGTTCATATTTCATTGTTTCTTCTTCACAGATGGCTTGATCATCCTTTTTTCCAATAGTGAATTTAATCCTAGGGCCTTTTCTAGAAGAAGTGGAAATAACCGTTGATTTGTATTTCATGCGGGATTCTTGTTATCGATTGAATTGTGCTCCAGATTCTTCTCCTTTGGACTTTGTCCTAAAATTTTTCATCTCAAAGCCATGCTTATGTAACCATTCAACAATGTTAGACAATATTGGCACCAACCTCTCTCTGATGGAAACATTTTCCTTTTTGGACCATTGGATTGCAGGAAAAGGTATCTTAGAGATTTGTTGTTCATCATAAGCAACATTCATGATATTGCCAGGATCTGTGAACTCCTCTGGTAGGTCAGCAACACCAAGATCTTTGATCTGCTGAACAGTTAACCTACAAAAATCCATCTTACATACAACCTCTTCATCTCTGCAATCAACCTAGATGTCTTCAAAGTGGTATCCGTGCTTGTGACCCTTTTTGAGCCTCTTCTTGACATTTTGGTAATCAAAATCAAGCCTGTATTTATGTCCTGATTGTCATGATCTGCATCTCAAAATAGACTAATTTATCCTTTTGTACACTCTTGATGGTATACCTACCGATTGTCAATGGAAACTTAAATCTAGGTTTGTGAATCCTTTGACGTTCCTTGTGGACTGAAATCAGTTTTCTGCATAACTCCATCAATATCCACTTGTCTGAAGGATATTTGGGCAACATGTAAGGGCAACTAGTGTAGCATCCTACCCTTAGGTAAGTAAAAGTCAAAAATTGTAGAAATATGCATCCAAATTTACTCACCACTTTGTAGGCATCATCAAACACTCTCTTCTTCTTGAGAGCTGGGTCAAAGTTGAAGAGAAAAGGTGCAAAGAAAGCATTGGTGACCCTCCTGAAATGGTGATGGCTTTCCTTCAGTTCCAACTAATAGAAATAATTGTACACAGGTGTAGAAAGCCAGTTCCCTCTTGTAGATAAACCTAGGAATTGTCTCATCACGACTGCAGCGTACACCAGGTAAGAAGTCATATAAAAGTTCAAGGTGGTTGGCACATTTATCAGTTGTTCATGGATTGCATCATTGATTTCTTTGCCCCAATCAATATGAGCCTTTTGTCTTCTTATGATCTAAATGTACTCTTACATCCAATCCTAAAAATGAGATGTTTCAGGCAATCCCTTAACTCTTCTCAAGAGTATTATCATATCTCTGATATCTTCCTTGAAATCACCTCATGGAAGCCCCTTCAACCATTTGGAGATAGTGTGCCTGAGTTCTTTCAACCATTGACTATTTATCAAGTACTTAGCCTTGTTCAGATCTGAATCATAGACTTCTTGTGCTTGTTGTACTGAAATATCAATGTACTTCTCCATCTGCGGGACTCTCAAGACAATATCAAAGAAATTTGGGTCTAGTCTCAATATCTTTTGTCTAGGATAATCAATCACGCTTCTACTTTTCCTGGATGTAGTGAGATGCAACTTCAAGGAAAAATTCCATATGGTGTGCAGAAGTAGGGAATGTAGAAACAAGGTGTAGGTTACTGTGCACAATAGGTCTCAGAGAGTCTTCAAGAGGCTTTTGCTCGGTTCTTTTCACAAAATCAATGAGGTCTTGATGACCAACCTTGGTGTCTTTAATATCATCCACTTTTGAAAGTACTACTATCGGTGGATAAATGCCTTGGTATTTGTATTTCATTTTTCCTTTAGCTTTTGAAGATGATGAAGGCTTCTTAGTTGTCATTTGAGAGCAACTGGATCTAGATATGCAATCTCTAAGGATCCCTTGACGAGATCTGAAAAGGATATACAAATAAGAATCAACAACCATTAGTGAAAAAAGGATGCATTAGGATGCGTGAAGTGAGAAATGATGTTGAGAAAGAATGACATGAGTGACGAGGCATGAAAAATGAGGTAAAAGTGGAGAAATAGGTTTTGGAACGAAGAGAGCAATTCTGGAAAGGCAAAGGTAAAAAATTGTGAAAAGTGTAAGGGCACTGAAAATCAGCGCCCTTACACTTAGGAAAAAATGCCTTAGGTGCAAAGTCAGCGCCCTTGCACTTAAGTGTAAGGGACTTAGTAAAATATGTCAGGGCACTGAAAATCAGTGCCCTGGCACTTTTTCTTGACTTGAAAGTTTGAATGAAGGTGAGAGCAATATTTTTTTACACCAGTGTATTAAGGTAAAATGAGTTTGAATGAAGGTGATGATACATGAAAATATCTCTATCGCCGAAATGAATGTATTTCAGTATTTCACCATTTTGAGGAATCATGCGTTCAAAACATGAAAGAGATATAAAGAAGAATGGTGAGTAAAGATTCGAAATAAGGAATCTAACAAAATAAAAGAGGAAGGAAGAAAAACGCGTGGGAAATGAAGGAAAAATATAAACGTTTTTTGGATTTGTTGAAAAATGTGTGGGAAATGAAGAAGGTATTGGCATGTCAAATAAAGAGGAAAAATCATGCTTTGGTTTTGAAGACAAAATGTTGACCTATAAATGAAGAAATGAAAATAAAAACACTCAAGGTTTTTCTTATCTTGTAGAGGAAAAATGAATAGAGGAGGAAGAAAGACATGGCGTGGTAAATGAAGAAACCAAAAACGTACCTAGAAGTGTGGTGATAAAAAACCAAGTTGAATGATGAGAAAAACTCCAAAACGTGTTTTGCAGATGCAAGAATGCTCGCCCAACAAGGAGAGGTGGAAATAAATGATAGGAATGAGAAAAAATTAATCCAAAATCACTTTTAAGTGATTGGTGAGTGAAGTATGGTGAACTTAAATCATGCATTTAGTTAAGGCATGAAAGGTGGAAGAGACTGAAAAGAAGATGTAAAAGGTTGAAAAAACCACACCTACATAAAAAATTAAGTCAAAAACACTTTAAGTGTAAGGGTGCTAAAATTCAGTGCCCTTGCACTAAAGTCAAAAATCACTTAAGTGCAAGGGTGCTGATTTTTAGCTCCCTTGCACTTTTCATACTTAGTCAATTTTCGCTAAGTGCTTGAGCGCTCATTTTCAGAGCTTTTGCACTTTTGACAATTTCATGAAGTATGATTAGTGAGCATTCATGCAGGTACTGGTTTTGAAGGTCTTTGTGAGGCAAACACAGGGGGATTCTGAAATTGACTATCTAAGACTTTGGAACACTTTTCGAGGTGGATCAAAAATCACCTTGTTTTGCATGCTTGAACATCACGAACCTAGGAAATAAACAAGTATCGTAGGGGGGTTATCTATGGAATGAACGCTGCTAGTTTATGTGATAGCAGCTGGCTCCTGCTAGGGATCTTTCTTCAATCATTCTTTCAAATGAATGAAGGGAGAAGAAATCCAGAATTCAAGTGCCTTTATCCATCCATTGGGCTTGGAGTTAGGTAACGACGATGACACAACTAAAAATAAAAAGACACAAAGGACTAAAACTAAAAATATTTACATTTGAAATGCCCATTACTTTACTGTGTAATATGTTTGAGGTGTTGTCCACTATGAGGAAGGGCGAATGACGTTCCATCTCCATATGCTAGCAAGAAACTGTTCTCACCGTACAACTGGTGAACTTGGAAAGGTCCTGTCCACAATGAGTCAAATTTACCATGCATACCCTTTGGTTCTCTTTGTTTGTACCATAGGAGAACAAGATCACTGATTTGAAAATCTTGAGACTTAGCCTTTTTATCAAAAAGATTATTTACTTGTTCTTGGTGTTCCACGATGCGATCAACCACTTGAACTCGCTTCTCTTCCAATTCAGAGAGATACATCACACACTTATCAACAAAATTATCAAAAGTCTCGTCCTTAATAGCCTTATCCAACTTGAGGGCTGGAAGTTCCAAGGTTATAGGAATTTCAGAATTCAACCCATACAAGAGTTGAAAGGGGGACATACGGATTGCCCGCTTCAGAGTTATCCTGTTCGCCCACAAAGCGTCATACAAAGCCTTGTGCCATAAATGTTGATTCTCATCTACCAGCTTACGGATGATGGTCACCAGGTTTTTGATGCTTGATTCAGCCTGGCCATTACCTTGTGGGTAATATTTGGAAGAATGCGACAAGGTTATGCCGTGTTCAAAATAGAACTCAGTGACCTTGTTTCACGAGAAGGAAGAAGCGTTGTCATGAACGATTTTGTTCGGTACGCCGAACTTGGAAATGATATTCTCTTTCAAGAAATTACACACCACCTCAGAAGTAGCGTGCTTATTAGGAATCGCTTCCACCCACTTGGTGAAATAATCAGTTGTGGTCAGGACATAGACATGTCCTGCACTTGATGTTGAATTGACCGCATCGATGAAGTCGATCCCCCACTACTAGAAAGGTTCTTCAATCACAACGGGTTTTAACGAAAAAGCCGCCAACTTAGGCCCGCCAACGAATTGTTGACACAACTCACACTTATGCACCCAAGAGTACGCGTCTTGAAAGAGCGTGGGCCAATAGTACTTTTCTCTCAAAATTTTGTGAGCAGTAACTGGTGCATAAAAATGTCCTCCACATGCCAATTCATGGTATGACTTCAACAGTTATTCTTGTTTCTCTTTATCCACACATCACAGAAAAGTCCCATGCATGCTTGTATAAGCCATTGCCCCATAAGACAAAGTTGGCCGATTTAAATTTGATGCTTCTTTTTTCTTTTGAAGTCAAATTATCAGGACATTCACCATAAGTGAGGAAATGAGCGATGTTGGAATACGACTTGTCGATGGTGCTAACGAACAACACCATGGGTAGTTCACTTGAATCTACTTCCTTTTCTAAAGCTTCTTCATCTTTTGAAACTTCTTCATTAGGATTATTTTCAGCAATAAGCTAACATAGTCCACGCCCCCGTATTAGCTTGGTGGGTTTGATTTCCATGTCATACTCCTGAATCTTAGCAACCTAGTTGCCTCTTTTTGTCCCAAATTCTTGCTACATTAAAATGGATTTAACAGTGGTATCTGGAACCAGAACCTTGACATGACTATTTAGAATGTAGAACTGAAGGCATATTTTTCAATCTAAGAGTAATTCAACTCATAATTCTTTAGAGGGAAACTCATGAATGCAATTGGTGATTCAAAACCCTCATTGTTCTCCTACACCAAAATAGCTGAAAGTGTATGCTCAAAAGCATAACTATACATTATGAATTCTTTGGTGTAATCAAGACAAACTAACATCGGCGCATGAGCAATGGCCTCCTTGATGATGTCAAAGACAGCCTTCCCTTCTGCTGTCTAATGGAAAGTGGTATTACCTTTCATCATATTGATGATATGATGAGTCTTTTCTGCAAAGTCTGGAAGGAAGCTTCAAAGGAATTTTACCTTACCAAAGAAGGAATGGACAACCTTCTTGCTTGACGACAGGGCGAGAGATTTGATACCATTGACTCTTTTTGAGTCGATCTTAATTCCTTCAGTAGACACTACGTGACCAATAAATTTCCCTCTGTAACCCCAAAGATTGACTTTTTAGGATTTAGGGAAATACCATGTTGATGATATCTCTCCAAGATTTTCCTTAGATGATAGTAGTGTTCATGACGCTTTTTGGAGAATACCCTGAGATCGTCAAGATACACCACAATGAACTTTCCCATCACATCGCGAAAAGCCAGGTCCATAGCACGTTGGAAAGTAGCGTTGACATTTATTAGGCCAAAAGCAATTCTACGATACGCAAAGGTACCCCATGGCATTGTGAAAGTCGTCTTGTGTTGATCACTTAAAGTAACTTCAATTTGGTTATAACCAGAAAACCCATCCAGCATGGAGAGCATCACAGATCCGGTCACATTTTGTAGAACTTGGTCCATCACAGGGAGAGGATAATTGTCCTTAAGTGATAGTTCATTGAGGTTTCTAAAATCTACACAAATGTGAATCTCACCATTTTTCTTACGAATGTGGACGATATTTTCTATCCACGTTGAATGGTGGATGGGAAATATTATCCGTGCATTCAACATTTTCTGGACTTTTGCAAGGATCATCTCAAAGATTTTTGGATTGTATTGCATTTGTTTTTGCTTAAAATGCAATGCTCCAACCTTCAGGGGAATATCATGTTGCACCTCCTTCGACCGGAAAGATTTTAGGTCTTCATATGAATATTCTAGGACATCCATATATTCTTGTAATAGCCTGGTGAATTGTTTTCTCTCTTCGACTGTGCAACATTTGCCAATGTTCACCATCTTAGGATCACTTTCAATTCCCAAGTTATACAACTCAACCTCATTTGACGAATTGAAGTCTGTGAGTTGCTTTTTGACGTAACGATCATGTTTGTCAAAAAGTTTCTCCAGAGACACCAATCCTTTGGGAATTTTTTTCCCTTTGAGTTGTAATAATTCTTCACCTGTGAGTAGATCTACATCAGACATAGATTCTCGAGGAGGAGAATCACTTCCTTCAAAGTACAATTCATTGAATTTTTTTTCCTTTTCCAAGAAGGCAACAATCTGATGATCATTGTTGAAAATCTGTTAGTTCTTCGAATTATCGGGGACACTCGGGTAGAAAAATAACTCAATTGTGTAGGTAGAACCTTGAAAGTTTTATGTGGGATGAGGAGCGTGGCTGAGATCGCTAAAGAATCAGCCCTGTCATTATATTCCCTTGGTACCACAAAGATATCGAAAGCTTCAAATTATTCAATGCAATCCCAAATGACATTGCGATAATGCCTAAGCCTATCATTTTTAGTCTGATACAGGTTCCTTACCTAACACACTATTGGCTCAGCATCGCCTTGTGCATGAAGATTTTTTATACCCTTCTTGCGTGCAACTTGCATTCCCAACATCAAGGCTTCGTACTCAACAGTGTTATTGATGTTGTCAAATTGTAGCTTGAAAGAAAAGGGGAAAAATTTCCATTGGGGGAAATGAAAACCATTCCTACTCCAAAACCGGTTGAAGAATAAATACCGTCAAACTCTAGTAACCAAACGTTGTTTGGATCACCGAGGTTGACGGTGTCAAAATCTGTAGTTTCTTCATTTTTCAAAACTTCTGGATCTGACATTGATGAACCATTTGTTATGAAATGAGATTCAACGCTCTCCAACTCATGTGTCATCAAAGACTCACCAACCTCTTCTATTTGCAAATAGTAAGTTCCCATGCCTAAAGACTCAGACAAGATCTGAGCTCTCGGGTCATCTGATTGGGTCACTGAGAACTTTGCTTCATTTTCAGGAATCAACTTTTGCATCACGCCTTTCACCAGTATTCTGGCTTCAGACATGTCCATACTTAGTTCTCCTCTAACATCCTTGTAGAAATTGTGTCTGAGGAGGATTCTGTAAAATGCTGGTACGTCAACCACTAGAACCGTCATCTTTATCTTTTTATCTGGGTATGCAAAAAACACATACTATGCATCTTTGATCTAACTGATCAAGGGCACTTGTTTATTCTCCATGGAGAAACAACGGCTGAAATTTTTGGTCATATCTAAACCTAAGGTAGTAGCTACCTTGGCGGGCATCACATTATCATATGCACCAGAGTCTATGACACAGTTACTTAGTTTGAAACCGTTGACTAGTAGAGAGATGAAAAATGGATCAATGCATCCAGAAGCTATTGGAGGATTGGACACCAAATTATTCTGTGGTGCTTTAGGCTTAGGAGCAACATGAACATCAAGAGGTGAATCTTGAGTTGGATTAATTCCTTGGTCTTTGACGAATTTGACGAGCTTATCAAATTGGTCAGGGTTGGCTTTGAGGTATTCAACCTTAGACATTTGGACCTTGGTTTTCTTGGCATGGTCGATGATGTCAAAATCTTGGAAAGATTTTTGTAGACAAGATGTAGTGACTTCACTAATTGGTTTAATGAAAGGCATACTGGTCTTTGAAACTGGAGGTTTTGCTTTAGGGACAACATGAGTTGATGAAGAGGGATGAGGTGCACTTATGGATTTGCTACTTTTTTAGGTTGCCAAGGGAGAGGATAAACTCTTTTGGCAATTGTGATTGGCGATTTCTCCTTTTCAGGTGGAGCAATAGCTTGAGCTTTGTCAAGCTGGTTTTGTTGGTGCTGCATGAAAAAAACATACGTGTTTGTCACCAAGTCATTTTCCTCCTCTTCGTCCGCCATTTGCAAATAGCCAATCTTGGAGTCGCCAACCAATTTTGTTTCTTCGTATTGGAAGAGATTGGCATTTTCTTCCTTAGGATAATTTGGTTGTGCATAGTCTTCTTGTTCAACTTCATAGAATCCTGCGACAGTGTTATTAGGGGGAGCTTCAAGTGCAAGCCTACCTTGTGGTGCCAGAAGGTGGTTTTGATTTCTATTGCCAGCATAGTTAGGGAAATTCCTTCTTGGGAAGTCCTTGTAGGTGTTGTTGTTGCTGGAGACTTGCTTCTTCAAAGAGAGGATCTCATTTGCCAGCCGTTGCACCATGGGATCTGTAAAGTTGGAATTGGTGCTAGGGGCATTGGCATTGGATGTTGAAGATCTTGATGCTTGCATCCTTTTATTTGTGTTGGAGTTTCCGTTAGTCCTTATCTCTTTGGCCAGGATCATATCATCTTCAAGACTCGTGGCCAATTATTGTGTTGCTTCAACATTGGCAAGATTTTCCCTACATAAGAAGAAGCTTAGTTTGGGCAATTGGGTGTTGATGAAAAAACACTTCAAATTATGATTTGTTGGTTTGGCATCCTATGGGATCCATGTCACCAACTTGTTGAATTTAGCCATAGATTCTTGCATGGGTTCGTGAGCTTCCTTCCTCATGGTTGTAAGTTGTGCTAACAAAGCATGCACGTCCTTGACGGGCTTGAATCTTTCCTCGAAATTTGTTCGAAGAGTGGACTAGTTGGTGATAGAGGCATTGGAAAGAGTGTAGAACCATTCAGAAGCAACTCCTTGGAGGGATTTGATGAAAAACCTTACAAAAATTTCTTCATGTTCTATGGAGAGAATGCCACAAATGATGTAGAAGGCGACAATCTATTCATCAGGATGTTGTTTTCCGTCACCAGTAAACTTCGCAAGATGTTTCCTTTGAACACGTGGAATATTGTGCAGAGGTGCAGCCAAATGAAGGGGGCCAAAAGCATTCCCCCATGATCCTGTAGGTGGTGCGGCCATGACTGGTTGCACAACAAGTACCCGAGTTGAACGTCTATTGTAGACAAACCAAACAGGTGGAAGAGGAAATCTTTGTTTTTGTGGAGGATAACTCATAGTACGTAGCAACGGTGACTTTACTTGTGGAGATGTAAATGGAAAATTATGCTGCAACAACTCCTCAAAAAGTGGATTTGTAAATCCTTGAGCCCTTAATCCTCGCGTATAACTTTGGTCCTGTAGAATGCAGATCTAAAAAGGATAAAGATTTACAAAGAAAAATATACAAGATACAATAAGAAACTGGAAAGCTTATTCACTTCAATCGGAAGCGTGAGGCTTGGATTGTGTGATTCATTCCCTAATAAAGTCACCAAAAAATTGTTGGGTGAAAATTATGTAATCAACTTCTCAACAGATTACACAACCTAGACTTCAGCCACAACTATGTGAGATAAAATCTCTCCTCTCAGAAAGGGGAGGCGCCTTTCTTATTGCTAATAGAATCTATGGTAAAACTAATAAAATACTTACACAGTGTAAACTATACTTATGAAATGGGGGTGTGTGTTACATTCATGCTTCTCTCTTTTTTCAGAGAAGATGTTTTACAATACTTCATGATTTGGAATTTCTCATTCTGATAACTTTAAACTTAACAATAGATCAGTAATGCCAATATCTCTATCTTGTCAAAGCAAAGCGTAGAGATAACAGATATGATTGATAATAAACAAATAAAGGAAAAGAGAAATATCACGAAGGCACAAAGTTGTTCCATGGCCTTTTCAATGATGGATCTGTGAAAGACGCATCATTTGTCACATTAGAAGCACAAAGTCTTATTAGATGCAAAAATTCCTCAAACAACATGACCAATTACAAGAACAAAGTCTTGTAGATCTTTCAACCAAATTATTCAAACATGAACGTAAATAAAAATAAGGAATGCAACACAAAGTTTACATAAATTACTTGAAGGCCTTCGAATATCATTCACTAATCACCACCAATCTTATTCAAACCAAAAGAGAATTGATTCCAACACAAAGTCTAGCATGCAAATTCATTCTTTATTGATTAGATTCAAATTCACAAAATTGAACACAAAGTCTCAATGTTCATTTCTCAAAAGGGCAGCACATTACAATAGAAATCCCTCTTATTTATAGAAAAGAGGGAAGAGCTAATCTAGGAAATCAATAGAGTAAAGTTATGAAATTAGGTGAGCAAAAATAGGAAACCCTAACTTTGATTAAATTAAAGTGTAATTTATTTTCATGGAATTACATCTCATATTTTTGCAAAATACTAAAGGTAAACATTATAATAGAAATCCCTCTTATTTATAGAAAAGAGGGATGAGCTAATCTAGGAAATCAATAGAGTAAAGTTATGAAATTAGGTGAGCAAAAATAGGAAACCCTAACTTTGACTAATTCAAAGTGTAATTTATTTCCGTGGAATTACATCTCATATTTTTGGTGTAATTACACTTTACAAAAAGACATTTAAGATGTTAGAAACAATTTACAAAATGAATAAGAGAAAGCATCAAAATGTTAAACTTTGGGAGATCAGGAATCTTCTTGGTTCCTTGCTTGGGTGCGAAAGTCTTCATACTTCTTCCTGGTCTCCTACATGAATTTGTTATCCGAACCAACAGTGTAATCCACAATGGTGTGAATCCTCGTGATTGATTTCTTGGCGGATGAGTGAACCTTTTTGCATTCATCAAGATGCATCTTGAGGTTGTCAAGAGTGAGCCTTGTATCACAAAGATCATTAATAGAGGCATCTGAGAATTTTTCACTCTCTACTTGACTCATGATGGCTTCTTTGAAGGTCTCGGAAAGTTCTGTGTCTGTAAGGAAAATGCGGTTTTCTTCAAGAAGCTTGCCTAGCAACTCCTTGATTATTTTCTCAAGAATAGCATGATGTACTTCAACATTTTCCTGTACTTGGTGGAGATCTTCTGCAAAAGCTTTAATCATTCGAATACGATGCTTCAGTGATTCTCTTACCTCAACATATTTTTCCTTATCGAGGATCACCCTAGCTTCCACCAGTTTGCTGAGCTTTACCTGTTTCATTTGTGACCACAATAATAGGCATTTTTCCATCTCTTTGTGCTCTTGGGAAAGAACAACTTCTTCTTTATCCAGCTCCAATTTGACCTGAGCTATCTGAGTAGCCTTTTCATCCATAGCAATTATAATTTGAGAGCCATGTTCTACAACCTTATTAATGAAGTCATACAACACTTTTCCTTTAGAGGCGAATTTCATAGCTTTCTTGATAGATGGGTCCTCCATGCTTACCATTGCTAATGGTTGTGCATTACTTGAAGATCCTTCAAGCTTTCTTACAATAGAGGGATAATGCTTTTCCATCTATTTGTATAAGTTTTGAGCTTGCTCCATTTTGTCCAGTCTTCCTGCTAGTATATTCAAAGTCACTTGCACATCTGCCTTAGCACTTTCACTCGTGACCTTGCCAAGCTGGACTCTTGTCACTGTGTAGTCCTCCATATTGTTATCTCCTTCCTCCTGAGGCGGTATGCCAATCTCTACATACTTTTGACCTATTTTGTCAACCTGGAGCCGTGAATAGACTTGTGCCTTTTTCTTCCCCTTGGCTTTTGGAGGGGCTATCTCTTAAAGGTCGAGCTCTTATGGTGAGATCATTTGATTTTTTTTGCTTCGATACTTGAGAAACCAACCAAAGGGGGAGAGAGGAAATATGAGCTTCTTTTTTGACCATCAATTCTCTTGTTACCGCCACTTCTAGAGGAATGGTTGGTATAGTGACAATTGGTGTAGTGTTTGTCATTATCATTGCAAACACTGGTACTTTAAGTTGATTCTGCAAAGAGTCACTCATAAACCTGTTAAAATCAGCTTCTGAAGTGAGATCATAGGATGGAGATGAAAAGATAGGAATAGATGATGGAGGGCTTGAAAATATGTCAACCATTTGAATACTTGTCACTAAAGGAGTATCAAGTGTGGTTGGTGTTGCAGGAAGTGGTGTTGCATCTACTGTGGATATGGTAGATGCAGGAATACATGACGTGGGTAAAGGTGGTGGAGTAGTGCTTGGAACATGAAGTGTATGAGGAATGTTTGAAGTTATAGGTGAAAAAGACTAGGGAAAATCATCAATTACAGTCTCAGGTGGAGACATAGCTTGTTCTTCATCATGCCTGAGTTCCTGTTGATCACTCTCATGATCTTCTAACTCTTTCTCACCTCTTTGGTCACCTACAGACTCTTGTTCATCTTTAGAATGTTCTTCCTCATCAGAGTCTGTTTCTTGTGATTTGTCTTCTTCAATAGATTGATCACTAGAATTTTCTTCTTCATCAGAAACTATCTCTTCAGAAATAGACCCCTTTCATTTCAAGTGGGATGGTTCAAATTCCATTGTTTCTTCTTCACGGATGGATCGAACATCCTTTTTTCCAATAGTGAATTTAATCCTAGGGACTTTTTTGGAAGAAGTGGAAATAGCCATTGATTTTTATTTCATGCGGGATTCTTGTTGTCGATTGAATTGTGCGCCAGATTCTTCTCCTTTGGACTCTGTCCTGAAAGTTTTCATCTCAAAGCCATTCTTATGTAACCATTCAATAGTGTTAGCCAATATTGGCGCCAACCTCTCTCTGATGGAAACATTTTCCTTTTTGGAACATTGTATTGTAGGAAAAGGTTTCTTAGAGATTTGTTGTTTATCATAAGCAACATTCATGATATCACCAGGATCTGTGAACTCCTTTGGTAGGTCAGCAACACCAAGATCTCTGATCTACTGAACGGTTAACTTGCAAAAATCCATTTTACAGAAAACCTCTTCATCTCTACAATCATCCCAGATGTCTTCAAAGTGGTATCCATGCTTGTGACCCTTTTTCAGTCTCTTTTTGACATTCCGATAATCAAAATCAAGCCTGTATTTATAAGTCCTGATTCTCATGAGCTGCATCTCAACATAGACTGATTTAGCCTTTTGTACACTCTTGATGGTATACCTACCGATTGTCAGTGGAAACTTAAATCTAGGTTTGTGAATCCTTTGACGTTCCTTGTGGACTGAAATAAGTTGTTTGCATAACTCCATCAATATCCACTTGTCTAAAGGATATCTGGGCAACATGTAAGGGAAGCCAGTGTAGCATCCTACACTTATGTAAGTAAAAGTCAGGAATTGGAGAAATATGCATCCGACTTTACTCACCACTTTTTAGGCCTTATCAGACACTCTCTTCTTCATGAGAGTTGGGTCAAAGCTGAAGAGCAAAGGTGCAAAGAAAGCATCGGTGACCCTCTTGAAATGGAGATGGATTTCCTTCAGTTCTAGATGGTAGAAATAATTTTACACAGGTGTAGAAAGTCAGTTCCCTCTTATTGATAAACCTGGGAATTGTCTCATTATGGCTGTAGCGTACACCTGGTAAGAAGTCATATAAAAATTCAAGATGGTTGGCACATTTATCAGTTCATGGATTGCATCACTAATCCATTTGCCCCAATCAATATGAGCCTTTTGTCTTCTTATGATTTGAATGTACTCGTACATCCAATCCTAAAAATGAGACGTTTCAAGCAATCCCTTAACTATGCTCAAGAGTATTATCATATCTCTGACATCTTCCTTGAAATCACCTCGCGGAAGCCCCTTCGACCATCTGGAGAGAGTATGTCTGGGTTCTTTCAACCATTGACTATTTATCAAGTACTTAGCCTTGTTCGGATCAGAATCATAGACTTCTTGTGCTTGTTGTACTGAAATATCAATGTACTTCTCCATCTGCGGGACTCTCAAGACAATATCAAAGAAATTTGGTTCTAGTCTCAATATCTCCTGTCCAGAAGAATCAATCATGCTTCTGCTTTCTCGGATGTAGTGAGATGTAACTTCAAGGACAAACTCCATATGGTTTTCAAAAGTATGGAATGTAGAAACAAGGTATAGGTTACTGTGCACAATAGCTCTCCTTCTAGCGCCAAAATTTGAGATTGCCCTCCTTCTAGCGCCAAAATGTGAACCCCTAAACCTGCTAGTGCACAAAGACAACAAAGCACATTAGTTTGTTAGATCGAAATGCATACAAGAGTGAGGGATTCCCCACAAAATCCATTTATTAAAGCTAAAATTAGGAAAATGAAGAACATGAAATAAGAAACTTGAACTAAATCCTAATTAAGCCAATAAAGTGATGATCCCATGGGGGAATTGGTGCCAATGATGTGTTGCAATTGGCCCTTTCCCAATTCCTATGATTGCAATGTGGATTGATGAAGAAATGGTCAAATCTCCAAAGAGATTTGAGCATAACCTTGGTGCAAATGTAAAAATGATGGAAATGTATGGATGAAAAGAGCAAAATTAGTTCTCACTTGAAGAGAGTAACTTTGCATATGAGTTGTGGATGAAGATTGAGGGGAAGAGTCTCCAATTTATAGACTCAAATCTTGGAAGAGATAGTGGAAATAAGCAATGTGGGACAAAAGAGAATCCAATGGCATTGTGCCACTTGTCCAAATGTGATTGGATGAGGAATGTGCAAGTTTTGGCCAATGTGCCAATTAATGCAATTAGGTGGCATTTCAAATTTGAGAAATGACATGTTGAAGAGGGAAAGAGGATGAAGTTAATGTCACTTGGCTCAAGGTCAAGGACATGTAAGAGACATTGAATGCCTTGTTGGAAGGACCAAGTCCACTTGGCCTTTTTGAATTCAAATAAGGAATATTCACTTTTTGATGCTTTGTGAGGGAAAATAGAAGAATTAATAAATCAAAGTATTTGATTTATTGTGCAACTTGCATTCTCTAGAGGATTTTAGGGATTGAGATTAACTTAATTAAGGATTTGATTAACTTAATGAAGAGTTAGGTGATGTGACAATTTAGACTTAGGTTTGTGAATTGATTTAAGTCAAAAATTGAGAAGAAATGATTTTATTAAATAAATGATTTGATTTATTTAATCAAGGAGGAATGTGTTAGATTAAATCAAATAAGGTTTGATTTATTTAATTTAATAGGAAGACTTTTTAATTAAATAAAATGATTTATTCAATTAAATAGGGATGCAAAGGTTTATTAAATTAATTGATTAATTTAATCACTGAAAGGAGAAGACTTAATTCAATAAATAATGATTTATCAAATTAAGTGATAGAATGTAATGAAGTGCTGAGAATGTGATTTAGGAGGAAATGTTGTTAGTAAATTGGGATCAGGTGTGTCAAAATGAATTTGTACTTTTTCCATGTCTATATTTTGCCCCTCTTTGAAGCAATGTACTTGTTGCATTGATTCAAAGAATAAACTGTTGTGATCGAAGGTTCAAAAATTTCTCAATTTTCAGATGCCCCACTACTGCCCCAGCAGAAGGATATTGCTGGATATTGCCCCCTCGGGAGATCGGACGAAAATTTTGATTTTTTGGGTGATCTCGCAAAAAAGATGACAAGGTGCCTGCCAGGCCAGAAATGCCCCAGAATGCCAGAAAAATGCATTAAAATGCCAGAAAGGACGCAGAACGACTCTCAGTTGGATGAAAACGGGTTCGGGAGACCAAAACTCTAGCTGGAAGGTCAAATTAGGTCAAAAAACCCTAATTTTTAGGTTTAAATAGACCTCGAGGGGTCATTTTCAAATCATTTTACAATCTTAGCCTTTAGAAAATTTCCTTTTTAGCTTTGAGTCTTGGTGGAAATGGCGCAACGACAGCTTCCCAGGCACGTGACGGAGAGGGTTCAAACATATCAGCGACCAGTCGACACAGGACCCGTGGTATGTACCCCTATCCCACTTTCAAATTTATCGTTTTACGTGCACTAAATAGGGTTAAAACTTTGTACAAACTGCGCGGTGCCCTATGGCACCGCGGAAAGTGTTATCACAACCGTGCGGTCCTATATTGCACTGCATATGTGAAGTGCACCGCGTGGGCCAGTTTGCAATTTAGCTTTTAGTTACTCCAAAGTCTGCCGCATGTCCTTACTCCACCGCGCGACGTAGTTAGGAACTTAGGGTTTTTCTTAAGCAAGATTGCATATGAAAAGTGCACCACGCGGGTCACTTTGTAACTCCTAAAATGGAAAACTCCACCGCGGTGGTGCAGTTTGGAACTTTCCAAACTGCGGTGCACCTACAAATAGCACCGCACTTGCCAGTTTGAGGCAGATTTTGATTTTGAAACTTTATTTTTCTGATGCGATGACCTTCCCTGTGTAGAAGGAGCCTGGTGTACTCTATTCACAGGAGCATCGATGGCCGATGCTTAGTAGATTAGGGGCTATGCTTGAGCTGGTCCAGGAGCACCGTGGTGCCATTGGCCTTTGGTACATTGCGTATGCCCCTCCTGTTCGGGCTCACCTAGGCATGCTTATGGCTCTGGTGAAGCAATGGCTTAGTGAAACCTCCTCCTTCCATCTTCCTACTGGCGAGGCCACCATCACCCTCGAGGATGTATGGCGCATCCTCCGATTGCCTATTCACGGGACCCGAGTCATCTATGATCCGGATGCTGGCAGAGAGGCCTATTATGGAGTGATGCAGATGGATGTTATTGAGTTTTGCGATGGTCAGATTGACCTGGGGCTGTATCATGACCGCGTGCACACGTACCGACTGATTATTGCTGTTATTGTCTCGGGTCTTGTAGTACCTGATCGGCGAGGCCGATACTTCAGTCTGAGATGGGGACTTGCATGGGATCAAATGGTTCATCAGAGGGAGTGTTTTGCTTGGGGACCAGTATTGCTGGCGTCCCTTTACAGAGACCTTCATGAGTTTGTCTACTTGGACAGCAGGTCCATCGGGGTAGGAGGCACCTTACTACATGTGTGGGGATGGGAGAGGATTGTAGTACTTTTTCCAGACATCACACCAGTTCCTTTGGAGACAGATGATCCCCTTGTTTGGCGGTATGGTGGGGCATTGATGCACTTTTCCTTTACTGGCGCAGGTGGTATTCCGCACTGGCGGCGAGTTCTCGATGATATGAGAGAGTTCGTCTGGAGACTGTGGATGGGTGTCGGTCCATGGCGAGATGATGATCAACAACTCTTCTTTGCCCGATAAGACAGATTGATGCAGGGCCGAGAGCACACAATGGTTGAGAGATATCTTCTGGACAGGGTTGCTCGTCAGTTCGGGGAGGTACAGGACCGACCCGATGACCAGTATGTGGCCATTTTTGAATGTACTACTAGGGAGACAGCATGGGGCCAGCCCATCTCGGCAGTCGAGGTGGTGTCCTCATTCAGGCAGTTGGTGGCCCGACCGTGGCCATATGATCAGGGGCCGACAGATGCAGGGGTTACTCCAGCCTACAGGGCCTGGTTCAGACCTCCACCCAGATTGACAGTTCTGGGTGTAGTTGTTCCACGACGCATACGCAGGGGTCGGGCAGCAAGTAGGGGGCGGGGCAGAGGGCGAGGTGAGGCACCTCCTCATCAAACACCTCCCAGGGATGAGGCACAACAGTCACCTGTCTGAGTAGGGGGATAGGATGGTCAGTTGAGGGTAGATCCTCAGCAGCAACCAGCCGAGCAGCCAGCAGGACAACCAGCAGGGCAGCCATCAGGGCAGCCAGCAGGGTAGCCCGATCACAGAGATGCACTGATTCAGCAACTACAGGGGCAGGTACAGGTTTTCACTATAGAGAGAGACCAGACACAATCTGAGAGGGATCAGGAGATAGGCCAACGACGGTAGTTAGAGAGTGCAACGTCCTCATCTCGGGGGCTAATCAGTCGATATTCGAGATTATAGGGATGCTATTAGAGAGGCCAAGTACTATCAACACCATTATCGACAGGTAGTGCCATCAGACCGTAGAGTGCCAGACTTTTCCTAGTAGACAGGGAGGCGACCAGCAGAGGCACATGGTGAGAGAAAGGATGGGGAGGGTAGCAGCCAGCAGGGCTGGCCACCTTTTTGACCACATGACAGTTTTGCTTCATTTTTGATACACGGGCTGCAGTATGTTGGCCTTATTGTATTATGTATCCGATGGACACCTGATCCGATTTTGTATCATAATAGTGATTTTTGATGATATATATGAGATGATTTGCCCTTTTATGATGTACATGTATAATATGCAGATGCAAATATGTGATGTTTATGAGATGTTTCTATCCTTATGCAGTGTATGTAATGAATGCTTTTCTTTTTGTATTTTCCATGTTTTAATGATGTAATGCATATCAATGATGGTAATGAATGCAAATGGTGATGGTTGTATGATGTAATGATGTCTTAAGATGCTTAGAATAACAAATTTATATTATTCCTCATAACTTAAGATATTGATATGATGCAATGCTCTTCTGATGCTGACGATCTAGTGGATGTAGGATGTATGCATGGGCGATGTTTTGATTACTATTATAATACCATGTTAGTGTGGAAAGAAGGTAGAAGAAACGTAGAATTAGTGAATTAGTGAAGATGGAGATGGTGATTTGCATTGCTAGGAATTGGGATTTTCAAAGGGTCAATTGCGTTATGTTTGATAATACACATTGGTACGATGCATCGAGGTATAAAGAAGCAGGATGGCGTTGCGCCTAGTGTGATGGACTTTGACTCGACAATCAGATATGAATATTCTTGCTCACACTTAACATACATACTTCATTCAGGGTGTAGTTCAGACATTCTAAACATTTCTGACCAAAACACAGAAAAGCAAGCTTTCGTAGGTGGTCAACAAGATACCTAAAATATCCTTCCTACAAACCAAATGAAACATGTATGACTAAGTTATTTTACAAGCGTATCCCACCATCATAGCAGATAACAAGATAATGATCATTGCCCCATTCCTTTCTCTCTAAACTTGTTTTGCTTAGGGATCATCGAGAGGTCCTTGAAATGAGCGTAAAATAAGATAAGTCTAAACAAGACCAAGAAAAGCAAAAAAAAAAGCTAATGTTCTTCATACCGCTAGCCAAGGCTAAACTACTGTGAGGGGTTACTTGATGCTTATGTCCATTGCAGGAAAGCTTCATCCTGGGAGATGCCATGACCAGGGTTTGATGGGACCGATTGGGTGATAAGCTATTGATACTCCGAATTGACCAACTTGCTTGCTTACTGACTTAGACTTCCAAGACTTTTGACGATTTGGTGCTTCCTTTAGAACCTACTAAACTTGCTTCTGACCGACTCACCAAAGGGTGAAGGTGGCGATTGATTTATTATGAGAGATGACAATCATGGGTGAAAGCGAGATGAAATGGATGCACCATTTTGGGTTTTTTCAGATGTTTTGAAGCTGTTTTTGGGATTTTCACATTTTTCAATGTTTTTGGTATTTTTGAGATTTAAGGCGAACAAACTAACCTAAAGACCTATCTTAGGGGTCTCGAGAGCTGATCCGTAGATGAGCCTTTCCTACGTTATATACGCAGAGACCGCATAGTTCAACAAGGTGAAAGATTGACAAGACTCAATGATGAATTTTTTTGAAGATTTTTTGATATTTCGACATGTTTTTGGATTTTTTGAATGATTTGGATGTTTTTGAAATTTTGATGGATTTAGAATGTTTTTGAATTTTTGAGAAGATTTCCGGAATATACGTGAATTTAATCCGATGCCAACATAGGAACATGCCCCCAGTGTGGTGTAACAAACTACTTCGATAAAGGCAGGATAGACTGACCTTAGGAATGCCAAGTAGTTCCCTAGTGGAATATGGTATGGACACCAACGCAGGCTATGGTATGGGTGCGAATGGATGGGTGGATGGATGATTTGAGATACGATGGAATGAGTCGTGCAAATCCTGGTAGATGGGGGGGGTGCTTTATTTACACTTGGTGCCTGTTTGCCAGGTTTTCACCAAGGTACTTTCCCAAAGCGCCACCGAAGTGGTTTTCACTAGAGGACGAAATTTTTTCTTTTTACTATTTTAGCATTTTTTGATTTTTTTGGTTGTCACCAAGATGCCTGTTTGCCAGGTTTTCATCAAGGTAACCATTTTTTCAGGACTTTTTCTGATTGTTTTTGTATTTTCTGGTTCTATACCTTGCAGGATTTAGGCATAAAACTTTTTGAGCTGAGAGCTATTCATGGGCTCCTGCAGGGGCTCGCCTTCTGGTGTCGATAACTGATATGCCCCCGATTTGTAACTCGCAGTGATGATAAAGGGTCCCAGCCAGTTGGGTTCAAAATTTCCCTTTGTATCCGGGTTTGACACATTCTTTTGGTTTTCTTTCAGTACGAGGTCACCAACTTGGAAAGTGCGTTGTCTGATCTTCTTGTTGTAGTTCCTTTTTAGGCAATTCTGGTACACTTGTAGATGATTAAGGGCATCCATGCGCCTTTCATCTAGTAATTCTAGTTCATTCAGTCTAGTAACCCTGTATTCTTCATTTGTGATGAGGTTTTGCAGTGATATCCTCAGTGATGGGAGCTCGATCTCAATAGGGAGGATGGCTTCTGATCCATAGACCAGAGAGAATGGGGTGGCGCCCGTTGGCGTGCGGATGTTGGTACGTTAGGCCCATAAGGCGAGATTTAGTTGTAGATGCCAGTCACGACCAGAGTCATTGACTATTTTCTTGAGGATTTTCAGAATGGTTTTATTTGTAGCTTCTACTTGGTCATTGCCTTGTGGATAGTATGGGGTGGAAAAACGGTGCTGGATTTTGAATTTTTCACATAAATCATGGACATCCTAATTTTTGAAGGGTGTCCCATTATCGGAGATAATGGATTGAGGAACACCGTACCGGAAAATGAGGTAGTTCAGGATGAACTTGGATATTTTTTTTCTTGTGATGTAGGTCATGGGAATTGCTTCGACCCACTTTATGAAATATTCAGTGGCAATGATTATGAACTTGTGACCATTGGATGAGGTGGGCGAGATTTTGCCAATGAGATTGAGCCCCCACTGTGAAAAGGGCCAAGGTGTAACAATGGGATGCAGTTCTTGAGCTGGTGCATGAATAAGGTCTCCATGCTATTGGCATTGCAGGCATTTTTTGACAAAGTTGTGTGCCTCTCTCTCCATCGTCGACCAGTAGTACCCGGTTCTCAACAACTTTTTAGCCAAGGTCATACCACTTGAGTGTGACCCGCACGTGCCATTGTGTACCTCAGTTAGATTAGTGAAGGCTTCCTCGAGTTTTAAACAACGTAGCAAGGTTCCGTTGGTACTTCTACGGAAGAGGGTCTCTCCCAAGATGACGAATCGTGAAGTCCTTTTGACAAAAGTGCGTTTTAGGTTCGGGGTGATGTTAGTGGGAAGGATTCCTAACCTTAGGTAGGTGTATATGTCATGATACCAAAGATCTCCGGGACCAATGAGTTCACACGCGTATTCTGACTCTGGTACCTCGAATGTGGGTACGAGAAGTTGTTCTACAAGGAATTCATGTTTGGAGACGTTGCGAGGAATGTCCAGTAAGGATCCAATTGTCACCATGGCATCGGCTGCTCTGTTGTTTGTCCTTGGTATCTGCTCAAAGGTGATGTCGATGAAGGATTCCTTAAGGCTTTCTACCACCTTCTTGTATGGTGTGAGCTTATCATCCTTGGTTTGGTATTCACCATTGACTTGGTTGATGATAAGTTGTGAGTCCCCGTAGACCTTTAGCACCATGATTCGCCACTGTGCTGCAATCTTGAGGCCTATGGTCAAAGCCTCGTATTCTGCAATATTGTTGGTGTATGGGAACGCCAACTTATATGATCTAGGTATACAGTTTCCTTATGGGGTGATGAAGAACACACCAGCTCCTGATCCATGTTGTGTGTGGGAGCCATCGAAGTATAATTTTCAGTGGTCGGTTGCACCAAGGTTAAAAAGGGACTCATCTAGGAATTCTGATGTGAGTGGGTTATCTGCGTAGATAGGAGCTTCTGTGAGCTGATCCGCAATGACCTGTCCTTTTATGGCTTTTCTTTCTACATACTCGATATCATGCTCGGACAATATCATTACCCACTTAGCCATTCTACCTGTAAGCGTTGCTTTTGACAATAGATACTTTAGAGGGTCTATCTTGGCAATCAGCTTTATTTGGTGAGCTAGCATGTAGTGTCTGAATTTTTGAGCTGCAAATACCAGTGCTAGGCAAACTTTTTCTATTTATGTGTAATTGAGCTCGTGCCCCACCATTGTTCTGCTGATGTAGTAGATAGCCCGCTCGGTTCCCTTTTCATCATGTTGAGCTAACAGGGCACCAAGGGCGGCGGTTGTTGCTGATATGTATAGGATTAATGGTTTCCCTACAATGGGTGGCATCAACACAGGTGGCGTAAGTAGATATTCTTTTATTTTACTGAATGCTTGCTCGCATTTGTCATCCCACCTGAAAGCTACTCCCTTGTGAAGCAGGTGTGAATAGGCAATTTGTTTATCTGCTAGTTGTGCTATGAATCTCCAGATGGACTGGAGTCTACCTTGTAATCCCCTAAGTTGCTTCAATGTCCTTGGTGCCTCCATGTCAATAATTGCTTTTACCTTTGCGGGACCTACCTCTATCCCTCTCATGGAAACTATGTAACCCAACAACTTTCCTGATTGTACCCCAAAGACACACTTCTTTGGGTTGAGTCTAACCTTGTATTGTTCTAGCCTATCAAATATAGTACTTAGCATTGCTACATGATCCTGTCTCTTTTTTGATTTAGCCAGTATGTTGTCTACATAGTCTTTGACTGTTTTATGGATCATGTCATGGAAGATCAATGTCATGGCTCTTTGGTACGTGGCTCCTACATTCTTGAACCCAAACGACATCACATTCCAGCAGTAGGTACCCCAAGGACATGTGAAGGCTGTCTTATGTTGGTCTTCCTTTGCTATCATTATTTGATTATACCCCGAGAAGCCATCCATTAGGGATAGCATCTCATGTCCGGCCATCATATCCACTATCATGTCAATGTTGGGTAGTGGAAAATCATCCTTAGGACATGCTTTGTTTAGGTCTCTGAAATTTGTGCAGATGCGGATGCCTCCTTTTGGTTTTGAGATAGGTACAAGATTTGATACCCATTCTGGATAGTCGATCGGGCGTATGAAGCCAACATCCAAAAGTTTCTACAGCTCAATTTTGACGAGCAAGGCTATTTGTGGGTGCATCTTCCTTAGCTTTTGTCTGATTGGTTTTGCTTCGGTGTATACAGCCAAATGATGAACTACCACTTCAGGGTCCAGACCTAGCATGTCAGCGTAGGTCCATGCAAAATTTACCTTTCTTCCTTTTAGGAATGCTACCAATAGCTCCTATTCTTCTACCATGAGGGACTCGGCATAGAAGGTGATTTGTGGTTTTGATTCTGTTCCTAAGTTGACCGGGTTGCACTGTTCTGCCAATACTGCTGATTTCTCCTGATGTAGAGTAGTAGGGGGGAGATTGAATCCTTCATCCTCTGGCACCTCAGAGAGGTTTTCACCATTGGATGCGTCCTTTATTTTTATTGTTTTATGGTTAGAGAGTGCCACAGTGTAGTTTTCACTCAATAACTCCGAGCTTATTCTCGATATTTTTCTTTTGTGAACGAAGGACTCAATCATCTCCCCATAGTATGCTTGTGTGTCCAATGTAATGTTGAATCCTGCCTTGTGATCCCCACATGGGATTGTGTCCCTTAGTCCCATGAATTTCGAGAGTGCCTCATCATTTTCAAATGAATCAAGAATCGGTGGTCCCCGTTGGTCGTGATCGATGAGTTGGGGGTGTACTAAGGTGATTCAGTGAGTTGGTTGGTTTGACTCAGTTGTGGATGCACTTATCATTAACAAGGTGGAATCCTTGAAAAACCTAGGGAGACCTGCTATGGTATCATCATCATCACTACTAGCACAAACATCAGTGACGTCAAAGGTGTAATTATCGAGTGGGATACCTAGGCAAACGGGTGGTCTAGGAGTGGTCGTTGTTACCTAAGGAGAGGACCTGACTGCTCTCCTAGGAGTACCTCTGCCACGTACGATTATACTCAGAGGAGTATAGCCAAGGCCAAGGTTCCGCATTCTTCTTTCTATAATGATGGGCTCCAGTTGTCCATCACTATTTCTTCCCAGGCTCTCATTCCTGTTATAGCCCATACCAAACATCATTTGTAACCCTTTGTTAGTTTCCTCCATGGGAAAGGTGGGAGTGGGTCTTTCATCTTGGTGTAATGTGTTTAAGATGTCCTCCTCATCTAAATTCTCCCGACTGAGGTCCCCCCAGTGGTGGAATCCAACGGGTTCGGTTCCAATAGTGCGGACAGGTGTTTGAACTGGCTGGGGTTGTCCATGCGACCTAGGAGATTGTGGTAACTCTCCTACAACAAATGCATTTCTCTCCATTCTATAGTCACCGCATCCATTGTCTTTGATCATGCCTTTGATTTCGGATATGTCAGGGATGGCGGATGTCTCTGTCACAGAAGTGGAGGCGAGATTGGCTGGGTCTATGTATGAAGTAGACGGTCCTTCATCATTTTTGGGCACTTGGGGAATCTTATAAAACTTGGCTTCCAAGTTTTTGCAGTAGGCAAAGGGTTCGGGATCCTCGTATATAGTGGCCTCTTCATTCTGATGTGAGAATTTAATGCACTGGTGATAGGTCGAGGCCACTACCTTCATTCCATGGATCCATGGGCATCCCAAGAGGATGTTGTATGGTAGGTCGAGGTCGAGGACCTGACAGGTGGTTTCCATGGTTGTCAGCCCCACTTGAATGGGGATTTTGATAGTACCCTAAGATATTCTTTTTTGGACGTCATATGCCTTTATTGTGATGCTTTTGTTCTTATTGATGGAATCCTCGGTGAATCCCAATTTCTTTATAAGTTTTAAAGAACAAATATTAAGGCCTGCACCTCCATCTACCAAGACTTGTTTGACCTTCTGTTTGTGGATTAGGACTTGGAGGTGGAGTGCACGGTTATGAGATGGCAGAGGAGGGAAATCTTGATCTGAAAATGTAATGAGGTTGGGGGTAATGATGTTACCCACCATAGCCTGGAATTTCTCTATGTCAAGGGTAGCGGCAATTATAAACACAACCAGTGCTTCATCAAGGATCTTCCTATGGGCAACGAATATTTTTAATAGCTCCATGATGGAGATTTGGGCAGGTGTTCTTTTTAGTTGGTCAATGATGTTGTAATCATAGGGGATGGCCTTTGTATTGGAAATGGGGGTCTTAGCAGGTGCCCCAGCAATGGTAACCTTTCCGCCTCGTGTGGTGACTCCACAGTCATTGTTGGCTCCCTTGATATTTATTACGGTGACCATTTTGTCGACGCATCCGACTATCTCCTCGTATAGTAGATTAGCGCTAGCATACTTTTGCTTGCCCTTATTATTCCCTTGGTTATTCCCCTGATTGCTCCCTTGGTTATGATTCGGCATCGGATTTGTGTATATCTTCAGATCTTGGTTTCCAGCCGACTGCTCGATGTTGATGACCTTATCCTCAATGAGGTCTTGGATGATGTTTTTGCGCCTCATGCAATTGGCAATGGTGTGTCCTTTGAATTTGTGAAAGTCACAAAGGAGGTTCTCATTATACCACGGCGGCTTGGTCATAGGTTCCGTGTACTGCTCAGAATTAGAGATTTTGATTAGATTTTCCTTGACTAGCTTCTTCATTATGGACTCAATTGATTGACCAAGAGCTATGAACTTCCTCTTGGGGGGAAACTTGTTGCGGGGAGGTGGTCCTCCTTGATTACCCAAATTGTTGACTTGATGGGTGGAAGATGGTTGTGGCTGTGCTATTACCGCATTAGTCTGCACATTGTTGTGATTATGATTTTGCGGTTGATGATGATTTTGGGTATTTTGCTTAGGGGTGCTGATGACCACCTTAGCGTCAACCACGCCGTCGTCTGTGATATTTTTGTTCCTTGACCATGTTCGAGGTTTATCATTGTAGTTGTTAGACGAGCGGTTATCTTGTGGGGGAGTGAATGTTGGTGTGCCTCCTCACGCGGTAAGGGCTCTTTCGATGTTGAGCGCCTTTGGAATCAATTGATCGTATGATGTGATGCACTGCATTTTTAGGTAGAATGCCAAGTTTTCATCCAGATTGGCTATGATAGTGCAAACTTGTTGTTCCTCTGGCATGGTCCACTTGCTTTGATTGGCCTTGGATCGCCATCTTTGCAAGAATGATGCGAATAACTCTCCTTTTCATTGTTTGAGTGCAGATAGTTCTTCTAGACTGACATCCGCACCCATGTTGAAAGCGTAATTTTTAAGGAAAGCCTCCACTATTTCTTTGAATGTTTTAATGCCCGTGGGTAGACGAGAAAACCATTCCATAGCTGGACTAGTCAGGCTTCGAGGGAAGAGTCGCATTAGATATGTGTCATCATATGTGACCTCCATGCAGTGCACCTGAAATTCCCTGACGTGGTTTTCAGGGTTGCCTGTTCCATTGTATTTGTCAAATTTGGGGATCTCGAATCCCTTTGGGAATGGTACCATAGTGAGACTTCTATCGAACGGATAAGGGCACAAATTGCCTGGTGTTCAGGTTGTTTTTCCCGCTTGGAAGTCCAACACCTGCTATGAGAGCAGTTTGATTTGTGTTGCCACATCTTTGCTTGGATCGGGAGGTGGGATGAATGAATTGTGAGGTGTTTGAGGTGTTTGATGGGTGGGGAGAGTAATAGTAGGCATTTGCTGCAAGCTTGGTTGTGCGTTCAAAGCCTGACGGTATGCTTGCATTTGCTTCAACAACGCTTGTTGTTGATCTTGTTGTTGTTGTTCCAACAACACTTGTTGTTCCAACAATGCTTGTTGTTGGTCCATCTGCTGCTGTTCCCATGAAGCTTGTTGTTGATCAATCTGCTGTTGAGCTAGTAAAGCCTGCTGTTGGTCTAGCTGCTGTTGCGCCAACAAAGCCTGTTTTTGGTCGAGCTACTATTGCACTGACAGAGCTTGTTGTTTAGCTTGTTGCTGTACCTAAAAGTCTTACAGGGCTTGTTGATAAGCTTGTAGGTGGATTGCTTGCAACTGCGCTTGGTACTGTGCTTGGGCTCGTGCTTGGGCTTGTGCTTGGGCTTATGCTTGGGCTTGAGCTTGCGCTTGTGCTCGAGCTTGCGCTTGTGCTTGAGCTTGTGCTTGTGCTTGAGCTTGCACTTGTGCTTGAGCTTGGGCTTGCTGCTTTTGCTGGAGTACTCTCTGTTGATTGGCCTTTTGAAGGGTTTGGATTAGTACGGTGAATGAGTTGGTCGTGTTGGCTTTTGGCAGGATTGGTGGTGGGACAGGAATTGTGGCAACTGTTGTGACTGATGACGGGGTTACGGTGGTGGTTGGGATTTGGGTTGTTGGAGGGGTGGTGGAGATGATTGGTCCTTGAGATGGCATGCTTTGGGATACTTGAGGACCAATTACGGTGGCGGCTTGTATGGTTGCCACTTGTTGTTGTGATGATGTGGGCAAAAAGAGGGAATTGGGCGTGATGTTTAGATTGTTAGGTTCTACGAAACCATCGATGCTGATAGGAGGAAGACCCAATCCAAGAGGTAATGTGTTTGTAGATGGAAATGGGGGTAGCGGCGGTAGGCTATCCCTAAAAGAAAAAGGATTAGCGATTTCAGTTGCTCCAAACCAATCACCTTCTTCTTGTGGTAGCAAAGTGCGTATGTTTAACGGATAAACTGGTGAGGCATGAAATGAAGATGAGCCAAAAGGATTATGAAATGCGAGTGGGATGTATGGGTGCAATGGATTTTCTGGAACAGACGTAATCGGCATGGTGGTGATGACTGCTTCTTTGTTACCCATAAGGTGGTGCTTTTGCAATTCTTGGAACATGGCACTCCCCTTGTTCACATTCGGCGAGGTTGGTGTGATGACCGATGTGGTGCAAGGTACTTCTTGATTTGTCATTGGGGATGCATTAGAAATAGGTACATCTGTACTAGTGCTTGTGTCAAGGTCGGGAGGGGGCGGGACCCCTCCTCTTGCTATTGTATTCAGGTACTTAAACATAGCACTGACAATTTTGTGGTTTTCGAGATTTTGAACCATCTCCATGATTTCGGATTGTGTCATCCCCATGTCTTCGTTTATGATGTCCTCTTGATGACTCTCCTCTTGAGGATTTTGTGATGATAAGGGAGAGTTGCTTGGGGGATTTCTCGATCCCGCTAGGTTCACTTGGGTATTTAAATGACTCATATCCATAGAAGTTGATATTTCTCTGATATTCTCCATGTTCTTGTGTTGAGATCTTGTTTGGACCATAAAAAATAGGGATTTGTTCAATCCTAACCTTTTAGGTCCAAAAGAGAAGAACTAGGGAAGGTAAAAGATCAAAGATGGTGGTAATGAGGATGGGTTAAATGGACGACGATGAGTGAATGAAACCTTTGGAGAACTTTTGAAGGTGTATGCTAAACTTGTAAGGGCTTTTGAATTGATCGATTGTGATAATTTGACTAGATGCGTTAAGTCAAACAGGATTGTTTGTGAAGTTGTATTCCCTAGGAAGTTGTATTATCTTTGGGGGAACTTGCACAAATGGATGAATTGGCTAAGTGTATTAAGCCAATGTATTGTGAACTAATAGACTTTAAGAAGTTGTGTTATCCTAAAGAAAATTTGTCCAATGGTTGAGACTATATTGGCTAGGTGTATTAAGCCAAGATGTGGTGATGTTGATTTAGCCCTCCTAAGTTTAGCGTGATGATTGATTTCTAGAGTTCACAAAGGTTTTGATGATGAGATGGGATTTGGTTGATGGCGGAATGAATGAGAATGACAACTTTGATCTTGAACCTTATCCTAGACACAACTCTCTCTTACAAAGCCTCGGTATTGAAGAACATGCAAGACTTCTTTATGGGAGAAAAGCAATCCTTTCAAAAAGTTCGAGATTTTGTTGACAATAAAATGCATACAATGCGGGATTATTCCTTGAAGCTTTTCTATAAAAGTTGTACACAAGTCTTTCTCTAAATTCGAAAAGTCTCTCAAGGCGCTCCTCACGAGCTTTTAGACTAAGCTTTTTGAACTTTGGCTTTGGGATTTTAATCTTGTTGGAAATCATTGGAGACAACACACATGAAGTTCAAATTGCCTTTTATCTTGGTTTAATGAGTTTCTTTTTATCCAAGACACTTTGCTTGCTTAGGTTTCAAACTATATGTCTAGTGTCCCACTTTCTTTCTCATCCCACAAGGTCCTTTGTGTGGAAATCAAGGAAAATAGGGCAAAAGTTCCTTATGTTTATCCTTGTTGAAAACAAATGATGGTAGAATTTGTGCACTTAGAAACCTCTAGGAATATGATTCCTAGGGAAAGCAAGAGTGTCCAAACTTGTCAAGAGGTATTTGTTTCCCACAAGGTGTTTGAAATTTGAAGGTCTTTGTGTATGTTTGTTTTTCAAATGTTTTCAAGATCAAGCAATGTATTTCCTCCAAGCACTTTCACACTCCTAGGATGATGAGGCAATATCTTGTTGGGTTCCCACTTGGATAAATCCAGCTGTGCATATCTTGTGCGAATGGCTAAATGCTTGACCACATTGGCTCCCCTCCACGACACTCACTTATTCAGGTTAGCCAAGCATTAGTACCCATGAATCTCCCATGGCATACTTTCCATTTCCACAACAAGACCGCATGTATAACATGGGGCGGCTTCAAAGGACATGACCTTTTGCACCAACAAGATAGACAAGGTTTTGACCTTTTTCTAAACAAGGGGTTCTAATTTGGGCATTCCGTTCGTGGGGGATTATCCAACATCAGCGAGAGTCCATTGATGTCCATCTCGTCGGAATAATCCTCGTGATATTGGACTTTGTTCCAATATCCACACTTATATCCTAGGTGGAAGTCGCTTGGCTTTAGCGTGTTCCCGGTTGGGTCGTTCCCTTGGGTGAGTACTTTTTCCCACAAGGCAGGCCCTCTAAGATAAACAAAAGCGAGCTAACATATACCGTCGTTTACACAACCTTTGTTGAAAAACAAAGGGGAAAACCTCCGCAATATATCGTGCTCACACTCGCATGTTTTGTTCAATTTTAAGTGCCCAAATCGAAATGTGGAGGCAATCTTTTTGACAAGTTAATATCACCAAAATGCTTTTGATTCTCAAGATCACTATAAAGCGCGAGAGAAGCGCATACGCATTTTAATGATGTTAATTTGTGAAAAAGTTTGCAAAACATGAAAGACACTTGTTCATTTTAAACCTCAAAGCAATAATGACTTCTTTTTTAAGCACCAAATAAAAATGTGAATTTGCCTTGTTCAATTGTTACCTTTCAAACCAAATCTAGTTTGTTTGCCTAAAATTCTTTTTAGCCCCTTGGCAACTTTAGAAAAACAAATTTGATTGTTCTTTTTAGAGCCCAATGAAAATTTAGTGTCCTAAGATCAAAGTTTTAACAAATTTTCTTTAAAGAGTGTTTAAAGAACACTTAAGTGCTTAAAAACACTTTGTACACAATAAACATGGTATCATGAGAAACTTGATTGTTCTTTTTAAAGCCCAAAATGAAATTAGTTTTCCTAAGGTCAAAGATATTTAACAAACTTTCTTAAGAAGTGTCAAAGAACAATTTTTAGTGTTTAAAAACACTTTGTTTTGTTGTCCATGACATCATGATGACTTCTTCCTTTGCTCCAACCTGCAAAATAATAGAAAAACAGAGAGCAAAAAGTACAACAAACCAAGTTAATGCCAAAAAGTTTAAAAAATTATTCAAATTTTAGAACCAGACTGTTCCCGCGCCAGAGTTTAGCAAGTGCGGTGCTGTTTAGCGGGTGCGGTGCTGCTTAAAAACACAGGCGGTGCTATACAGTGCCGTGCGGTCGACTGTATGTGGTGCTCTGCAGAAACAGAGACTGCAGGTGCGGTGAACTTTTACATGCGGTGGAGTTTGGAAGCGGCGGTGTTCGGCAAATTTTCAAATTTGAAGTGTGGGAGGCAATTGCGGTGCTATATGGTGCTGCGAGTTTCTGGGGGTGCGGTGCAATACAACACCGCATATACGTCCACGGTGCAGTTTCCTATATATGAACAAAAAACGTGAAAAAATCACAAAATTTTGAAAGAAAAACGTGTTAAATGTGAGATCGCCCTCCTTCTAGCGCCGAAATGTGAACCCCTAAACCTACTAGTGCACAAAGACAACAAAGCACATTAGTTTGTTAGATCAAAATGCATACAAGAGTGAGGGATTCCCCACAAAATCCATTTATTAAAACTAAAATTAGGAAAATGAAGAACATGAAATAAGAAACTTGAACTAAATCCTAATTAAGCCAATAAAGTGATGATCCCATGGGGGAATTGGTGCCAATGATGTGTTGCAATTGGCCCTTTCCCAATTCCTATGATTGCAATGTGGATTGATGAAGAAATGGTCAAATCTCCAAAGAGATTTGAGCATAACCTTGGTGCAAATGTAAAAATGATGGAAATGTATGGATGAAAAGAGCAAAATTAGTTCTCACTTGAAGAGAGTAACTTTGCATATGAGTTGTGGATGAAGATTGAGGGGAAGAGTCTCCAATTTATAGACTCAAATCTTGGAAGAGATAGTGGAAATAAGCAATGTGGGACAAAAGATAATCCAATGGCATTGTGCCACTTGTCCAAATGTGATTGGATGAGGAATGTGCAAGTTTTGGCCAATGTGCCAATTAATGCAATTAGGTGGCATTTCAAATTTGAGAAATGACATGTTGAAGAGGGAAAGAGGATGAAGTTAATGTCACTTGGCTCAAGGTCAAGGACATGTAAGAGACATTGAATGCCTTGTTGGAAGGACCAAGTCCACTTGGCCTTTTTGAATTCAAATAAGGAATATTCACTTTTTGATGCTTTGTGAGGGAAAATAGAAGAATTAATAAATCAAAGTATTTGATTTATTGTGCAACTTGCATTCTCTAGAGGATTTTAGGGATTGAGATTAACTTAATCAAGGATTTGATTAACTTAATGAAGAGTTGGGTGATGTGACAATTTAGACTTAGGTTTGTGAATTGATTTAAGTCAAAAATTGAGAAGAAATGATTTTATTAAACAAATGATTTGATTTATTTAATCAAGGAGGAATGTGTTAGATTAAATCAAATAAGGTTTGATTTATTTAATTTAATAGGAAGACTTTTTAATTAAATAAAATGATTTATTCAATTAAACAGGGATGCAAAGGTTTATTAAATTAATTGATTAATTTAATCATTGAAAGGAGAAGACTTAATTCAATAAATAATGATTTATCAAATTAAGTGATAGAATGTAATGAAGTGTTGAGAATGTGATTTAGGAGGAAATGTTGTTAGTAAATCGGGATCAGGTGTGTCAAAACGAATTTGTACTTTTTCCATGTCTATAGAATGAAGGTGAGAGGTAAATTTTTTTACGCCAATATATTAAGGTAAAATGAGTTTGAATGAAGGTGATGATACATGAAAATTTCTCTATCACCAAAATGAATTTATTTCAGTATTTCGCCATTTTGAGGAATCATGCGTTGAAAACATGAAAGAAATATAAAGAAGAATGGCAAGTAAAGATTTGAAATAAGGAATCTAACTGTGAACCCCAATCCTACACCTACACAAACATGGAAAACAAGCACATTATTAGATTGAAATGCAAGCAAGAACAAGGATTCCCCATGAAATTAGATTGAAACATTAACATAGGAAGAAAATGAAGAACAATACAAATGAAAGTAAATGAATCTTGTTTTAATGAAAAAACTATCAATCCCATGGGGGAATTGGTGCCAATTATGTATAGAAACTGGCCCTTTCCCAACTCCTTTGTAAGCTTTGATGATTTGATCCGCTTGATGGTGAAGAACAATGATGAACTCCTTGAGAAAACCTACAATAACCTAGATATGGTGATGGCAAATGCTCAAGAAATGATATAAAATTGCTCTAATGTGAAGATAATAACTTTGCATTCAAACTGTGAATGATGAATGAGAGGAAGAGTCTCTCATTTAAAGATTTCAAATTGGAAGAATGAGAAAGATTTGAGCAATGTGGGACAAAAGACCAACCAATGATAGAAGGCCACTTGTCCACATGTGATTGGAGGAGGAATGAGCACATTTTGGTCAATGTGCATGATAAATGCTATGAGATTCAAATTTGAATTTTGAAAGTGACATGTTTAGAGGGAAGGGAAATGGAGTTAATATCACTTGGCTCAAGGCTAAGGACATGTAAGAGGTCTTAAAAGCCTTGTTGGAAGTACCCATCCCTTTTGGAGGAATTTTTGAATTGGAAGAATATTCCACAAAAGATGCCCTTTTGAATGGAAATTGATGATTTAATAAATCAAATAAATTGATTTATAGTGCAAGTTGCAAAATCTAGAGGATTGAAGTGATTATGATTAAATTTAATCATGATTTGACAATTTTGACTTAGATTTTAGGATTTAAATAAATCAAAGTTGAGAGGAATAATGAATTTAAATTTAATTAAATAAAGATTGATTTATTTAATCAAAGGGGGATGATGTTAGATTAAATTAAATAAGGTTTAATTTATTCAATTTAATAGGACGACTTTAGAGATTTAATTAAATAAAATGAACTATTTAATTAAATAGAGACATAGGGTTAATTAAATAAAATTGATTAATTTAATTAACAGGAGAGAATGACTTAATAATGATTTATTTAATTAAGGGATGAAAGGTGATGACAAGCTAAGAAGATGATTCAAGATGAAATGACGTTAGTAATCAGGATAAAGTGCGTAGAATCAACTTGTATATTTTTCGTGTCTACATTTTGCCCCTCTTTGAAGCAATGTACTTGTTGCATTGATTCAAAGAATAAAATGTTGTGATCAAAGTTCAAAAATTCCTTGATTTTTAGATGCCCCACTATTTCCCCAACGAGAAGAATTATGCTGGTATATTTCCCCCTCGAGAGATCGAGTGGAAATGTTCAATTTTCTGATCAAGATCGTGATAAAATGTGAGAGGAGTGGTTCTATTGATCAAAGGATGAGAGATAATTCTTTAGAAAGATCAGATATTTGATGTAGACAATTTTGATGATGTATAGATAGTCATTGGCCATGGGTAGCCTCGTGTATATTTTGATACAACACACCAATTTTGGATAGAAATGTTAGTAAAGATAGAAGAATAAGAAGAATAAGATGGATGGAAGGAGAATCCACACAAGTTCACATTATTAACGATGATGATGATGATGAAGATGATGTATTGCTTACCAGGAGTTAGGATTTTAAAAGGGCCAATTAATTTATGTTTGATAATACACATAGGTACGATGCATCACGGTATAAAGAACTAGGATGGCATTGTACCTAGTGTGATGGACTTTGACTCGACAATCAGATAGGAGTATTCTTGTTCACACTTGACATACGAAACCTTATTCAGGATGTAGTTCAGATATTCTAAACATCTCAGGCCAAAACATAGAAAAGAAAGCCTTCCTATGTGGTCAACAAGACATCTAAAATATGCTCCCTACAAACCAAACAAAGCACACAAAATCAAGTTATTTTACAAGAATATCCAACAAGCACAACAGATAAAAAAGATAATGATCATTGCCCCATTCCTTTCTCTCTAAACCTGTTTTGATTAGGCATCATCGAGAGGTCCTTGGAATGAGTGCAATAAGATAAATCCAAAGCATAGATAAAGTAAACAAGCAAACTAATGTTCTTCATACCGCTAGCCAAGACTAAACTACGGTGATGACTGATGTTGATGTCCATCGCAGGAAGGTCACATTCCTAGGACATGTTGTGGTCAGGTGATAATGATATTTTGATTGGATGATAAGCTATTGATACTCTGAGTTGATCAACTTGCTGACTTACTGACCCAGACTTAAGACTTTGACAATTAGGTGTTCACTTTAGAACCTGCTAGACTTGCTTCTGACTGACTTACCAAAGGATGAAGATGATGATTGATTTATTATGAGCGATGATTATTGTGGGTGAAAGCGAGATGAGACAAATGCACCATTTTGGGTTTTTTCAAATATTTGGATATTTTTGAAATTTTTTGAGATGTTTTGAGACTATTTTAATTTTCGAGTTTTTGAGATTTTTCAAATTTTTTTGGTATTTTCAAGATTTATGACCAAGAGACTAACTTAAAGACCTATCCTATGGGTCTCGGGAGCTAATCAATAGATTAGCCTTGCCTACGTTATACACGCAGAGACCACATAGTTCAACTGACAATTGACTTGACTCAATAATGAGATAGATGGTAAAACGGATTGCCATTGCGACAGACGCCTAAAGGACTGACCTAAGATGTCTCAAGCGATGATCATAGATCAACCTTGCCTACGTTCAAGCTCAGAGATGACGTAGTTCGGTTGACAATTGACTTGACAACTGATGAGATAGATGGGAAAATGGATTGCCATTTCTAATGTGATGGGCACCTAAAGGACTTACCTAAAATGTCTTAGGGGATGATCAAAGATCAACCTTGCCTACGTTCAAGCTCAAAGATGACATAGTTCGGTTGGATGACTCTATTTTTTATTTTTGAGATTTTCGACATGTTTTGGATTTTGATATGATTTAGATTTTTGTGGATTTTTGCATAATTTTGGCGATTTGGATATGGATATGATATTAGTGCTCTATTTTGGGATTTTGTTAAAAACCAAGCTAGGGTTGATTGATCAAATTGATGGATTGATGATGATAACATTGTTGAGGATACACAACAATGTAAGGATAGTGTTAAGCAACACGAGGATTGGGAAGGATATTTCGATATGATGGATTGGTTGGATTTGATTTATCAGGATTTGGAAGCTTGGCTTGGAACAAAATTTGTTTGAATGATTTGATGTGATGTTGAAGTACACATTAGATGCAACTGATATTGATCATTTGGTTTGATGTTCGATGAAAGATAAAGCTTGATAAGGAACATCGTCTTGTCAAAATATTCCATGGGCTAGTGGTTCAGATTTTGGCCCACAAATGCTTTGACCAAATTGATTTATGTTTGCCAATGTTTGGATCGCCACATAAGTTGGAGGATATATATCAAGATTTATTCTCGAAGCAAGATGCAAACATCTGCCCCCAGTGTCTAGCAATGTTTGAAAGGCCATGGGTGGATTCTTGGATAGATGGATGGATGGGTATGGATCATCTTGCGATAAGATAAGGTGTTCGAATAGATGATGCTCATTTGGATAATACTTCAAGGCTTAGATAACGTTGGGTAGGATAGGATCAATGAAAGTGACCCATGTCAAGATGTTTAGCATAAGAAAGTGTAGAGTGTACACCAAAGTTTCATCAAGATTAAGATAACTTGGACCATGGATGCAGATGAATGAAAATGGATTGGATAAATGGTTCATGGATAAATGGATTTATTATGGCTAAGATGGATGGAATGTTGTATTTATTATGGATGGGATGAGATGCTTTCACCAAAACTGGCGCATGTAGATGCTCGATTCTACACATGACGCCTGTTTTCCAGGTTTTCATCATGGTACTTGTCCAAAGTGCCACTAAAGTGGTTTTCACTAGAGGATGATTTTTTCCTTTATTGTTTTTAATCCTTTTTTTTATTTTTTTTTATTTTTTTTATTTTTTGATTTTTTTTGTTGTTGACAGATTCTAAGCTCATGTTGAACCACTTGGTGTCATTGATGTAGATGCTTATGTCATAATGTTCCATCGATATCCTTCTTGAAGAAGCTGCTTTTCCAAGATACGTGCACTTGAATGCAAATTTTGAGATTTTTGATCTGCTTTGTTGTTATCGGAGTTAACTTTGTCTTTGTGCACACATCACGATAGAGTGCCTTCTGAATCCTTATGATGAAGGGTCGCTACCAATACATGGTCAATGTGAGAATTGGATATCATGTGTGGAGGCGTGGATGGTGGAGTGTGTTTAGGGATAAAAGATGGATTGGTTGATAGTTTGGAACCTTTAACTCTCCAAACTTGGGAAGATGAGCAATGATGGGTGGATACAGAAGTGTGCATGAAATTATGACCAAAAACTTGATATAATTTGTACATTGCTTGAGAAGCCTTCTTTTGCCTTTGTGGACATCTTTGATGGATACTTTTCCCTTTCTTATTTTTCCCCATAGTTTCTTTGACTAATGGAGTTTGATAGGGGTCATCTTTCTTTGTATTTTTCGGTATCCATATGTATTTGATTTGTCCTTCATGCTTCTTAGCTTCTTTTTATTTGATAATGTTCTTTGTTCTTTGATTCAAATCTTTCTTTTGTTGTTGGTCCTAGTTCATGGATGGGGTGATGGGTGGATGAAGATTCGTGATGTGGCTGGTTGTAGTATTGGCATTGGTTTCATCATAAGGATTCTTCGTGCTCCCTATGTTGGTGCATTCTTGAGATGAAGTTGCCCCCAGTATGGTGGTAGTAGCACCTTTATTCTTGGATTCTTGTTTTAAGATGTATTGTTCAGTAAGCATTACTATAGATGACGTTATTTCAATTTGCTGCTTTGATGACTCTGGAATATCTTGTTCATTCTGACTTGTTTCCTTGAGTGTATAATGTTGGATATCTTCATACATGATGTCCTCAATCTGAATTTGGGATATATTTGATCCTGATGTTGACAACTCAGTTTGACTGTAGGAATCAATAACCTACTCTTTTTGTGTAATAATGGTAGGAGTAAAGGAATCCTGTTCTAAATGAAGATCATCTACATGTCCATCCAAGGAAATAATATCATGGGTAGATGGAGGAGTATGTGCTATGTGGATGTGATCATCTTGTATAGATAGGAGAGTGTCCATTATATCATTGTAGTAGCTTAGAGATACAAATTCTTGATCTCAAATGATTTCAGAATTGCTTTCGACATGCCTTGGATCAAGTTCTTGACATGGGTTAGTTTCAAAGGATGGATTTCTTATAACGAGTTCTTGGATACATTTATTAGGAATGGGAAGTGGCTCGATAACCTCTTGAGCTTTGAGTGGAATTGGATCAAACGTTGAGTTGAGGATCCCTTTAGTATCTATAACCATGAGGTCAAAGGATGTCAGTATGTCTTGGGAAGGACCATTGCTAGACCTTGGTGATAGATGTCGATCATGCTTTGGAATAATTTCTTGAGGTATGTCCTCTAACTCATTAGGTGATGTAGAGACATTGTCAGCATAATCATTGGTGAATGGATCTTGGATTATGTCAACAGGATCAAATAACATCAACACTCCTTGAAATAGGTCTTTGTAGGAGGGGTCTTGATCATGACTAAAAAGTGTCTCTTGATGTATGCTGATTTGATTGTTGGATGAGGTGGAAACATCTTCAACGTGCTCATCGATGTTTAGATCTTGATCTTTGTTTTCAACAATTTTGGTGGGAGTTTGTTGCAAGCTCTGCTGTATGAGTAAGGCTTGTTGATATGCCTGCATTTGTTGTGCCAACAATTCTTGTTGTTGGTCTTGTTGTTGTGCCAACAAAGCTTGTTGTTGGGCTAGTAATTGGGTTGCTTGTTGTTGTGCTTGATACTGTTGTAGGCCTTGTTGAAATTCTTGTTGTAATTGTTCTTGGTATTGAGCTTGCACTTGTGCTTGTTGAGCTTGGTGTTGGGCTTGAGCTTGAGCCCGTGCTTTTTGGGTTGCTTGTGCGGCTTGGAAAACTTGTTGATTTTGCTGAAGTGTTCTTTGATATGTAGCTTGTTGAGCTGATTGCAACAAGATACTGAATGAATTTTTCATGTTGTGTTTTGGTGGTGGTGGTGGTACATTAGGAACAATGTTGAATGTTGTGATGAGAGGATCCATTGTATTGATGATTGATATTTGTGTGGTGGAGGGTATGATTGATATGCTTAGTCCTTGGGAGACCACATTTTGAGATATTTGGGGGGTGGTAGATGATGTGTTGATTGTTGGGGTTGCTTGAATGGTTGCCACCTGTTGTTGTGATATCGATGGCAAGATGAGAGGATTTGGTATGATGTTTTGATTTATGATTGGAGTGTTTCTTGGATTCAGTTGATTGATGTTTGGTAAAGGGGGAAGGCTCATGCCTTGATTGTTTGGTTGATATATTTGTAAGTTTTGAATTTGATTTAAATCTACCATAGGAAAAGATGTTCCAAAATTTAGAATGGGAAAACTCACATTTGTTGTACCATTGAGGTTTGTAGGAGATAATGATCCCATGTATGGATTGTACAAATACGAATTTTGAAAATCAATTGGTATTGTAAGGCCTTGATAGTTTGGTTGACTTGGATTACTCATGATGTATGAATCAAGTTTATATTCCATGCTCCTCTTGTGTTTTTAACTTTTTGCAAAGGTGAACCTCTAAGGGATTTAGGACCAATGATGAGATGAAGGATGAAAGGGTGAGGGGTATGGATGTTTGAACTTTTAGGAACTTTGGATCAATGCTAGAATTTAGGACTTGATTTGATTTGATTTTGATTTGGATGATGAACTTGTAAACTCTAGGAATTTGTGTTATCCTAGAGTAAACTCATACACAAGAGGATAATTTGACTAAGTGTGTTAAGCCAAACAAAGTGATAATGGATTGGATAATTTGACTAAGTGTATTAAGTCAAACAAGGTGATGTTGATTTTGCCTATAAGTTTAGCATGAGTGATGTTTTCAAAGTTTTCAAGAGTTTTTTGGTGAGAGGAAATTTGATTTTGATGGTCAAGAGATGGGTGAGAGTGATGATTTTGATCCTATACTTGACCTAGACAAGACTCTTTCTTACAAGACCTCGGTATTGAAGAACATGCCATACTTCCTATGTGAGAAAAGCAAACTTTTGAAAAAGATTAGGATTTTGTTGATAATAAAACTCATACAAGTTGGGGTTGTTTCTTGAAGCTTTCTTGTAGAAGTTGTAAACCAATATTTCTCTAACTTCAAGGAGTCTTTCAAGACGCTCCTCACAAGCTTTTGGACTAATATTTTTGAATTTGGGCTTGCGGATTTTGATTTTGCGGGGAATAATTTGAGAGAACACATATGTGGTGTCAATTGTCCTTATCTTTGCTTAATGATTTATTTTTACCACAAACACTTCTTTGATTTAAAGTTTCAAACTGAATGTCTATGTCTCAAATTCTTTTCATTCCACAAGGTCCATTATGTGAAAATCAAGGTTTCAAGAGCATAGTTTCCTAGCTTGTCTTTAGTATGTGAAAAGGAGTTGCAGATAGGATGAACACAACTTTGATGGAGAAGGATAAGAGTATGATGAGTGGTATTGGCCTTGATCAAAAGTTTTGGGCTAAAGTTATAGCCATTGAATGTTATCTTATCTACAGATCTCCTACATCATCTCTTGTTGAAAATAAACACATGGAGGTGTGGTCTGGTAAAAATACTTCAATGAGACATCTTACAATTTTTGGTTGTGAAGCTTACGCTCATGTTTTGATTGAGAAGAGGTATAAGTTGGAGAACAAGGTAGTTAAATGTATCTTCATTGGCCATGACATTAGTGTGAAGTGGTACAAGCTTTGGGATCCAGTGGCCTCGAAGGTTCTCTACAATAGATGTATAATTTTCAAAGAGATGAAACCTTCCACTTTTTAGCTACAACCAAAGAAATAGGAGAAATAAACAAAGGAGGTATTTAGGATTCCACCTACTCCAATGAAAGGTGAGCTATGCGCTCCTATTAAACCTCATGGTGAGGAGAGCTCAAGAAACTCTAAAAGTTTTGAAGAAGAAGAAGAAGAATCTCAACCTCAGTAAGTGAGGAAGTCCACATGTGTTAGGCAGAAATCAGAAAGGTTTGGTTATTCATTTTTGGATTTGAGTTGAGTTTTTCTTTGATTGCTAGCACTGACAAGCCTAGGAGTATTAGAGAGGCTATGGGTATGATTGATGTATATTTTTGGATGAAAGACATGGATGAAAAGATGACTGCATTAAAGAAAAATAAGACTTGGGATTTGGTACCCATACCTATTGGACGTAAACATGTTCGTTGTAAATGGATGTTCAAGAAGAAGTGTGGTCTTGATGGTGGGTGAAAACAAAGGGAAATTCCAAAAGGGGGGGGGGGTTGAGTGAACCCCCCTTTGCTCGAAGGGGTCAAGAGGGGTTCACTTGAAGGGGGGTTTTCTTGAACCCCCCTGTTGGTGTAATTAAATGTGTTGTACCTTGTCCTAGGTCATGATTACACCTTAGTTAAGTTTACTTAGGGACCACATAGGAGGTAATTGGAGATTTTCCACCTTGTTTGGACTTATCATGTTATTAATTTATCACTTCCACCTTTCATGGACATATCATGTGATTACCTCTCCACCTTTTGTGGGTGATCCACCTTTTGTGGTGATTATCACACTATCACTTTTTCACTTTAGGTGGAGTGATATATTTTCATAGTTGTCTCATGTCATAATATTATGACACTTTTCATAATCTTATGCCCTTCTATGCTCTCACCTTGTCTATATAACCAAGGGGTCTCTCTCATTGTAAACAATCATATCATATCATTGAATCAAATTGATAAGAATACAGTTCATTCTTGTCACATTCTATTCTATCTCTTTTTATGCTTTCCATTTGGTTTCAAGATCTTGGCAGCAATAGCCAATTCTAACATGGTATTAGAGCGGGTTGGGTGCCATTGGAGAGTCTTTTTCTAAAGAGAGATACCAGATTTGGGGAGGTTCTATTTTTGGCTCTTTATTGCAAGTTCATATTGGAGCTTGTTGGTGCAAATCTAAGCTCACCATTGCATCCGGAAGGTTTGAGAAAGTTGATTTTTCCTTTTGTTTCATCCAAATCGAACATACGAGGCCAAATCTATGAGGGTTTGAAGCTGAGGAGTGGTTGCCAGATCCATAAGGTAGCTGCATTTTTGGAGCATTTTGGGTCAAATCCGACCCTGCCATCGCGTCTAGAAGGGCCAAAAACCCTAAGATCGACTACCAAATCGTCCAAATTAGAGTAGTTGTCCAAAGAGGCAATTTTTTTTTCCCCAGATAGTCGTACGGCCCCCAAGCATCATAATTGCAGCGACGGCATGATTTTTGTAAAAAAATATTTTATTTCGTAGAAAAAAAAATTGGAATTTTTTTTATAAAAAATATATATTGGGTGGGCGATTATATTTTTTCAAAAAAGTTGATTTGTAAAAGTTTTTTTAAAGAAAAAAAATTAAAATTGTACTATATAGTCTGCGGACTGTACCTGTTGTACGCGGGGGAGCCCACTGCGGTGCCATGTGGCACACACAGTGTCCTACAGCCCTACCACAAACCTCGGTGAACTGGTCAATTAAAATACCAGCATGCAATATAAGCCGACGATGAGTTAAAAGAAAACAGGCGAAAAATATTTCATCACCGACGACACAATTTGAAAACCCGACAGTTAATAAAAATCTAACGGATAGGTTAAGATTTCCAACGGTAATAGAACATTCTTGAAGAATATTCTGGCGATAAAGATTCTGATACCTGAGCAAGCATATTCCATCGACATCAAAAGATTCCAGGTAGGGGGCGAATTTTCTCCTAACGGGTGGGAAACCATCAAATTTAAGACAGTGAACTGCTTGCATCAGCACACATCGTCGTTGATGTCAGCAACTATTTCAAATTTTTCTCACCCCTCACCATTTGAGTTTTTGTTTTGGAAGTCAATTTTCAAAGCAGATATCTCAGTCAATTTGAATGCTTTTTTCGAGCAATTTTGTATTATTTAGGCTAATCTTTTGCGCTCTTCACAATGGTGCAATCTGTTTTTGGCTTTGGTGTCTGTTTTTTCCATAAATTGTAGATTCTCACAGGTGTTGCTACTTCATCCTTATTTTGGGAACTTCGAGAGCTCATATCTTGCTCCTACGGTAACATTTTTGGGTGAATTTTTTTTGAAAGTGCATAATTTTTCGTGTCCTTTACAGTGGTTTAATTAGATTTATCTCATTTGCTATAAATTTTTCACTTTGAGCTTGAGGCCTATTTTGGCAATTTGCATTTACCAAGATCAAAGTCCACTTCACTATTTTTGGCAATTGGCAACTATAAATGCACTAAGTATAAAGTGCCAAATCAGATATTTCTTGGGGGGATTTCTTGATTGAGTAATTTGGGGAGGTAACCTTGTAGTGGTTGGTTGCATTCTTTTGCTTGGTTTGTGTTCTTGCAATGGGGAAATCTCAAATTGTACTACTAACTCCACATAATTATGCTATATGGAGAAAATCAATATGGAACTATCTCATAATGAAAGGTCTAATAGGTCATCTAAAGGACACTATTCAACAACCTATTGATGCTAAAGAATTGGAAAAATGGGAGATTGATCATGAGAAAACACTTGGATGCATATGTTCATTAGTTTCATTTGATTTACAATTTCATATTGAATCATGCAAAATAGCTAAGAAGCATGGGAGACTTTTGAAAAATTGTATGGTAAAACAGATAAGATTAGGGGATATCAGATTGATAATGATTTGATGAATCTTGATCCAAAATGTTTTGACCACAACCAAGATTACATCTCCAAAATCAAGCAATTAAGAACACAGTTGAAAGAATGCAGTATTGAAAAATAAGATTTACAATTGGTTTTGAATGTGTTATCCAAGCTTGGTCTTGAGTATTTAGTTTTTGTTTCTGGCTTTCATACCCATCGACTTTCTATGGGAGCATCATATGTTGATCCTAAATTTGATGACTTTGCAAATCTCCTAATCCAAGAGGAAGCTAAGTTAATGAACACGGGTCTAATCAAGTCTTCCAAGTTACATGCATTGGTGGCAAGTGATTCTAAGGGACAAAAATAATCAGGGAATCTTGATAAGAAGCAAAAGATGAAAAAGAACAAGCCACATAAAGAATTAGAATCTTCAAAAGGAGAATCATCTTAGAAGGAGAGGCCTTTTTGTGCATATTGCAAGAAGGATGGACATGAAGAACACTATTGTTATAAGAAGGATATTGATGAGTTGAAAAATATTCTCAAAAAGAATCAAATTGATTTGCCTTCTAGAATGTCTGAATCACATTCTTCTCCTTCTTCAAAACATTCTAAAAAGGACAAAGGTCCAACATCTACATCAAGATATAAAGGACAAGCTCTTTGTGCTTTTTCAGGTCCAGGATCAGGGAGATGGCTTCTAGATTCAGGAGCATCTCATCGTATGGCATCTTCGTAGTCTATATTCTCTTCTTTTTAGCCTTGCACTATGTCTCCTATCTTGATGGGAAACAATACATACATGTGTATAATTGGGAAGGGATCTATTAGTTTTGGGGATAACACTTTTCAAGATGTTTTGTGTGTTCCTCATTTGACGAACAATCTTCTTTCCATATATCAGATTACACATGGTGGAGATGGGAGAAATGTGGAGTTCACATCTGATTCAGTCATCATTCGAGACTTGAAGAGTATAGAGATCATTGCTACTGGGGTGGTTGATCATTCATCTTGGTTGTATACCTTTGCAGATTTTTCTTCTGATGGTGACATTGTTCCTTCGACTGTTGATCATATGAACCATGATTCAGAGGAGACATTTGGCTTCTTGAACTTGGGAGTTCTCACATCATATCCAGTTCTTGATTCATGCATTTTATCTCCTCCATCTACTATTGTAATTGATGATGCTTGTGTTTCCACAGTCTTGGTTCCTTGTGATTCAGTGCAGCAGGCCATACATTGTCTTCCAGATATGGCTACTTTGGATGACTTCTTGACATGTATTTCAGACTTGTTTGTGGAGTCTCATATTGCAGATTTGGGGGACATCATTGATAGCATTCATCTTCTCTTTGATGAAGATGATCCTTCTTCAGTTGTTGTGAGGGAACACTCTGACCCTCTTGTTCATTCTCTACATGATCATTCTTTGCAGTCTGTCATGAGTGTGGACACTTTCAGACAACATTTGGAGGAGGCTTTTTTTACTTCAGAGGGGATATTCTTGTCTTTGGATCATGTTCTACATTCATCTCTACTAGATTCTGGATTGTCCTCTTTAGCAGTGTGGCCTAGAACGCTCATTTGGAGTATGTCAGTTTTCGGCATTGACATGGAGACACTTGAGCATACTTCAGAAACATCATCATCCATCATCCATATTCCTGACATCTTGCATACATCCATGGTTTTGTTTCTTCCTAAGAGGAGGAATGTTGTTCGATGAGATTGGATCATCTTCAACATTCAATGTCGAGCTTCTACCATCATTGCAGGAGACTCAAGATTGAGGGGGGGCTGCCTTGTCTCTCTTCTACTTCTCTCTTATGGGGGGTCTTTTTCCTCAAATGGGGTTTTGTCCTTCTCATGCATCATTGAGAGCATTTCATTTTTGTATTTCATCTCTCTTTTGGGGAGGAGTTTTGTCCCACTGGGTTTTCCCCTTTTCTATGTTTGTGAGAGATTTCTTTGCATTTGTACATGGGTACCTAACATGGCCTAGTTGTTGGGACCCATCTTGCATTGTTTACTTTTGTGTACATTCTCCCTAAGTTGCACTTAAGGGGGGGTGTTGGTGTAATTAAATGTGTTGTACCTTTTCCTAGGTCATGATTACACCTTAGTTAAGTTTACTTAGGGACCACATAGGAGGTAGTTGGAGCTTTTCCACCTTTGGTGGACTTATTATGTTATTACTTTATCACTTCCACCTTTCGTGGACATATCATGTGTTTACCTCTCCACCTTTTGTTGGTGATCCACCATTTTTGGTGATTATCACACTATCACTTTTCCACTTTAGGTGGAGTGATAGCTTTTCATAGTTGTCTCATGTCATAAGATTATGACACTTGTCATAATCTTATGCCCTTTTATGTCCTCACCTTGGCTATATAACCAAGGGCTCTCTTTCATTGTAAACAATCATATCATATCATTGAATCAAATTGATAAGAATATAGTTCATTCTTGTCATATTCTATTCTCTCTCTTTTTGTGCTTTCCATTTGGTCTCAAGATCTTGGCAGCCATAGCCAATTCTAACACCCCCTTTTTTGCCCTTCTCCTCCCCTTCTACCAATTTTTTTCAAAAAATTGCCTTTCAAAGCTCGAGTTGATGATGAAAATGGACGAAACTTCACAAACCTAATTGGATGATGGTAGTCCTTGGAATGAGCTATCCATCAAATATAATTTTAATATATTGGTTTTATTATGTATTTTTTTGTTTAATTAAACATAAGTTTTTCATCGAAAATCAAGCTCTTTGTTCTGCACATATGAAAAAATAGTAGATTATCAAAAAAACTTCTAAAAAATATGTTCATGCTAGGTAATGATGTCTTTGATCCATTAAAAAAATAAAAATTTGATACATACAAAAAATATTGTTTATGGTCCGCCTATGTCTAAATTGTAATTGGTTTGACTTCAAAATTTAATTAAGAAAAAATAATTCAATTAAAAACTATGAAACCAATTGAATGTGCTAGATATCGTAATTACAAAGCTAAATTAGAAAAAAAAGAATTTTATCCTTCATAGAAAAAAGTTATGTTGTTTACAGAACTAGCATCACTCTTTAACAATGGTGTTGTTATTAAAAACTTGTTTTCGAAGGAGATGGAAAAAGAAATATAATCTGATTCAAATTAAATATATATACATATATATATATATATATATATTTAGAATCTACAAACAAAATTTCACAAATCAATAGTTTGCATCATCTTCAAATTCCTCATGGTTTAGTAGCTATAGGTGCCCGAAAGTGAAGATTTAGTTAAAAAAAATCAATTCAATGTCCAGTTTGGCCAAAATTTGTAAACCATTATTGTGGGATCACCCTGGTAATATTGAGAAGCATAAGGCATGGTTGGTCACTAAGGGATATTCTCAAGCGGAGTGAATTGACTTTGGTGAGATATTCTCTCATGTTGTGAAGCTAACATCTATCAGGTTGCTACTATCACTCGCAACAGTGTATGATTTAGAAGTGGAACAGATGGATGTGAAGACAACACTCCTTCATGGTGACTTGGAGGAAGAGATTTATATGTCATAGTTGTAGAGCATTTCATGGTTAAAGGTAAAGAAAATCTGGTTTGCAAACTAAAGAAGTCTTTGTATGGTTTAAAAAAGTCTTCTAGAATGTGGTACTGAAGTTTGATACCTACATGTTGTCTTTAGGATTTTTGAGATCTAAATTTGACCATTGTGTGTATTAAAAATATGATAATGGTCGCATTCTCATTATTGTTATATACGTAGATGATATGTTGCTTATTGGGAATGGTAAAATCATGATTTTAGATTTGAAGTCTTAGTTGTCAACATAGTTTGAAATGAAAGATCTAGGTGTTGCTATGTATATTATGGGAATGTAAATCAGAAGAGACAGAGCTAACATAAAGCTTTAGTTAAACCAAAGTAAGTATGTGAACTTAGTGTTGGAGAGAGTCAACATGACAAATTGTAGATAATTAGATGTTCTTGTAATGTAAGGGATGAATCTTTTTGTGAATGATTGTCCAAAATATCCCGCTCAGATGGAGGATGTGACCAAAGTACCATATGTGAGTGTTTTTGGTAGTTTGATGTGGGTGATCCCACAATACTGGTTTACAATTTTTGGCCAAACTGGACACTGAAATAAATTTTTCTAACTAAATATTCACTTTCGAGCACCTATAGCGGCTAAACCGTGAGGAATTTGAAGATGATGTAAACGAGTGATTTGTGACATTTTGTCTGTAGATTGTAAATATTTTTTTTTCAAAAATTTTGGAATCAAATTGCATTTCTTTTTCCATCTCCTTCGAAAACTAGTTTTTTTCAGCAAACAACATTTTTGAGGAGTGATGCTCACCATATACAACATAAATTTTTTTCCATGAAGGATAAAATTCTAATTCTTTTGAATTTAGATTTGTAACTACGATATCTAGTGCTTCCAATTGGTCTCATAGTTTTTTAATGAATATTTTTTCCTTAATCAAGTTTCGAAGTCAAACTAATTACAATCAGACATAGGCGGAGGACCGTATACAACGTAACTTTTTTTGTATGTATCGAAATTCCTTTTTTCTTGTTGGATCAAGGGGTAAACCCATAATAGTGGTGTACAATTTTGATGAGGAAGGAAATTTGTAAAAATGATCACACATTCAAAATTTCAAGTTTTTAAGGGTTCGTTTGAACTAGGGGGTTCTCACGAACCCAAAAGAGGGGTTCAGTCGAACCCCTAGTTTGAGCGAACCCCCTTTTGCATGGTGGGTTTGCTCGAACCCTATGATGTCACGTTTCTTCATAGAAATTAAGTGAAAATTCAAAAAAAAGGTTGAACCCCCTCCCTTCGAGTGAAGGGGTTCAACCCCTTTTTGCCCTTCTCCCCTCTTCCACCAAATTTTAGCAGATTTTTTCCCTTTGAAGCTCGGGTTGAGGATGAAAATGGAGGAGACTTCACAAACCCAACTGGAAGCTGGTAGTCCTTAGAACGAGCTATCCAATGAATTAAATTTTAATATGTTTTGGTTTTATTATGTATGTGTTTTTTTAGTTTTATTAAACATAGGTTTTCACCGAAAATCAAGCTCTTTGTTTTTCACCGAAAATCAAGATTATCAAAATAAAAATTTTAAAAATACATTGAGGCTGGGTATCGATGTCCTTGATCCATTAAAAAAAAAAAAAATTGAATTTTGATTCATACAAATTTTTTTATGTTGTATACAGTCCGCTTATGTCTGAATTGCAATTGGTTTGACTTTGAAACTTGATTAAGGAAAAAATATTCAATAAAAAACTATGAGACCAAATGAAAGTGCTAGATATCATAGTTACAAATCTAAATTCAAAAAATATAAAATTTTATCGTTCATACAAAAAAAGTTATGTTGTATACGGTGAGGGTCACTTTTAAAAATGTTGTTTTATGAAAAAAACCAATTTTCGTGGGAGATGGAAAAAAAAGTTCAATCTGATTCCAAAATTTTTTTTTAAATTTTTTTTAGTATCTACAGACAAAATGTGATGAGACTCTAGTTTGCATCATCTTCAAATTCATCACGGTTTAGCCGCTATAGGTTCCCGAATATGAAGATTTAGTTAAAAATAATAATTGCAGTGTTCAATTTGGCCAAAAATTGTAAACCACTATTGTGGGATCACCCCAAGGACTTCAATATCTCACTCATATTTTTTAATTTTTTTTGATAATCTGTTATTTTTCCACATGTGCAAAACAAAGAGCTTGATTTTCAATGAAAAACCTATGTTTAATAGAACTAAAAAAAAAATACATAATAAAACCAAAACATATTAAAATTATATTCATTGGATAGTTCATTCCGAGGACTATCATCATCCAGTTGGGTTTGTGAAGTCTCCTCCATTTTCATCCTCAACCCAAGCTTCGAAGTGCAAAATTCTGGACTTTTTTGGTGCCTAAGGGGGAGAAGGGGGGTTCGAGTGCTAAAACCCTAATTCGAGCAAACCCACTTTCCTTTTGCATTTTCTTTTCTTTTTTTGAACGAGAAATGTGGGGCCAACATTTAATGGGTTCACTCGAACCCAGGTTCTAGCAAACCCTATTTTGGTTCGCTCGAACCAAATAGTTCATTCAAACCCCTATTAAAAGCAAAAAAAATTTTATGGGGTCATTTTTTTCAACTTTTCCTTCCTCACTCGAATTGTAAACCACTTTTATGGGTTTACCCATGTATTCTATGGTTTCTACAAGACCAGACATTGCCCAAGCAGTGGGAGTCCTTAGTCAATTTGTGGCTAATCCTAGATGGGTAGATTGGGATGCAGTGAAGAGAGTGTTCAAATACTTGTGAGGTACTTTTAAGAATTCCCTATGTTTTCATGGTTATCCTACTAGACCTCGACATTTAATGAGTATTCATGGATATGTGGATTCAAATTGGGTAGGTGGCATTGATAGCAGAAGATTCGTAAGTGGTTATGTGTTTATGATGTTTAGTGGTGCTATCAATTGGATGAATAAGCAACATGCTACAATTTGTTTGTCCACAATAGAAGAAGAGTACATGTTAGCTAGTCATGCTTGTAAGTAAGCCATTTGTCTTAAGAGATTGTGTTATGATATTGGTTTCAGTGATTTTTTAGTGGCTAATATTCACCAATTGGCTAATAGTTGAAATTTGAGAATCCAAAATTGGCTAATAGTTCGAGCTATAACGTGACTTGAATCGCCAAAATTTTTACAAAATTTTATTATAGTCTTATTTAAATCGGAAAATAATTTATTTTATTAAAAAATTTAACTCAAAAATTCACCACAATATTCAATACATGATTAGATCATATTCACCTAATTTTTTAAAATTATAATAGAAATTTATATTAATTTGCCAATAGCATATCATAATTATTAGTTGATTTAGGGCCATATTTCCAATCTTTAGTTTCCACCACTAATTTACAATCTAATCTAATGGCCTTTGTTGTATTCCATTGGGTAGAATGTACCCACATGATCTATAATGCTCACAGGGCCCATAATTTTGGACCTCACGAGTATTATAAATCGTGGGTACATTTTACCTCATAGAATACAATGAGGGTTGTTAGATCAATGATCCAAAAGCAATTTCAGGCCCCATGAGAATTACAAATTATGGGTACATTTTACCTTGTAGAATACAACGAGGGTTGTTAGATTATATTTTAAAGCAATGGTGGCAAGTAAATATTATAGTCTACCCCTTAAACCCATCGATAATTTCCACCCTTGGGCCCCTAATTGTCCATGAGAATTATTTTTTTAGATTGGATGGATTCACCATCATAATTAATAAATTTTCCTATTTTTCAATATTCGCCAAAATTTTCTACAAAAGTTTAGTGATGTAAAAAATGGCCAATAAAATTAATATTTTTTTCGAAAAAAAGGAAAGATTCAGCAATATAAATTAATATTTTTTCCTAAAAAATGAAATATTTGCCATGACTTTATATCTTTTTTTTTATGGGGGTTTCTTAAAGTTATCACTAATTGGTTTAGATGCAGGACACATTACTATCTATTGTGATAGTTAGAGTGTCATTTGCTTAGAAAAGAATCCCACTTTTCATGCCGGAACAAAACACATTGATGTTTAATTTTATTTTATTTGTGATATGGTAGAAGATGGAAAGGTGAATTTGGAGAAGGTTGACACTTTGGTGAATGTTGCAAATGGACCGACGAAATTAGTGAGCACAAACAATTTCATGTGGTGTTCTGATTTCATGGGCCTTGGGGCTCTAAACAGTTGATTTCAGACATGACTCTTTATAAGTCTTCGACAAGTGGGGGACTATTGGGATTAGGGTGTCTCAACCTTAGAGTCCTAGCATTTAAATATTATTATTTGATCTAATTATTTATTTTCTAATGTTTATTTTCCTACCAAATATGTAGTCACTTTGTGGAACCCACCGGTGATGTGGCATCCTACATGAAAGGTGGCATATAAATGTAAGCTATATTTGTGGAGGTAGGCATCCACTTTGGAGGACCTATATTCTAGGCTAGATTGATGGAAATTTTCATAAGTTGCTATGACACGCACATGAAACTTGCCATGACAATCGCAAGATTCAATTATGATAACTACTTAATCAGGAATTATGAGTAATTGGTAGTTGCCAATATTGCATGTTGAGAACGTCTTGCATGTATCCTAATGCCCTGCATGTTGAGAGGATTGATTTTGTTGCATAGCAGTTTATGAAAAATGGCCTACATGCCAATCATTTATGATAGTTGCATATGCAGGTGAAGTTAGATGCATTGCATGTTCTCCATCTCATGTTGCATGCATGCAAGGATCGCAGAGGTGACACATGGAAGTCTTGGGTGCCCATGTTGCACATCTATAAATTGGTGATGTCAGTGCATTTTTACGTGATAGGTTGAAAATTGTTGACATGTCGTTATGTTGCCAGAATTGCTCCAGAATTTTGTCATAGTGTGAAGACTCTTGAGCATTGCTATGAGATTATATTGTAACTATTTATGTTGCTGATAATACAAGTTGAGTTGCATGTTTGGAGTGTGGGTTTTTCCCAAAAGGGTTTTCCCACGTAATCATTGTGTTATGGTTTGCATTAATTATCTATTTTATGTATTTTAAATGTGCATCTTTATGTATTTGTAATTGTTAAAGGTGTTAAAAGGAAATTTGTGTAACTCTCCCTACTTAGATTAGTGTAGGAAGTTATTTCTACTCACCTAACTTCCTTTCATTTCTTACCTTAGCAAATTTTACAATTTGCAAAGTGAATAGTGTAGCATGCTATTCCCTTTAATTTGACATTTTCACAACCATCACACATCTTTGAAGGAGATTTCATGAATTGATTTGAAGCAATTTAAATTCAAATGCTCACCTTTCCCACCACCTCAATTGACTGATCTACTCATGCCAACTAAACTAGCTACTCATGCCAACTCAACCAACACATGCAATGTAAAATGGCAGCAAAGTGATTGACCAATCTGCTTGTGCCAACTACTAGAATTTTTTCATTCCAGAATGCCAGAATAAAGGTCAACATGTTTGTAAATGAATTTCAATGAATTCAAATCTAGACAAAGGTGAAACACACGCTTGCAAATGAAGCAAGAAACTAAATTCAAAAGGATTGAGTGAATATAAGAAAGTTGAAGGTATGATGTTTTGAAAATTTCAAGGCATAAGTGCCTAGAAATCCTTGAAATTTTTCAATTTTATTTTTCTATTAAATCATGATTGTATGTAATTGATTCTTGAAGAATTTGTTAAATATAAATACATATAAGGGTTTGAGTAAATTTAAGTTTCCAAAAAAAAAATCAATATATATTTACATTGATATGTGTGTAAGAGTGTGGGTTGGATGATATGCTAAAGGTGCAAGATTGGATGGTTTAACAAGGCCCCCTCTATATTGTCTACATTAGAGATCAACAACACATCACGTTATCCATTCAACCTCTCATCCAAGAGCACTTCCAAGATCAAGGAGGTATAATGCTAGCTTTTATCGCTACATTTTCTTATTGTTTATGTCTTCTTTACTCTATTAGAGGAGTGATTTAATTTGGATTGGATGGTTGCATTTTGATGCATTCCACCTTGTTTGTGGTTCAAATTTAACTATCATAGATAGAAGCCAATCTATCATGAAATTTAGAAGCCCAAGATACAAAAATTGATACATTAGATAATTGATTAAAATAAGTAATATTATTATACATATTGATAAAGATGATACAATTTCAATAACATTTCATCTATAATTTAAACTATATGATTGCTCTAATTCAACTATAATTAATGAATATTTGAAATAAAAACATTTAGTTAACACTATTCAAAAACAACAATCCTTATTTATTCGAGAGGAGAGCATGCACCTAATAATTGGTATGATTATTCTATACTTTTATAATTAGAATAAAAATATTATATTTAAATGTATAAAAATATTTCTTCAACTTTACATCTATTACATCTCCTGAGTGCTAGTCTTAAATAGAGGGTGAATACAAATACATCCCAAAACAATTTCGCATTGAGATTAGCGAAACATGATAACAATCGTAGTGAGCTGATTCTATCAGCTCCAAGATCGAAGTAAGCCTAGCTGTCGTATTAGGGTCCGAGATTGTCTCCAGAACTCTAACTACCTCATTCATTGTTGGGCGATTTGCAGGTCTGGGAGAGGTGCAAGCCAATCCCAGCTGCACCATATTAATCATTTGTTGCTTGATGTCGTCTGCTTCGTCTTCAAGCGTGTGAAGATGAGGAGCAATTACTTGAACTGGTGTGCCAATCACGGAAGTCCTCAGTGCCCACTTTGGAAGCGTGTTTTCCTCCCTAAACATCGCAGACGTTGGATTTTGCCCTGATATCATTTCTAAAATGACAATTCCGTAGCTGTACACGTCTCCTTTTGCTGTCAGTCTCCCACTTAATGCATACTCTGAAGAAAAACATAAAAACAAGATCTTAAGAAAATACAATGCACAAGTTCTTTTTAAGTGGGTTTCTTATGGAGAAGACGCACTTACCTGGCGGCATGTAACCGATGGATCCTTGCAAATTGGAGGTGCTAAATCCGTGGCTCAAGTCATCGTATTTCAGAATTCTTGAAATCCCGAAATCGGTAATCCCGGGCTCGAAGTCCATGTCCAGTAAGATGTTGGACGGTTTTAAATCGCAGTGCAAAATTGGCTGCGGACATTCATGATGAAGGTACTTCAATCCGTGAGCCACGCCCCGTGCAATTCTCAAGCATATGCTCCAGGTGAGTGTCTTTTCTTGAATGTGTGAGGCCAAGGTTCCATTCGGCATCATCTCCATGACCAAAGCAGTGGTCTTTGACGCCCAACAGTAGCCCAACAAGCGAATTAAGTTACGGTGTCTTGCCGCGGCCAGTGCTCGGATTTCAGCAATCAGGCTTTCATTCACTGTAACACTGCTGTCGATTTCCTCGTTGAATCTCTTCACAGCTACAGCTTGTTCACTGCCGGATATATTTAGCCTCCCCCTATACACGGTTGCCATTCTACCGGAGCCGAGTATGTTGTTATCGTTAAAACCTGTAGTCGCATGGAACAACTCCTTGTGATTTACTTTGACTATTTGGCTCTCTAAGGACAAATCCCACTGTCCCGGGTAATGATAGTTGGTGTCTGAAGTAGTCTCTTTTCTCCTTTGAACATACAAGTAAACCATGGCCGTTAGAACAACAGCTCCAAAACCAAACGATCCAAGGATAATTAAAAGCTTGGATCGGTTTGAGAGACCGCTGGAGGATTGAGCTGATGACTTGGGGCATTCTAGGCTACAGAGATCAGAATTCCCAATGAAAGAGCTGGCCGACAGATTTCTGAACACACCCCGGCTGGGAATAGGACCAGACAAATGGTTATAAGAAACATTCAGAAAAAGGAGGGTTTCCATGTCGCCAAAGTAACTTGGTATGGGACCAGATAAATTGTTGACAGAGAGATCCAAGTGCGTAAGAGTAATAAGTGTGCCCAAGGTTCGCGGAATTTGACCATTAAATTGATTGCTTGAAAGGTTCAGCTGCAGCAGCTCCACGCAGTTGCCAAGGCTCTCCGGGATTTCGCCGCCTAAATGATTGCCGGCCAGGTCTATTACAGTAACAAATTTCATACCCCCTATTTCTGGCGGAATTTTTCCATTGAGTAGATTACGGGGCATTGAAAATGAATGAACTATATTCCGCAGGCTTGCAATGGCGGGAGGAATGTTACCATATAACAGATTGTAGCCGAGGGACAGATCCTGAAGATTGGTACAGTTTGAAAGGGATCCCGGTATTGTTCCGGACAATTGGTTGTGCTCCAAATGCAATTCCGCTAGGAAGTGTAGGCGACCCAGCTGTGGAGGTATGGACCCGCTTAGCTGATTGCCGTGGAGTCTGAGAAGGCCCAAGGCCGAACAGTTGCTCAGCTCCGCTGGAATCCTTCCGTTGAAGTTATTATTTTCTGCTGCAAATTGTTGAAGGAATTTTAGTCGGCCAAACTCGATCGGAATAACTCCGCTCAAGGAATTTTCCTTCACTCGTGCAAGCTGTAGAATTGTAAGATTCCCCAGCTCTGCCGGAACAGAGCCTGTGAGATAATTATATGAGATGCTCAACTGGGTTAGGCGGGAAAGTTGGCCGAGTGATTTAGGAATGTTACCCGTGAGGGAGGAGTGGTAGATGGCTAAAAGGATGAGAGACGATATGTTCCCGAGCGAAGGAGGAATTGGCCCCTCGTATAGACTTTGTCCCATCCATAGCTGTTCCAGGAATTGCATTTGGCCGAGCCATGAAGGAATTGGGCCGCTCATATTGTTTTGTCCTACCTTCAATATCCGGAGTTGAGTCAGATTGGAGATAACGGTCGAGGATAACAGACCGGAGAGACGGTTACCTGTTAGACCCAGGTTTTGCAGTCGGGCGAGAAGGCCAAGCTGTTTGGGTATGGTTCCGTTCATTAAAAGGTTAAAACATAAATCTAGCGTTACCAGATTGGTACAGTTCGATAGAGAACGAGGAATTGGGCCCATGAAATTATTATCATGGAGGATGAGCTGCTCTAACTTGTATAGCTTCGAGAGGCTGGAAGGTATGGGGCCGGTAAGATTATTAAAAGACAGGTCGAGGATTTTAAGCGCGGTACAGTTGGAGAGAGATAACGGAAGTGTGCCGGTGAGATTGTTACGGTCCAGATCAAGAAAAGCGAGAGCAGAGCAAGACGCGAAGGCAGAGGATGGAATTTGGCCGGTTATATGATTGGAGGAAAGATTCAGTGTAGTGAGGCGGCTAAAGTTGGGGATGTTAACTGGGAACGAGCCAAAGATGGCCTTATTTTGCAGATTGAGGGCGATTACGCTTTGCTTGGAGCGGTCACAGGTGACGCTCGTCCAATTACAGAAGTTGGAGAGGTCTCCCTCGAGCCAGTCGTCGAGGGGAAAGGCAGCGAAGCTCTGTTTCAGAGCCACAAGTGACTCCGCATCTCGCGGGATGGCCGTCGCCTTTATAGTCAGTGCGACAACTGAAATGATTGCGAGACAAACCGCAAAACCGGCCATCACTACAATTACCTAATGACAGTATTAACAGAACAGATGGACATCCCACTCTTCTTAAATAGAATTCAGTTCAAAGATTGAAAAGTAATTTTGACCAAAAAAAAAAAAATTACCACTTATAGTTATGTATGAGGTGTAAATCTTATATTGAGTGATAGATGTTTTTTTATACATCTAAAGAAGAGTGGTATTTAATATAATTTTGAGTTTATAAAAAAATAAAATGCATATAACAAGTTATGGGATAGTGAAGTGAGTATAAATTTGACATTAATTTTTTAGTGTATTTTGTTGAAATCGAGATTAGTTTTTTCTATTGATTATTCTAAATAATTTAGTCTATGTATTTGTATAATGATGAAATTTGCATACTAATACTGTTATAATTGAGGGTTCCAATATAGGGATGTCTTAGATTATTAGGGGTTCTAATATATGGATGTCTTAGACCATGCAACCTTTAAAATTAGCAAAACAAATTACAATCCAATAAAGAAAGCACATAAATAGGAATAGAACATTACTTCTTTTTCAATTTTCTAATGAAGAAACATCTCAAGATCCCACAAGAGGTGTCGACAACAAAATGACTTAACACTCCATGTGCAACCAATTCTATCTTCCTTTAGACTCATCTTCCCTATCTACTCTCTCTAGCTTAATTCATTGTATCTTCCTTTGACTACTAATCTCGAGCAACCTAAGCATCATAATTAAAAATGGTTCGTTGTCCTTGCCAATCAATCATTTAAACATGATGTTTCATATCCCCTCTATAAGTAAGTTGGGTTAACTCATGAACAACACATTATTACGAGTCCCAATACAAGTGTGTGCAAATAGCAATGACTGTGAAAAACATCATTGATCAAAAGAGCATGATGTGCAACCTACCCTAATACATGGAGAGCACAAGGTTCCCCCATACACAACATTCACATCTATGCATAAGCCCCAACCATGTGTAATATTTAAACATTTATTGTAATTAAACTATACAACTATATGTAGGCATTGAAATATCACTAACACTATTTTTTGTCATTAGTTAAACCACTATATTAAAATTAAATTTATTAAATAATCTCAATTTTTAATTATATTAAATAAATCATTTTTCATAAATATTCAAAATAATAAAATAAATTAATCTAGATCTATTATCCAAAAATAATTTAATAAAAAATAGGATAAATTAAACTAGTTTAATCTTTGTACAAATTAGTTAATAATCATAAAGACAAGTTAACTCAATCTTTGAAAGAGAAAATTTAGTTAATAAATCAAACTCAATCAGTTAACTTTTTAATGAAAATAATCAAATAAATCCATTAAACGCATAAATGAGATAATTGAATAATATTACCTACCACATCTCACATCCACCCCCACCTTCAATTGGATAAGTCTTGATATGAGGGTGAAGCCACAATAGTGGTTTACAATTCAAGTGAGGAAGGAAAACTCACAAAAAATGACCCCAAGGCAAAAAAAGTGATTTTAGGGGTTCGTACGAACCTACTGGTTCAACTGAACCAATAAGTGGTTCGCTCGAACCTTGGTTCGAGCGAACTCCTTTGAATCTTGGGAAAAAAAAATGCATAGGAAAGGGGTTCGAGCGAACCCCTAGAGGTTCGCCTGAACCCCTATGGGTTCATACGAACCCCCCTTATCCCTCATCCCCCATCTGAGACACAAAAAAAACCTAAATTTTGGCACTTCAGAGCTTGAATTGAGAATGAAAATGGAGGAATATTCACAAACCCAACTAGAATCAAGTAGACCTCAAAACAAGCTATCCAATGAATATAACTTTAATATATTTTGGTTTTATTATGTATGTGTTTTTTTAGTTTTATTAAACATAGGTTTTTCACCGAAAATCAAGCTCTTTGTTTTGCATGTATGTGGAAAAAAAGCAGATTATCAAAATCAAAATTTTAAAAATATGTTCATGTTGGGTATTGATGTCCTTGATCCATTAAAAAAAATAAAATTGAATTTTGATACATACAAAAAAAGTTATGTTGTATACAGTCTACCTATGTCTGAATTGCAATTAGTTTGACTTCGAAACTTGATTAAGGAAACAATATTCAATAAAAAAATACGAGACCAAACTAAAGTGCTAGATATCATAGTTACAAATCTAAATTCGAAAAAATTAGAATTTTATCCTTCATACAAAAAAAATTATGTTGTATACGGTGAGCGTCACTTTTTAAAAATGTTGTTTTCTGAAGAAAAAAACCAGTTTTCGTGGGAGATGGAAAAAGAAGTGCAATTTCATTTCAAAAAATTTGAAAAAAATATTTTTAGAATCTACAGACAAAATGTGATGAGACTCTAGTTTGCATCATCTTCAAATTTCTCACGGTTTAGCCGCTATAGGTTCCTGAATGTGAAGATTTAGTTAAAAATAATAATTTCAATGTCCAGTTTGGCCAAAAATTGTAAACCAGTATTGTGGGATCACCCATGAGATTGAATCCTATGCATGTTTGTTTTTTTAACCAAAATACAATAAATTAAGATCAAATCCTTAATTTCATTAAATCCTAATCCTAGTTTAAGCAAGTAGATGTTGACCTAATGGGCAACAAAAATTCGAGCAATATTCATTGAGAGGATATTCATTTTCACTCTATCATAGGCTTACATAGAATTAGAACAATAATTTTTTAATATTAAATTTGTAATTCTTATTTTTATCTTGATTGTAATGCTTACATTTGACACACCCTCTGGGACCAACCCATTTTTTCTCCTTCTAAAATTTGATCTAAATAGTTTTTATTTTTTTTTGCAAGAATTTAGTGAGATCGAAGAGTTTGGGATCTTTTCTTTAGAATGCTTTATCAGTGATTGTATTCTATTTATATTACAACTAGTTTCTTCAACTCTATCAAAAGGGCCTAGGCATAGTGGTTAGTTGTAGCTCTCCAAAGAAATTTATTAGTAATGGCTTCTCCAAATTCCTATAGTACAATTCATTTTGTTGAGGGAACCTTTGAACTAATTTATTTAGTTTATGATATATTTTCTTGTTTGAATAATGTGTCTTCATGGTTTATATCAATTGTTATTTGGTTTATTTAGTATTCTTGTTTGAAGCTTTATTTTATGGAAGATTTTATCCTGTGTAGGTTTTGGTTGAGGTTTCACATTGTTTTCTAGGTAGCAGTGCATTTGGATTGCATAAGAGGATAGTTATAGGTAGATTTTGGATTCCTTATTTTTATCATGAGACTATCCCCATTCAAGGCACTTCTTCGGTGAAACTTTTTGATGGTCTCTTATCATTAATAGGAATCATTTTTTTTAGGTGATACCAATAGATATAAATTTTATTATTATCATATTGACATTCTTTGATCAATATTAGCCACAGAAAAATATAGATTATTTCTACTTGACTTTAAGAGTGATAGTCTTCATCGTTTTTAACACTATTACTAGCACTAAGTTTCTAGTTGTAATCTTTCCATGCAAGTGTCCTATTGGTATTCTTTTGCATCTCCTCTCTTAGTACACTCTAATTTCTATTTATTTGAATCCATTCAACCAATTTATAACAAGAAATTACTTCTCAAATGGTGGTTACTGAAATCTTGAGTTGGCTACACCATATTTAAGGCATTCTCAAATTGATCTAAAAGTTTCATAGTGTGTATTGTACTATGTAGGGTGACTTTGAATATTTCTAATATGATTTATAAGCATCTCATTTTACTATATTTGTTTCAATACACAATATTTTCTTCCTATACTAAGTATTTTGTGGATATTTTAGTTTATTTAATTATCAATAGAAGCTATTATTTATTAAAAAATGAAAAAAATATAAAAAAATCCTAACATTTGTGTAGAGGGGGTTTCTTCAAATTTTAATATTTTATTGCCATAGGTCATTACTAGTCAAACTAAAAAAAATTGCTTACTAACTTATTTTTTATAGCTTGACTTGCCAAAGACTTCAAGTTTAAAACCATCACATATTTAGTTTTGAGTTATTAAAATTAACCTATTTGTGTTGATTGTCTAGATTAGTTATGTGTTTTGGTGATTGGGTTCATATACGCTTTCCTCTTGCACCTTTTAGATGATCTTGAGGACCATCTAATTCACTCTTCTTCCTTTTTATTTCTTTTATTAGGCCTACCTAAGGATTTCATCACCTTAGGAGATGACTTGAATCATTCATTCTAATGGGGTAGAAAAAGTAGGGAAAAATTATACCTCAAAGGAGAACCATGATGTGCAGCTTAACCTTGGTGCCCATTTTTTAAGGAGACAAGGTGAAGTGGATTTGGACTTATCCATGAACACATTCTCTTAGATCGGCTCTTGTTAATAAACTTAAACATCACATACCTTCAAGTATATAGTTTAATCCATTAGATTGGTTTTTATCTCAATTAAGGCATCTATTTGGCCACCAATCCATGTAGTACACTAATCTATGGATTGCACCAAGTGGTTACTTATAATATACCCCAATTATGTTAGTATTTGGCCATGGTACAAACACTTCTATGGAATTAGCTATCTCAATATGTGCTAGGTCGGTAGGAAATTTGTTGACTCTATTCCCAATAAAATGGGCCAAGGCTACTCACTTTTTGAATGCATATTATATTTTATGATCCTATAGGAAATGATACGCAAACATTCCTATCTTAGACTAACAAATATAAACAACTTAATGAACCTAAATTGCAATGATAAATTCTTAGACTAACAAATCTAAACAACTTAATGAACCTAAAATGCATTGATGAAAATATTCTTAGATTAACAAATCTAAAATAATTAATGAACCTAAAATTCAATGATGAAAAGATGCTTAGACTAACAAATCTAAAAACATGAAGAACCTAAAATGCAATGATAAAAAGATGCTTAGGCTAACAAATCTAAGAAATTTAATGAGCCTAAAATGTAATGATGAAAAGATGCTTAGGCTAAAAAATATAAGCAAATTAATGAACCTAGAACATATTTAGCTATTTTAAATGAGAATGATGTGAGATAGTTAGGATCAAGGACATGTATACAATAAAATTTAGTATGAAATACAATAATCCTATCATAGGACATCAATCATAGTTCTAAAACAAGAAGAAGATCCAAGGAGCACACTTTCACACAAAACTCATGATTAAGAAAGAGCTAAGTGGAATGGATAGGGGGTGAGTTCCAAATAAACCAAAATGTAACTTGATATAGTGGGAGATACAATGCACCAATTTATGATGAACTAGGGTGACATCATATCACATGCATAAGACTAATGTGACAAACCAAAAGGTTAGTCTAACATCTCACAAAGTCACGAGGAACTTTGGTGGGAAAACTATTGAAAAACCACAATTAAATGGAATAACCTAGTGTAACATAATATTTCAAAAGGCCTTGGTTGATACTATGCAGGGAAACCAAGAAAACATAATAAATGAAATGTTAAGACATACCCCTGGTTTGGTAAATCTTGACTAATGAGAGCATTATATTGATAGAATTATAATGAACATAATTGGGCCACAAATCCATCAACTCCTTTCTTAAGCAACTTCTACATTTGATGAGAGATTACCATTTGTGGCAAATTTTCCTTCAATCTTCTTATATCTATTGTATTTCCTTCTATAATTTTATCCCAATTGTTCCCTAAATAGTAAGCCATTCTACCCCCCAAAAAAAATGTGTTGCACTCATGGCAATAGCATACATTAGGCTATCAAGGTGACAATCTCCCATGAATAATTTAATAATGAAATTTTCAAAAACTAATAGTACCACCATTTGTAATCTAGAGTTAAATATATAAAACAATTTAGATGAGTAGCCAACTTTCTATTGATATTATGAGTACTAGTCGAGTTGATCAATACTATTGTTTATTTGCTTTTTTAAGAAATACACTACTTTGAAAGTTTTTGGGCACTGAAATTTCATAGTGGATGACAAGAAATGATTGGTTGGGAATCATACATGATTCCTCATCTAACCCTATCACCCTCTAATATCAATTCCTCCTCTTCTTCCTCATCCAAACCTTTAATATAAAACAATTTATTTTAACTACATTTATGTTCTCAATTGTATTTTCTATCATAATTGAAACAAAACCCTTTTTTTCTCTTCTCCTTAATTTCTTGTGCAGTCAACCTAGTAGGTTGAGGTAATGAATGTGTAGGAGATATAATTTCACTTACATTTACAATCCCTTGTCACCTATTGGTCAAACACTTCTCCTCAACTTGTCTTTCCATTAGTATTGCTTGCGACAAGAATTGTGGTTGGAACAAATGTACCTCATATTTCAGGTGATCCTTTAAGCTGACTAAAAATAATTCCATCAGATTTTGTTTTCACATTCTCTACCCTTAGATAAAGGGTTTGAAATTGTTGAATATAGTCCTTGACCGTGTTAGAAATATGAAATAGATTGAATAACCCAATGGAATTTTAAGAGAAAATAAAAGTTACATAAAATGGAAAAACATAAACAATGTAAACCAACATCTCTGAGAGATATGCAATATTAGGATGACAAAATTACATTAAGAACTTCCAAGATGAAAAATAAAAGCTAGGTAGTGGGTTTATATGGAACTAAGGAGAGGATGTAGGTGTAAAATCAACCAATAGGAATTGACCACCAAAAACCATCAATATTAAATAAAGTGATGGAAAAGTAAATACTCCACCCTTAAAGGGTGGATACACCTCATCACTTTATCTCATAGTTATTAAATGATACTCACTTCATTATCCTAAGAAAGAAAAATAAATATGTAGGAAAAACCTATAACTAAGGGAAAATAAATTATCCCACTAGGAAAATAAAAACCTACACCAACACCCCCCTTAAGCATAACTTAGGAGGGTGTAAAATATGATGGGTCATGGAAAATAAAGTTATGTTAGGTACCCATATGCATATCAAGTTCCTCCCTAAAAGAAGAAGAAACTCCCCCACAAATAGAGAGAGAACACCCCTAGAATAGAGAGAGAAGAAGAAAAGGATTAAATAGCCCCTCCTAAAGAGATCCAATGGTATATGCTTGAGATTGGATGTAGAATATGGTCTATGATCATCAAACAACATTCCTCCCCTTCGAAAGAAACAAAACCAAAGGTGTATGCAAGATATCTCCCAAATCCTAAAAGGAATATGTAGAAAGAAAGTGCAAAATATATGAAGTCTCTAAACTTGTCCCAAGTGTCCTTGCTTTGATGTTGAAGGTAGTCACAATCAAATCAAGTGTTCTAGGCCACATTGTTGAAAATGACAAATCAAAATCTCCTAGAGATTGATGTAGAACACAATCCAAAGACTCAATTATCTCCTTTGAAGATGTCTCCTCCAAATATTGATCAAAAGTATCGACTCTCATGTCAAATTTTAACGAATGATCATGTAGATAATGAACTAGAGGGTCAGATAGTTTCCACACAATAACTAAAGAAGAACCAAATATTTCAAAGAGAAGATGAATACAATCAATAGTGTCTCCTAAATCTGCAATATATGTATCTCCATAAACAAGTCTAAAATACTTTTCAAGAGATCATCCCAAAAAAATGAATCGGGAAGACTAGATGGATGTCTTGTATAAGAAGTCATTGGAAGCTTTTGAAGGAGCAGTTCATTAAACTCTATAGTAGAAATAGATGCAAGGACAAAATATTGATCCTCAAAGAGAATACACATGTCCTCAATAGTATCATCTAGATCCAAGATAAGGGACTCTACAAGAAAACAAGATATATTTGGTAGAAATTGGTCTCATTGGATAGAATCTAGAAGATGTAAATGATCCTCTTATAATGAATCACTAGAAGCTCTCAAAGAAGAAATTCTATAATCTAAAGTAGCAACATGTATTGTTGATGGGGTATCAATGAATTTATCATCCACACAATATGTGGCCACACAAGATGGGGCAATAGAAGTATCTGTTGGTGTCATCCACCTCCCAAGAGCACCATTTGCAACAACAACCTTCATAGAAAATGAGAGAGGCAACACAAGGTCATTTCACCAGAAAAGAGTGAATAAAAATGAGATAATTAAAATACATATCCAGTACATGCTTTTAAAGTCATGAAATAGGTGACGAGTAAACAATTACCCGATATGAGAAATAAAATCAATATTGTAATTATCCCTAAATTAAACTTAATACACTAACACCCCCTATTAAGTGCAAACTTAGGGAGAATTTTTATGCAAAATGAAGATGCAATATGGGTCCTGGCTACACAAACATGCTAGGTACCCATTTATAATTACAAAAATAAATTTCAATTAGAGAAAAGGAGAAAAACCTTGTGGGAAAAAACCCTCTCCAAAAGAGAGAAAAGAAAACAAAAATGATGCATGGATGGAGGACTCAATCACACCCCCCAAAAACTACATACATCATGTATATATGCTCAATGGCCCCCCATAAGAGGGAAAGAGAGAGACTAGATGTAGCCCCCCACAATGTGTAATCACTTGCAAAAATGGTAAGTGTCTAAAGAAAAAACATGATCCAATGTCGAAAAAAAACTTGTCTCCCTTTCAGAAGAAACAAAACCAAATATAAATGCAGGTATGCTTCCCATTATAGATAGGAATTGAAAGAAGGAAGCATGAAGATGTATGATGATGTCTCTAGAATATTCTCATGTGTCACCAAGACCTTGGAATCTGGTGCCACAAACCAATTAGGAACATGCCCAATCACAATAGGAGGTGACAAACAAGGTACCACTCGAAACTGCTTCTGAACATTCCCCAGAGACTAAGATGGAGTGACAACGGTTGTACCACAACTATCATCAAATAGAAGGGATATACCCTCAAATGTGTATTCCAAGTCAGAAATGTGAGATTCCACGAACAATGAACCAATGTCTAGAAAATACGAATCCCAATCAAGAAGATAATGAAATACTTGTTGTAATGAATCACTAGACATGCTCAGTGAATCATCAACACAAGATGAATGGTCCTACTAAACAAGAATGATAGGAGCCTCAATCAATGACTCTGCACAATGAATCAATGAAGGTGAAGGTACATCAACTATCCTTGATGGAGAAGAAGGAGCATCTGAAGAACCCTCATCATCCTCATCTAAAGACTCAAAGTATTCCAAAACTTCAAACTCTTGTATAGTAGTGTGATCATAGGGTATCCTATTTGAAAAATGAAGAGGCACAAGACAATATAAAAGAGGATCATTTGGGAATAGATGAGTATCGGGATCTCTATGTATTTCCCAAATTTTAGTCCAAAGAATATGAGGACACTCAAAATAATCAATAGCATTCAAAGTGGCATCATCAATATGCATTGCAATAACTCCTAGGACATGATCCCTTTTGCAATTCCATGCAAATTTCTTACAATCAGTATGAGGAAGGAGGAAAAGATTATATAAATGTGGCAACAAATGAAGCCATCTAAGATGTTTCATGATACCATCTCTCCATTGTTTATAGTTTCCCCTTTTCAACATAATCACAATAGGGTGAAATAAAAACCCCATAATGAACTATTACAAATCTCCAAGAATACAAAGATATTAACCTTCAACAACAATTAGAAACTCCCAAATACTGCAAATGAAACCTTCCCAAAATACTTCAAGAAGCAATAATGCAAAAGAAGGATTGAGAATCTGAAAAAAAATGAGCCTTACTAGGTTCCCATGCCAAATCACCAAGCCAAATCATTCGCCAAGCAAGCAAACAAGATAGCCTCTCTACGATCCACACACAAGCCTTAGCTCAAACAATATTGAAGGCACCAGACAATAAAATGACTAATTTTTGTAGATATCGAGCACCAATGTGGGATACAAATTTTGCAGCCAAGTGAAAAAATGAAATTTTCACGTGCAACAAGAATAATCTCGAGAAATATGGAAACCCTACGCCCTTCACAAGAATCTTCCAATGAGCAAAAATTTCCTTTAAATGCAACTTGTGCTCATGGAGGACTAAAAATTCAATGTTGCAGCCTTCAATTCCCAAATCACATAGCCTCAAGCATTGCGGAACAAAATCATGCCACAAACAAGAGAATTGGTCCAAAAAGATCAACAACCTCTACAACTAAAAAATCGTTCCCTCTTCATAAAAAACAAGCCCTCTTGGTCAAAAAAATGGCCTGTACAAATGCCTGCCTCAATCAAATGGCGGCCTCCAAAGCAGAGAAATTGACCTCCTCAAAAAAAACCAAGCACGGGTCAATGTTTGACACCTTTAATGGGAGATGAGTCATGCCTAATACAAATAATGCCTCTCCTCAAAAAAATCCCTTTAAGCTAGTTGAAAAATAAACACTTGTGCAATTGATGAAATGTTTTAGACAAATAATCACATCAATTAGTACTGCCTCCTTTAATCAATTTTATGCCCAAGAAACAATGGAAACCTTGCCTAAGGAACTACCTAGTGATGGTATTGCATCCTTCCACCAAATATGTGAAAGTTTTTAAACATATTTTCTCTAGGCAATAAAATCACGACTTGGTGATATGAAGAATCGATACCAAAAAAATGCCCAACCAATGACTCTCTCAAATGGTGAGTAGATATCCAAATGAATATGTAGATTAATATTGGATCCATGCCTTCAATAATCCATGCCCAACAATAAAGACTCTGAATATGCAGGATTTAAATCACACCCTCCAACAAACACAAATCAGAGGTCTTCTCTTTCTCACGCGACAGAGATATATTATTTTCCCTCAGTAATTTATCGCTTGGAACAAGGAAATCATAGTTCTCAATCTAGAATCGCTGCTTCTAAATGCTTCAAACACCTCTAGAAATTAATGGTGGCCTTCAAGAAGATTCAACTAGAAAAAAATGGAAATAATAAAGATGAACATTCTTCTGAATGTATTAAAAAAATAGTGATCTCCACTCTGTGATGAAAACTCTCAAAAGGAAGGATAGCAAGATGGTTGGCTCTGATACCATGTTGGTGTCATCCACCTCTCAAGAGCACCATCTACAAAAATAACCTTCACATAAAATGAGAGAGGCAACACAAGGTCATTTTACTAGAAAAGAGTGAATAAAAATGAGATAATTAAAATACATATGGTACAGGCTTTTAAAGCTATGAAATAGCTGACGAGAAAACAACTACCCAATGTAAGGAAATTTTATGGTGGGGAACAAACTCTCCTAATGTGAAAACTTGGAGAAGAATAAAGATATGTCTTTAAATTTTGCAATTACAGTTCAAAATAATGGTACATTCATAGGAATAACAGAATAGACAATTAAAAAACACACACAAAGTTGAACACCAGTATTTACGTGGGAAAACCCTTACAGGAGAAAAAACCACACACCAAAAATCATTCTCTTGTATTACAGTAAATGAATTACATACAAGTTCAGACTTTACTTTCCGATGTCAATTCACAACAACACAACCATTCCTTGATCAACCTTGCACAGAAAAAAATTATAATCACTCTCTCATTCGGCCTCTCTGTTACAATGCATATTACAACACATAGTTACCAAAATGAATCACTTAGAAACTTCCATTTAATCGAGCCATTGATCAATTCGTTCCCTGTACAAAATGGTTTGGTTCAGTAGTTTCTCATGTTGATCAACTGTCAACCAACACAATCAACGTACGCTTGAGCAATCAGATAGGTCAGCATTTGTTACACTAAGTCATCTTCAACTGTATCGCTCTATCAGTCAGACTTGGTGAAGTCTCTCTGACCAAACACCATCGGGTTGAGTATTTTCCTTAGAGGAAGTCTCCAAAGCTCCTGTGACAGTTCATGTTTTATCGATGGGAATTCTCTTTGTTCATCTCATCGGGAAGACTTACCCCGATCATAATCCTCGATCATACATCTTACTTCAGAGCCACTTCGAGAGACCAACTCGATAGACCATGTCAGACTGAAAAAGTATCTTTTGTAAGACTCACCTCGATCCCAAACCATCAGTTGGAATTTAACCATCGGACGAAGATCTTAAGGTTGGGCCAAAGTCATATTTCATACCGACAAAGAACTATTGGCAAGACTTACACTGACCATACCCCATCGGCCAAACTTCTACTATCGGTCCAATCTTCCCAAGTCTAATTGAAGACCAAAGTTAGCCCGACGAACTGTTCATCGGCCAGAGTCTCCCTGACGGAACTCTTTGGCTAGACTTCTATCTTAATTGAGAGTTAGGAAACTTGTACCAAATGTTCAGGTTAGACCAATGGCTCCCATCGGTAAAACTGACCATAGGTCGCACCGATCTAGTTACTTCAAGCCTTCAGAACTAAGCTGCTTGTCGGCAAGATATTCCAGGAGTCTCATCGATTTTTCTCTTTCAGGAGTTTCATGTCAGTAAGTTTGAGGCATATTTTCCAAAAATCTACCACTTGACGAAGATCTTACTGACACCTCTAAAGCATCCAGAAACTACTAAGATTCATGGGAACCGATTCCCATCGAACTAGCACACCACCTGTACTTGTATGTGCTCACTAGTTTCGTCAATGCATCTGCAACATTTTAAAGAGCATCCACTTTTTTTAAATAGACCTTTCCATCCTCCACCATATCTCGTACGAAGTGATACTGCACATCAATATGTTTCGTCCTGGCATGGAAAGTAGGATTTTTTTCCAAACAAATATCACTTTGATTGTCATAGTAAATTGTAATCTACCTTGCATCAAACCCAATGTTAGAACACAAGCGTTTTAACCAGATTGATTCTTTAGAGGCGTGTGTAGCTAACATGTATTCTGCCTCTATAGTGGACAAAGCAACTACAACCTGTTGCTTGCTCATCCAACTAACTGCACCACCATTCACCATGAAAATATATCCATTGGTGGATCTTATGTTGTCAATGTCCCTTGCCCAATCAGAATCCATATACCCACGAATGCTGAGAGTCCTTTGTGATCCAACCAAATTTCCATGGTAACACAAAACATATTCTGAAGTGCCCTTCAGATATCTATACACTCTTTTCATAGCATCCCAATGCGGCCTTCCTAGATTTTCCATAAAATGACTAAGTACTCCCACTGCTTGAGCAATGTCTAGCCTAGTACATACCATTGCATACATTAAACTACCAACTACACTTGCATAAGGCACCCTAGTCATGTCCTCCATCTCAGTAGGAGATTTTGGAAAATCTTCAATAGATAGCTTCGTTCGCTGCAAAATTGGAACAACTAGCTTCTTGCAATTAGTCATACAAAATATCTCCAGAACATTGTTAATATACTTACTCTTGTTGAGCCAAATTTTTCTACTCTTTCTTTCCCTGGTTATTTCCATCCCCAAAATAGACCTTGTTGTACCTAGATCTTTCATTTCGAATTTTGCAGACAACTGAGATTTTAGATCAAAAATCATAAACTTACTATTCCCAATTAATAACATATCATCCACATACAGGGCAATAATTAAAATATGATCATTCTTAGCTTTGTAGTACACACAATGATTAGATTTTAATCTTACAAATCCCAATGACAAAATAAATGCGTCAAACTTCCGATACCACATTCTAGGAGATTGTTTTAATCCATACAAAGATTTTTTCAACTTGTAAACTAGATTTTCTTCTTTTTTCACAAAGTGCTCTGGTTGGGACATATAAATTTCTTCTTCAAGATCACCATGAAGAAAAGTTGTTTTCACATCCATCTGTTCGATCTCTAAATCATATGCAACTGCAAGTGACAAAATAAATCTGATAGATGTCAACTTTGCTACCGGAGAAAAAATTTCCCCTTAATCAATTCCCTCTACCTAGGAATATCCCTTTGCAACCAACCTCGCTTTATAATTTTCAACACAACCATCCAGACCAATTTTCTTTTTAAATACCCATTTGCAGCCCATAGGCTTTCTACCTTAAGGAAATGGAACCAGATCCCAAGTATCATTTTTCTTTAATGATGCCTGTAATTAGGGAAAATCAGATATAAAACTAGAATAACAAGATATCAAAACCCTAATTAGCACAATAGAGTACAATCAAGCATGAAAATCAAAAGAACAAGCAAATGCAAACCAATCTCCAAGCTTGAATTGATTTATCTCCATTGCTCTTCTCCACCTGCATGAGAATGCATGATTTTGAAGGTTTGAATGATTTGATATGTTGATTGCTCATTTTTGCAACATAATGATAAGATGAAAGATAATAGAAGAAAATAGATAAATAAGAAATTTTTTTAGCAGAGTAATGATGCTAGAAGAAGATTCTCCAAATGGCATGTGAAAGGCTTGATTTATAGGAGAAGGCTGATTTGATTCGATGGCCAAGATTAAAAGTCGAATTTGTGATATGTATGGCTAGGATCAAAAGTTTATTTTAGTGTCTATGACACACATTAAGTGGATTATGACATGAGACCAAAATTAGGATGCGAGAAAATAAGTGGGATTCTATTCTTTATTTTGAAAGAAAATATGCTTATGATGCACAATGAATGGGGGTAAAAATAGGATGTGAGTGGGAATCTCATAATTTAAATAATAAAATTATTTAAATTATTTATGCATGTGAAGAGTTGTAGTCATGTGACACATGTTGCAATGTGACAATAAGTGAGGGATTAATTCAAATATTTAATTTGAATTATTTTGAGACATGTGAAGGGGGAATTTATTTAATTAATTAGGAAGGTGATTAAGTGGAATAAATGGGATAAGTGGGATAATGTAATGACCTAGGATAAAATATTACAAAATGTCTTACAAGGTCATGCATCGACTAGGTAATATTATGACATGGACAATTTTGGGTGTCTACATTTTGCCCCTCTTTGAGATGATGTTCGAGATGGTGAAATTTATGTCGAGTAACATCATTTCAAAGAAGCTAAGGTATGGATAGATGAAAAAAAAATGATGCCCCAACCACTTGAAGAAGTGAGGAGTATGATGAATGAAGGAAAGGGATGATAGAAGAATATGATGATGCAAAAGATATGAAGAAATGGGATGATGATATAGGATATGATAATGATGATGATGCCCCCTCGAGAGGATAGGCGGGTTGCATAAACACGGATATTCTCTCGAAATGAATGAAATGATAAAGGAGGGATAAGATGAATGATACAAGATAAGAAGTAGATGAAAAAGAAAAATGACACGTTATGCTGCAATAAAGTGAGCAATCATATGTTTGATATAGCACTAGACGTTATGCACCAAGGTATAAGGACCAAGGTGACGATGTGTCTCATGCCCCAACATAATACAACCTTGTCTAGATACAAGATATGAATATTAGCTAGGAGTGATTCGGATTTGATGCAAATGCAATTGAAATGATAACACACACAAGCAAGCAAGCATGCATGCACAAATGATACAAAAACAAACAAGGTATTGCCCCTGTCAAGTGTAAACTGATGATTAATTGATTGATTGATGATGATGATAGTGTTGTCATTGTGGGGAATGATATATCCCTAGATCAACACAAGGATGATTGATTGATTGATTGATGATGATGATAGTGTTGTCATTGCAGGGAATGATATATCCCTAGATCAACACAAGGATGATTGACTGATTGATTGGGTTTACAACAAGATTAGGATCAAGACCAAAGGATGTGATTGGATAATTTGGCAAGATTGATTAGCTTGTTGGTATGGATTAAGGATTGACTTGCATTTGGATTATTTCTTGGAAGGATTGAAGATGCTTGATTTGAAGATTTGGATGATGATTGTTGAATTAAATTGAGGAATGGATTTACTTGGAATGATTTTGATTGATTGGATTGATGAAGAAATAATTTGATTTGATGATAATGATTGGATTGATTAGAAGAAGTGATGTGATTGAATAATTTTGAAATTGATTTGAAGAAGTTGAATTGATGTGATTTGGTTTGATTTTATTGTTTGGATTTTTGAAATGTTTTAATTTTTTGGATTTTTGAAATGTTTTGATTTTTTTGGTTTTGATTTTTTGGATTTTTGGATTTTTGAAATGATTTGATATTTTTTTGCATTTTTTCAAGACTTTTTTGAAATGTTTTGAGATGTCAATGGATGACAATTCGGGTAGCCTTTGTGCTAGATACCAATGACAAGGGAAAACCAAGTCTAGGTGCAAGGAGATAGAGGAGATTGATGGATGAAAGGGTGGGTGATAGGATAAGGGACAAAAGGCTCGTGATATATGGATGGATACAAAGGATAGGGCATAATGAATGAAATGGATGTATGCATCATAGGAGAGCAAGGATGTGATCTCCAAAGACTATGTCGCATAGGAATAACATGCCCCATTCTAGGTACAATACTTAGGACTTTTCATGGCAAAGGTTATGACAGTAGGATAATGGTAGGCTTGTTTGGAAGGATGAGGTATATCAAAAGATATCCAAAGCATGTCTCAACATTTTGCCCCACATTTTTATCAAGATCAAAAGGAGGAAGAGAGGATGAATGGACTCAATATGATAAGTATATGGGCATTGCTCAACAAAAACCGCCTAAGCATTGGCAGTTTTCTTTTCCTTTGCGGCTGCGCCTTAGTTTTGTATGCTCACTATCCTCAGAGCTCGCCACGTGGCTGCCTCTTGAGGTGTTTTTCTTTGACTTCACTTTGCTTTTCGACAAGCCCCGTCTACATGCCATGTGGCTCGCGTTGGCTGCTTTTCTAAGTTGGGCCCACCTCGTTCCTTTTTTTTGCTTGGAGCTCTCCATGTGGGCCTCTCTCGTGGATTTCTGGTGGGCGTTCTTGCTATTTTCTGTCGAGCTCCATCTGGGTGACACGTGGCGTTTATGTTCCTATGCTGGTTACCTTGGAAATATCGATGAATCTTTTGTGCTTCCCGCTGCCGCGTGTCCTCTCCTATTGCTGCATGGTTTTCTGTTTCATATCATGGCCTCACTGGCGTGTTGCTAATTGATGGATGTTTACTGCGGTGGCTCAAGATAATCTGGGCCGAGGATCGCCGTGCGTGGTATGCTCTTCCATGATGCATTTTCAGGCGGTGGGATGGCCAATATATGGGGCCTGGTTTTCTTTTATTAGCGGTTGATTAAGTTTATAAAAAACTCCCAAGCATTGGGAAGTAAGCCTCGTGTAATAGTTGCTTTTAATTCAAAGACTTTGGACTGTGCCAAATAAATTCGGCCTTTCTGTTTTCAAGCGTTTGTTCGAACTATTAACCTGTGCTTTTATCTTCATTTTGTATGAATGCATGTTCTTCAGTTTTTGTAACCTCTTATAGCTGGAATGAATACAGATCATGTTTCTACTACTCTTCTGTGTTAATACAAAGTTATGCTTGATTACATTATACAAATTAAAGGGTATTTTTGCATGACAAGTGCTTTTGAGAAAATTATCTTAAATAACAGCAATTTAGTGATTCGGGCCTTTGCATTATGCACTGTGCTATGATAAAGTTGTCTAAAGATTTGGCGCATCGCCTGTAGTGTAAATTTTACATTCTCGCAATCTCCCTTACCTTTTACTTCACCCATTAAGCGAAGATCCGGCTTCGATAAAATCCCGGAGGTTATTTAGCTAGCGCATAATGTCCCCCAATAGTTAAATTTCCCATAAGGTTGCTGCTACATGCAAAATATTGCATCAACAGTTCTTTTTTGGCACACCTGGTGGGACCATGAACTAGCACGTTCACCTGATTTTTAGAAGTGTGTATGAGCCATCGGTCTATAACCAGGTCACAGAACGCAAGAGTCCTTGGCCAGCTTGTACCCCCTTTAGTTTCTGTGCACCCGAGAGGTCGCCGAGGCAGCCCTTCACCTCCTTCGTCTCCTCCTTCTCCGACATTGCCTAATCCACCTGCACCTATGGCTGCCAGAAACTATGTAGCCTGGGACTCCGACAATCCACTGGTAGCACCTGTGCCTCCTGTAGTATGGGCCCCCATCCCGGTTTCCGCTCTAAAGGCTATCCCTAAATATTTCGGGGATGAATCAAAGACGCCAACGGAGCACCTACAGGATGTAGCGGACATATGTCTGATACATGGCGTATCAAATGAAAATGTAGCCCTTAGATTGTTGGCTGCCTCATTCCGAGGAAAGGCGCTGAACTGGTACCGGACCATTTAAGTAGGCACTATAGCCACTTGGGACCAGCTCGGAACCCCTTTTTATGAACGTTTCTCCAACGCTGATGACAAATCATTGTTGTACCATCAATTGGCCAACATAAAGCGTGCTCCTCATCAAGCTCTGCCTGATTTCAATGCAAGGTTCCATTCGACCTGGCAGAGAGTGCCTGTTGGTAGCCGACCACCTCCGAATTTGGCATTCATGTTCTACTTAAAGTCGATAAATGCTGATATCTCCATGATGTTATAGGCTCTGGGCAGAGAAACTCTTCCTAATGCTTACGCTCTAGCTGTTGCCACAGAAAACAATCTGATCACTGCTGGGAAATTGGCACCGAGACACATCATGCCATTGTTCCCCGAGTGCAACACTCCAGAAGTTGAGGTTCCTTCTACCAGTGCATTTGTGGCTCCCCCCCAATCTATTTACGTCTATCCTAGAAGTGTTCCAAGCACAACCCCGACGACAACTCCTATAGTAGCTCTGGTGTTGAACTCCATGGCCATTGAGATGAACGAAATGAGAGAACAGATGCGGGCTATGACTAATGAACTGACTACTTTGAAGCGGAAACAATACAGCTATCAAAAGTCGGCATACCAAAATTACTAAGGCGAAAATCCTCCTTACCAATCAAACCAGTGGTAGGATAGGTCACGAGGAAATACTTCGGCTCAATCAAGTAACCAGATGGTTCTGGTAACCCTATCGATGCAGACTGTTCATCCTAGTTCGAATAAGGATTTGGTGGCAAGACAAAACAATATAGCCGAAGATGCTAACTCATGGTGTTTCCCTTGCAACGACACACACATGCCACGAAACTGTCCGCAGAGAAATTTGCAACAACAAATCGCAGATCAACATAGCCAAGGCTGCACATCCATTTCTGGCAACTCACCATATGCTTCTCAGCAAATGAACAATGTGGTCCTTGCCGCACAAATGCAGGGGATGTCTATCCAGTAAGAGTTAGAGATTGCCCCGGACCAGGCTCTCTTTTCGTGGATGGAAGGAGAAGAGTCAGCATTTCTGAATGACATCCCTATTGATAAAGTACCCCGAGTGCAATTTGATTAGAATATTCATTCTAAGCGTAGATTTACCAGAGAGTTTACAGCATTACCTACCAAGGTTACATCACAACCAATGCCCAGCCTAGCGGCAGGCCTATTGCCAACCCCACCATAGTTAGAGATGGCTATTCTTAGCCCTCTGAATTGACTTCCTCCCAAGACTAGTCACTTCTACTATTACCAAACTGCCGGATATACTGACTATGAAACTTGTAACGGCTGCCAAACCTAAAGAGTAGGTAATCGCAACTCACCAGCCGAAAGCCCAATTCAACGTGGTGGAACAACTGAAAAATTCATCAGCCAACGCTTCTGTGTGGGATGTTTTGGCCATTCTAGAGCAGAAGGTACTGCTACAAAAGGTGCTATCAGTTGAAGAAGATTCTAAGGTTTCTGCTCTACCCAATAGAGAGGATGCATCTAGGTCCGACCTGGATAAAGTGCTAACGATTCAACCAGAGGGGAAGCTTGAGTCCGAAAGGGAAAGTAAACCTAAACCTATACCTTTCTTTCTAACATTGGTTATTGGTGACAAGTTGTTGCATAATTGTATGATCAACTCTAGTGCTAGCACCACTGTCAAGCCAAAATAAGAAGCTGATGCTTTGGGTCTAAAATATGAGCCTCTGAATAAAGGAGTCATGCAGCTTGATGGAAATAAGGTGGATACTGTTGGAATAATTAAGGGATTACCTATGACTTTGTTTGCCTGCCCTAGTATCACTGTAATCAGGATACCATACTCATAGATATCCCTCCCCTGTTCGGAATCTGTTTGTCCCGAGAGTTCACTGCAAATGTAGGAGGATATCTGGCTTTAAACTGGTCCCACTTGATTCTAAGGACCAAGAATGGGGCTAAGATGAAACTGCTATCGGAGACTTTACATCCTGAGCATGTTGCTGATGAGGCTTTGCTAAATTTTGAAGAAGCAGCACACACTTCAATCTCTCAAGAGGAAAGGTATAATGTCAAATTTCTTGAAGAAGAGGAGGCTACTAGCTCTCGGATAGTGGATGAAGAAAATTTGTTGAAAGAATTTATTGATACAGATCCTTTCAGGAATTACCACTCAACTGGCCTCGAAACCTATGTTATTCATGAAGAAGGGCAGATCATGCCTAAAGTTACTAAAGAACCTGAGGATGAAGAATCTCCAGAAATATGGACATTATATTTTGATGGAGCTAGATGTAAAGTAGGAGCTGAAGCTAGGATTTGTTTGGTATCTTTGTCTGACAAAAAGACTTTGAGGTCTTACCGTTTCTAGTTTGCCTGTTCAAACAATGATGCCGAATATGAAGGTCTCATCCATGGTTTAAGCTTTACGGAGCAAATGGGTGCAAAGCAGATAAGTGTCTTTGGAGATTCTGAGCTGGTGGTTAACCAAATCCATAGAACTTCAACCGCAAAGAATATCCGCATGCGATCTTATCGACATAGGGTCTAGGATCTGATCGACAACTTTGAAGCACTCAATATTCAGGCTATTCCAAGAGAAATGAACTCCGAAGCTGATAGGATGGCAACTATTAGGGCTCAATTCGAACCCACCACTGAGTTATTTAAAAATAAACATGCAGTGAAAGTAATTATAAAACCCGTCATCCCAGATAACAATCAAGATTCGCAGGTATTTGATAGTGATGCTCATATTGCATCATTCCTCCAGTCATCTAGAGAATTTGTTGATCAATTGCAACCAAAGATTGCCGAAGCTTATAGAGATCAAATCATCCAGTTGAAATCCAACAAGCTCCCGAGGGGGCTAGTCACTCTGGAAAGCCTGTTCGATTTCGATGATGCAACAAGAGATAAAAGGAAACTTGTGGCAGACAAAGGTGATTATACCAATTTGCATATCAGAGAAGATAGGAAGCTCAAGGTTGGGAAAGAAGTGTCACAAAAGAATAAAAACAGACTAAAACACTTCTGCAAAGAATACCCAGGAGTGGTAGCTTGGTCATATGATGATCTTAAAGGATATGATCTCGGAATCATCAAGCATACAATTGAACTAACAGAAGGAGCAAAACTAGTTCGCCAAAAATAGAGACCTATGAACCCAAAGATAGAATCTCTCATGTCACAGGAGCTGAACAAGCTGATTGCATCCTAGATAGTGTTTCCGATCAAACATAGCAGTTGGGTGTCAAACCTAGTGCCAGTCTAGAAGAAAAATGGAGATATACGCCTATGCGTAGACTTCCAAGATTTAAATAAAGCGTCTTTAAAGGATCATTACCCCCTACCTTCAATGAAGGTAATTCTTCAAACTGTAGCAGGTTCCGAAATATTTTCAATGCTGGATGGTTTTTCAGGCTATAACCAGATTTGGGTAAAAGAAGAAGACCAATATAAAACAACATTCACCATGAAGTAGGGAACATATGCTTATGCTAAAATGCCTTTCGGGCTCTCAAACGTCGGAGCCACGTTTCAGCGAGCTATGGACATTGCTTTTAAAGATTTGATCCACAAGATTATACTCATCTATCTGGATGACTTAACAGTATTCTCAAAATCTATTGATGATCATTTTGATCATCCGGAGCTTGTTTTCCAGAAATGTCAAGAGTTCAAAGTCTCCCTGAATCCGAAGAAGTGCGTGTTTAGAGTTCCCCAAGGGAAACTATTGAGATATCTCATCTCTAAGGAGGGAATTGCTATTGATTCGAAAAGGGTCGATGCAATCTGGGAACTTCCGTTGCCTATCAAAAAAAAGGGTGTGCAGTCTTTTCTGGGAAAAGTTAATTTTATTAGCCGATTTATTGCAGATTTCATAGGCATTGTTTATCCAATTACTTTAATGCTTAAGAAGGACCAGTTTTTCAAATGGATGACAGAAGCTAGAAGAACTTTGGAACTTGTAAAAGAGGCTATTTCTTCCGCCCCTATGTTGGTTAACCCGAACTTGTCGAAGGATTTTATTATGTATGTGTTTGGTGGTGGAAATAGTATTGCCACAGTGGTTATGCAGAAGGATGATAAAGATGCAAGGGAGTCCCCTTTTGCTTATTATTCCCAAACTTTAAAAGAATACGAAGTGAAGTATAAATTTGTAGAGAAACAGGCCTTCGTCATTGTTAAAGGGCTTAAGAAGTTCCAGCATTTGATATCATATAATAAAGTGATTATTTGCGTTCTGCATCTTAGTGTGCGAGAATATATCATGGAAGGAGAAATCACCGAAAAAAGAGCCAATTGGATGACCAAGATCCTAGAATATGACATTGAAGTCAAACCTGTCAAGACCGTCAAAGGAAAAGGACTGTGTGAATATATCACCAAAAATAGTGAAATAGTGACAGAGTTTGAAAACCCGGAACCTGTGTTAATAAATGAAGAGAGTTCTCAGAGCAACTGGCTTGATGACAGGATAAATTTCATGTAGACTAGAAGGTATCCAATTGATCTCCCAGCTTTTAAAAGGCGCTTCTATCGCCTATAGAATAGCAATTTTGTTCTTTTGGAGGGTGTCTTGTTCAAAAGAAATTTTAATGGCATCCTGCTGAGATGTGTCAATGAGGAGTAGGCCTGAAAAATATTAGATCAATATCATAATAGCCCTACCAGAGGACATTTTTCTGGAAGAACCACGACGATTAAGATTATGTGTGTCGGTTATTTTTGGCCTACACTTTTTAATGATGCTTTTTCATTGATTAAGTCTTGCAAGGAATGTCAGTTCTATGTTGGAAAGAGACAAAATGTTGAGCTATGCCTTTAAGGCCTATAGTGGTAGAAGAACATTTTTCTCAATGGGGTTTAGATTTCATCGGAATGATCAACCCTATCTCTTCAACTGGGCATAAATGGATATTAATAGCAACTAACTATTTCACCAGGTGGGCAGAAGTAGTGCCACTAAAAAATGCTACGGAGATGGAGATTGTTAATTTCCTCGAAGAACTGGTGGTCAGATTTGGCCCGCCTAAAACAATTATCTCTGACAATACTAAAGTTTTTATCGGCTCAAAGATGAGCCATTTCCTCTAAAGTATGGAGTGTTCCTAAAGACTTCCTCTAACTACTATCCCCAAGGAAATGGTCTAGCGGAGTCTACTAACAAAAACCTCCTCAGGTTGATCAAAAGGATCGGCTCAGAACACCAAAAAGAGTGGCATAGGAACCTTCAAACAACGTTGTGGGCAGATCGAATCACGCCCAAGCAAATATTGAAGACATCTCCTTACGAGATGGTGTACAGAAAAGAAGCATTGCTACCTATTGCCACAGAGATTCCCGCCCTACAATTGCTCAATTCTCTAGAAATTGAACAAAACGAAGCGATGGAGGTGCGATTTTCTGAGTTGCTCGAGGTGCAGGAAAAAAGAGAGCATGCCCTAGAAGCAATGAATAGCCACCAGCAGGTGGTAAAAAAATGGTTCGACAAGAAGGCTTCAGATCAAGGGCTGCAATGCAGAGACTTAGTGCTTAAATTTAATGAGCACGGAGCAAAATTCGGACAGCATAGCAAATTCGACAGTCTCTGGGAAGGGCCATTCAACATTTACCAGTGTAAACAGTTTAACTCTTTTGAGTTAGAAGATATGGAAGGCAACGCCCTGAGTATTCCACTCAATGGAATACATCTTAAAAAGTTCTATTAATTATGCATATGTGTTAATTTTGTACATTTGTATATATGTAATTACTCTTCCCTACTTTAAATTTTGATCTTAAGTGCAAGAGATGGGGAAAAACACTATAATAATACAAACATTTGAAAGAAATTTATAAGTAGGCTGCACATTCAAGAAAGATATATTTTATATATTCATAGTAGCCAAAAAATTATAATATATTAGCGCTGGAGCGCCTAGTATTAATATTTACCTATGCCCGCTGAGGCGCGGGGCTTGTAGGTAGAAGAAGCAAAATTTATAACCAGCTTTGTCTGCAGGATATTAGTGAGAAGGACCGACGATCATAGTAGCAGGCAGCTCAGGCTCCAGAAATACCATTCCCTCGAAGTCTTCGTACCACTGAAAACTGGAGAAAGGCTCAAGATAGTGTATGCACATCAGGAAAGAGCAGCCTACATGGGCCATGGCACGATGCTCTTCATGGTTTTCCAGCTCAAAGCCAAACAGAAAGGGCTTGGTTGGAACGATGCCTCCATGCAGCTGCTGCAGGCGAATGTTTCAAACCGAGGGAATCCCACGACCCAGTTGGGCTGCATGCACAATCTGCTCTAGACCTCCGAGGTAGCGCACAGGGAAGACCAGCTTCGTCGGTTTTATAATCTTATGCTTGGAGATGCTGATGTCTAGTAGCGAGACGATGAAGTGGGAGCAGATGCTGGTGTTCACCCAATATTGTTCTTCATAATGCACGTAGTCCTTCCCAAGGATCCATTTGATGGCTTTCACGTATAACAGGTTTTTCGCACCTGTCATAAGTTTTAGGCACCTATAGGTAATCTTGCCGAGAAAGGCAGCCTGGGTCTTTCTGCAGGTGAGTCTCACTGGTGTTTCCATGACTTCTGCTTTTCTAGCTAAAAGATTAAAAATACTATCGAGTAAGAAGTTGCTAAACTGAAAGGCTAGTCGATGTTGTAATTCACAATATTGGACAAGGGGCTGATTTATAGACTGGCTAAGTTTTGCGTGCTGAAGAAATCATGATTAACAATTATACCAAGTGGGTTGCTTCGCCTTGATTTTTGATGTCGCAGCATATGAGGTGACGACGAGGTGTAGGATCAGCTTGCAACTTGGTTCCCTATCTGCCACATCGTTCGCAGATCGGTCAGTTGTCAGTAATACGAAGCGTCGCCGTCTCATCCGAATCAGATGAAATTATAGAGAGAAGCTATGTTGGGAAATGTGCTTTGTATGAGCATTGATTTCAATCAATACAGATAGCCTACAAGGAAATGCTCGCAGGGTTGCCTGGGTTCATTTTTCAAGACAGGAATCCACTTCCGTCACACACAAAAGATTGTCAATTAATATTTGGGCAGTTTGGCTGATTGGCGATCTTTTTGCACGAACAAGCTGATAATGCATAATAGCAACTTGGCGTAAGCAGCTGGCACATACCTTTTTCGGTCGCCATTCTCAAGAAGCGGAAAAGGAAAGTTATGGCATACAGGGAAACATATTTATTGCAAAAGTTACCAAAGAATTAAGCAATTAAAGCATTCACAAGAAGAGAGAGGTTTTTTAGAGAAACTAAGTCATTTGCCAAAGGTTTGCATAGAGACCCTTATGAAGACAAAAATGGTCGAAATTGCAGAAAACCCTACACAGACTTCGGCTCAAGTAAGTCTAAGCGAGCAGATGAGGAATGCACCCCGCGTGTAGCTCTACGATGGAGAGTCTTATGCTACTCCAAGCATACCTACAAAGCCTAGCTGGTCTTTCACTCACCCAGTGAACCAGAAGTTATTGAGCGCGGTTCCTCACAGAGACCAGGCAGTGGTTTTGGAAGATTGGGACAATGTCTTTGACCCTGAGTTGTCTAGCAATCCTACGAGTCTTCGGGAAGCTACATGCAAAAGAATGAAGCATACAACTGACCAATTTCTCAAATGACTATGGTACTGTAGGCTTGCACAGTACATGGTCCCCTTGGTAAACCCTTGCCTAGAAATTGTAGCAGCATGCGCAACACTGTTCGACCCAAACATAGGGGTTATCAGCGGCAAAGATTTCCGGGTAGTCATTAGCCCTGTGGCTATTCAAGATATGTTGTGCGTCCTGTTTCCTTTGGGTAAGGAAGTTGACAATTTTAACATGGAGAGAATGCAGCAAAAATGGGGAGAGCTCCAATCAGGGCCATAGTTTTATTGCTTCGAGCTTCAACATTCGAGCAGTTCGGCCCCAACCAAATTCCCTTTCGGTTTGAAAGCTCTAAAAGGTGTGGCACAATCTGCCGCTTCTATGCTGGCAATGGTGTGCGGATTGGACTCAGACAAAGAGGTTCATCAGTTTCAAATGTCCCTCTGCTTTATGCTAAAGAAGAATCACGAGAACCCGCTTTTTGATTTTGCAAAGATTATTAGCAATGGCATATGGCTGCAGCTAAAGGAATTTGGGGTCAGCTCTAGGTTCAGGTATTCGTCTTTCTTGGCCTACTTAATTTTTCACCAAAATCTGGATTACTTTTCAACATCTATGCTCCTGTCTATTTTTTATGAGAGTGGCTCAAGGAAGTCGGTTTCAACATGGACCCCGTCATGTCAAAAACCTTCGATTATTATGCATTCTCAGATGCGTTCATAGCCCCAGCTATAAGGGCTTTGGGTAAGGCTGGTATAAATATGACCGAATGCATATCACCCCGCTAGAGGTCCTGGCTTGGGAAGTTAACTCCACCCTGTAACTGGTTCTTTGACACAGATTTTACCATGCTCCGCATGCCAGGCTTCGTCCGAGAACCTTTTCGGCTTCCTCGTTTCCTCTCCGATAGAGTGTTGACCCTGGAGGCAATGAGACAGCTATGTACCCTTGATGATGGTTATTGGGGAGGAAAGCACCTAACCTCCCATTTGTTGTTGCCAATCATGTTTGGTTCGGTGTCGCTGGTTAAGAAGAGGACCCCGCAGATCGATACCTCAGTGATTCTACTTTCAAAGTTGGGTCACCTTGGGTTGGTACTAATAGATGATCCCTGGAAATGAAAATAATTTGTTGGAAATCAGCATCAAGATCTCGCATTCACCTCGGCCATTCTAGGACCTCCAGAGGGATCCCGAAGAGGGAAACATAAGTAGATATGTAGGCCTCGAATATTTTCCTACATTGGATGGTCGACCACCCTAGCTGAATTTTTATCACATTGTGGGGAGGGTCAACCCAAAGCTCATGATCAGCCCCCCTTTGGTCACCCAATTAAAGAAGCTCAATTGGGTACCTGAGAAGATGCAAGCTTTCTAGATATACCGGCAGGAGATTCTGGTAGCTGGCAAGTTATACAACGATGTCACCCTCGATGAGAAGTTTGATGACATTTGGGAGAATGAGCATCTAGATGTTGAGTATTCTCCAAACCGTTCAACATTAGTGCAACAATCTAGAAGAGAGGAGGCTACTTCGGAATCTGGGGAAGAAGTAACTCATAATTCCCCCTCCATCGCCGAGAATCCAGTACTTGAAAAGAATATTGGTAAACAGCCTATGCAGGAGGAAGAGCCGTGCGCACTTGCATCCATGTCTGTCACCTCCTCTAAATCAAAACGAAAGCCAAGGACCACCAGTGGTAAGAGACGGGTCATTCTCGACCTTGATGATTTCCCAGAAGAGAAGCGACAATGTACCGAAAAGGCCGGTGCGGAGGAAGAGCAGCTAGCGAAGGAAGCGGTTGAGGCATCTACAGCTCCACCGGAACATCAGGTAAAATTTCCTCCCTTTTCTCTCTCCTCTATGTCTTTGGTCTCACCACAATCTGCCCCTACTATCTCATCTGCGCCAGTCATTTCCGCTTCTGGTTTTGTTGGTCATTCTAGTCTTGCTCCTCCCGTATTCCCTCCTATGTCCTTCGCTTTCCATACTTTACTCGGAGCATAATTTGGTGTCAGCATTGGGCTTGTAGGCCAACAATTTTTATCTCCAAGGCCCAGCCTTGCGGTTGGTATGTCCCTAGTTTTTTCTTACACCGTCACTTCATTTTCATCCCCTCCGAGTGGCCAATTCATCCTGCCATTCTCCCCGGCTATTATAATACGACCTAGCAAGACCTCCGATGCATCAGCTACACTATCTTTCCCGCTGGCTGTCCCTCAGGAGTATTCTTTTGCTAGTGGACTGGGTATCCCAGCCCAGGAATATTTCTCGCAAATCAATGCAAATAAAAGTGCCCGTGCCAACCGGATCAACAAGCGAAGAGCGAAGGACGCAACCAGACAGGCAGAGCCGCACTTGCAAACCATTTTTAATGAAAGCTAGAATTCCTTGATGTTTGCGAAGATCACTCCTAATGTGATCAAGGCAGTAAGCAAGATGTAGCCCAGTGACTATTTTGTGAATGCTATCAAGTTAGACTTACGGCAAGCCCGCCCGCAAGATAAAGTTGAGCTAGTGGAGGAGACTCAAAAAATAGTGACGACTGATTTTCTCAAGCTCAGCCGGTAGGAGAAGAAGAAGGATGATCAGATTGCGGAGCTGAAAAGGAAGGTCAACATCTGGGTAAACAAATTCAAAGCCCAGGAGAACGAAATAGGTCAGCTGGAGAAGGAGAGGAGTACCTTCGAAGATAAAATCAAAGAGTTGCAGAATTTGGGCGAGGAGGTCGATCCGACTCTTGAAAAGCAAGTTGAGCTACTCCGAGCAAATGAAGAGAAGCTCCAAGCAGAAGAAAAATAACTCCAAGCTAAGTCTAACCTGCTAACTGAGGGTATGAGAGAGCTCCGACGGAACACTAGTACCGAGATTGCTGAAGTGAGTACCAACTTGGAGTTGGAGGTCCAAAAAACTAAGCGGACTGAATTGGCCCTAGCAGAAAAGGAAAAGGAGGTTTTTACCTTGAAGGAGCAGATGTTCATATTGGATAAAAGCTTGGCAGAGGCAGTGGCAGGTTTAGGCAGCAAAGAGGCAAAATTAGCTGCCCTAAGAACCCAACCCCTTGCATCTCGGATGAGCTCCTTGAAAATTTCCAAAGGGCTACACGCATCATACTGGGACAAGGTGAAGGCTTTGTGCCTTACCCTGCAGCCCACTTTAAAGTTTATGGTGCAAGTGGCTAGCCTCTATGGAATGGTGAGTGAATTGATACAACAGGTTCAAGAGTCAACTTCTGACAAGGTTCCCGAGGCTAGAATATTATTGGGTAAGTTGTATACCGCTTCGGATGAAGCATTGAGTAGCGTGGGCATCAACGACCGAACGACAACAGCTTTGAGCGCAAGTAGCCTCATCTCCATGCACAAGGCCGTTCAATAGGTAGCGGATTGTAGAGCTCAGTTAAACCAGGTTACCAGTGACATGCAGGCGAAGTTTTCCCGTTTGACTCAGAGAGGTCTTCCTTCGCCTTTGATTGTAGACCAAGCAGTAGCGGGTGTGGAGCATATTGTTGAAATGATCGAAGAGAAGAAGCAGGATCTTTCTGTCTTCCAGACTTTTGATCAATCTCTGACTGCTGAGGAGATCGAGGGGATCGTGTATCAACTGGCGCAGCTTTTCTTCCAATTGGAATTAGAAACAAAAGTATCAGGCGGATTGCCCTTCAAAACAATCATCAATCTTAGACTGGCTCATGAGCATCTACGAACTCTCTCTGCACCAACAGATGAGGTATGGACCAATCTGCAGGCTGCCCTCTCGAGGTTGTGAGCATTGTGTTGTTGAGCCAAAGGTTTCTGGGGTTCTCCTTTCCGCGAGTGAAAAGCCCCTATGAGTCGCCAAAATGTTCAACAAAAACCGCCTAAGCCTTGGCAGTTTTCTTTTCCTTTGCAGTTGCGCCTTAGTTTTGTATGCTTACTGTCCTCGGAGCTCGCCACGTGGCTGCCTCTCGAGGTTTTTTTCTTTGAGTTCGCTTCGCTTTTCAGTAAGCCCCGTCTGCATGTCGTGTGGCTCGCACTGGCTACTTTTCCAAGTCAGGCCCGCCTCATTCCTTTCTTTTGCTTGGAGCTCTCCACGTGGGCCTCTCTCGCGGCTTTCTGCTGGGCATTCTTGCTATTTTCTGTTGAGCTCTGTCTGGGTGACACGTGGCATTTATGTTCCTACGCCAATTACCTTGGAAATGCCAACGAATCTTTTGTGCTTCCCGTTGTCGCGTGTCCTCTCCTGTTGCTGCATGGTTTTCCGTTTCGTATCATGGCCTCGCTGGCATGTTGTTGATCGATGGATGTTTACTGCAGCGGCTCGAGATAATCTAGGTCGAGGATCGCCGCATGTGGTCTGCTCTTCCGTGATGCATTTTCAGGCAGTGGGATGGCCAATATATGGGGCTTGGTTTTCTTTTATTGGCAGTTGATTAAATTTATAAAAAACTCCCAAGCATTGGGAAGTAAGCCTCGTGTAATAGTTGCTTTTAATTCAAAGACTTCGGACTGTGCCAAATAAATTCGGCCTTTTTGTTTTCAAGCGTTTGTTGGAACTATTGACCTGTGCTTTTATCTTCATTTTGTATGAATGCCTGTTCTTTAGTTTTTGTAACCTTTTATAGCTGGAATGAATACAGATCATGTTTCTACTACTCTTCTGTGTTAATACAAAGTTATGCTTGATTACATTATACAAATTAGAGGGTATTTTTGTATGACAAGTGCTTTTGAGAAAATTATCTTAAATAACAGCAATTTAGTGATTTGGGTCTTTGCATTATGCACTGTGCTCTGATAAAGTTGTCTAAAGATTTGGCGCATCGCCTGTAGTGTAAATTTTACATTCTCGCAATCTCCCTTACCTTTTACTTCACCCATTAAGCGAAGAGCCAGCTTCGATAAAATCTCGGAGGTTATTTAGCTATCGCATAATGTCCCCCAATAGTTAAATTTCCCATAAGGTTGCTGCTACATGCAAAATATTGCATCAACAGGCATGATGACTAAGGATGATAAGATAGGAGATGGTAAGATAGGATATGATAGGATAAAAAAATGATATGGTAGGATGAGACAACATGCCCCCAAGTGTAAGTGACATAGAAGATCAACCTACACATGATGCCTGTTTATCAGGTTTTCATCATGGTACATATCCAAGGCGCCTGTTTACCAGGTTTTCACCGTTGGACGAAGGGGTTTATCTTTACTTTTTATTTTTATTTTTATTTTTTTTGGATAAGAGAAGGGGAATATGGATAGGAGGGACTCAAGTGTCTAGTTCCATGAAAGGTGATAGTCCCACTAGAGATGGATGTCATCACATGAACCATGTCAAATGTCATTATGCTCATAGATGTCGATAAGGGATGACATGAAAGGGAGATGGAGTAGGTAGATGATGGATTATGATGTGGACTATGTAGGGGAGATGAATGGGAGGCTTAGCCAAAATCATGGACCATAGGAAGGTGATGAGGGAGGTATGTAGGATAATGATTTAAGGGTGAGGAGATGGAGGTATGTGGAATTGTTGTGAAATGGAAGGGAACCATGACCAATGGTTGCACACATTGTGATAAACGTTGAAGATTTTGATGTGGAGGAGGTGTAGGAAGCAATGAAGATGTTTTCTTAGGAGATGGGTGATGAAGTGCTTTTGGTACCCACATAGACTTAGTATTTTTATGACTATTATTTTTCTTGTGGGATGGAATATGAGATTCTTGAATAGAGTGGGAATGTGAGGTGGAAGTGGATCGTTGGGATTTTTGAGATGTAGATGCCTTGTTTGACTTGTTTTCCTTTTTCTTAGGGACCCAAACCATTTTAGTTTTGGCATTTTCTTTTGGAGGTATGGGCTTATATTGATTTTTGGATGGATTTTTCTTTGATTCTTTTATTTTGTGTCCTAGGGCATGAGGACCCTTCAAATTTTTTTCTTTACAGCTAGAGGCATCAATTTTTTTGCTTTTGAATCCTATGGGTATGGTGGAATGAGTGGAAGCTTCATGTTTAGACAATGTGTGCATTGATTGGTCATGATTAGGATTTTTAGAGGATTTATGGATAGGTGGATAAGGGGATTGGATAATGGGGATATTAGGTGTTGGGAGTAGTGGAGGTAGATTAGATGGAGGGTTATTAGGAGTTGGAAGCAATGGTGGCAAAGTTGATGGTGGAAGATGTACGGTCACATGCTTTTGACATTTGTAAGATGATGGAGGAGGGATGGCAACATATGTTTTAGGCATATGATAGGATTTATGGTGGAAAGAGGACTTATGATGGATGGAGGAAGTACCAACATCTTTAGATTGGTGTCCTTGGGGTGTATATCCAAGGCCATAAGAGCGTAGAGGGACCTTGACATGGATGGGCTCCAAAACACCTTGTTCATGAAGGCCTAAACCTTTACCTTGATAGTTCATGTTCTGAAGCATGCGATGGACAATGAGACTAGGTGTGTTTTGGACACTAGACTTGAGTTCATTGTTAGATGAAGAAGGTGAAGTGGATAAAGGTTGTTGTTGTTCTAAGGAGGAACATTCATGAATAAATATGGATAGACCAATAGGACATGTTGGTGGATTTGAAATGGGATTTATAGTGGATGCGGAAGGATCATTAGGATCTTGATTATGTTCATTTAGATCCACACTATTGGTTTGATCTTCTACATTTACTTGGGAGGCATGTGTCTCATCATGACAAGTGGATAATGCAAGATCATGGATAGAACTAGGTAAGGGGTCTATAGGAGCAATGGAGGTTTCTTGCTCATGGATAGGTGAAGTGATATGATCTTGACCATGGAATGCATAGAGTTGGCTAAGAGGATCATCATAGTCTTCTTGATCATAGGTAGGATCTAGATCATAGAGGGAAGGTTCGTCATGAATATGACCAAGTATGCTATGAGTGGGATCATTAGAAGGGCCTAGATCTTGATTAGAATGAGAGGTTAATGTTTCTTCATGCTTAGGATAATGCTCTTGACATACCTCTTGGATTTGAGTGGAAATGGAAGTGGAAGGCTCTAGAAGAGGCTTGGTATGATTTTTATGATCAATAGGTTGTGGACCACATGATGGAGTTGGAAGAATAGGCATGACATTCAAAGGTTCGTTGGTAAGCTCATTAATGGGTGCTTGACATGGGGATGGTCTTTTCCGTGCTAGTAGTCTTTGGAGAAAATCGTTAAAAGATTCTTTGGTTGATGGATTATTGCTTGAGAATCTGGATGGTGGTGTTGGTGTAGGAATAGTATGCTTTGAAATAGGCATTTTATTAAATGGTGATGGAGGACTAGCAGATGGAATGGTGTATGATTCCAAATTTATGGTGGTATTTCCCTTGTCAATAGCATAATTAAGGTGACCTAAGATTTCAACAAAGTTTTCATCATCACTAGGATCTACAACGTCCTCATCATCACTAAGATCTACAAAGTTCTCATCATCACTAGGAGTAAAGTTTGACCCACCTTGGAGGATATATGGTTTTGGATTATCTTCATGATTAGGTGAAGGGGCTTCTCAAAGTATGACCTTGGGCTTGTGACTAAGATCATTAAGGATTAAGACCATTTTAGCAAGTGCTTGACTAGGATTAGGGTGAAATTGATTTGAATGTGATTATAAAAAGGATGATTAAGATGATTAGAATGATATGTTTATGTGCTGGTGTTCATAGCTTGATATGGCGATTTGCAAACAAATGATTACACATGTACACACATGAATCACACACGCAAGACACATAAGCAAGTTTGAATTTGAAATTAGGAATGTGATGATTAAGCACACACTTGAAGAAGACACATCAACAAGTCCTAGAATTAGTCAAGTGGGTATGGCCAATTAGGTTTTAAGCTAGGATGCACGAGGTTGACTAGGGATAATTTGAAAGAAAAATCTTGCCACACAACCGGGAGAAAGGGGTAACCCACCCTTCACCCTCACTTCCCAAAGGTATAAAGTTCTTTGGGGCTTAGCCAAGAGTGACAAGATTTTAACTCTCAAAGAAGCGTGCCTTTCGATTTACACCTTGATTGAGGTCATCCCTAGGGGTGATGAAATCCCCTAGCAAGCCTCCTATGAAGGGTTTGACAAAAGCGAACCAAGTAAGGTGTTTTTGATCACACACACATTTGATTCACACTAGCAGTTGTTAATTTCCCTTTAGAAAATTGAAATATGTGTAAAACAGTTCAAACACTTATTCTTTTTAAACCCAAAGTCAAAATGTGTGATGGAAGACAATGGTTATTTTTAAGCCCAATTTTAAAGTGTGATTGCAAACAAAATGTTTGTTTTAAAGCCCCAAATTGAAGTGTTTTGCAAACAAGATTGATTGATCAAATGAGAGATAAAGATAATAGAATGAGTGCACCCGAAAGTTCTCTCTTTCCAATTTGATGTGTGTGAATGGTATTGCTGCTACTATAGCTCCTTATGATCACCTGCAAAATAAAAAAATGATATTAGAATGCAGCCAAAACAAAAAGTTCATCAGGAAAGTTCAATTTTAGATACACGTTTTTAACATAACCAAATTAGATTCGATTATTTGAAGATGTTATTGATCTGAAAAATAAAAACTCAAAGAAGGAACCCCTATTAATTTTCTGAGAGCTTTCCAGAAATGTAAAGAAATTAGAAAAATTCCCTGTTTTGCACTTAGAAACGCGGATTTGTGAAAAACATATAGAAAACAAAGATTGGATTATTTCGCATTGCATTTGAGCTATAAATTAAATCTGTAAAAACAGAGACCCCTATTAAAATTGCAAGAGCTTTTCGGAAATGTAAACAGTTTGGAAAATTTCACTGATTTGCATTTAAAAAGTAAATTTTATGAAAAAACATAAAATAGTGATAACGCCTATAAAACTGGTGATAAACTTTCAATATTTTTACTATAGCCCATTGAGATGATTTTAAGCTTCTGTGAAAATCTTGTAGAGAAATACATAGCCATTTGAAAGATATGATAGAATTTGTAAAACTTCGGGTTTCATCCAAAAACTGGTAAATCTGCAACAAAAAGAAACAATAAAACCCGCAAAAAACAAGTTAGATCAAATGATTCACGTCGGGTTCACCAAATGTAAATAGGGAAAATCAGATATAAAACTAGAATAACAAGATATCAAAACCCTAATTAGCACAATAGAGTACAAGCAAGCATGAAAATCAAAAGAACAAGCAAATGCAAACCAATCTCCAAGCTTGAATTGATTTATCTCCATTGCTCTTCTCCACCTGCATGAGAATGCATGATTTTGAAGGTTTGAATGATTTGATATGTTGATTTGATATGTTGATTGCTCATTTTTGCAGCATAATGATAAGATGAAAGATAATAGAAGAAAATAGATAAATAAGAAGAAATTTTGGCAGAGTAATGATGCTAGAAGAAGATTCTCCAAATGGCATGTGAAAGGCTTGATTTATAGGAGAAGGTTGATTTGATTCGATGGCCAAGATTAAAAGTCAAATTTGTTATATGTATGGCTAGGATCAAAAGTTTATTTTAGTGTCTATGATGCACATTAAGTGGATTATGACATGAGACCAAAATTAGGATGTGAGGAAATAAGTGGGATTCTATTCTTTATTTTGAAAGAAAATATACTTATGACGCACAATGAATGGGGGTAAAAATAGGATGTGAGTGAGAATCTCTTAATTTAAATAATAAAATTATTTAAATTATTTATGCATGTGAAGAGTTGCAGTCATGTGACACATGTTGCAATGTGACAATAAGTGAGGGATTAATTCAAATATTTAATTTGAATTATTTTGAGACATGTGAAGGGGGAATTTATTTAATTAATTAGGAAGGTGATTAAGTGGAATAAATGAGATAAGTGGGATAATGTAATGACCTAGGATAAAATATTACAGAATGTCTTACAAGGTCATGCATCGACTAGGTAATATTTGACATGGACAATTTTGGGTGTGTACAATGCCATATTTTCATTCATGGCTTCCAACTAGGAATCTGAATCAAACATTTTAGTTGTCTATTTTACAGTCCTAGGCTCATTCGTGTTAGTAATCAAAGCATAGGCACAACTAGAATCCAACATAGAGAATCCATACCTATCTGATTGTTTCCTTTCACGTGTAGACCTCCTCATAGGTTGAGGTTGAGGACATTATTCATCATCTTGCTCAAAACTTTTAGAGCTACTTGAGCTCTACTCAGATTCAGGTACATTTTGAATTTTTAATTCCTCTTTATCTGGTGTGGGAGGAACTTCAACTGCATCATTTTTGTTTTCTGATTTTGTCTCTGACTATAGATCCAAAGTAGAAGGCTTTATCTCATGAAAAATAACACTTATGTTGTACAAAACCTTCTCAGTCTCAGGATTCCAAAGCTTGTATCCTTTTATGCCAGCGCTATAGCCAATAAAAATACATTTAATATCCTTGTTGTCCAATTTAGATATTTTTTCATTCGGCATATATGCATATGCTTCATAGCCAAGGACTCGAATATGTCTTAGAGAGGGCTTCTTTCCAGACCATGCTTCCAAAGTTGTTTTATCAGCAAGAGCAGAGCTAGGGGAATGATTTATTAAGTAACATGTTGTTGCAACTGCCTTAGCCCAAAATTTCTCCTCCAAGCCAACACTACTCAACATACTTCTTGCCCTTTCCTTCACTGTCATGTTGAACCTTTCATTAACTCCATTTTGCTACGAAGTGTAGGGTGTAGTTTTATGTCTTTTAATTCCATGATCTTTGCAGTACCTTTCAAACTCATTAGAACAAAACCCACCACGATTTTTAGTCCTTAAATATTTTATTTTTCTTCTAATTTGATTTTCCATAAGGTTTTTAAATTCCTTAAAATGACTGAACACTTCTGCTTTACTTTTTTTAAAATACACAAATTCCCTTCTCGAATAGTCATCAATAAAAGAAACATAATATTTAGATTTTGATAACGAAGGAACATTCACTAGACCACACACATCAGAATGAATGTAATCAAGTATACCGAAATATTTATGAGGATTGGAATAAAATGAAACACGGTGTTGTCTGCCATATATACAATGTTCACAAAATTCAAATTCAAGGTTACAGTCATCAAGCCCTTCAACCAGGTTTTTATTTTTCAAAGCTTTTAAACCTTTTTCTCCAATGTGGCCAAGCCTATGATTCCAGAGCATAGTATTTTCTATTGGAAGTTTAACTTCCATAGAATTTTCACTATCAGAGACATTTTCCTTCTTCTCTTTACGAACAACCTTTTGTGACTTTGCAGAGACACTGTTACATTGAACAACAATTGTGTCCAACTTGTATTGATTACCAATTCAAGCACCCCTGGCCAGCACCATTGAGCCTCTAGTCATTTTTCAACCATTGCCAGAGAATGCGACTTGCACTCCAACATCATTCAACTTACTAACAGAGACTAAATTTCAAGCTAGACCTGGTATATGCATTATGCCATCAATTCCTTTGATTCTTTCGCTAGGGAATTGAATTCCGACTCTTCCACGACCAACTATTTCATGAGACGAATCGCTTTCCAAATACACCTTTCCACCATCATATTTTTCATACTTTATGAACCAGTCCCTATGAGATGCCATGTGGAAAGATGCTCCAAAATCAATCAACCAAACATCATTTGATGCCCGAGTTGCCAAGGCTGCAATGAAGGCATCTACATCACTCTGAGAAGAATCATTATCAGAAGAGTTATTCTTCTTCTTCTTCTTTTTCTCCTCTTTGCAATCCTTTTGGACATGACCAAGCTGCCCACAGTTCCAACACTTCACCTTGGACTTCTTTCCAGGAGACTTTGATCTCTCTTCTGATTTCGATTTGGACTTCTTATCCTTTTTCTTGCCTTTTTCTTTCGATCTGCCTCAAACAACAAGAGCCTCCTTCGCCATCTCAAATGATTTCCTTCTCATCTCTTATGATAACAAAGAAGAAACAACATCTTCCATCTTAAAATTGGATGTCATACTCCCAATAGCCATCACCAAGTGATCCCAAGAATCTGGCAAAGAACATAACAATAGCATACACTGATCTTCTTCATCAATCTTCACACCCGCAAATGCTAACAAAGAAATCAACATGTTAAAAGTATTTTAATGATTAGCAATAGACGCTCCTTCCTACATTTTCAAAGAGTACAACTTATTCCTTAAGAACAACTTATTCACCAAAGACTTTCCCTAATAAATATCTCCAAGCTTCTTCTACAAAGAAGATACAAATTTCTCTTCGTGAACGTTCAAGAGAATAGAGTCTTATCAACCCTTTTTATTTTTGATCTTCCAGTTCCCATTCTTCTTGCTTCATCCCAGAAGGTTTCATTCCAGATACATCAACCCAAAGATCATGATCAACCAATAGATCTTCCATTTTGAGTTTCCACAACTCAAAATTGTTGCCATGCAATTTCTCAATTTCAATCTTTCCTGATGTACTTTCTATTGCCATCTCAAACTATAATTTGATAATTACCAGACTTCTACAAAACTCCCACTGAACATAATTGACACAAAAAATCCAACCTACCCACAAGGATAACACAATTGGCCAGGCTCGGATACCACTTGTAAGGAAAGTTTAAGGTGTGGAACAAACTCTCCTAATGTCAAAACTCAAAGAAGAATGCAGATATGTATTTAAATTTTTCAATTACAGTTCATTAAAATGGTACATTCATAGGAATAAAAAAATAGACAATTAAAAAACACACACAGAGTTGAACACTAGTATATACGTGGGAAAACCCTTATGGGAGAAAAACCCACACACCAAAGATCAGTCTCTTGTATTACAGTAAATGAATTACATACAAGTTCAGACTTTACTTTCAGATGTCAATTCACAGCAACACAACCATTCCCTGATCAACCTTGCACAAAATAAATTTTTTATCACTCTCTCATTCGACCTCTCTGTTACAATGCATATTACAACATAGAGTTACCAAAATGACTCACTTAGAAAATTCCATTTAATTGAGCCATTGATCAATTCGTTCCTTGTACAAAACATTTTGGTTCAACAGTTTCTCCTATTGATCAACTGTCAACCAGCACAATCAGCATACACCTGAGTAGTCTGATAGGTTAGCATTTGTTCCACTAAGTCATCTTCAGTTGTATAGCTCTATCAGCCAGAATTGGTGAAGTCTCTCTGACCAAACACCATTAGGCTAAGAACTTGCCTCAGAGGAAGTCTCCAAATCTCCTATGACAGTTCATTTTTTACCAATGGGAATTCTCTTTGTTCATCTCATTGGGAACACTTACCCTAATTGTAATCCTCGGTCACACATCTTACTTTGGAGCCACTTCGAGAAACCAACCCGATAGACCATGTCAGACCGAAAAAGTATCTTCAACAAGACTCACCCCAATCCCAAACCATCGGACATAGATCTTATGGCTAGGCCAAAGTCATATTTCATACCAATGAAGAACTATCGACAAGACTTATTCCAACCATACCCCATCGGTCGGACTTCTACTATCGGTCTGATCTTCTCGTGTCTAATCGAACACCAAAGTTAGCTCGATGAACTGTTCATCAGCTAGAGTCTCCTCGATGGAACTCTTCAGCCAGACTTCTATCTTCACCGAGAGTTAGGAAACTTGCACCAACTATTCAGGTTACACCGATGGCTCCCATCAGAAAGACCGACCATAAGTCTCACTGATCTAGTTACTTCGAGCCTTCAAAACTAAGCTACTTGTTAGCAAGACATTCCAGGAGTCTCACCAATTTTTCTCTTTTATGAGTTTCATGTCAGTAAGTTTGAGGCATATTTTCCAACACCCAATATGAGAAATAAAACCACTATGGTAATTATCCCTAAATTAGACTTAATACACTAATAGTATCAATATCATCCACAATAGCCTGGTTCTCCAAAGAAACATCACTTTCAAATGAAGATCCAATGTCTCCATACAACTGTTTGATGATGGTCCAAGAAGTGAAATGGAACTCAGTGTGCTTTATGTGATGTAGAGTAACCTCACAAATAGGACATATTGGTCCATAGACCATGTCATTATTGGTAAACAATGCATTCTTTTGATCATAGTCACTTGGCCCGAGAATGAGTCCAAGGAGATAGGGTAGTAGATCTTGCTCAAGGAAGTGATTATTTATCCCTTGTTTCCAAGAAAATGAGTTATCTGAAGTTGACAACATAAGGATTAAAATCTTTTTTAAGAGACATGATTAACCCCCCATAAATAGAACTTTATCTCAGTTTGTGATTACAAAGTGTATATATAATCCCCCAAGAATGAGTGTAAAAGACACCAAATAAGAAACCAATACAATCCCACCTTTTTCAATAGTATCAAAAACACCCTCCTGAAATATTACAAGGTTGGCACTTTATATTTTAGTGCTTTTACAAAGTTTTTCAAAAATATAATACTCAATAGGCTCACAATAGCCAAAATTACAAATTTTGATACAAAATAAAACTAAGTAAAAATTTGGAAAAATTAGCCCTATATTTGTGTATTTATCTTCAATACCTTTCCAACACATATTCGTTTCCAAAAAATAGAGCTTTGAGGTGAAAGTTATGGCATGTTGAAGAAATTAGCTATAAACAACTTCAACCTACAATATCTAGCAGAAAATGAAATATTTTATTTTCAATACCTTTGTAGATGGAAATTACTCATCTGAGCCATCTTTCTAATGATATGTCATTTTCCAAGATTAGGCACCATGGTGAAAATTTATGATTATTTTTTAAAATGGTTGAACTTAGCCTGAAGTGGCGACTCTCCTAGCAAAATAAATATTTGCTTAAAGTAAAATTCATCTAAAATGGATAAGTTTTATATGAAAATAGGGGTTTTTGGACCATCTAAGCATAATGGCAAGGTCTGTTTGGGCTGAAAATTCTCCAATAAAAATTTCACCAGATTTGAGCTTCAAACCTTAGTTTGTAACTATATTAAATAGTAACCAAATTGAGTGAAACAAAAGTCATATCTAACTTTCTTGGACATTCTAAACTCAATAGTGAGTTTAGATTTGCATCAACATGCTCCAAAATGAACATGTAATACAAAGCCACAAAGAGAAAGCCCCAAATATGGTATTTCTATCGAGTTTTTTAATTCTCCAAGTCATCATATGATGCAAGAGAAGAGCATGCTCAAATTTTCAAGATCTCGCATAAAAAGCTCAAAATCTTAATTAGGAATCTATGAACTTATAATTTATTTTTTAAAATCTGTGATACTATGTTAGAAATCTGAAATAGATTGAATAACCCAAGAAACTTTTTAAGAGAAAATCAAAGTTACATAAATTGAAAAAATATAAACAATGCAAACCAACAACTCTGAGAGATATGCAATGTTAGGATGAAAAAATTGCATTAAGAGTTTCCAAGATGAAAAATACAAGCTAGATAGTGAGTTTATATAGAACAAAGGAGAGGATGGAGGTGGCAAATCAACCAATAGGAATTGACCACCAATAACCACCAAAATTAAATAAAGTGATAAAAAGTAAATACTCCACCCTTAATGGGTGGATACACCTCATCACTTTATATCTTAGTTATTAAATGATAAACTCACTTCATTATCCTAAGCAAGCTTAATAAATGTGTAGGAAAATCTTATAACTAAAGGAAAACAAATTATCTCACTAGGAACATAAAAACCTACACCAATAGACCATATCTGTTCAAATGCTTTAATTTAGTGATTTGGCAGAAGTATCTATCCATGTAAAGATATCTCCATAATGGGCAGCAAGTTCCTCTTGAAAAATTGACCATGTAATCGTACAACCCTTCTTTATCTTCTCATCATATAACCATTGATACAGAAAAATCAATCTAGTTCCAAGTATAATCATGCCATATCCACCTTCTGTTGACTAGGAACATGATGAAGAGGAAATAATTGCTATATTTGGATAATCCAATTGGTTGGACCCTTGCCATCTAACTTTCTCATATCCAACTTGGGTATGAATTCCATAGGAATAAGGTTATTAAAGTAATGATCCTTCTTAAACTATGAGTCAAGAGCAAAGAATTTATGTCCAACAAAAGAATTATCTTCCACCTTACTAGGTGAATCTTCACCCTTATACTTCGTCCCCTGAATAATTGTGTCCAACTTCCTAAAAAATGCATTTATCTCATTCCTAAATGATTAAATTTCACCCTTGACCTTGTTGATTTCATCATTAGGGTTAATATCCTCAATTTCCACCTCATCCTTATTTGAATATTTCCCGAATGTGGTAGTATTATTTTTGCCTCTTGTTACAAGCCTTGTCATGATGGTAGAATTTTTTTTTGTAATAAATCACATAAATAAATTCAAAATAATATAGAAAATTTACTATACCTTAATAGGGCCTAGGTCACACTTTCCCAAAAAAATCTCCAAAAAAATAGGTTTTTATAGCCTTGAGAGAGAATTTGTTAGAAAACCTAAGTTTGCAATAAATCACTTATCTATACTTCAATTTCTCTAAAATTTGGATTGTAGGCTGGACTATATTTCTTCTTCAAAAAGTCACTAAAAATACAAAACCTATTATGTAGAATGTGGGAGATATGCATTTTCTAAATAAATTTTGCAAAAACCCTAATTCTACAATAAATCATTGAATTCTACTCCAATTTCTCTGATACCACTTATAATGAAATAACTTGTACAATAGAAGAATATGATCGTCTTAGTAATAAATGAAAATAAAAAGTCACTTTGATGGGGAAAACCTCCAAATATTTCTAATGAGAACACAATTCGCAATATGATGATGAAATAAGACTCACTACCTCCTATATATACCTTATTTATACCTAGAATATCACCCAATCTGACTTATATATATCCCTATATATAAGCCTTAAGATGACCTAATTAACTAAATAACAATATATTAATAATAATAATATAATTTAATTAAGAGTTAAAATAGGCACAAACCAAATATTATAATTAAGAGTTATAATATGACTTAATTAAGGTTGTAGAAAATCCCAATCAAGAAGAGGATTTTCCCTAACCTATGTTTGACCCAAAACTATATTTTCTTTGTGGATGTCTTCGCCTCTATGCCTAAGATATCTTATTTTCCTTATCTTAACTTGAGTAATGGTACTAGAGAAGCGAGCTTGAAATTTTAAGAGCCAAATGTGGAATGTTAGGATTAAGGTTGTGGTCCCATAGAAGGGGCCTTCCTAAAACATGTTAGAAATTGACATTGAGAATTTTTAGGAGCCTTTATAAGTACGGGTCCCATGGTATTTATAATAATGTTTAATATTAAAACTTTAGGCTTTAGAATTTGAGGAAGTTGATCGTCTCATGATTAATTTCTTACAACAATAAATACTAAATAGATAATTATTTTTTAATTTTAAAATTTATTGGCAAGAATTTTTAAAAATATAGATAAATGATATGTGGTGATAAAATTTTAGGAATTGGGTGGGGGAAAATTCAACCCCACCCCAAAGACACCCCCCCTTAAGTTTAAAATCTAAAAAGTAAGGACTTATTTTATTGCAAGATTCTAAATTGACTTGTAAGATAGTTTTTTCCTTCTCAAGGTACCCCCTACTTAAAAAAAATAGTTACTATAAAAAATCCATGGAACCTCTTCCTAAGTGTCTTGATGTAAAGACTCTTTCCAAATCTGATCTTTATTTTCTATTTTTGATGCTTTGGAATTTCGTAAACAATTGTCGTGCAAAATCTTTCAGCTGGTGATTGATGTCTCTTTTGTGTTTTTGGTTCATATAATGAGATCATGTGCATAAAAGACTCTAACTAAAATATGCCAATGACTGAAATGAATAAGAAATATGCAATGCAAGGTAATTTTTTTATTTTCCAAATTATATGATGACTAAAAACTCATACTTGCAATTGTACAATTACATCAAAGAGACATTTTGTCAAACACTTCTTGTGCAAACTCCAAACTTCCTATTCCAATAATGAGACTTCATAAATGACTACAAACTCTTGCCAATATCACTTATAGTAGATCACCCTTCATGAGAGACGATTTACAATGCAAAATAAGATAAACTCGGTCTTAATTGGCAGTGCTATAATGTGCAGATATGATTATCATATAAATGCAAAATTACATGAATGTTGTCACTGTATGAGAGTGATCTCAGCTACTAAAAACCATTGACTTACTGTAGTGAAGATGCAACTATAAATGCAAGTATTTATAATGTAATAAGGAACCTGGATCGATGCCTTGATGAAGCAATGTCAACAATGCAAAATCCAATCAAATCCTCTCCAAAAGTCATCTATCTTGATACAAGATGGATGTGCCTAAGTCCCCAGCATAAATCGATCATGTACAAGCCTTCAATCTCAATATCAAACCAGTTGAGATGCAAGGAGTCGCGTCTATGATTTTTCCAACAAAATTGAGCTTCAATTGATAAATTCAATTTGGCACTATGATCAGGAGAAATACACTAATCTAAGATGCAAAATAAAGTAAAATGCAAGATAATTCTAAAACACCTAACACCTCAAGATTGGGCTATGTTAAATACAAATAAAAGGAAGATAAAAACTCAACAAGATGATTATACCTTTCTTCGTGTTGATCCTTGGTTGGCCCTTTGATGGTTGATAATGTGTGCTCCTTGGATGATATGCTTGTGATGGAAATGGTAGTTGAGTGATAAATGAGGGTGGATGGATGCAATAATGGCTAGGATGCAAAATGCAAAATGCACAAGAGTTGAAATAATAATGGTTAAAATGGCTAAATGGCTTAAGAGCATAAGTTTTTTTAATGAATGCATCAACTAACAAAGTAACTAAGATGCAAGATCTAAATGCTCATAAATTCCAAGATGCAAGATTTCCAACCTCTTTAATGAATGAAGAGGGTGTATTTATAGAAGAAATTGTATTCTCTAGAGAATTCAACGGTCAAGATTGAGCCACCATGGCCAAGATGGAGGGCTATGGTGAGTTGAGGACTTAAAAGCCCTCACACCTTGCCATGTGACGGGGGAAGTGTCCAAAGGACAAGGTGAGATGGAAAAGGTACAAATGACATGGAAGAGGACATGTGGTCCCAAGGTACATGCGATTACCTTGGGATGAGAGAGGATCTCCATAAAAGGTAATCCCTTGTCCCAAGTGGGGCTGAAAGTGACAAGTGAGAACTTTTAGAAAGTCCACCCTTGTCAACATGGGGATTGGAGCTAGCCTTGGAGGAATAAAAGTGAATTTTTAATTCACTTTTTGGAAGAGACCTAAGGGTAAAACAAAATTCCCCTAAAAGGGGTCCTTATCCTTTGGGTACGATGTGACATATGAGATGTCATGGGGAAGAAAATGCATGGGGGGGAATAAGTGTGAATTTTTAATTCACATGGGGAAGAGGTCAACCCAAAAAAGGTAAGTACCAAGAAAGGTTGACCTAAGGACATTCTAGAAAGGGTAAGTGATTAGGATTAGGATTGTGCAAACAAGTGATTAGACTAATTAATGATGATTAGAGGAAAGTGGCTAGATTTGGAGGATGTGACATTAATCCTAATTAAGGATATGCACATCTTAAAGGAGGATTAATTAAATTAATCCAGCTTTCTGAAAGGGTTATGGAGGATGTGACAAGGAGAGAGAAAGAATGAATTAAAAATTGGAAAGGATAATTGACTAAATTAAATAAATTGATTGATTTATTTAATTTAGAGAGGAAATGGTAAAGGATAAAGTATTTAATTAAATACTTTTAGGAACCTTAGGGAAAGGGGATGATATAAAATAAATATGTCATTTAATTAATATAGATGGATTAGACAAATAAATGATGTGATTACGACCATATGGAAGTGGTCAAATTTAGGTGTCTACAGGCACAATAACTGAAAAATGCTCCTCAAAATTTCTTCAAAGCTATCTTCCCAAAATCAAACTCTTCAATGACTAGAAATGATCTTCAAATTTTAAAATTGTCTTCTTCAAAAATCGACTTCTTACTCCTCCCAAATTCGGTCATAAACCATTGAGTTTTGTAATGATTCCCAAGTAGGAAGACTGAATTATCTCCCTCACAATCTCTAGCTAGGGTCGATCTTTCACAACTGAAAATGGTATCCTAGAGTATTCAAACCCTCGAACAATGAAAGCATTCAAGCACTCACCACACAGGTATGCAAATAGAATAACTCAAGACATGATCAAATGACTTGCACTCAACTCCTTATAAAGAATTCTCAATCAAGAAGCTTCTAGAAAATAATATTATTTTATTCCCCAAAGTGACTTTATGATATAAAATTTTATTTTAGTCACTTTATTAAATTAATTAAATATAAAGTTATCTTATGATATTATTTTATTGAGATAGCTTTACAAATAATTAATTTAATCACTATTCCCTTACTTATCTTTTTAGCATTTAGGTATAATTAAAGGCTAAACAATCTCCAAGGTGGCTACTAAAAAGGGGACATTACAGTCCTCCCTTCCCAAAATTGTTTGTCCCCAAGCAATTACAAACTGGGATGTTGTAGAATTATTTCTCCTTCCCACATGATATCCTCTCTTGGAAAATCTCTCTATCTCACCAAATACTCCCTAACCACCATGTTCCTCAATCTCTTCTTTCGAGTATCACTTATCCCCTCGAGAATTGGGACTAAATGTCCATCCTCATCCAATGGTGGCAGCTTCGATGAAGAAGTAACTCATTGTCCAAATGCCTTCTTGAGGCACAAAACATGAAATACATTATGAATCTTGTCATTCTCTGGTAGCTCCAACTCATAGGCTACCTCCCCAACACACGTGATGATCCTATAGGATCCATAAACCCTAGGATTGAGCTTCTCTGCACCGCTCTTCTTCAAAGAAGAATGTCTATAGGGTTGCAAATGAAGGTCGACCAAGTCTCCAACCTCAAAACTATGCTCAACCCTATGCCTATCAACATAAGTCTTATGTTGATTTTGTGCCACCTGCAAATTATCCTTGAGTGCTCTCAATATTTCTTTGCTCTCTTGAATCCAATCCTTAGCCATAGGAGCTCTCCTCTCCCCAAAAGGATAGTCCATGAATGATGGTGCATCATATCCATACAATCCTCAAAAAGTGACATCCCAATCGACATGAGATAAGTGGTGTTATAGTAATACTCTCCCAAATGCAACCACTTAATCCATGATCTCTATTGTTCTTGTAGACATCCAAATTTGATCACTTCCATATGATCAAAATCGTCTATTATATTCATCTATTCCATTAACAGTGATTAAATAATTTATTTAATCATTATTTCATTTTCTGCCTAAGGTTCCTAAATTATGTAATTAAATAAATTAAATACTTTACCTTACACCTTGTTCTTCTCTAAATTAAATAAATATGACAAATTATTTAATTTAATCTTTTAACCCATTTGAATTAAAACTAATTTTTAATTCATCTTTTTCTCTCTCCTTGTCACATTCTCCATAACCCCTTTTTAATCCAGATTAAATTAATTAATCTATGATTAGGATGTGCACCACTTAATCTTGATTAAGTGTCACATCCTCCATAATCTCCCACTTGTCCCTAATCTCTCATTAATTATCCTAATCTTGTGTTTGCACAACCTTAATCAGAATCATTAGCCACATTTGGCTTACCTTTTCTGGTCAACCTTCCCACTTACCATTTTTAGCCTGGACTCCCTTCCCCATGTGAATTTTTAATTCACATTTATTTAACCAAGGTTCCCCTCTTCCCCATGTGAATTTTTAATTCACTTTTATCTTTCCAAGGTCTTCCTCATCCCCCATGCAAGATTCTAGAAGCCTTGACTTGTCACTTCACATGTGCCAAGGGCTTCTAGAACCTTGGACTTGTCACATCACCCACATGTGACAAATCTCCAGCTTTTTGGAGACCCTCTCTTATCCACTAGATTCTTCTAATCATTGTGAATTTTTAATTCACTTTTATTCTTCCAAGAAATCTTCTCATCCCCCAAGATCCACCTCATGTACTTCCCTTCCACCTCATTTCCACATCACTCCACCCTAAGACATATCACCTTCCACATGTCAAGATGTGAGGGCTTGTGAGTCCTCAACTCACCATAGCCCTTCATCTTGATCTTTGTTGGATCAATCCCAACCGTTGAATTCTCTAGAGAATTCCAATTAGCCTATAAATACCCCCTCATTTCCCTCATTTTGGAGGATCAAGTCTTTTGCAAATAAACTCTTACAAAATTGCCATTCAAGCTCTCATCCATTTTAGCACTTATATCATCAATCCATGTTGCATCAATTCATCTTGCATCCATTCAACTTCATTGCCATCCAAAGAGCACACAAGACTTCAAAATCAAGGGCCAACCAAGGAAGCAACAACATGAAGGTATAACAACAATCAATTTGTTTATCTTACTTCTATGTTGTCCACTTTCTTAGGCTAATCTTATTGAGGTTCCTTTTTATCTTGTTACTTTTCTTCATATTGCACTATTAGTTTTATCTAACATCTCATATTAGGGAGTAGCATTTTATTAGGATCACAGTTCTAAAATGTAATTGTGTAGGTAACCCTCAATCCTTTTATTCACAATCTCAATCTGACCATTTGTCTAAGGGTGATACCTCATACTCGGGGTCAAATCTATACCTACCAATATGAATAAGTCCTGCCAAAAAGCACTCAAGAATCTATTTTCCCTATCGCTGACTATATACCTTGGTAGCCCATGCAACCTGAAGATCTCTCTGAAAAACAACTCAGCTACCTGCGGTGCCCTGTACTCTATAGGTATAGCAAAGAAATGAGCATATTTCATCAATCGATCCACCATCACATAAATGAAATCTCTCCCATGTACCTTGGGTAGACCTATGATGAAATCCATGGAAATGCTTTCCCACTTCTACTCTAGAATGGGCAATGGCTGCAATAGACCTGTTGAATGCAAGTTCTTAGACTTGTTCTACTGGCAAGTCAGACACTCCTTGACATGTCTCAAAACATCCTCCTTGAGGCCCTTTCAAGATAACCTTTCTCTAACCTATCTATATGTCTTAAAGTAGCCCTGATGGCCTACTAAAGGAGTGTCATGTGAAGCTTGCAGTGTCTTCTCCTTTAATTTAGACTATGGCACCAAGTAGATCTTGTCCTTGTAGAATATCACATCATCCACAACTTGGTACCTATCATCCTAAACTCGCCCATCCATCACCTCACATGCAAATTTATTCTTGGAATACTCAACTAACAAGAGAGACTTCCAATTAGTTGAAATATCTGAAAGTGAACAAGCAAAATACTTCCTAGAAAAGGGAATCAAGAACAGCATTCGTCTTCCCTTTCACATACTCTATATCGAAATCATAGGCCTTAGAGTCATGAAAAAAGTAACCCTTCTACTTTTCTTGGCTTGTTTGGGCCCTCCTAGTGAGTTAGGCTTAAAGATGCCCTAATTTAGTTTTGCAATGTTGTTAACACATTCACATTAGGTCTTGGGCTCTTGTGAACTAATAGATTTTAATGGTACCTTACTAAAGTGTTGTGAAGTGTTGTAACTCACTTTTACACTTTTCTAAGGTCTTATCAAACAATTGAACCTAATAAACCTTTTTTTGATAAAAATAAACATTAATCTTACCTTATTTGGAGTGTTGTAACACACTTTCACGCTTCTCTAGGCTTTTCATTGATAATTGGGCTTCCTTATGCTTTAATTGGCCTTATTTTGCATCCACAAGCCTCATTTATTATATCTTTTTGAGGATAATCTCGACATCAATCATTAACCAATCATTTAATTCAGGTTTTTCTGGTTTGTGTGGCCCATATTTAGTGATTTGGGACTCATTCACCACCTTGGACGAATGGGTCCCACCTAGGTTTTTGGGTCCCGAACCGGTTTTCACACTTTTCTAAGCACTTTTGGTTTTTGGTCCCATACATTATGTCTGATGGGACTCATTTTCCACCTTGGGCGAATGAGTCCCATGTGGCCCAAAATTAAATTTAATTCAAATTTTTGGTGGGATTTTATTCTCCTAGATCTGATGTCGGCTTGTAGTGTTGTAATTTCAAGAATTCTTGCATAATTGAGTATAAATAAAAGGTTCTTTCACTCATATTCACACCTAGCAATCTAAGAAGCAATCAAGTGTTCACAAGCATTCACAATAGCATTCAAGGGTATATTATCAAGCATTTTAGAGCATTCTTCAAGCATCAATCATCATGTCAAAGATTTCATATATCATGTTTGTTGTTATGCTAACAATTGTGATCTAGAGTTTATGATTCAAGCAAGATCAACATCATTCAAGCAAGAGTCAAGAACCACATCCATTGTAGTAATTTCAAGCATATTTGTAACACCTTATTGCTAGGGTTTGGTGAGTTGCAACATTGTTATTTGTTCATTCATCATTCTACATTCATATTTGCTTTTATTTCAAGGTTTAATTACCAACAAGGGGTTTGACCAAGGCAAACCCATACCCACTAACCCAACAACATTTTCCCCTCTCCTTTGTGTGTGATTTGTAGGCATAGGTTGTAGATTTCCTAAGGAGCGAGATTGGAGAAAAGTTGCAAATTATTCAAAGCTGTAAAAGTTGTCATCAAGCCTTAGAGAACCTTGGAGAAGACCTACAAGTTGTAAATCAGAGATTCAGATCCAGAAACTAGTCAGGAAGGATAGAGAAAAAAGAGAAGAGAAGGATCAAAATTTGAAGTTGTAGAAAAGCCCAATTGGACTGATTCACCACTTCTGGTGAATGAGTCCCAGTTCCAGCCAGTTTTTAGGATTTTGTAGATTCAAATACCCTTTTTTTTTAAACCTGTTCCTGCATAGTTTTCCAAAAATTGAATTCCAAAAAATGGATTGCTTCACCCAGCTTGGTGAATGAGTCCCATTCAGTAGTAAAAGTAGATTTTCTAATGTTCCAGACCTCCATTCTGCCTTCTCCAAATTTCCAAGTGTACACTTTATGTTTTTCCAGTTTTTTGTGTTGTTTCATTCACTTTTCTAGGTCATTTAGTGTTAGTTTGCATTCAAATAGGTTTTTGCATTTCATTGTCTTTTCCAAGTTTAAACTTGGTGGTGAACCCCTCATTAGATCATATTCAGTCCCTAGGACAACCCTATTGCAAGATCTCTTTTTCTTTTGCATTGAGATCTCTAGGGTTATCCTTGAGTGCAATCTTGGAAAGTGGGTGTGATAGCATATCATCATCACTACACCAACCTTTTTAAGAGGTTCCAGGCATGTATCTTACTAACCCATTTTCGCTGCCTCTCATTCAAATTTTTCTACTCCAAGAAATACTTAAGACTATTGTGGTCGGTCCTCACCACAAACATTCCTCCAACTAAGTAATTCCAAAACTTCGCCAATGCATGCATTATGGTGAGAATCTCCTTATCATATATGGAGTAAAGTCTCTCAAGTCCTCTCAACTTGCAACTCTCAAAAGTGATGGGGTGCCTTTTTTGCATCAAAATCACTCCTATACCTTCACCCGATGCATCACACTCAAGAAATAATGGCTAGGTGAAGTCTGAAAGTGCTAAGATTGGGAAACTACTCATCACTTCCTTGAGATTGTCAAAAGCTCGTTGTGTCTCATCGAACCAACTGAATGCACCTTTCTTGGTAAGGTCTGTCAAAGGTGCTCCCAATTGTGAAAACCCTCTCATAAAGCATTTGTAATAGCTACACAACCCAAAGAATTCTTGCAGCTCTAGGAGTGTCTTAGGTTCTAGCCAATTGAGTATTGCCTAAATTTTCTCTTGGTGAGCTTGTACCCCCTGTGCATTGATCACATGCCCCAAGTGCAAAATATCCTTAAGGCCAAACTCACACTTCAAGGCATTAGCATATAGTGACTGCTCCTCCATGATAGTCAATATCTCATCTAGCTGTCTCAAATGATCCTCCCAAATCTTGCTATATATATGAGAAAATCATCAAAGAATACCAAAAGGAACTTATGCAACTACTTATTGAAGATGTGGTTCATGTAGGATTGAAATGTAGTAGGTGTGTTCGTCAACCCAAATGGCATGACCAAAAACTCATAATTCCCATAGTGACATCAAAAGGAGATCTTGTGTATATGTTGCTCTCTAACTCTGATCTAATGGTACCTTGAGTGAAGATCTATCTTGGAAAATTATATTGCACCATGTAGCTCATCAATCTTGGGTATTGGGTACCTATTCTTAATAGTTTTCTTGTTGAGAGATCTATAGTCGACACACATCTGCATAGTTCCATCCTTCTTCTTCACTAGGACCACAAAAGAAGCAAATGGATTAGAACTTGGTACAGTATATGCCCCATGTCTAGCAATTCCTTGATTGCTTTCTCAATCTCATCCTTAAATTTCTTAAGATGACAATAGGGGGTGGTGATGACTAGCTTGGGCCCCTCCTCCAACTCAATGGTATGCTCAAATCCTCTATTTGGTAGCCTCCCTAGAGGTATCTCCCCAAACACCTTGTCATGCTTCCCCAATAGATCCCGAATGTCAATGTGATATGGCTGATCCGAATCAGGAGTCTCCTTAGTGGTGATCAAATACTTTGTTTCCCATGCTACATCATCATGACAGAAAATTTTCTCCATCCATTGAGATGAAACTATCTTTGGTGCCCCAGTAGCCATACCTCTAAGCACCACTCGCTTTCCATCTGTTGTCCAAAAATTGAGCTCCATGGTCTGAAAGTTCTATGAATATTTCCCCAATGAGTGAAACCACTAAATACCAAGGATGGAATTGGTGTCACCTAAATCCACCATATAAAAGTCATATGTAACTGTGTAATTGCCCAATGTGATAGGCAACTAAGGAACCTCATCCCTTCATGTGCATGGCATATTGTAACCATCTACCACCATAAAATTAAATCCTTCGAAGTCTTTTGATGGTATCCCCTACTTTTCCACTAAGGCTGCATCAATGAAGTTGTGGGTGGCCCCACTATCAATCAATACAGTGACATGCTAACCTTGAAAAATGCCCTTGACCCTAAAGGAGTTAAATCTAAGAGTGCCTGAAAAAATAGCAATGGTGCTACTCTTGCCCTTCTCCTGTGGTTGCTCCTCATTTCAGTTGCTTTCCTCACTATCTTGTGTCTATCCATCATCATCACTATCCTCACTCTTTGATATAACCTCAATGAAGTGAACCTTTCCCTTACCCACTCAATGATGCCCAGGATCCTAGTGCTCCTTGCAATGGTAACATATTTATTTCCTTCTACACTCTTTGTGGTCCTCTTCTTCTTGTTCACTCCTCTTATTTCCCTTCTTCTAGATAGGCTTCTTACCCTTGTTCTTTTGTGGAACAAAGGGTTTAGAAGGGGGTTTATTTTTAGGTATGGAGTGCTCCATGTCTCTAGCCCGAATGATTGCATCTTGTAGTGTGTTAGATTTGAAAGCCTTAATCCAACCACAAAATGGCTCAGATAAACCCTCAATGAAGAGCATGACCAATCTATGCTCCGATATATCAGTCACCATAATTGTCAACCATTGATATTCAAAATTGTAAGCATCTACTAATCCACTCTATCTAAGTTGTGATAGCTCTCAGAAATGAAGCTCAGGATCCTTCTAATCAAATCTATCCATTAATTTTTGTGTGAACTCCAAATAAGAAGTGATGTTGGCATGTCCCAATGTTACAAGCCCATGATACCACCACTCATGTGCTTCACCCTCCAAGTGTCGTGTAGAATACTTGATTGCCTCTATTTCTAGCATGGGGTTAAGCTAGAAGTATGTATCCAACTTCTGCACCCAAGCTTTGGTTGTGGATTTACTGAACCCATCAAAGGAAGGTATGGAAATCTTTCCAACCTTGCATTGTAAATCCTAGTTTTTTTGTCCTTTCTTGTTGTTCTTGGGTCTATTTTTGTACTTGATAGTATAGAATTCCTACAAAGACATGGCAACATGAAATTCATCACCCAAAGATTGATATTCTCTCAAATAATCAGTGAGTTCTTCACCCTATGCTTGTTGCTCCTGATTTCTAGTAGGTTGTCCACCCAAGAATTGAGGCATGAGAGGCCTCAAAGTCACCCTAATAATTGTCCTAGCATTACTATGTTTTGATATATTGGTGTTACACATTCCTTTGCATGGTTATTGTTGTTTGCATTACCCCTATTGTGTTTATTTGTACCATTATTACCATTGAACTATTTCTACCACCCATACACTAGATTATAAGTTGTACCATTTTTTGTTGACTTCTAGCTAGGTCATAGAGTATCTGATGAATGCTACCCTTAGGTAAGTCTTCCCTATCTCCCATGATTTCTTCTTCATATGAAGAATCGATAGAAAAAGGATCAAATTATCTTCTCCTTACTCTTCTATATGTGATATACTCTTGATCTTCTGGATTCATAACATCCCACTAAGCTCACAGGCTGGTACGAAGCTAGCTTTGATACCACTGTAATGTCCCTGTGCCCTATGAGCGAGTGTGTCCCGACAAGGCAACATGTCTGGTGGGCTTGTGTAAGACTCCAGATTCTTCGATGGTGGCTTCGATGCTGGAAGATTCCTCCCTAGTCATCACCCTTAACACCCTGGGTAGCTACCCTCACTACTAGGCTAGTATTTTGGTGTAGCGGTTGGGCCTTAAGGGTTGGTTCTAAGGTCCAACCACCACACCAAAATATCGGCCTAGTAGTGAGGGCGGCTACCCAAGGTGTTAAGGAATATTCCACCACTGAAGCCACCACCAAAGAATCCAGGGTCTTATGCAAGTCTGTCAGACACATGGCCCTACCAGGATGCACCTGCTCATAGGGAATAGGGACATTACAACCCACCATGCTTCATGGATCTCGACCTTGAGACCTCAACTCTGATACCACTAAGGCCCAACCACTACACCAAAAGATCAGCCTAGTAGGGAGGGCGGCTACTTGAGGTGTTAAGGGTGATGACTAGGGAGGAATCTTCCATGATCGAAGCCACCATCAGAGAATCTGGGGTCTTAGGCACAACCATCTAGTAGCAAGATAGATGAATTTTGGAGAGGATTCTATTGGATTTTTCATTGTTGGCATTGCTTCATCAAGGTGTTGATCCAGGTTCCTTATTACATTGTAAACACTTGCATTTCTAGTTGCATCTTCAGTACATTAAGTCGTTGGTCTATAGTATCTCATATCATTGTCATACAGTGATAACATTCATGCAATTTTTCATTTATATGATAATCATATTTGCACATTATAGCACTGCCAATTAGGATTGAGTCTATCTTATTTTGCATTGTAAATCATCTCTCATGTAGGACGATTTGTTGTAAGTGGTATTGGCAAGAGTTTGTAGTCATTTATGAAGTCTCATCATTGTAATAGGAAGTTTGGAGTTTGCATACGAAGTGTTTGATAAAATGTCTCTTTGTTGTAACTATACAATTGCATGAGTTTAAAATCATCATATAATTTGGAAAATCAAAAAATTACCTTGCATTACATCTTTCTTATTCATTTCAGTCATTAGCATATTTTAGTTAGAGTATTTTATGCACATGATTTCATTATATGAACCAAAAACACAAAAGAGACATCAATCACCAACTGAAAGAGTTTGCATGACAATTGTTTGATGAAATTCCAAAGCATCAAAAATAAAAAATAAAGATCAGATTTGGCAAGGGTCTTTATAGTGGTATCAAAGCTAACCACTTTACCAAATGACCGACCTAGTAGTGAGGGCGGCTACCTAGGGTGTTAAGGGTGACAACTAGGGAGGAATCTTCCACCACCGAAGCCACCACCAAAGAATTTGTGGTCTTACGCAAGCCTGTTGGACATGTGGCCCTACCGAAATGCACCTGCTCACAAGGCACAGGGACATTATATCCCACCACACTCTGTGGGTCTCAACCTCGAGACCTCAGCTCTGATACCACTAAGGCCCAACCACTACACCAAAAGACTGACCTAGTAGTGATGGAGGGTACCCAGGGTGTTAAGGGTGACAACTAGGGAGGAATCTTCCACCATTGAAGCCACCACTAGAGAATCTAGAGTCTTACACAAGCCTGCCAGACACGTGGCCCTGTTGGGACACACCCGCTCACATGGCATAGGGACATTACATCCCACCATGTTCTATGGGTCTCAACCTCGATACGTCAACTCTGATACCACTAGGGTAAACCCATAAAACTAGTTTACAATTCCAATGAGGAAGGAAATTGCAAAAAATGCCCCCATGGAAAAAAAATTGGTTTTTGGGGGTTTGCATGAATATTTGGTTCGAGCGAACCCAAAGGGGGTTCGCTTGAACCCCCTTTTGAGTGAACCCATTAAATGTTGGGTCCCACCATACTTCTCATTTCTTGGGAAAAAAAAACAAAGTTAAACTTTATGGAAAGGGGGTTCGCTCGAACCCTAGTTTGAGCGAACCTCCAGGGGTGTTCGCTCGAATCCCCCTTTTCCCCCCTTCTCCCCCTCTAGCACCAAAAATCTCTAGAATTTCTCCCTTTGAATCTCGAGTTGAGGATGAAAATGGAGGAGACTTCACAGACCCAACTAGATGATGGTCCTCTGAACGAGCTATCCAACAAATATAATTTTAATATGTTTTGGTTTTATTATGTATTTGGTTTTTTAGTTTTCTTAAACATAGGATTTTCATCGAAAATCAAGCTCTTTGTTCTGCACATGTGGAAATATAATAGATTATAATTTTTTTTTTTGAAAAATATCAATGCACTAGATATTGATGTCCTTGATTCAACAAAAAAATAAAATTGAATTTTGATACATACAGAAAAATTTATGTTGTATACGGTCCGCCTATGTCTGAATTGTAATTGGTTTGACTTCAAAACTTGATTAATGAAAAAATATTCAATAAAACACTATGAAACCAAATGAAAGCACTAGATATTGTAGTTACAAATCTAAATTCGAAAAAATTATAATTTTATCCTTCATGGAAAAAAAGTTATGTTGTATACAGTGAGCATCACTCCTTAAAAATGGTGTTTACTGAAAAAACTAGTTTTCGAAGGAGGTGGAAAAAGAAGTGTAATATGATTCCAAAAAAATTGAAAAAAATATATTTAGAATCTACAAACAAAATTTCACAAATCACTAGTTTGCATCATCTTCAAATTCCTCACGGTTTAGCCACATTAGGTGCCTGAAAGTGAAGATTTAGTTAGAAAAAATTAGTTCAATGTCCAGTTTGGCCAAAAATTATAAACCAGTATTGTGGGATCACCCACTACAGCCTAACCACTACACCTAAAGACCAACCTAGTAGTGAGGATGGCTACCCAGGGTGTTATGGGTGATGACTAGGGAGGAATATTCCACCATCGAAGAAACCACCGAAGAATCTGGGGTCTTACGCAAGCCCGTCGAACATGTGGCCCTATCGGGACTCACCCGCTCACAGAGAACAGGGACATTACAATATATTAAGGGCTTGAGATGGAAGCATTGCACATTATCTTCTCCAAGATTATATTGTTGATTTTCATTTAGGATTGAAGAGTTTCAATCTCTTATTTGTCTTGATAGAACATTTAATTTGAGAATGTATTGTAACCATTCATTATTTCTAAGTAATATATTAGGTGTGATTTAGAGGCTAGGTTCATACCTTAAGAACTTTTCTAGGGTATATTTTTGTCACTTTTTAATAAAAAATACAATACACTTATATTATATTAATTTATATAGAAAAATATTGCATAGTACAAAAACTAGGATTTAATTTTGTAACCATATCATTAAGTCTAGAGATAATAAAATTCATAAAATATAACTTGTCGGAACCACCAAGAAGAAATGTGTATCAAACCTCACAACTACCACTAGATCTAGCAACATCTTTAAAAATAAACTAAGGACGAAGAATATTCCCATTGTAATCCTCAATAGTGTGTCTCAACAAAAAGTTGGAGAACTTAAAAAATTCCTAGTATAATAGTAGTTGCCATCCCCAATTCCCTTATGATGAAGCTCCAAAATTGAAAAATTAACCTAGTTGTTAAAAAAATGGCAATGCTAATTTCCCTAAGAGAACAATCCAAGGCTTATAGGGATTTCTAGAAGGACAAATTTCAAAAAAATAATACCATATATGGCCCTAAAATTGACACCATAATCAAACAATGTGTTTTTTAAAATTTTAACTAAAAAATGAAATGATGAGTACAAGAGTATGTCAAATATCACACCATCCCCATTTCATTAATAATGTCTGTTATATTTGACAAAAAAATGGAAGTTACATCATTGCACAAGAGAAGCTAGGGATTCTGAAATAGAAGTTTCTTTCCAACAACCTAGAAAATTACATCCTCGACAAGATCACATTCTTGTTCTTGTGGTTCTATTGTATCTCTCTCATTCTTTCCTTTCTAAAGTGTTGTTTACATGTTGGAATGTTGCTGAATTTTTTGTAGATTGGTTTACTTTGATATTCTTCTTGTTGGTTTACCTACATGAGTAATAAATATGTATAGATTTTGGTTTAATTGTTAAGGGTGTGGGAATATTTTTCTCAATTAAAGTGAATATTTCACCCATCTTCAACATTACAAACTTATACCTTATACCCTCTGCATGAGGTCCAGCCAAGTGAAGATGATACTAGTTTAGATTAGATACAACAATTACTCAAAAAGGAAAGATAAAAGTTGATTCAATCAACTCTAGATCCATCTAGAGAACAAATAGAGAGTATAAAAGGGAAAATAAATTAAAGGGACTACTTGTATAAGTTTTTCTAAGATGGGTCATCAAGGTTGACAAGTCCTTGGATGAACTCATTAAAAATTTGTGAGATTGAGCTCATGTTTCTTTCCTACATGGAGTGTATAATGTAGGAGCATCCTTGGTTTTATCACAATTTGCATCACTCCAAAAAGAGAAAATAATGATAAAGTATTTGTATTCATTGTTTATTTTTGTTTTTATACAAAAAAAAATTAAAATAGTTCATTCACATCCATTGTTAACGAACTAAGATGTTGAAGGTCAAGATTAGATATCTTTTATTAAATTTTGACACATGATCATAATATGATTCTTGTGAGTAATAGTAGCAATTGTGGGGATCTAAATAGTCATTAATCCTCCACGACTTGGAGTTATGCATACTCAAGAATATGGAACACACAAAACAAATTGGGGGTAAAAAGTGGGGAGAGGGGGAATTCATTAAAAACAATGGCTTGACATCCTGAACTAGTAGGCAACATTCTATAATACTCTAGTCCCCTTGTATTTCAAGTTTTAATTGGAGTGTGGGTTTATAAGATCTCAGTTTGTGGTGGAAAGGATTTTCTTAAGACCTTTGGAAATGGTTTATTGGAAGTTATAATTATACATTTGAAGGATATTTATAGTCTAGATTTCATGACGATGAATTTTTTGCTTTCTTTCAATAAAATAGAAAAATATATTCACATAAATATTAATTACATAACCTAATTTTAAAAAGTCTAAAATAGTTGGTTAACTTACCCTCTTCCATAATGTCGTGTAGCAATTCGGGTTGGTTATGTATACTGCTCAAAATGGTTCTCTCATATTGGGAGATTTCACTTAGTGGCATTCGATCACAAAACCCTCTCACAACAATATGGGGAACTAGGATTTGTTTTTCAATAGGAGGTGGCGGATATTGCGACTGTTTCAGAACTTTTGTGAGCCTCACACCTCTATTTGATAGTGCTTGAGTCGCAACATCAAGGTCTGACCCGAATTGAGCATAGGCGACCACTTCAAAGTATTGCGTTGATTCGGGTTTTGAGCTACCACATACTTGTTTCATAGCTTTTAACTGAGTGGTAGACCCAACGCAACTGACAGATAAATCAACATTAATAGCTGGTCAAATTTCGCAATGAAAATTTTTACTAAATGTTGTTAAATATTTATATACCATGGTATATTTATTTTGAATCTCTCTCATTTTTAGATTTATATAATTAATCAAATAATATATTATTTTTACTTGAGAAAATTTACCCAAAGATTGGGTGGTCGTTAATTGAAAAGACTTCATTGATTGCATTGGTAAGGTTCGTTAATACTAAATGAAATAAGCCCGTCGTCGCCTCTGAAATTACTAAAGGAAGTCAACACACAACTGTAGGCGATTTTTTCTAGTCCACAAAAGTATTATTAAATGTGGGATCATATAAAAGTCCTGTTTTGTATGACATGCCCACTGACTTTTGGTGCAGACCCCGCATCACGTGGCCTATTAGGCGGATTGCTCCTACTGCGGGCCCCGCCTTGTCTGCTATATTACGTGGAATGTTCCTCGTTTACTCGTATTCCATACATCATGACAATTCACGTTTGATTTGAAATGAAATGTCTGGAAGATTCCAAAAGAGACTTGCTGGCATTCCATATAAAACATAATTTTTGCGACCCCGCATTCGATAATCTTCACGGACTGGAAAAGAGAAAATGACCTACGGTTTTGTCTCGACTTTCCCTAACGACCTGCTTATTTGTTTGTGTTGATCATTTCATATCTGCACCCCTAATGACGTGACAAGGACTTGATGGGAATACCAAGACTCTTACAAGCTTACTTATGCAAATAGACTTGTGTTATAGTACGGAGGAGAGACTTAAAACTTAAAGGTCTTTCATATTTAATTATTTATTTGTAAGTAATATATTTCGGGAGAAGCTAATCCCTCGATAAAAACACATTTATGTATGTAACACTAGCAATCGCACTTTAGTGTGTAATAGGTATGTCGAAGAAGTGTGGAAGGTCAATTAGGATAAATTTTGGTCTATTTTTGTATGCATTTATTAATTATTAATTTTGATCAAGTGGTAGGGCATTCAACAAATGATGTTTATACAACAAAGGTCTCAATGGAGAAGTAATAGCTTCAAATCAACTATGCATCCACTTACAAGGATCCAAACATGATTGAAATAAAACCTCTAAATCAAGAATATAATCAGGCTCCATTACCAACAAGTTCATGTTATGTTTGCAATAAGGAGGGAGGGATAGAGAGAGGGAGAGATAAGGACAAAAAGAGGGAGAGATGGAGAGAAGAGAGGGAGAGGGAGAGATAAAGAGAGAGAGGAGAGAGGGATAGATAGATATGGAAGAGATAAATATATAGAGAGGGAGATAGAGGGAGAGAATAAGAGATGAAAAGATAGAAAGATAGAGATAGAGATAGGAAGTGATATATAAAGAGATGGAGATATAGAGAGATAGAGATAGAGGGAGAGACGAAAGAAGAAATATGGAGAGATAAAGATAGAGAGGTAAATAGATATATATAGAGGTCTAGGAAGAGGGAGGGCGTGGGGAGAGGGAGAGAGATGGATGGATATAGAGAGGGAGAAATGTCTAGAGATAAAGGGGAAGAGAGGAAAATAGAGGTAGAGATGGAGATAGAGCGAGAGAGAAAGAGGGAGACAAATAAATAGAGATATAGGGAGAGGGAGGGGGAGAGATAGAGAGATAGAGATATAAGAAGATATAGAGAGAGGAGGAGAGGGAGAGAGAGACAAAGAGATAGACAAACAAAGATAAACAGAGATGGAGAGAGGGAGAGAGAAGTAGGGAGAGATAGAGATAAATGGGAAGGGAAAGAGAGAAATAAATATATATGGGAAGAGAAAGGGAGAGAGAGGTAGAGATAGAGAGATAGATAAGGGGATAGGGAGCGAGAGATGGGGAGAGATAGGGAGGGGAAGATAGAGAGAGAGGGAGGGAGAGAAAGGGAGAGAGAAAGGGAGAGAGATGGGATAGAGGGAGAGATAGAGAAGAGAGAGAGAGAGAGAGAGAGAGAGAGAGAGAGAGAGGAGAGAGAGAGGGATAGATAGAAGAAGAGGGAGAGAGAGAGTAGAGGGAGATAGCAGATAGATATATGGAGAGGCAGAGACAAAGACAGAGATAGACAAAGAGAGAGAATTAGAGATAGATACATAAAGATGAAGAGAGGGACAAAGAAAGAGGGGAGATAGAGGGAGAGAGAAGTAGGGAGAGATAGAGATATATGGGAAGAGAAAGGAGAGAGGTAGAAATAGAGAGTTAGATATAAGAAGATAGGGAGGGATATATAATAATAATATAATTTATATAATATATATTGTATATAATATAAATATAATTATATTAAATATACTTTAGTTTGCACTATATAAAATATATATTATATATTAATTATATTTTGTATTATATTTATATGTTAAGTTTTTAACTATATAAACTATAGTAATTAATAATTAATAATTATAATCATTTTATATATGTATTTAATAGTTTTATTAAAATATATAATATATAATAAGTATAAGTATAAAATTATGTTATTTATAATTTATTTTTTATTATATAAAATATATATTATATATTACTTCTGCTAATATATACTTAACTACATAGGGTAAAGGATGTCATAATGTTAAAATCTAAATGTGCTCATTATTAGGATCTTAGCCGTAATTTTTATTTTAATAAACATACTCTAAAAGATCTTGGCAGTCACTTTTATTTTAATAAACATACTCTAAAAGATCTTGGTTGCAATTTTCATTTTAATATTAAACATACTCCAAAACCCTCGTCGACCTTATTTTCAGGCTACAACTCGCCAAATTGGAGAAGTGAAAGGTCAATACTAGTGAGGAAGAGTTTGGAGGAGCGAAAACCAATACTGATAGGGAAAGCAGCAAAAGGGGGGGAAAATAGCCAAAAAATAGTGAAAAATGATGAATGACTGAGATGCGTTTAATCGTCTTGCATGCCCTGTTCGCGAGTCTCCACCATCGATAGACAAAATCAGTTTGGGAAAGCTCAATGAGGGAACACCTTTGGCATAATTATAACATAGCACCCCATTCCCCATCCCATGCACTGGACAAAACACATCAACAAAAAGACTTGATGGACCACACTAACGGACATTTAGGTGTGTGTCGTTTGGAGTGTTGTTACCTGTCTCATCACAAGAAAAATGTGGCAGCATTGACGGGTTTTCAAAATAATAATTTGGAATGAAAAAAAATCCCAAAAGCTGGCCATTTCAAAATAATAATTCGGAATGGATAAAAAGCCTAAAACATTGCCATTTTTGACATTCACATTTTGGAGGTTGTTGGAGAGCGCAAAAGGGAGTTGCAAGCATTCAAAGGCTAAAGCAGAGCGGCCACTCTCCCTACCAAAATGTATTTGACGGGTATGGGCAGCTAGCTAGCAAGTATGTATGTCAGCCAAAAACATATGCCATTTTGCCATTCTACAGGTAGGAATTGTGAAGAATTGAACAACTATTTGTTGCGAAGATGGGTTTTCATTAACGAAAAAATAAAGCGTTTTCCTTGCAAAAAGGGGTTTTCATTTGAAATGCAAAGCTGAACATTTATGTATTTTTGTGTTGAGGGTTTTTTAATTTTTCCATTTTAATGTTCTCACAACACAAAACTTTTAGAGGAAGCCAAATGAAATAACTAAAAACACATCGTGGAAACATGAGTGAAATAACTAAATAACGTTTTAGAGAAACCAGAAACCATGCAGAATATATAACCAGGTTGGAGAACACAATGTGGGTTATGCAATGAAATGATATATTTTTAAAACCACATAAAACCCATAACATCACCATTTTGGACATTCTCATTTTAAAGGTTGTTGGCAAGCTTGAATGGGAGTTACAAGGGTTTAGAGGTCAAAGTAGAGTGGCCATTCTCTTTACCAAAACACATGTGACAAACATGGGAAGCTAGCTAGTAGGTATGTATATCTGCCAGAAATATATGTCATTTTTCCCTTCTACCTAGGAACTGTGAAGAATTGAACGACTATTTGTTGTGAAGATGGGTTTCCATTGATGGGAAAACAAGGGCTTTCATTTTCCTTCAGTGTGTAGAGAGTTTTACAACATTAAGTGGGTTGGAGGTTTCATAAATTATGTACTCACCTCCCACTATGTTTGCCAACTTGCAATCATACTACATGCATGTATATTTGGATCATATTATGAAAATTGAAACACAAATTTTACTCTATGTAAGACTTGTTATAAATTTTGATGCTATCTTTCATTACATTCGTACTGTCTGAATAACAAAATATTTTCAAGAAATTCATACTATTTTATAAAATTTTAGGTTGGAAAACACCAAATGTTATAAAACTTGTAACTCATATGCTATTCTAAAACCCTTTACAAGTAACAACCCAATTGCTAAGTCACCCCTCACCTTAATTTGGTATGGTTTTCTATTTTCTTGAGAACCTTTTGTGAATGAGATAGTAAGAATGTAATGAAATTGGAAAACACTAGCTATTATGAAACATGCAACCCACATAGTGTTGTAAGAACCTCTATATGTAACAACCCAATTGGTTAATCACCCCGTAGCTCAATCTGGTTAGTTTTATGAAACCCCCACCTACAACTCCTCCCTATTCTCTCCACCACTTAGCTTTGAATGTACAAAATGAAATAAATTGAAAACCACATTATGTTTTCCAACTTGCAATTATATTTTGCATTTATTTTTAAATCATATGAGGAAATTGAAATGCAAATTTTTGTGTAAGTAAGAGTTGCTTTAAGTTTTGAAGGTGAATTAACTTCACTAAATTCTTATTGTCTACAAAACTAAAGGTTTTCATTACAATCATGTTGTCAACTCTATCTGTCAAGTGTCTCTGTCGGTGCATTTTGTTGAGAGATTGGCATGGGGGATGGGGTGTTATATTATAATGTCTATGCATAGGTGTTTTTTGTCAGGAGATTAGCTTCTCTCTACATGAGTATCATCCAATTTAGGTGAGAATGGAAAGGAATGCAATTTTGGAAGACAATATTAATTTAGTTAAAACTTCTTGTTATTTACACAATAGGAGTGTAATGAAATTCACCTTCAATATTTACCATTCATGTAATTTAGACTTTTATAAGTTGTGCAACACCATGTTTCACTTTTCATCTTTTAATATGCCTTAAAAGATCATTATTGGTAGGTTGAACATTTAGTAATTGATCCTTGAGATGCATGATATCAGACTTCAACTTTTGAATGCCTTCATATTCTTGTGAATGCTCATTTTCTAATCTCTCATAAGCTCTCAACAACATTAATTAATCTCCTTTTCTTTGACAATAAAATATTCTTCTTATCTCTTAATTCCTCTTCTAAGTGGTAAAATTTTAGTCTTGTATTGTTTTTCTTAAGTTTCAACACTTCCAACTAGTACTTTTGTATTTCCAAGTTGACCATCCATGCATTTTTCCACATCCCCACCACTCTTACCTATTAACACCTCCATAGTATTCGCATAGGAATTTCATGTCTCTACCTTCTTTTCATCCATTTCCAATTCTATGTGTTTCATGGAATTCTTATGTTCAAGAATCTTTGAATTTACTTGTTCAACTCCACCCATAGCATCATCTCTCACTTTCTTTTCCTGCATAAATTCTTGTGCAATACAAAACCTCTTTAGTTTGTCCACTTGTGCATTGCCATTTTCCCATTGCATATACTACACATAGACCTTCCTCAACCTCTCAAGACCGTGAAGGATCTCTTTAGTTGATCTACATTATCCATCTCAGTCACTATGCTCTACTTATTTTCAAATGTTTTCATGGAAGATTCCTTTTTCATTCCATGCATTCTAGTACTTGTTGTCTCCGGTTTTGCATTGGAATTTTCCCATTGTACATACTACACAACGCTCCTTTGCCAACTTCTCAAGAGCAGGAATAATCTCTTCAGTCAATACATTATCTATCTCATTCACTTTGGTCTACTTCTTTTCAAGTGTTTTTAGAGAAAATTCCTTTTTCATTACATACTTTCCACTACCTATTGCTCAAGTTTTGCATTGTCATTTTCCCATTGCTCATGTTGCACATGCACCTTCCTCAAATTCTCAATAGCATGGAGTCTCTCTTCACTCAATACATTATATTTTATCTATCTCATTCAATGGGGTATGCATAATTGAAGGTGGTCTTCATTACATTCTTATTGTGTACTAAACAAAACTTCTTCAATACATTCATATTATCTATATATAATTGCATGTTGGAAAACACAGGTTGTCTAATCAAATTGAGATGAGGGGTGACAAACCAATTGGGCTGTTACCGCATTAATCAGAAAATGTTTTGATTAAATTCATATTGTTTTGTAAAATTCCAAGTTGGAAAACATTGGGTGTTATATAACTTGCAACCCACTTACTATTTTGAAACCCTTTACAAGTAACAACCGAATTTTTTAGTCACCCCTCACCTCAATTTGGTATGTTTGTTTTATTGTATTGAGAACCTTTGTGAATTAGATAGTAAGAATGTAATGAAATTGGAAAACACTAGGTATTATGAAACTTGCAATCCACATAGTGTTGTAAAATCCTCTAGACGTAAAAACCCAAATGGTTATTCACCCCTCAGCTCAATTTGATTAGTTTTATAAAGCACCCACCAGTAAATCCGTTGGCCCCGTAGTTGTCATTGCACCAAAAGATAAACCTATTAATGCTCAATACAACCACCAGAGTTAGAGGATCCACGAGAGGCAGTTAGTCCATGTTACGAATCCTGAGGGGAGCGCTAACCATTTGCCAACAATCTCCCCCTCAACGCAAGCCGAGGGGATTCAAGCCCAACACCTTTGGCTCTGATACCAATTGTTGGCCCCACTGTTGTCTTTGCAACAAAAGATTGACCTGTTAATGCATGATACAACTGTCAAAGTTAACAGATCCACGAGAGGCAGTTATTCCATGTCACAAATCCCGAGGGGAGTGCTGACCATTTTCCAACAAAATCTTCCCTATGCTCTCACCACTAGCTTTGAATGTACATAATAAAATAAATGGAAAACCATGTATTATGTTTTCCAACCTGCAATTATATTATGCATTTATTTCTAAAGCATATGAGGAAATTGAAATGCAATTTTTAGTATAAGAGTTGCTTTAAATTGTGAAGGTGAATGAACTTCACTACATTCTTACTGTCTACAAAACTAAAGGTTTTCATTAGACTCGTGTTGTCTACATATAATTCTACCAAACTAATAACTTGTAATTTTCTTGGGACATGGAGCACCTAAGTTTTCTTGTCCATCAAATCTTTTTCAAGAACTTCCCTAACATTATTATCCTTTTTAGAGATAGTACATAGTTAATTTGAATAATCTTCCTCTTGAAGCACAACGTTTAATGCATTTCCAATCAATGTTCACCATAGTTTGGATAACTCCTCTTTTATCTCATTCAATCGAAATGAGGAAAGAAGAGTTAGCCAAGGTGTGGTGATAATTGAGTGGAATGCATTAAAAGTTTCTTCAAAAGCAAGAACAATCAAATTCCTATATACTCTTTTTGAAAAGGATAATACGTTAGGGAAGTTCAAGAAATTTTTTTGATGGACAAGATAATTTACTGCAATATGTCATAGGAAAATTACAAGTTATTAGTCTGGTGAGTGACACTTATGAAGCTTTAGAACTAATACATAAAATAGTTATTACAGTTCAAATCCACCCATAGCAGCATCTCTCACTTTCTTTTCCTGCACAAATTCTTGTGCAATACAAAACCTCTTTAGTTTGTCCACTTGTGCATTACCATTTTCCCTTTGTATATACGGCACATGCACCTTCCTCGACCTCTCAAGAGCACGGAAGATATCTTCAATCAATACATTATCTATCTCACTCACTCTGCTCTTCTTCTTTTCAAGTGTTTTTAGAGAAGATTCCTTTTTCATTCCATGCATTCTAGTACCTACTGCCTCCAATTCTATATTGCCATTTTCCCATTTCACATGGTGCGCATGATCCTTCGTCAAATTTCAAGAGGAGGAACAATCTCTTCAGTCAATACATTATCCATCTCATTCACTTTGGTTTGCTTCTTTTCAAGTGTTTTTAGAGCATATTCCTTTTCCATTACATACTTTCTACTACCTGTTGCTCGATTTTTGCGTTGCCATTTTCCTATTGTGCATATTGCACATGCACCTTCCTCAACTTCTCAACAATAGGGAGAATCTATTCACTCAATGTACATTACATTTTATCTATCTCATTCAATGTGGTCTACATAAATTTCAAAGGTGATCTTCATTACATTGTTATTGTGTACTAAACAAAACTTTTTCATTATATACATATTGTTTATATATAACTGCATGTTGGAAAATGTTGGGTGCCTAATCAAATTGAGTTGACATGTGAAAAACCAATTGGGTTGTTACTGCATTAATTAGAAAAGGTTTTGATTACATTCATACTATTTTCAAAAATTCTAGGTTGGAAAACATTGTGTGTTATAAAACCTGCAACCCACATATTGTTCTAAAACCCTTTACAAGTAGCAACCCAATTGCTTCGTCACCTCTCACCTCAATTTGGTATGTTTTGTGTATTCCCCACCTGCAACTCCTCCTCATGCTCTTCACCCTTTAGGTTCAAGCATGTAGAATGAAATAACTCATAACACAAAGTGTTTTCCAACTTGCAATTATATTGTACATTCATTTTTAAATCATATGAGGAAATTGAAATGCAACTTTTAGTGTAAGTAAGATTTGCTTTAAATTGTGAAGGTGAATGAACTTCACTACATTCTTATTGTCTACAAAACTAAAGGTTCTCATTGCAATCATGTTGTCAACTTCGTCAGTCAAGTTTCTTCGTTGGTGTGTTTTGTCGGGAGATTGGCATGGGGGATGGAGTGTTATGTTATAATGTCTACGAATAGGTGCATTTTGTTTGGAGGTTAGCTTCTCCCTACATGAGTACCATCCAATTTAGGTGAGAATGGAAAGGAATACAATTTTGGAAGACAGTATTAATGTAGTTAAAATCTCTTGTTATTTACACAATAGGAGTATAATGAAAGGCACCTTCAATATTTACCATTCATGTAATTTAGAATTTTATAAGTTGTGCAACACCACATTGCAGTTTTGATCTTTTAACATGGCTTACAGGGTCATTATTGGTAAGTTCAATAGCTAGTAATTGAGCCTCAAGGTTCATGATATCAGACTTCAACTTTTGAATGCCTTCAAATTCTTGCAAATGTTCATTTTCTAATATCTGAATAGCTCTCAACAATATTAATTAATCTCATTTTCTTTTGATGATAAAATCTTCTTATTATCTCTTAATTCCTCTTTTAAGTGGTTAATTATAGTCTTGTGTTGTTTTGCTTCAATTTCAACACTTCTAACTAGTTCTTTTGTATCTACAAGTTGACCATCCATGCATTTTTCCTTATCCCTACTGCTCTTACCTGTTAACACCTCCCTAGTATTCACATAGGACTTTCATGTCTCTACCTTATTTTCATCCATTTCCAATTCTATGCGTTTCATGGAATTCTTATGCTCAAGAATCTTTTAATTTACTTGTTCAACTCCACCCATAGCATCATCTCACTTTTTTTGCTTGCACAAATTCTTGTGCAATACTAAACCTCTTCAGTTTTTCCACTTCTGCATTACTATTTTCCAATTGCATATAATGCACATGGACCTTCCTCAACTTATCAAGACCATGAAGGATCTCTTTAGTCAATATATTATCCATCTTAGTCACTCTACTCTGCTTCTTTTCAAGTGTTTTCATAGAATATTCCTTTTTCATTCCATGCATTCTAGTACCTGCTGCCTCCGGTTCTGCATTGGAATTTTCCCATTGCACATACTACACAATGCTCCTTCATTAACTTCTCAAGATCAGGAACAATCTCTTCAATCAATACACTATCTGTCTCATTCACTTTGTTTTGCTTCTTTTCAAGTGTCTTTAGAGAAAAATTCTTTTTCACTACACACTTTCTACTACCTGCTACTCGATTTTTGTGTTGCCATTTTCCCATTGTGCATACTACACAAGAACCTTCCTCAACTTCTCAACAATAGGTCGAATGTCTTCGCTCAATACATTACCTTTTATCTCTCATTCAATGTGGTCTACATAAATTTCGAAGGTGATATTCATTACATTCTTACTATGTACTAAATAAAACCTCATTACGTTCATATTGTCTATATATGATTGCATGTTGGAAAACATTAGGTATCTAATTAAAATGAGTTGAGGGTGACAAACCAATTGGGTTGCTTCTATTTTAATCAAAAAAGGTTTTGATTACATTCATACTATTTTGTTAAATTCCAGGTTGGAAAACATTGGGTGTAATAAAATTTGCAACCCACATACTATTCTAAAACCCTTTACAAGTAACAACCCAATTTCTTAGTCACCCATCACCTCAATTCAGTATGTTTTATGTATTGCCCACCTGCAACTCCTCCATGTTCTTTTCACCCTTTAGGTTTGAGCATGGAGAATGAAACACAAAGTGTTTTCCAACATGTAATTATTTTGTGCATTATCATATTTAACCAATGTGATCACCTGCTATTTTTTGGTCAATCAGAGATTTCCTACTATTTGTTGGTCAATCAAGGTGATCACCAAGGTTTTCATTGACTTATTAACCAAGGTTATTCTCGCATAACCGATGCACACTATGATTTGCAACCAATGTGTCTTGCAATAATCTGTATTTTTTTAGTTGTTTGTACAAGTAATGATATAAACAGAAGTTTGACAGCGGTACATGGTATCTTTCTTGTTTGTCAAGGCTACCCTTATTGATTATGCAACTTATGGCCTCTTTCATATGCTAGGAGAGATGAGTCTTTCATATTTTTGAATGAACGTTTAGTGCTTCATAGTTCTAGCAGAACGGAAAAATGATAGATATAATTGTTGATATATATTATTAGTGTAAGCGATAGGTAAAATTGGAAATTAAATTCTCATTGTATAGTTTAATATGTTTGTTTATTGTTTATACAAGCTGGCATATTGCAGTCAACACGACATATAATCCAACAATGGTGAAGTTTGGAATAAAATGAATTCTTTGTGTACCAATATCTTTAATATGTCAATTTAATTTATCACTAGCACTTGTATTTCTTCCAAGTGGTTGATATAGGTGAGAAAACAAAATTGAATAAAACAAGGGCAGGTGGATTGAGAAGGACACTCCAGGAGACGTGAAGCTTCTGCCCTAAATAGAGGTGATTCTAGTTGTCATAGCTTAAATTACAAGTGTACTAGCCAGTTAAATTTCTAAAATTTACTTTGCATTGAGAAGTTTTGTTTTATTTATAGATGAGATTCTTAGTGTGGGGAATGAAAAAAATTGTAGTTTAATTTAAATAAAATAAATGTTACATTGAATTGTGTGTGTATTATATCCCAAAATTTTATGTGAATCATCTTTTCTTCTTGAAGTCTGAGTGTTACATGAAAAATTCTTAAAGCATCAGTGAAGGGTGATACTGCATCCTTTAAATTATCCTTCTCATAATTCATTTGTGTTAATTTTAGGATGATTTCTCCAACACTACATCGATATGATTTATCTCTCAAAATAGAACAAGAACCTTTAGATCCTTGGTAATTTGATCAAATATATTTACAAAAGAACATTATATAAATATTATTTTACATTAGAGTATTTCTCCATTTAAATCATGTACCTTTGTTTAGTTGTGAAGCATCGTTGCATAGTTGGGTTTCATAAGGTTGTGATTAAGGAACATTGTTTTTACTTAGTATAATATACCATACAAACTGCAAAGGTGAGGCCATAATAACACATAAATGGCCATTAGGCTTCCCAAATTTTGTAATGTAATTGTTGTTATGTAAACACAATACAAAATTTCTATAATCACAATGTGTTTTGCAATGTAGAAGCCTCTTTAAAATTATGAGTATTCCTTTGTTGTCCATTTTGGAGCTTTAGAAACACAATGTTTTGTCAACTGTGCGGACACTTATGTCGATAAAAACACCTATGTACATACAAAAATGCATAAAAACATACATAGAAACATGCATAACATGATGAGATGGCGTAGTGTGGGGCCCACCATATGGAGGATAAAAGTGACAAAATTGGCGGATGGGAGCAAACGTTATAGTGATGGAAGCGAGGAGATAATGGCATCGTTGGGTCTATTGTCTTGCCTTCTATCGGTCGATAAAACTGGGTCTCGTGGCTTGCGTGAGAAGCTATCATTTTCAGATATTTTTTCTAGCGTGGGAATTGGAGGTGGACTATGAAGTGCATATGGTGAAGTACACTATGTACTGATGGTTAATAGAGTCCACCTTAAATGAGAAATGTGTTATTTGATAAAATAGAACCCTATTTATATGTTTGTAAATTTACATAGTGCTTTATCATCATAGAGCTTATTATGTCACAAATTAGTATAAGCGTCTAGATAACATGAACATCTAGATGACCTGAATATTGTTTGCATTTTTATTTAGTAGTGAAGTATAAGCATCTAGGTATAAGGACCTTAGATGACCTGAATACTTATTGCATAGAAGACACTATCAGACAAGGAATGCTCTCATCCACACTAGACTCATATGTCCTTGATGATTTTAGATAACCATGTCTTAAGACGAGTCATCCTGTGAATAAGAAACAATCCATAGAAAACAAACAAGTGAACATGGCCCATCCTCGCCTCTCTAGTCTAAGACATCCTAGAGAAGCTAAAAGACATGCCACCAAAGATAAAATCATAAAACAATCAAAGATTGACAATCAAACAGGCATCATTCTTCAATGTAGAACCGATTCTCGTCACAGTTTATTCGTTCGATTGGATCTACAAGATGGATTGATAGGTATATTATAATGTTTTCCTAATTCCCATCTTTGATACCTCAAGCTTGAGCAACTATTCCCAGTCATGGCAACAAAAAAAAATTGAAATCTCTTCATGACGACGCAACTAGGGTTCAACTACTTGCAAAAATGAAATGACTATCAAGATACTCGCTTTGCCCTATTTCCTTCATAGTCGAGCCCTAAGTCAAAAAACATAATCATTGAAGTCCACATCAAATGATATTAAACATCATTTGGAATCCGAAAGAAGCCAACATAATAATAATCAAATGATAAATCTATTATGTTGTCGATACCCAATATCACTCAAGTATTTGAATATTCCTTGGTCGATGTCATGTGACTTCAAATAAAATCAATCCCACGTCAAATATAGGAGGCTCAAAAAAATAAAACAACACATTATATTCCAATGTAAAATGCTCGATGCCAAAATCATACATGTCAACTATAAAGTGCCCGATCACAAAAACTATAGTCGGCTTGAGTGCAATGTGAATGCACTTTCTAAACAAATGTGGTATACCATAATGTAGACCAAGGCATTTACCAAAAAAATTATATCACTTATAAACCATGCAGACCTCTTAATCACCTTTTATTCACATACTTTTGTCGACCTTTGGCTGATTTCATAAATAATTCACAATGACTTTTAGATAAGTCAAAATTTCAAAAGAGGGGCCCGAGCTGAGTTACCTTTGCCATGTAATAAAAATATGACATATGAATGAGACACAAATAATGTCACAAAGATAACCATAGTAAACCCATGTAAGCCAAAGCTATATATATAGCTATATGAAATGTAACCATGATCATAAAAAATATACAAAATGAAAACCTGGAGATCACCTTAGCACAAGATAGCTCAAAAATGTCAAACCTGTCAAACCACCTGTCATACAAATGTGATCAGAACCTCAACTGAATTGAATACCACAAACATCTGAAAAAATAACCCTGTGAAGCCATTATCAACCTGAACATTGAATCATAACCTTGTAAACAAGATTCCTTGTAATCTGCACATGGGACCAAAAGATCAGTACCATCAAATCTTGATAAAACCAATCATCATAATGTTGAAAACCAAAACCAAGTATGCCAAGATTGAATATGAAAAAAGCCATTGATAATCAATTACCAAGATACCAAACTGAATCACAATTTTGACATCAAGGACAAATACCAAAAGAGAAGCTCAACAATAATGAATTACAATAGAAATGGGGCATGTTTTGTTGAAACAAAGAAAAAGAGGTGCACCACAAATGGGATTAACCAAATTGGTACACCTAATTTTACTTAGTTGTTTCACTCAATTATGAGGGATATAATGTGTAATTAAAAATTAGAAAACAAACCTAACTGATATAACAGTAAAAAGGTAGATTTTAAGATGCTAAAATGATGTGTACCTATTAGAAAAAGTGTTTTTTGGGCCTCACTAAGGACTCATTTGCCTAGTGGTGAATAGGTCCCTACTAGGGTTCTGGAAAATTGATTTTTGGGTTTTGTTCTTCAATGTCTGCACTCCCAGATCCCAGGTGTTCAGCTCTCAAAAGTAAAAAATAAATTTTGTAGAATTCTTTATATGATCTTGCAAGAAAGATGACAACTTTGACAACTTTTGTAACTTTTGTTCTCCAATTGATCTTCAACCTAAAACCTACAATCACACATCAAAGAGGAGAAAAATGTTGATTTGTTAGAGAATAGGGGTTTTCCTTGGTCAAACCCCATTTTGGTAATTAAACCTTGAATTGAAACAATGCATAAAAGGAAAGATGAATGAACAATGCAACGCTACACCTCACCAATCCTCAATTGAACCTTGGAATACAAATAAAAAATCTTGCATGAAGTGGCCTCAATGAATGTAGATATTGATCACAACACTTGATTAGAAACGACATCTTGAATATGCTTGAATTGGATATTTATTATAGAAAAATGTATCCCTTTACATTTTCATACTTGTTTGGGCCCTCCCTGCTAAAATTGGGCTTCGTTATGCCTTATTTGGACCTATTTTGCATCCACAAGCCTTATTTAATGCATTTCTCCAAGGATAATCTGAAAACGTAACTAATGACCAATCATAATTCATGTTTTTGGGTTGTGTTTTCTAGATCTAGTGATCTGGGACTCATACGCCACCTTGGGCATATGGGTCCCACCTAGGTTTTGGGGCCTGATCATGAATATTGCATTGAACTTAACATTTCTTGAAATTTGTGTCCCAAGCTTAGGCTATTGGGACTCATATGCCCCAATTGGCATATAAGTCCCGCTTTATCTTGGACCTATTTTGAATTCAATTCTTGGCAGGATTTCATTCTCCTAGATCTGATGTCGACTTGTAGTGTTGTAATTTCAGGAAATTTGGCATAAATAAGTATAAATACAAGGTTATTTCACATATTCTCTCCTAGAATTTTATGCAAGCATTCCTATAGCAATTTTATGAGATCAAGAGCATTCAAGGGCATTCAAGTGTTGATTATCAAGCATTTTGGAGCTATATTCAAGATTCAAGCATCATGTCAAAGTCATCATGCATCATGTGTGTTTTTGAGCCAACATTTGTGATATAGGTTTTCATGATTCAAGTAAGCATTCAAAGACATTATCTCATGTCAACAATCAAGATTCAAGTTCTACATTCATGCTAGCCATTTCATACAAGATTGTAGTCTTTATTCCAAGGGTTTGGTGAGTTGCAACATTTCATATTATTCATTCATCATTCCTACATTCTTTTCTATTTCATTTCAAGGTTTGATTACCAAAACAAGATTTGACCAAGGCAAACCCCTATCCACTAACAAATCAACACTCTTTTCCCTCTTCATGTGTGATTGCAAATCTAGGTGTTTTGAGACTTGAAGATCCTTTGAAGAAAAAGTTGAAAGATTGAAGAAATTTGTCAAGAAGCTATCATCTTCATGGAAAGTCACCTACAGTCTAGAATTCAAACTTTCAAACTTAGAGATCAGATAGGATAGAAGCTATAGAAGATCACTAGAGGATACCAGAGTTTCAGCCAAATCCTAATACTGGGACTAAATCGCCACCTTGGGCGTATGAGTCCCAGTATATCAATTTTCACAATTTTTTATAGATCTTGGTTTATCAATTGCAGATTCTAGATTCAATCCAAAACCCTAAACTAGGACTAAATCACCCAATCTAGCATATGAGTCCTAGCTCACATCAAAATTCATAATTTCAGGATTGCATACCTTGTTTTAGACATCTCCAGTCTTCCAGGTACTTCTTTGTTTATCTCCAGTTTATCATTTTGATTTCAAGTTCATTTTTTCGATCATATAGTTAGATTTGCATATTGCTTTTCTTTCTTTCTTTCTAAGAATTTTCTTAGTGGTGAACCCCTCTTGAATCACACCTAAGGAGAACTTGTAGCAATCTATTTTCCCAATTGAATCATTGGGTTGAGATCTCTAGGGTTTCCTTAAATGAACTAAGAGTGAAATAGGAGGTCCTAACCCCCTTGTGTGTTCCATCTCCTAAAAGGCGGAGCACATCTTATTTCCCTTATGTTCAAGATCTTCAATGCTACATCAACACATTAGCTTAACAACATGCATGATGCATTATTTCTTTGACATGATGAAAAGAACTTTGATTTCTACAATAAAATTTAATAATCTACCCTTGAATGCCTTCTTGAATTCTCTTGAAAGCTCTATAATGCTCTTGTGAACTCTTAGGATGCTTACATTAAAAATCTTAGATGAAACTAGGTGAAATAGCCTTATATTTATACTTAACTTAAGATTAAATCCTGAAATTCAGATAACACAAGCCAACATCAGATATAGGATTTGAAATTATTAAAACACCACCAAAAACATATCCCAAGGGGGGTGTCCTAAGTTAAGGAGGACCTACTTTCCATAGGGTGAATGGGTCCTAGAATACTTAACTAGGACATGTTTCAGGGATTGTGAAATTTCATGCCAAAAGGGGGTCCTAGGACCTAGTGGGGGCCCATTTGCTAGGTGGTGAATGGGTCCTAGGTCACTATCCTAGGACACATTCCTTGAAAAATTAAGTGTTGTTTAATTTCATTTAAGAGTGTTGGGATTTATCCCTCGAAAAATGCAATAAATTAGGATTGGATTTGAATTTAAGGGGCCAATTAAGCTCAAATTAACCTCAATTAATTAACATAGCCCTAGATTAGTGTGAAAGTGTAAAGAAACACTTTACAAAACCCTAAATAAGGCACAATTAAGTCCATTTTATCATTAATTATATATTCCCAAATTAAGTGTGAAAAAAGGTTACTTTTTTCTATGCTACATTTTTAATAGTAGGTGTATATGCATAACAGGAACATGTAAAAATAAAATCACGAAAATAAACACGTACACTTACCTTTTTTCATAGTGGAGGTTATGGAGTTTGAGATTGACGACAACGATTATCAATGTATACCTAATAAAGTGGTGAATTATGAGGATATGCTGAAATTAATAATTCTGAACAAGAGAATTATTGTGGTTAAATGTGCATAATCTCAAGTTATACAAAACTTGTGACCATGACATGATATATTTGGGATATTTCTTGTGCAACCCAATTAGAAATATGTCATGTGTAATTAACTTCATGTGGTAGGGTAGGCCTATTATCTAATGTAACAAGAAAAATTATTTTAGGTGTTTTGAGTCAAAAGTTTGTTTAATTTATGATGGCTCATTGAGGGTATTAATGACATACAAAGGTATATGGTTTAGTTTAGTGAGAGTACAAATGAAAAAATTCAAGGGGTCCTTCCCTACTATGAATAAATTTTTATCACCCTAGTCTTGAGAAAAGGCAATAACGGGGTGATGGGAGATAGGTGGATGAGGGTTGGGATAGACATAATGAAGGAATGCAAGGCTTGTGAAATTGAATGAGATGGTCATGATATTGAAATTGGAGGCTTACCAAATTACCATAAAATTTGAGGGGATGGATGGAAGATTTAGTAGTCCCAATGAAAATATTTTTTAGGATTTTGATAAATGTTTTATTGGATGCCTTAGCTTGGCCACTATCTTATGGGGATTAGGGAGTGGACCATACATTCTTAATGTGGAATTGGTCACAAAGGGTGCAAAAATTATGATTTTTGGAATATTTATTGTTATTTATGATAATTATAGCGGGTGCTATAACAATAAATTATGTGGTGAAGGATAAACACACTTTTTTTGTCAATAGTATAAGTGAAGGACACTTCTTTAAACCACTTAGTACATAATTAGTCAATCATGGTGATAATGAATTTATGGACACTAGAGATTAAGGATTTATCTTTATAATAAGATCAAGGAACCATGTAGAAAAGGGCATCAAGTGGTGATCAATTAAAGAACTTGAGAATGTATAAACATTAGTATTTGTGTTTCTAACAAGATAAAAAAATTTGACATATTTATAGGAATCATTCTCCATGGTGGGCTAGTAATATCTTGTTCTTAATAAAATTTTAGTGAAGACCACATTATTTGTGTGCACTCCATAAATTCTATTATGAGATTCTTGGAGCACTAGTATAGCTTCATCTAAATTAAGGCATCTTAATAGGGTTTCATCATAATAACCCCTATGGTGGAGTGTGTCACTAATGAGAATGAAACATAATGCATGTTATATAAAGGATTTTTGTTGATTAGATGATAGGTTTCATGGGAGAGTTTGTCTATTGATAAATGTATATATATCATGGTACTAATCAAGGTTGGGGCCAACAATATCACATATAAACTCTAATTTGGGGTTGTCACATGCAGGGATCAAATTTATTCCACCAGAAATTGGTATTCCTATGCACCATTTTTCATATCAAGGAGAGACATGATTGTGTCCATTACATATATAAATTTTTCATGTATAGAAGGAATCTAATTGAACCAAATGCGAGTGAAGTATTGCTTTGATTTTTCAACTATTCTCTTATATGGGATGAGTGTCATCTTTTATATGATATTCATTATTAAGATATTTGATGAACAACTAAGAAACACCAAAGACAAAGAAATGATGAATGTCCCATTGAATGACCAAGTTTAAACCTAAGATGAGGGTATCATATTCTACAATATTATTGGTGTAGGAAAATTTGATTCTAAAAATCTTTGGTATAATATCTCCTTGTGGTGTGAGGAACACAATACCTCCCCAAACCATGAGTATTAAAGGATATATGTCAAAGTATATATTTTGTTTTCTTGTGGTTCTTTAAGGTTTAAAATTATTTCATCAAGGAAATTGATGTTAAATGGTTGGGTTTCTTCAATTGATGATTATTCCAATTAACCTATTATTACACTATTTTTTTATTGACATAATCAATGTCAAACTCATTAAGCAACACAAACCCTTTATCTAGTATTCATGTGAAGGTTCCCTTGGATAGTAGATACTTGAGTGTATCAATTTTAGAAATGATTTGTTGTGGAATTGATTATATAATATCCAATTTTCTATGATACAAATATAACTACTAGGCAAGAATTTTCCATGAAAGTGTAGTCAACTTCATGTTCAACCAAGGATCTACATAGGTATTAGATGGATCATTTCTATCATTGGTTATCATACTATGATAGGAGGGATCTGAGAATAGGTTGTGTCACTAAAATGTAGAGTAGAAAAGGATTATCTAGTATCTGCTCTACAAGGACTAGTGGGTTGGAGAGATATTTCTTCAATTGATCAAGTGCTTGTTGGCATGACTCATCCCAATGAACGATAGTTTTTTTTTTCAAAAGGTGTGAGTGTGATTGGAATTTATAAGCAAGTTGGACAATGACTCTTCATATGGATTAGAGCTTCCCTTGGAGGTTGGGAAGGTATTTGAGATTTTTTTTAAAATTTAATTTTGTATTTAAGTTTACTTTAATAGGATCCACTGTGATACCTCTTCTAGATACAAAAAATCCAAATATTTTTTCTATATTTACAAAAACAAACATTTCTTATTGGAATAAGAGAGGTAAAGTACTACATTCAAAATCTAAATTTAAGTATGAAAATATAAATTTAAGTGTGTTGTTTCATGAAATACAATTAACTTAAATGTGCTTGACTCTAGAATACAATTAATAGATTTAGGAATTGAAATCAATAAAATGAAAAATTATCAAAGCCCATGAGAACACCACATTAACAATATTTACATGGAGAAACCCTTGTGAAAAGAAATCCACCAAGAAGAGAAGCCAGGTATGTATTTTTTCTAACAATATTGAAAAGAAACACACTTTCTTCACTCCCTCTTTGTCTCCAAGATAGCAACAATTGTGTACTTATGAAATCTCAAGAAAAATCATAATTAAATCATATATCTAAAGGCTTATCTAGCATTTCTTACCATCTCAAGGCTCCAATTTTTACATATATATTCCTCTTACATAAACTAAACATCCCACTCTTTGGAATTCCCCATAAAATGTGTGAATTCATTCATGTTGGCATCACAAAATAATTATTTTCCCTTCTTTCCAAGTACCCAACTTTGGGAATCTAATAGCCACTTGCATGGAATACCAAGAGAAAGCTTTCTCTCCTTTCCAGGCACCAAAATTGATTAGTTAATTGTTAGAGTAATCAAGTACTTAAGCTTACTTAAGTCGTTTTTTTTTGCACCTCAACTCATAGGATGAGGACACATGTCATGATCAAGCCTTATCCACACCTAGGGGTTTTTTAGGGTTGATTCTTTTTTCCCCTTTTATAATGATTCATTTGTATTATTCACTTCATGACATTGTGAGGTTTACATATTCAATATGATTCATGTTTCTAGATTAATTTGGCCTCTATAGATATTTCTCTCTTTTTGTGATAGGTGTTTGATTGCAGTTGATCTAAAGGAGTTGTGGGGTTGAGGGATCAACTCCAACATGGTATTAGAGCTTAAAATATGCAATTCCCTATTCATTTTTTGAGAGATCTAACCTAATTTTCATGTACCATCGAGCCAAATGGACCTCGGCATTATGTCTAGAATGCCCAAAAACCCTAGAATCAATTGTTAATTCATTAAAATTAGAGATTGGAATGTTGAGGCATTTTTGGCTAGGACAAAGAACTTGAGGTGTTGAAATCCACATAGTTGTATGAATTCTTAGGTCCATATGCATATATATATTTCATGGAGTTATACATCTCTATGAAAAAAAATCACCCCTTGGTCTCTATATTTCTTAACAATTTTTTTATGCACTAGCATTTTTTCAAGGTTTTGGACATTTTTCACCTCTTTACTAGATTTTTAACCTTTTGGTGGGTGCTTTATTTTTATTGGTAGTTATTTTATCTATCAGGCCATATTTTTTCACCCTCATGTGGTGGAGCTAATCTTTTTGGTGCCTAAATTTGAAGCTGAATCTAGCTTTTTGTGGCAATTTTTTCAAGAGATTTTTTGGGGTTTTTATTGACCATTATTGTGTTCCATAACTAGGGATCTAAGTTTTTGCGCCCATTTTTTTAATCTCTCTCTAATTTTCTTTTCTTTTCTAAGGATCTACACTAACTCCATCAGACTTTTTAAATCTCTAATGGCTCATTTTATTTAGGCCATGAAGGTTTTTAAATACCAATAGCTACAACCACTAACCAACAAATTTGAAACCCTCAACTCAACATTATTTTTTAGGAATGTAGCGATAAATCCAAAATTTGTTTAGGAAAACAACCTATATCTTGCACCTTTCCCGTTGGTGGAAACCTCTATAATTTCTAGCAAGTTTTTTGGTTTGATTGGTGTTTTTATTTGTTCATTATCAAATTTTTGGGTGGTCAACTTGATGGTCCTTTTCATGCCTCCTGATGGCTCATTGTAGCCTTCTCCCCACTCGAAGACTCCTACTAGTGATGTTATTAGTGGAATTTTATTTAAGCCAAATAGTGGCCTATGCTAAGAAACCACTGACATCCACCTTACAATGACTTTTACCTTTATGACCAATATATTTTTTGGCTCCACACAATAGTTGACCATTTTGGGCTTCATTTGCATGCTAAATATTCCATTCTAGTAGTTTTCATGTCATGATCTGACACCTTACGAACTTTTTTATTATGTCATTCTCCCTACTAGCATTATTTTTTATTATTGCTTGAAAAAAATCCTAATGACATCCCTTTTTTAGAAAATGATGTGTTTTAGGTGATTTTTACTAGTATTGCTTAGGTTTTTTCGACAACTCCAGTAGCTTCTAGGGATTTGTGTTTTGTCTTGAAGGTGGTAGAGGATTCCTAGCATTTTTCATCCTTTTCAACCTATGATTTTTTTATGACTTTTGATTTATGGCAATTTTTTTATTTTTTTCCATCTATTTGTGATTGTTTTCCATCTTTCAATATATTATAGTGAGAACATATTATATCACCAATTTTTTTTGGTAACCTAGTGATTTTTTGATAGTCTAAGGGAATATTTTGTCACTAGAGGCATATTTCATTTTCTAATGTGAGTAGTACAAATGAGCCCCTACTCGCTCCTCCAAGCCCTAATTTTTCCTAAAGTGGCTATTTTTTCTTTTTTCTTTTGCACATCATGAGACTAAACCAATACCACCAAAACATCATGGTGAGTGGGTGAATGTTATTGGATTCCTCATTTTATTCCTCAATTCTCCCAATATTTTCATTCTACATTTCATTGAGATAGTCTCTTAAGAGCCCTAAGAGAAAAGAGTTTCCAAAAAAATCTTAACTATTCTTTGAATCTTTTGCACCTAGGAATGTTTCATTTTCATGTACAAGTGGATGTTAGGTCCCTCTATATTAATGTGCCTCATTTTTCCAACTCTTGACCATTTGACCATTCCAACAATGAATACATTTTTATAAATTGTCTCATTTGAGAGTAGTGTAAATGTGACAAAAGCCATGTTTTTTTCTTTCACACCTTGTGGTACTAAATAAACAACACCAAAATGCTAGTGTGGGTGGGTGAATTCTATTATAGGCCCCATTTTATTCCTAAATTCTCGCGATCCTTCTAGGCTACATTACACCAAGATAGTATCTTTAAATCCTTAAGAGAAGAATGTTTTGAAACCTCTACTTGAATGTTCTCTTAATTTATGGTACCTAGGAATTTTTAATTTTCACCTATATGTGGATGTTGATTATTTTTATAGTACCTTATCTCTTTTTTTATCAAGTTTGGACCCTTTGATTATCTAAAAAATCAATGCATTCTTGAAAAAATAGCTTATTTGAGAGCAGTGTAAAGGTTCCAATAGCCATAATTTTCTTCCAAATTGATAGTACTAGCATGTTAAGGTGGGTAGTAAAATTCAAGTGGAGGTCTAATCTTTCCCCAATTCTCTCGATCTTTCTAGGCTACATCATACCTAGCCAGTCTCAAAAACTCCCTAAGAGCATAAAGTTATGAAACTTCTACTTTCCTATGTTCTCAACCCATGGCATTTAGGAATGTCTCTTTTGCACCTATGGGTGAATGTTTTCCCCTCTAAAGTACCTTATCTATTTTTTATCAACACCAAACCATTTTACTATGCCAACACTAAATGCATTCTTGCAAAATGTCTTATTGGAGAACAAAGTAAAGGTGTTAATAGCCATATTTTTTCTTCCACACATCATGAAAAATAAATAATAGTTGCAAAACATAAATATGGGTAGGTGAATTCTAGTGGAGACAATTTATTTTCAATATCCCTTGATCCTTCTTAGATACATTATAGTGATACAATCTCTTAAGATCCCTAAGAGCAAAAAATTGCTAAACTTTCACCTACCCAATCATGATGCCTATGAATGTCTCATAGTGGATTTCAAACCCCTCTATAATTTCCTTTAATTTCATGTATTGAACTCCTCAATATTGTCATATTACTATTCTAGCCAAATATTTCATTATGACAACTACTAATAAGATTATTTGGGCATTAAAAAGAGAGAGTTGCATGCCATACAAACCCTATCTTAGTTATATATTCATGACTTCTTTGAATAAATTTGTATTAGTGCATACTACATCAATAAAATATCTTTATGAAATCCATAAAAGTGTGATGAAACTTAAGCTGACAATAATTATTCCTTGATGATATCATGACCATTACTCACCCAAGAATGCACTTATTAATGCCAACTTTCCTTGAGATATCTCATTAAAAATCTTCAAAATTCCTAGATGTTAATGAAATGAAATAAGCTATATATTTATTAAGTCATGAACAAGATAGAGTTATCAAAAATGAGTGAAATGAGACTATCCACTTATCTTTTAATTGTGGGATCATTTTAACATTTTTGAGTAGCCATATTTCATGAAAATATTCTAATTTGGTGTACCTCCATCTTTTATTGCATTGAGATATCTAGAATCACTTTTAAATAAAATGTCTTTTATATTTTTTTATTTTGAACAAATATATACTAGTAAGAGGATTGAATTTTTTATTTGTTCTTTATTCTTGTGCTATGTGTTATTTTGTTGGATATAACCATGATTAAATTTCCATCACAATCTTAAATTCTAAATCTATCTTTAGAGAAACTAGGAGTACCTCAAGCCACACCATCAAATTTTTAGTACTAAGCATATGGTAGGTGTGGTATGTTATTTTATTGTATCCTTAATTTTGAGTTCCTTAAAGATTAAACCACATGTTCCTTCAATGGGATAACTTGAAAAATTTAAATTTATAAAATATGGGATAGATTGAAAGTTTTAAGATCATATTATTTTATCAAAGAATTTTTTAAAATTCTCTAATTCATTCCCATCATTAGATATTCTATTTTTAAGTGTATTCCTTTATGGACTTTTCATCTTTTATTTTATTTTTATTTTTTAGTTTATGACTCCTACTTTCTATTATATATTAGACTGGATAGAGTTGATGTTCTATATTCATTTATAATTTATTTTAGTCAACTTTAGTGAATAGAAAGAGTAGAGTCTCACAAGTACATTTCCATCCATTGAACATTCCTAAAATAGTATTTTCTTTGGTGAACTTGATACTTTGCATTTCTATTTAATAATTTATGAAGACTAGTAAAATAATCAATTATCTTTTATTTTTGTTTTCTTCATTTTTTCTCATCTTATCATAATTCACTTACCTATTCAATCTTGAAAAATAATGAGACACATTCTTCCTTATTTATTTTTATTTTTAATATCTATTTTTAAATTCACACACCATACTTCCTTCAACATAACAAAATCTTATCCCATCCCAAATCCTAGATTCCTAATCACTTGGACCATTTCCCATTTCCATTATCATCCTCTTTCCTCTAGATTATCTCAACACCCATTTCTCTTTTCATATGCCTTTCCTCTAGGTTATCTCAACACCCATTCCTCTTTTCATATTCCTTAGTTATGTCATCCCTAGCCCTACTTCATCCATCCCTCTAGGTTTATCTTCCCATTAAGCTTGAATAATACACTTTTCTTAATCCCAAACACCCTCAATATTACAAGGTGAGAGCATATCTAATTTTATTGTGCCTCTAGTCGATGTCCTCTGTAATATTCTTAATAATTATTCAAAGGGTCTTTAAATCATTTCTATGGGCTTGTGCATATCATTCATTGAAATATTATTTCCCTAGCAACATTCCTCGAAGGAATTCGTGAATCCTAGTCTAATGTTGTATGGTCACGTCACTTTCCACTATCCATATTTCATTCAATACAAATATGGCCACTAGATTTAAATATTCTACCATGGTGTATGCTTCATCTTCTTTTCCTCCCTTTGCAATCCATGGAAATTGGATTTCATGGATCTAGAAACTTTGAAATTCCATCCCCATCATTTAACAAGTCTCCCCCTTACATTATTTAACTTCTTTTGTCATTTATACATTTGATAGTCCCCCTTATCAACAAACTCATGTAAAATGTAGGTCGCTTGCAAAAATCATCTCAACTTTCTTTCCACCTCTCATGCGCATCCTCTCATTCCATCTTATTACCATCATATCTCATTCTCTTTACACCTCCTCACTACTCTATTACCCACTAGTTTTGAGGTGCCTCACTTTGAGAAGTACAATGGTGAGAAGTAGAAACCTATGTTTGCATTCCTTGCATTGTGTAGTGATTTTAGATATTCCAATGGTCATTGTAATTATTTTTTCAACATTAGTTTTTCTCACCTCTTGCCCATTTAATAAATTATTTTGATCAATTAGTAAATTGATTCTTACAACAATTTCATGTGAACATAGGCCCCCAAATTATTGTAATTGATTGGTTCATTGTAAGAAGAGTGTGAATGAAAAATTAACTATTTTTTTATACTAATTTATTTTATCATAGATTTCTTATGCACTCATTAATTCTAATGTGTTTAAGTTTTTCATTGGAAACCTTTAGTCCCTAATCTAGGATTAAATTTTATTAATGATATATTCTTCTTTCATACACCTTTGCATAGCCCTCTATGATTATTGATAAATTATTAGCTATTTTGAGACACATATTCTATGAGATCATGTTGAATCATCTAGTAGCTCTTCTTTATTAAACTATAAAAAGAATAAGTAAATTTTTTTTTAAATAATTATGTTATTATTAATAAGACAACTACCATGGAACCTTCTATTATCTTGATTGTTTTCCTTTTTTAAACCTTAGAGAAATAAATAATTCAAAAAATTGTTTGGGTCTCTTTAAACACAAATTTAGTTTAGCTACCACCTATCTAGACTCTATACAAAATGAATGACCTGAAGGCCTTTTGTCATTGTCAAAAAATCCTTAGCCATGATATTAAGAGATGGTTGCATATTAAGCTTAGTGTGAGAACTCATTTATTTGAACACCATCTATATCTCTAGCATAAATGAAAAAGAATAAACTTGTCACAAAACCCAACCAAAAATTCAAATCTAGACGGGCCAAATCCCACAACACTCCTCTTAAATTATTTTTCCTTACTTCCCCTTTAAATGTGTGAGATGTTAATGTTAATAGTTAATATTCTTCTTTCTTGGATATAATGGGAATGGTTGATTCCCAACCTCAAATAGCTTGAGAGTGGTCTATCCTTGAGCCAACTATCTACTTCTCTTCTACCAATGTTCCCATGAATAGATATGATGGAGCTCTATACATACCAACTTAATTAAATGGGAAACTTGTTCACAAATTTCTCATTAACCTCATTTATAAGTGAAATTTAGTTATGTAGGATTTTTATATGTCTATACATTTTATAAAGACAAATGAATAATTATAAGTCTATTTATTAATGTATGAAGAAATTTGATTCTTATGATAGGTTTAATCAACAATATTATCTACGTAAGACCAAAATCCTTGGATGTCCTTGTTTCTATAATCCCTACCTCAGATCACCTCTATGTGAAGTTAGATCACTATTGGCTCATTCCCATGCGAATGATCCCTCCTTTTTCATAATTTTTTAAAGTCCCCTCACCATAGAGTTGTGCATATCATCCACCACAATGGATTTCAACCACTGTCATTATGCGGTACCTTTTCCTTCAATTACTCTTGGCCTACACCATAGTGCCTCTTCAACCCCACCTAGATTTTTTATTTAAATCTTATGAAAAGTTTAAAGTGATCCTAATATCCTTTTTGTAAAGTGGTCCCCCTTAATCCTCTATAGTTGTTCTACCTTTTGAGATGGTGAAATGGAATCTAAGGCTAATAGCTAGCCTAAATCACTCAGTCCGCCATGGGACATTAGGGGACACAAAAATGACCAAGAGAAACTATTTTCCTATTGTCCTCAAGGAAGATCCAAAATAGTTGGTCAGGGTTTTTGTCCCCTTTTTGTGTGGTGGTTTGATTATGAGAGGACTAAGATTAATAGTGCCAATAAGGTAAATCAATACTAAAGAGATGTACTACCACAAATTCTAAGAAATTTAAAACAAAAGTACATAAATTGAAAGAAAATTTGAATAGTTCGAAAGGGGTGCACCTTTGATGCAAATTTGAGGTTGATTTGACTAGACAGGGGCGTTGGGCACCCTAGTCTGAGGATGTTGAATTATCAGATATGAAATCAGGGGCATGTACATCAAGGTTTATAGGCCTTTGACTGTGAAAATCTAGATCCAAAGTTTGAAAATTTATAAATTATTAGCTTTGCCCTAATTCAATGAGAGGGGATACTTGAATGTGTGTACTGGGGTTTTGATGCTTTGAGATCTTCAATCCACTTCAGAGCTGTAACCTGCAAGAAGGATAAGGGAAGAAGGGTTGTTCCTTATAGGGTCTTTCCTTGGTAAAACTCCATTTTGGTTTTTCCGCCTCCATGAATGGCTATGATAATGATATAAATTGTGTAGTCTTTGGAGAGTAGAGGAAAATGGATAAAAATGAATGATAAATGACAATATTGTAATACCATTTATAACTACATTCCTTATTGGACTAAAGTCAATTGGTTCATCTCATACAAGGATAAATTGAAGGTTGCTTGGAGATCCTACAAATTTTGGTGCTCATAACAAGGATAAGCATAAAACACAAAACATATTACTTTGCATAAACTTGAATTTGTTGAGGTGTTATGGACATGAATTTAGCTAAAAGAGCATTGTAGATATGGTACTTATTCTACTCTTAAAATCAATTTAATTATTTTTAGGATGCTCAAAAGATATTTAAATTGTTTAGATCAAAACTTAAATTTCTTGGATGTTCAAATGGATATTTCTCATTAATCGTTATGTCAAGCTAATAATTGATTTTGGATTTATGAATATATTGAGGGTGACAATAATATTTAAAATCCAAGGCCTAATTAAGGGGGAAAGGAGCGTTGGGGTGCCCTAGTCCAACCCTATTTAAATTTTTAGATATTTGTTAAATAAATGTTTAATTTAATTTCCCAAATTTAATTTAATTTCTTGAAAACAAAAATTAAATGAGTATTAAATAAGTATAATTAGGTATAAGTACTTATGAGGGAGCGAAACATAGTGTGAAATAACGACTTTACATTTATCCCCCACTTTAGTGAAGGTATGAACTTATTCTCATACTCATACTAAAGTATGGAGAAGCCAAAAGTCTCCTTTTGTCATGACACCAAAGGGGTAAGATGACATTGAGCTAGGGGATGTGCTAGTCACCACCCTCTCTCTCCTATCAATTTGTCTCTCTACTTACCTCTCAGTCCACCCCTCCCTCCATCTCTAATTCTCTCTATCTCCCCTCCCCATCTCTCTCTACCTACCTCTCACTCGATCCCTCTCACATTCCCCTCTCTCTCCATTTATATATCTCTCTTCTCTATCTCTCTCCTCTCTACCTTTATCTCACCTTCCCTCTCTAATTATCTCTCTCTACTAACCCTCTCTCTACCTACCCTCCCTCTATCCCTCCCACCCTACCTCTCTCTTTCTCTCTACCTGCATATCCCTTCCTCTTTCCCCCTTCCCTCTATCTCTCTCCTTGTCAATCTCTCTATATAGCTCTCTTTATCCCCTTGCCTATCTACTTCTCTATATCTCCCCTCACCCTCTCTCTACCTACCTCTTTCTCTATATCTCCCACCTTACCTCTCTCTCTCCCCTTCCCTCTCCACTTATTTGTATATCCACCCACCCTCTCTCTCTACCTACCTCTCACTCTATCCTTCCCATGTTACCTCTCTCTCCCCTTCCCTCTCTACTTCTCTCTATATCCCATCACCCTCCCTCTCTACCTACCTCTCCCTTTATCCATCCCACCTTACCTCTCTCTTTGTCTCTACTTCTCTTTATCTCCCATATCCATCTACTTATCTTTATCTCCCATATCCATCTTCATCTTTGTCTACCTATCTCTCTCTCTAATCCCTCCCACCCTACCTCTATATCTACCTCATGCTCCCTCCCTCCCTCTCTACTTCTCTATCTCACCTCTCTAACTCTCTCTCTCTACCTACCTCTCACTATACCCCTCCCTTGTTCCCCCTCTCCCCTTTTATATATCTCTTTATATCTCTCTTCTATCTCTCATATCTACCTCTCTCACCTTCCCTCTCTACTTCTCTTTATCCCCACTCACTGTCTCTCTCTACCTACCTCTCACTCTATCCATCCCACCTTAAATCTCTCTTCCCTTCCCTCTATACTTGTATTTATCTCCCCTCACCCTCCCTCTATATACCTACCTATCCCTCTATCCCTGCCACCTTACCTCTCTATCTCTTCTTCTCTTTATCACATTTCCATCTTCCTCTTTGTCTACCTACCTCTCCCTATATCCTTCCCACCCTACCTTTCTATATCTACGTCTCCCTCCATCCATGCCTACTTTTATCTCCACTCTCAATCTCTCTCTCTATACCTACCTCTCACTCTAACCCTCCCTCATTCCCTCTCTCTCCCTTTAGATATCTCTATATATCTCTCTTCTCTCTCCTCTCTCCTCTCTATCTCCATCTCACATTCCCTCTCTACTCTCTATCTCCACTCACCCTCTCTCTCTACCTACCTCTCACTATATCCCTCCCACTGTACCTCTCTCTCTCCCCCTTCCTTCTCCATTTATCTCTATATCCCCTCACCCTCCCTCTCTCTACCCGCATCTCACTCTATCCCTCCCACCTTACCCATATCTCCTTCCCTCTCTACTTCTCTCTATATTCTCTCACCCTCCCTCTCTCTACCTTCCTCTCCCTCTATCCCTCCCACCATACCTCTCCATCTCTACCTCTCCCTTCCTCCCTCCCTCTCTATTTCTCTCTATCTTCACTCACCCTCTCTCTCTCTACCTACCCGCCCCTCTATCCCTCCCACCCTACCTCTCTCTCTTATTACCTACCTATCCCTCCCTCTTTCCCTCTTCCCCTCTCTCCCCTATCACTCTCTCTCTCCCTCTTCATCTCTCTACACATCTCTCTCTCCCCTTCCCTCTCTACTCTCTATCTCCCCTCACTCTCTCTCTACCTATCTGTCACTCTATCCCTCCCACCTTACCTCTCTCTCTCTCTCCTCGTCACTCTCTACTTCTCTCTATCTCCCCCCACCCTTTCTCTCTATCTACCTTTTTCTCTATCCCTCCAACCTTACCTCTCTCTCCCCTTCCCTCTCTAATTCTTTATATCTCCCTGACCCTTTCTCTACCTACATCTCACTCTATCCCTCCCACCTTACCTCTCTCTCCCCTCCCCTCTATACTTCTCTCTATATCCCCTCACCATCCCTCTCTCTACCTAGCTCTCCCTTTATCCATTCCACCTAACCTCTCTCTTTGTCTCTACTTCTCTTTATCTCCCATCTCCATCTTCCACTCTATCTGCCTACCATTGCCTATATCCCTCCCACCCTACCTCTCCTTTCCTCCCTCCCTCTCTACTTATCTCTATGTTTCCTATATGTCTCTCTCTACCTACGTTTTACTCCATCCCTCCCTCATTCCCTCTCTATCCCTTCATGTATCTCTATATCTATCTTATCTCTCTCCTCTCTACTCTCTCTCACCTTCCCTCTCTACTTCTCTCTATCTCTACTCACCCTCTCTCTCTCTCTCTACCTACCTCTCACTATATCCCTCCTACCTCACCTCTCACTCCCCTTCCCTCTAATTCTCTCTATATCACCTCACCCTCCCTCTCTCTGCCTACTTCTCACTCTATCCCTCCCACCTTACATCTTTCTCCCTTCTCTCTCTACTCTCTATATCCCCTTACCCTCCCTCTCTCTAGCTTCCCCTCCCTTTATCCCTCTCACCGTACCTCTCTATCTCTATCTCTCCCTTCCTCCCTCACTCTCTACTTCTCTCTATCTCCACTCACCCTCTCTCTCTCTCTAGCTAGGTAAAAGCACAAACCCATGTCACACTTTCAACCAACTAAATAGTTCTAAGTGAAAGAATTCCAACCTAACCAGTTTCAAGAAAAATATATTCACCCAAAAATATGCGGCCTATACGTGGCACATATACTTTTGGGTGAAACACTTTCACCCAAAACTATACAATAAAAAAAATCCCTTTGTAAGTATCAAATGTACCTCAATTTACATGTAAAGTTTCGACCGAAACTTTTTCCACCAAAAGCCTTTCGACCAGAAATATTTTAGTCAAAACCATTTGTGTGGCATCCTTTTTGGCAATCACTTGAGCTTTTTTTAGAATTTTTTGAAACATTCCACTAACATAATATTTCATTAGTCAGAATATTTTTTCCAAAAAACTAAGAAAACCCTTTTGTAGAGATCGAAGTTATGAATCCAAATACATAACTTTTTTGATATTTTGATTAGTTGTAATATGTTTTGTTTTAAATAATACAAGTAGGTTATAATAAAAAATGAGTTTGATTATAAATTTTAAAAACTTAAAAATATTAAAATATTTTAAAAAATATATGGTGCAGTAGAGGAGAAAATCTTCTCCAAAAGGGTATATTTTTTTTTTAAATGATTAAAAAGTATAGAATAAAGTTCACATCAAGTGAAAACTACCAAATTTTGGTAATGTAGTGACGAAAAAAGTATCCCTTTTTCCTCACTTAATTTGGGAATAATTGTCATTGAATTAACCTAATTTTTCCTAAGTTTAATGTTGTAATGTGTTGTACACATTCACATTAATCTTGAGCCCTTTTTAATAAAATGTACTTAAATATACCTTATTTTAGGTGTTGTAAAGTGGTGTAGCACACTTTCACACTTATCTAGGGTCCTCTTAATTAATTGTGGTTAATTAGAGTTAATTATCCCCTTTAATTCAAATTCAAGCCCTCTTTTCAAGGATCTACCCCAACACCCAATAATGATATTGTCATTTAATTTGGAAAATTTGGTGTCTTGAATTTTTTTTCTAGGATCTATTCACCTTTATTGGAGAATGGGTCCTCTCCACATAGGACACCCCTTTCTTTACATTTTTGAGGCGGGTTTTTGATGTTATTTCACCTCCTCGAAGCTTGGTCCTAGAAATTGTGCTAGGACCCATTCACATTTAGTGGCGAATGGGTCCTCCTTGAGTAGGACACCCATTTTTTAATTTAATAGTGGCGGGATCCTTATGATTTTAATACCTAGATCTGAGGTCGGCTTGAATTATTTGAATTTCGGGGTTAATCTCTAGATTTAGTATAAATAAGGGGTCAATTCACATAGTTTCATCTAAGATTTTCAAGAGAGAATTATAATACTTTACAAGAGCATTATAGAGCACTTCAAGAGAAATTCAAAGACATTTCAAGGTAGATTATCAAGGTTTTATAGCAGCAATTCAAGATCACTTCATCATGTCAAGGGTTTAGTGCATTCCTACATATTGTTGAGCTAAGAAATTTGATGTAGCATTAAGGATCTATTGCAAGCATTGTTCACATCTATTGAAGATCAAGATCTACATTCTTCATGGCCACTTCATGTTAGTTTTCAGATTTACATTACAAGACAACATCCAAGGTATCACTTTCCATGTTTCATGCTTCATGCTTCAATTTCATTATTTTGTCATTTGGTTTAATTAACTAAAAGAGTTTTGACTGAGGCAAACCCTTATCCCCTAACAAACAACAATTTTTTCTCCCCTTAAATGTGTGTTTTCAGATTTACAAGTTGAATATCAAGTGGAGAAGAAGATTGAAGCAAAATTGTCAAAGTTGTCAAGGTGCAAAGTTGTCATTCATAGTGCAAGAACAAAGAAAGAAAGCTACAAAATTTCTTACATGATATCAAGAGTTGAAAACTTGGGAATTGAGAGTGTAGATATTGAAGTACAAAACCTAGAAGTTAGTTTTCCAAAACCCTAATAGGACCCATTCGCCACTAAAGGCGAATGAGTCCTCAGTGGGGCTTGAAGCAGTGAAAACCTGGGATCTGGGAGTGCAGATTGAGAGGAATAAAACTCAGAAGTAAGTTTTTGGAACCCTAATAGGGACCCATTCACCACTAAAGGTAAATGAGTCCTTTGTGGCCTAAAAACAACAAGTTTTCTACAAAGTACACATCATTTCAAGCTCTCAAAACTCCCCTTTTCGTTGCTATAAGAGTTGGGGTTAGTTTCTAATTTTTATTTGCATGTTTTGGCCCTCGTAATTGAATGAAACATCCACCCAGTGAAAATTAGGTTCATCATTGATACCCTATTGATGGTGAACCTCTTTTTCTATGTTTCATTTTCGTGAACTTGATCCCTTTGAGCATCTTGATTTTTTATTTGGAGTGCATTAAAACCCTAGATCCTAGTTTGCATTAGATTTTCATTGTATTTAGGGTTTCTTCATTTTACATTAGTGAACATTGCATATAGGGGTTTAAATTTTCATTCTTGCATTGTTTAAATCTGAAAAATTTGAAAATTTGTATGCATATAACATTGATTTTGCATAGTTAGTGTATTTTTCACCATTCATATTCAAAAAATGAGTCAAAATTGTATTTCAAAAAGTGTCATATAGGACATCATTTACCCTTCATTTCAATTGCAAATTTTGCAAATTTTTGTCATAAGAGTTAAAATTTGAAGTTGGGCATAAAAAGCACACAAAATAACTTAAAATTGTAGTTTTCACCTCTTTAAAACCCTGATCTAGGACCCATTCACCTTTACTGGCGAATGAGTCCCTGATCAAGTTGAGCCTGTATCTTCTAGCATATGAAAAGCATCAAAAATCACTCATAAATCACTAGAAACATTTCAAAAATACCTAACAAGGACCCATTTGCACTTACTGGCGAATGAGTCCCTGTTAGCTACTGATCTGCATTTTTTGGAAATTAAAATCTGTGTTTTAGGCTTCTATTTTCTACTACTACTTTCCTATTCAGTTTTTTGATTTTCTATTTCATCAAATTCATTAAATCTAGCTTAAATTGCTTCATTTCAATACATTTTCAAAAATTCATCATTGCATTTACAACATTTCATTTACAGTTTATTGCATTGTGTGGAATCTAAAAATTGCACTTCATTCTAGGTCATTTCATTGCATTAATTTTCACAAATGTTAGTATCCATCTTTTCCAAGTTTGCAAAGAAAAAGTTAGTCAATAAGCATGTTAGTCATTCATTCAATACATTTCCTAGTTATGAGAGTCTCTTAGTGCAAGAGAGTGAAAATGTAAACACTTTCCCTAAATCTACACCCCTCCCTATCTCTCCTATTTGTGGGAATGATGTGATAGAAGAGGATACAAGCATAGATAACCATAAATATCATAGTTGTTCTTCTCCCAATACCTATCCTATTAGTGATGAAGGTATCTTGGTGAAAGAAGATGCAATCATTGAGAATCATGAAAATTTTGCTTGCCCTTTTCCTCCTACCCCTTGGGAAGATAATAAAACACAAGAAGATGAGATAATTGCCACTAATTAGTCTAAATTCATCACTCAACACCTCCCCTAATTGTGAGAATGCTCTAGTGAAAGAAGATACAATTGAGAATGATCATGAAAATCACATTTGTGAGGACATGTGGATTGAAAGTTATAGCATTATTTCTCTCCTTACTAATGTCCCTAACATTTGGAAAGACCTATTCAAACAAAAGGAGTCAATCATTGGTAAGCATAAAAGCATGATTCTCCTTCTCTCGATGCCTCCCCTATTTTTGATGAAGCTACCTTACAAATACAATCATGGAATGTGATCAACCTCTTAAAAGCCCTCCTACTAGGGTAGAATTTATGGTACAAGTGAATGAGACCTTAGAGAAAAAGGATGAAATCATGGAAAATCATAACAATCAAACTATACCTTCTCCTAATATCTCTAAAGAATATATTTTGATAGAAAATCCAACCAATGAGATTCATGAGAATCTTAGTTGTCCCTCTTCCCCTAGGGAAACCCTTATTGAACAAGAAGATCCAACCATTGAAAACTCCCTTGCGATCACATCATTTTAGAAGAACCAACCTTTGAATGTCATGAACATCTAGTTTGTATTTCTATAAAAACTCTCCTCGTAGGGAGGATATCATGATGGAAGAAAATGACAACAATAGTGATGTGACTTCCTTAGATGATGGTAAAGAGATGACACTAGATTCCCCTTCATTAGAAAGACATCAAACCAAAACCGTTGTGGTTACGAATGCACAAGTGTTTGTTAGATCCCCTTGATTATTGGACCGCCTAAATACCTTGTGGGACATCCTAAGAATCCTCTAATTATTTACCCTCCCTCACAATGACCACAAACTCAAAACAAACCTGTGCTCATCCTTAAACCACCAAAAAACAAGGCCTCACTTGACAATGGTAATGCTTCACAACAAACGAGTTCTAATACAGTTGCACATACCTACAATAAAAGAAACAATAGGCAACAACAAACAACTCATGTTTCATTACCCTTGCTTAATCCTATCTTTCCTAGTGCTCCTTGTTTGACTGCAAACAATGGGAAGGAATATAATCTTGTTGAGCACCTTGAGAGTACTCCTGCTAAGATTTTCATATGGGAACTACTTCAAGTATCACCAAGTTATCATAGCATAATCCAAGAGGATTTGCAACAAGTTATGATTCCTTCTAACACTAGTTAAAATGAGGTAGCAAATCTTATTCAAGAAATGAATTTGGACATAGTTTTTCACTAGAGTGAATTACCTCCCTTAGAAATTCAGAAGAAATATGAATCTTTTAACATATAGTCTACATCGATGATATTGTGATAAAACAAACCCTTGTTGACAATGGTTTGGCCTTGAATGTGTGTAGTGTGAGCCTTTTGGAAAAGATTAACATGAGCAAAAATGATATTAAACCTAATTCTTTATCTATTCATGGATTTGACAACATAGGAAAACAACCGCTCAAAGTCATCACATTACCTATCAACGTTGGGGAAGTAACATTACAAACTATGGTCCACGTTATGACTGATGATATTTCTTATAATCTCCTTTTAGGGAGACCTTGGATTCATGAAATGAATGGTGTGCCTTCTACTTTGCACCGTATAATTAAGTATGTCTATAACAAAAAAAATTACACACTTAAGGTAGATCCTCAACCTAAAAGTTGTCTGATTGCTGAGAAAGAAGGATGAAATCCTTTAGAAGTATTGGAACAAGAAGAAAAAGTGGAAGTTACAAAGGAAGAACACACGAAGCAAACTGAGGAAGTCACTAAGTTGTTAGAAGACAATTGGGGTGCCTTAGATTTCACACCAACATTCATGGGAGAATATAAGATAACAAAAAAATACAATGAAAATCAAAAGCAACCAATGGTAATGTCAACGCAAAATTCAAAGGACATATCACAACCATCTACCTCATCTACTTTGGAAGAAGACACAAGCTATACAACAAATTTTGATGAGATAGACTATCAAAAATCACCAAACCTGAAATATGGAAAAACTTTATGGGAGAGGTTACGAACTTATGAAGCAACTTGGTTATAGTGGAAAAGGATGTGGTGCTAGATAACAAGGTATACGTTTCCCTATAGAGCCTAACATGGAAGAAACAACTCGTGGTCTTGGTTATTGTCCTTTGATAGAAATCAAACCAAAAATCAAGCCTTCACTCAATGTCAACACTCTTACAAAATAATCAAGACAACTTTAACATTAGTGCATCCTGAATTGATAAACACTAGTGGTCTTGATTACTATCCTTTGAAAGAAATGAAAGAAGCTGAGAAATCCTCGCTTAATATCAATGTCATCACGCAAAGCAATAACGATTGGAGTTCGTTATATTTTACACCCTCCTTTCAAAGAGAGTAAAAAATATAACAATCTAAAGAATCTTGTGTAAGTATGACACCTTGAACTAATCAAGCGATATCTTTTTCACAAACTAAAGGAACATCTTCTAATTTTGATCTCGTTTGATATCTCTCCCTCCAAGAACGTGAAATAAATTTTATTACAAGAGTTCATGGTCATTCTACTAATGAATGTAAGGCTTTGAGTAACAAAATTCGACATCTTAAGGAGTGTGGTGCTATTCCTTGTGTTGCAACAAATAGTTCCTCTAATTGATATTAATTTTCATGGCTCACTCTTGTCCTGCACTCCGTGGGGGCAAGTGGTTAGGTAGTTGGACACTTTGTGCCAAAGTGGGACACTTTGGGCCAAAGGTGGATGGTTTACGCTAATCTTTATCTTTGTCCTCATATGTCACTTGTCGATTGTCTCTTTTGGCTAGTTGATTGCCTTCCATGTTTATATGAGAGAAATCTTGGGATGTGACTAACATGCCTTAAGTTGGCTCGCATGTGACATATTGAGTTATCTTTAGTATTATATCTCTATGGGCAACCCCTTCCCTCCTTTTCATGATGTAGCTTATTGGAAACATATGACTTGGCAAGGGCTTTCTGAATAAGCTCTCATGTCTTCTTCTACTTTAAATCAATTTCTCACAACAATGGTGTTAGCAACTACTTTAAAGTGGGGGCATACATCGACACTCACGTTTCACTGTGTGATTTTCGTTATTCTTGTGATGCATCCTTTTCATGGTGGTGTCATTGGGCTCGATTTCCTCCAAGAGTTTGATATTTCTTTGACTTGTCCTCTCTTGGAGACATTAGGCACAATGCTCCCTAAGAAGAAGACCTTACACAAACAAAGAAAAATCCCCTTTAACAAAAGTTTACATGACATTACAAAAGCATTACATTGTGGTGCCTTATCAAACTTGTCAGGAGGATAACTTTGGTATGGTATGAGAGGCTAATATGATTCTCTCATTTTCCACTCTATTGGGATAACTCACCTAGTGGACAGATTGAGGTTCCATTACCCTAGAGTAAGCATACACATATTTGGGATAACTCACCTAGTGCACAGATTGAGGTTCCACTACCCAAGAGTGAGCAACATATGTTATGGACAAATAGCCCCGTTTCACATCACGTTGGGACGATTTTGCTTGATCCTTTTGTTTTTCTTTATTGGCCTTTGATAGGGTATGACCATGTATCTTTGTTATTGTTGTATACTTAAGTGTCTTGCATGTCTACTTTAGTGCGAGTTTGACATGGTGTCATCCTCTCACTAAAGTGGGGGAAAAATGTGGTGACAGAAAAAGTATCCCTTTTTCCTCACTTAATTTGGGAATAATTGCCATTGAATTAACCTAATTTTTCCTAGGTTTAATGTTGTAATGTGTTGTACACATTCACATTAATCTTGGGCCATTTTTAATAAAATGTACTTAAACCTATTTAGGTGTTGTAAAGTGTTGTAACACACTTTCACACTTACCTAGGGTCCTCTTAATTAATTGTGGTTAATTAGAGTTAATTAGCCCCTTTAATTCAAATTCAAGCCCTCTTTTCAAGGATCTACCCCGACTCCCAATAATGATATTGTATGACATTTAATTTGAAAGATTTGGTGTCCTGAAAAATGTTGTTATGACCCATTCGTCTTTACTGGCGAATGGGTCCTCTCCACATAGGACACCCCTTTCTTTACATTTTTGAGGTGGGTTTTTGATGTTATTTTACCTCCCAAGAGCTTGGTCCTGGAAATTGTTCCAGGACCCATTCTCCTTTAGTGGCGAATGGGTCCTCCTTTAGTGGCGAATGGGTCCTCCTTGAGTAGGACACCCATTTTTTTATTTAATTGTGGTAGGATCCTTTGATTTTAATACCCATATCTGAGGTCGGCTTAAATTATTTGAATATCGGGGTTAATCTCTAGATTTAGTATAAATAAGGGGTTAATTCACATAGTTTCATCTAAGATTTTCAAGAGAGCATCCTAATACTTTACAAAATCATTATAGAGCACTTAAAGAGAAATTCAAAGACATTTCAAGGTAGAATATCAAGTTTTTAGTGCAGCAATTCATGATCACTTCATCATGTCAAGGGTTTAGTGCATTCCTACATGTTGTTGAGCTAAGAAAGTTGGTGTAGCATTAAGTATCTATTGCAAGCATTGTTCACATCTATTTAAGATCAAGATCTATATTCTTCATGGCCACTTCATGATAGTTTTTAGATTTACATTACAAGACAACATCCAAGGTATCACATTGCATGTTTCATGTTTCATGCTTCAATTTCATTATTTCATCATTTGGTTTAATTACCTAAAAGGGGTTTGACCGAGGCAAACCCCTATCCCCTAACAAACAACAATTTTTTCTCCCCTTGAATGTGTGTTTGCAGATTTACAAGTTGAAGATCAAGTGGAGAAGAAGATTGAAGCAAAATTGTCAAAGTTGTCAAGGTGCAAAGTTGTCATTCATAGTGCAAGAACAAAGAAAGGAAGCTACAAAATTTCTTACAAAATTTTGAGAGTTGAAAACCTAGGAATTGAGAGTAGACATTGAAGTACAAAACCCACAAGTCAGTTTTTTGAAACCCTAAAAGGACCCATTCGCCACTAAAGGCAAATGAGTCCTCAGTAGGGCTTGAAGCAGTGAAAACTTGGGATCTAGGAGTGCAGACTGGTAGGAATAAAACCCAGAAGTCTATTTTTGGAACCCTAACAGGGACCCATTCGCCACTAAAGGCGAATGAGTCCTTTGTGGCCTAAAAACAAGGAGTTTTCTACAAGGTACACATCATTTCAAGCTCTCAAAACTCCCCTTTTCATTGCTATAACAGTTAGGGTTAATTTTTATTGTTATTTGCATGTTTTGGCCCTCATAATTGAATGAAACATCCACCCAATGAAAATTAGGTTCATCATTGATACCCTATTGATGGTGAACCTCTTTTTCTATGTTTCAGGTAAGATTGAATTTAAAACATTATCATGAGGAAAATATACATCAAAAATTATTATTTTTTCATGTACTAGATATTAAAATTATTTATTTGGGAAAAAAAATTGTTCTCTTTTTTATGTGACACCAACTCAACATTACTTTTTCTTGAAATTTTCAATAATTCGAAACCTACTCTTAAATTTATAAAAAAAAAATATCAAAAAAAATTCTTTTAAAAATTGAAAAATGACAAGCATAAATTTCATGAAGATTTATACATTTCATTAGTTTACATCATTTTGAAATTAAAAACATAAATACCACTTTTATGTGATTGAAATTAATTTTGTTTATGTCGATCAATTCCTTTATAAAAGTGTGAAATAAGTTTGTACTTTTACCCACCTACTCCTTTCTTTATACCTCCCACCCTACCTCTCTCTCATTATCTACCTATCCCTCCCTCTTTCCCTCCTTCCCTCTCTCCCTGTCACTCTCTCTCCCCCTCTCCCTCTCTTTGTACCTCTCTCAATCCCCTTCCCTCTCTACTTCTCTCTATCCCCCCTCACCCTCTCTCTCTACCTACCTCTCACTCTATCCCTCCAACCTTACCTCTCTCCCCCCTTCCCTCTCTACTTATCTCTATATCCCCTCACCCTCCATCTCTCTACCTACCTCTCCCTCTACCCCTCCCACCTTACCTCTCGCTTTGTCTGTACTTCTCTTTATCTCCCATCTCCATCTTACTCTTTGTCTAGGTACATCTCCCTATAGCCCCCCACCCACCGCTCTATATCTACCTCTCCCTTCCTCCATCCCTCTCTACTTCTCTCTGTCTCCCCTCTTTGTCATTCTCTCTACCTACCTCTCACTCCATCCCTCTCTCCTTTTGTATATCTCTGTATATCTCTCTTCTCTCTCTCCTCTCTACGTTTCTCTCACCTTCCCTCTCTACTCTCTATCTCCACTTACCCTCTCTCTCATTACCTACCTCTCCCTCCCTCTTACCCTCCTTGCCTCTCTATCTCTCCTTGTCACTCTCTCTCCCTCTCCCTCTCTTTGTACCTACCTAACATACATATAATAGAATATTATAATAGAATAATATAATATATATACTATCATATAGTATATGATATTAATATAATATTTAATATATAATATATAATATTTATATAATTTTAACATATAACATAGTACAAATGTAATAATATTATGTATTATAATATATTATTTCTATTATATATTACATTATATAATATAATATAATAATACGTAATATTATATTCTATAACAATATATTATAATATATAATATAATAATAGACATTAATTCTTATTTAAAGAAATGGATGTGCGCTTCTTCCTTTAAAAAATGAATATTTGTTTTTTCTTACAAAATAGATATATGTTTTGTAAAGTTTATTTTCATTGTTTAGTGAGAGCAAGATATACATGGATATCCATTTTGTAAAGTTGAAAAGGGATTATCCTTTTTGTAAAGCTAAAAACCAAGATATGTATGTATCCATGTTCATGAATCTTATGTGTATGTATGTTCATGAATCTCATGTGTATGTATGTTCATATGTGTATGTGCATGCATATATGTATGTATGTTCATGAATCTCATGTGTATGTATGTTCATGAATCTCATGTGTATGTATGTTCATGTGTCTATGTGTGTATGTTCATGTGCGTATGTGTATGTATGTTCATGTGTTCATGTGTGTATGACTTGGGGAGTGAATATAGGCCTTCCCTAGCGTTTATCCACCCATGTTGATTTGTTTTTATGTCATTTTTGGTCCATGACACATGAAACAAAAAGTTTTCTTCTTGCCATATTTGCATTGCTCTCCATTGACACCCCATGCAAGAATGCATTCATTGTTAGCATGGTCAAATGGTGTTGAGTTAAAAAAAAAACAAGAGAGGTTAATGTGAAGAGATTCCATATCCGCTTGTAGGTCTAGACAAAACATTCCTAAGTGCCATGAGCTTTGACAACTAATATGCCATAGTTTGACAATTTTTTGCTCATAAGGCTCTTAAGATACTGTGCCGAAATACAACACCTCAAAATTATCAGATGACTTGGGGAACAAAAAGAGACCTTCCCTAGCATTTACCCACAAAAATCAATGTGTTGGAAAAGTCAAATTTGGTCCATGAAGCATGAAACAGAAAAATTTCTTCTTGCCATAGTTGCACTACTCTCCACTAACACTTTTTTGCAAGAATGCATTCGTTGTTGGCATGGTCAAACGGTGTTCAATTAACAAAAATCGAGAGGTTAATTTGGAGGCATGTCATATCCACTTGTAAGTCTAGATAAAAACATTCCTAAGTGCCACGATCTTTGAGAACTACTCTGTCATAGTTTGGTAATGTTTTCTCATAAAGATCTTGAAAGAATACATTAGAATACAACACCTCAGAATGATCGAGTGACTTGGGTAAAAAGCATAGGCCTTCCCTAACATTTATGCACCCACCTCGATGTGTTGGTGAAGTCATTTTTGTTACACAACACATGAAACAAAAAAATTGCTTCTTTCCATAGTTGCACTACTCTCCACTAACACTTTTTGCAAGAATGCATTCATTATTGGCATGGTCAAATGGTGTTGAGTTGACAAAATCTAAGAGAGGTTAATGTGGAGGGATGTCATATCTAGTTATAGGTCCACATGAAACATTCCTAAGTACCATTACACTAAGAACTACTTCCTCATAGTTTGGTAGTTTTTTTTCTCATAAGGCTCTTAAGAGACTACGTTGAAATACAACACCCTGAAATGATCGGGTGACTTGGAGAACAAATAGAGGCCTTCCCTAGTGTTTACCCACCCAACTTGACATGTTGGCGAAGTCATTTTTGGTCCATAATGGATGAAACAAAACAAAAAATCTTCTTGCCATATTTGCACTACTCTCCACTAACACTTTTTGCAAAAATGCATTCGTTGTTGGCATGGTCAAATGGTGTTGAGTTGATTAAAATTGAGAGAGGTTAATGTGGAGGTATTTTATATACACTTTTAGGTCTAGACAAAATATTCCTAAGTTCCACAAGCTCCGAGAACTACTCTATCATAGTTTGGCAATTGTTTGCTCATAAGGCTCTTAAGAGACTACATCAAAATACAACACCTTAGAATGATTGAATGACTTGGGGAATGGACAAAGGCCTTCCCTATTGTTTACCCACCCACCTTGATGTGTTGGAGAAATCAGTTTTGGTCCACAACACATGAAACAATTTTTTTGTCATATTTGCAATGCTCTCCACTGACACTTTTTACAAGAATGCATTCATTGTTGGCATGGTTAAACGGTGTTGAGCTGAAAAAAATCGAGAGGTTAATGAGGGAATCCATATCCACTTATAGGTCCAGAAAAAACATTCCAAAGTGCCATGAGCTCCGAGAAATACTTTGTCATAGTTTGGCAGGATTTTACTCATACGGCTCTTAAGAGTCTACACCAAAATACAACACCTCAAAATGATCAAGTGACTTCGGGAATAAACAAAGCCCTTCTCTAGCGTTTACCCACCCCCCTTGACATGTTGTCAAAGTCAGCTTTGATCGATGACACATGAAACAAAAAATTTACTTGTCATATTTGCACTACTCTTCACTAACACTTTTTGCACAAGAATGCATTAGTTGTTGGCATGGTCAAACGATGTTGATTTGACAAAAAATGAGAGGTTAATGTGAAGGGATGCCAAATCCATTTTTAGGTCCAATCAAAACATTGCTAAGTTCTACAAGCTTTGACAAATTTTCCATCATAGTTTGGTAGTTTTTTGCTCTTAGGTTTCTTAAGAGACTGTCAAAATACAAAACTCCAAAATGATCGTGTGACTTGGGGAATAAATGGAGGCCTTCTTTAGCATTTACCCATCCACCTTAGTGTGTTCACACAAGCCATTTGTCAAAGCTATTGACAATTTTGTAATTTTACAATTTAACAACTTTTATTTGAACTATCATTTTCCCATGGGCAACCTTGAGTTGTCCTATTTTTCTCATTTTTGTGGAAATAATGACACCTCATAGCTAGATATTGGTGTGCACTGCCCTAGTCAAGAAAAAACATTTCATTATTCTAACATGTATTCATGGGATTTGATGATCTTATGGGTTGTTATGTGGATTATGATAGTCCTAAAATCATGAAAACTCTCCTTTTTATGGAGTTATCCATCATTACTAAGCATCCATGTTATCACTATTAAAATTAAGCTAAGGATACTACCACTTGGCAATGTTACATAAGGATTACATGAGAATTTTCAAGATTTGATGGCCAATGGCCACTCATCAAATCTATCAAAGTGTTTTCATTGGCTCTAAGAGCTCGTGATTGCTAAGTTCGTGAGCAAGATATAGGAGTTTATAGAAGAGATTGAAGAGTGTTTGGGTGGAAGACAAGTAAGTTGATATAGTTCTATAATGCTTCAACTTGTATTTCCTTGATCCCTCCCCTTACAAAGCCTAAAGGTAGCATTAATACATAACCAAATATGAACTAAAAAATAAAATTATAATAAAACTACTAAAAAACCAAAAGTATACTACTACCAATGAACCTTATATTATTTAGTTTTCTCCTATCAATTGTAATATGTGTGATGATTATATGCTTATAAAGTCATGTTCTAGTGATGTACTACTTTCTTTTATCCAATATGGTGTGTTTCTTGATGATCAATATTTTTCACTCCACATGAACCCTGCATTATTCAAGGTAGTTTTTCACATAATGATACCTTCCATGATGATGGCATACATATTAAAGGATGTTGCAACTATAGAGACTAACGATAAAGGAATCAAATTTGGTGGTTGCCCAAGGCAACCAAATTTAACACTAATATAGATGGATTACCAATTGTAAATGACTAATGATAATTAATGATTGACAATTATATGTAATTCATAAACTATTAAAGTGCAAAATATCAAGAAATCAATCTCTAACATGTTATTGTTCATAACTCAACCATTCCAACGATTATACATTCAACTTTTAAAAATTTAAACATAGGAAAATATGCACACAGAGAACAAATTATATTGTATATATATTTTATATATAAAAGTGTAGAATAATTGTGGACACATACAAATTTGGCATATATGCCAACTCAAAACACTTCTTACAAGATGTGGCATATTTCATCTCAAGATCTATATACAATGTACATGTTGAATAGCTATGTATCAAATCCTAATTGTCCTATTGACCTTAAAGTTGTGTTGGATCATCAAAATATAGCCTTTTCATGTCACTTGATCGCTTCAAAGTTGATTGCACAATAACAATTCAAACCATAAATTAGATTAATTAGCTCAATGCTAAATAAGTTAGACTACTAAATAGAAACTTATCTACTATAATTAGACATTTCAAATTAACATCTAAATAACTATACTAAATATAATTTCTCTACGTTATCAATTAAAGTAATTCAATTTTTTATTACCTCAGCTCTTTGTTTCTTTCATAACAAACGTTCAACAAATGAGGGTCCCTTAGGACGATCTAGCATCCTACCATATTGAAATGGTCGAGGAGCCACATAGATGGATTGTGGAATAGACTAAAAACAAGTAAAATAAAATTGATATAAAATAATATATAACTATTAACAAAGAATGGAATGTGTACAATAAAAGGACGTTAGATACATGTAAATTAAAAGTCTAGATTACTAAACATAAGTTTATATCTAATACAAAAAACATATACCATCGATGAGGCTTCTTCCATTGTTTAAGGACTCGTCATGGAGGAACCAACTATAACTTCCTATATAAAAAAATGATAATGTAAGACAATTTGTATGTAGATATAATCATAATATATTGGAAATTAACATGTAAACCACTACAATAAGTTCTATAGTTTCTTTAAACTATTGATTCAATTCAATTACCTCGATTCTTTGTGATTGCTTTGAAACTCGTTCTGTGAATGACAATCCCATAGGACAATTAGGTGTGTTCTACTATAATATATTGGCAAAGGTGTCACACCATTCACATTTGGAGAATGCTACAAAAGTAAAATAAGATCAATACATAAATTAATATATTTAAAAATCACAATTTAAATGATATGCATGCAATAAAAAAAGTAAAACATGTACAAATTTTATATTGCCAATTCTATTCCAAAATCAATGGTCAAAAGAGTACCATGATGAACTTCTTTGAGTTCATACTCTGTCATCAACTATTATCCAACTAAATATATATTAGTACAAATATTTTTATATTAATTTTAAATAAAATGCACTATGAAATAACTTTAAGTTTTACCTATACAAAAAATTGACCTTCCTCCTATCTAACCCTTGATGGCTCTAATATTCTTTCCTTTGATGCCTCCATAGGTGTTCTTGCCTCTGATGTTGGCTCATCTCATGTAGGTGTCATACCATGGATATCATATTCAAATGTGTTTAGGGGTGTATCATCTGATGCAGAGCAGGGGTGGACAACTTCAAACAATCATAAACAACCAATCTTTCAATCTCTAAGCATTCAAATGGTGGGTTTTCATTCATTAGGCCTCATTCTCCTTATAGCCTTCCCAAACTGGTTTTTCCCTCCTAAGTTTCAATTCAGATATGATATCAAAAAGGTAAGCACAATTTCAGATACCCATTTGGCCATTATTCAACACCAACCACTTTCTTATTTTGCTCGCTCAAGAAGCTGTTGCATTTCAAGTTCCATTCTCTCTTCCATTTTTTCTTGAATTTTTTCCAAGGCTTGTCTCAAGTCCATTATCTCTTGTTGCATGTTTATTTGTTCTTCTTTCTCGTTTTTCTTCTTCATCTCACTTTTCTCTTTTCCTTTCTCTTGTTTCTTACTTGGTATCTCCTTACTCTGCAAGTCTCCATGAACTATTTTCCTCAACATGTCTATTCTTCTTTCTCAAACAAGTCTCTTTCACCTTGCTTCTTCTTGTCTTCATGACACCTCACCTAGGTTTCCTCCTTTCTTCCCTACCTAGTCTTTTGGCATCTAGGTTCTTGCTTCAACCTGCAAAAAGACAACACAAAAACTCTATAAACTTATCTTGCCCAGATCTTCAGGCTCTGATACCAATTTGATGCAGAGCAAGGGTGGACAACTCCAAACAAACACAAACAACCAATCTTTCAATCTCTAAGCATTCAAATGGTGGGTTTTCATTCATTACGCCTCATTGTAGCCTTCCCAAACTGGTTTTTCCCTCCTAACTTTCAGTCCAAACATGATATCAAAAAGGTAAGCACAGTTTCAGATACCCATTTGGCCATTATTCAACATAAGTCAAAATCAAGTAGGGCTTCTTTGTATGGAAAAGGTAAAAAATGGATTGTCCTACTTTTCTAGGCCTTGAAGGTGGGGCAGCAAATTGAGTTTTTTGGTCATAATTTCCAAAACAGACTTGATACCCAAAATGTAAACACGGATTTAAATACCCTTTTGGGCCTTACTCAACATACTTCAAAACTAGGGTAGGTTCTTTTGTACGAAATCCTCCAAAAATTGGTTTTTCTTCTGCCAATTAGATCTAAAACATAAATAAATCTGACCTAGGGCATCATCAAAACACATGCAACCCTTCTCCCCTAATCCTGCAACTTTATAGAAACCAAAAACAACCTATTTACAACCATTCCACCAAGTTTCATGAGGTTTCACTAGTGGAATGGTGAGATATTCATTTTTTTCTTCTTTCAAGGCACTAAACCTAAGGTTTTCAACCAATCCATGGTAAATTGGCTCTAAAACACTCAAATCTTAATGAAATTCAATGAGACAAAGTGCAACAGAAAGAAGACTCAATTGGCCATCGACTCCAATTGGTTTTAAATCATGAACCAGCCATACAAGGTCGTACCAAGCTTTGAAACAGCAATTTAACATTCAAAAATGTAGAAGCAAGGATGCCTTTTATTGATTTCACTTCAAAAATGTCACAACCAACCTTGGGTTCGACCTCCCCAAGGCTATTTAAACATGTACCAACCATTTACAACTAATTTTCAAACTACAACCGTTCTAATTCCTTCATTTACACCACGTGACTTCAAATTTCACAATTTGCAACATTTTAGACAATATTGACAACTTGACCACACCTATCCTCCTAAGACCTCATCTAGACCCTTACAAACATAAAGATGATCCAAAAGGACCTTATTACATAAGAGAGACACAAAACCAAAAGAATGAAAAAACCAAAATCTCATGGGTGCTCTTGCACCATCATCTTCGAAAGGGCCTAAACACAAATGATTGCACATAGTGCAATGATGAGGCACACAAATATGTGTAAACAAGGACAATCCACCAACATCAACCAGTCGAGCAAAAGCATCAATGTCATACGTCTAGAAAATTTGAGAAGTATGTGCAATCAAATGGTCAATCAAAGAGTATGGCATTGAGGCTTTGCACTAGGTGTGCTATTGGAGGTGGAGAAGGAATAGGAGGGGGAATATATGGACCTTGCATTTGTCGCATTGCCCCAGGTCTATCTTGAGGCATTCCTCTACCTACTCCTTAGAAATTTTTACAAAAATCATTCACTAACAATGCTAGAATAAACTAATGAAATACGGGCAGGTTCAAATTCCCCTATCAACTATTGATTGGGTTATGAATGTCATTTCATGCAATCTCGATACTGTTGTTCAGTTATTTCTCATCTAAGGCTGGAGTGCCATAGAATTAATAGGTATTCTGATATTTTGTGCTTCGCACGCTTTTTGGGCATTTTGGTTATCAACTAATGATTATGGGTTATGAGTGTCATTTCATGCAGTCTCGGTACTACTGTTCAATTATTTCTCAATGAAGGTTGGAGTACCATAGAATTAATAGCTATTTCGATATTTTGTGCTTCGCACGCTTTTTGGGCATTTTGGTTATCAAGTTATTTGGTTTTCAAGAGTCTTCTAAGCGAGCTTGCAACTATCAATATGGGTGATGAGCATCGCCGTGTGGAATCGACAGATTGTGCGGAGCTGAGGAGTAACACTAAGGTGTGGCAACTGCTGGAGAAGGGTGGGATTACAACTTATATCGAAAACTCCATGGCTGGGACCAAAAGGTCACTGGGTTTTTTGCCAAGGAATGGAAGAATGGCAAAGTTAATCTGTTTGGGAGAAAGGTTGCCATTGATGAGCAGTTAATTGTTGAGGTTACGAGGCTTCCCATGGAGGGTCTCAAGTTTTACAGGGATAGGAAACTTTCAAACCAAGCTATGAGAAAATTTCCAAAGGCAAAGAAGGAAAAAGAGGACCTGCGCAGGGCTTCCAAAAGAAGTTATGACTTCATGAAGATCAAATTGCTTTGGCGGGAGGTGTTGAAGGTGATCATGGAATACATTACGATGGATGGAAGATACACTAGGGTCTTTGGTTACCATTTTGTGTTCCTCAACCACTTCCAACATCAAGTTAGGGTTTCTTTTCCTTTCTATCTTTCCACCTCTTTGAATGCCAACCTTCATGACCATAGCTTGAACCCGATTAGATACACCATCCTTCATGAGGGTTTGTTTGTTTTAATCTTTGAGCATTTCAAAGCTATGTTGGCTATGTCCCATTTGACCCCTTCTCCCCACTTTGTTTCTGCTAAGGATGAATTGGATACTAGTTACACGGATAACGATGAATGGGAAACTGATTTGGAGGATGAGGAAGGTCGTCCCTTGAAGGCGGTGGGGAAGGGTAATAGCAAAGGCAAGTCCAAGGCTTGTGCCCCTCCTAAACTTGGTTCTATGACCTCTAAAGGCAGAGCTAAAGTTATTTTCCTGGGTTTCGAAGAGGCTAAATTGAAGGCGAAAGGAAAATCTATTGTCTCCCCCCAGGAGAAGGGTAAGAGAAAGGTTTTGGAGGATCCCTCCTATGAAACTAATCAGGATGATTCTCAATCGACCCCTTCGTCAGAATATTCTAGTTACCCTGCTACTGACAGAGAGGATAGGCCTCGTTTTCCCAGTGATCTCAAGGCTGATGACCATTACTTTAAAGCCAAACGCGAGTTTCCTACTGATATCCTTGCTATTGCTCATAATGGGTCTATGGATTTTTTCAGGTTGATGAGATGGGTGTTTTTTGAGATTAAGGAAATTAAGCTGAATCAGAGGGCTATTAGCAACAAGTTGAAAAGGCCTGATTTGACTGATAACACAACAAGAGATAGAGAAAAGGCCACTGATTTATGGATTGAGGAAGAAAAGAAATACATGGTGGATTGCCTCAAGAAAACAATTGAAGATTTGCAACAATTTAAGAGCAACCATGATGACAAGCTTTCTTCTATGGAGGACAAGCTTAAGAACATAAAAGAGTCTATCCAGATGGTGATGGAAATGAGCCACAAGATCTTAAAATCCACTGCAAACACAATGAATATGATGGTTGAAAATCTGGAGAATGTTTATCAGGTAAGGACTGATGTGGATCTGGATGCTAAGAAAGAACAAAGTCAGGCAAAGGGTGTTGGGCCGAGCAAAAGAACTAGAGCAAACCTAAAGAGGAAGGTTGACAAGATCCCTGTTAACATTCAGGAGATTAAGAAAGCAATGTTAAATATGAACAATTTGGAGCAGGAGGTGACGAACATCTTGAGGAATCTGGCCTACTGGTTGGACTTTTGTTGGGTTTTTGCTGGTTTTTTTCCATGCTACCTTTGGGCTGGTTCTTTTTTATCTTCTGTGTTGGAAGCTTTTTGTTCTTTGATCTAAACTGTTTCTTGCTATATCTGTCTCTTCTTTGTTGTTAAAGGGTTTCGGGACCCCTTCAAAACTTGTTTTTTCCTTAGTCAAAAACAATACTAGAATAAAAAATTGTGATACCTTCATGTGTGCACCATTTAATGGGAAATTTGGGCTTACTTACATCAATGGGTAATCTAGTTTTAGGATTTACAAAATGTTATGCTAATTGTTTGTTCGTATGATAAGTCATTTGAGTATTCTTTCCTGTTGGATCCTCGCCACTCTTCAAATGACTTGTGTTGGCTTGTAAGGGTTTAAACATGAACAATAATTCCCTCTAATGTGGTTGTCATTGAAGACAATCAAGGGTATCGATGGTATATTTCCACAATGTTCTTCAATTTAGTGATATTTAAGTCAACTAGGTCCTCAATTGGAGGGTTTGGTGGGCAAGGTTTGGGTTTCCAACTTCCTCTATCATTTCAACCTATTGCAAATTCAAAACTTACAAATTAACAAAAAAAATATCTTTACTAAAATTTATAAATAAAAACCTAATTTATACTAAAAATCTCAATTAAGTTTGATAAAACTACAAAAAAATATAATGAAAAAGCTCAAAAATGAACTTAGCTTGCCTATTGAAGCACCAAAATCCAAGGTTACAAATCGGATATCTATTTGTGATGTTTGGATATCTAATTTTGTTTGCATAGTCCGCCTCCTTTGTCGTCGCCCACAAATCGCTTTTTTCTAAAACCATTTTTTCTTTCATTTATAGGAAAAGAAAACAAATATTTGTTATGTAGAAGAACGAATATCCGTCTTGAACGGATATTCATTCAACTTGTCTATTATGTGTAATATAAATAATATATTCTAATAATATATAAATAATAAATAATAATATATATCATAGTAATATATAATAATAAACAATAATATATATCATAGTAATATATAATAATAATATAAAATCTATATATAATAGTATATAAATAATATAGCATAATATATAAATAACATATAATAATATAAATATTATAAATTATATATATTATATTATAATATATATATATATGTAAATTATATAATATTATATATTTTTATATTTTATATATACAACTTGTAAATGTATAATTGTATGTGACCCAAAACAAACATTTGTTTTCAATTCATAATGGATAATTTGTACTATATAACGGATGTTTTAAACCACAAAACACATATCCATTTTGTAGTTTACAAATCGGATATCTGTTATGTATTTTACAAATCATTATACTATTTTGTTTGGTTTTTACCAAAGCAAAATGTATTTTTTACCCTAACCAAATAAAAGTCAAACATTCATTTCACAATTAAGACTACATGAAAATGAGTTATTTTTTTCCTACCCTCACTCTTTGACCTATCATAATCCTGCACTCACCCAACATCTAAAATTAAGTATGGATAAAACTTAATGATAACTTATCTTAAAATTAAGAATGTTCTCCATAAAGTTTTATTACCAAGTATCTTAAACTCGTTGATTCGAATTTCCTATAATAAATTAAAAGATCGTTTTTTTCCCTTATTTTATGTGATATCTTAATAAACTTCCTAACAGGTCGTGGTCTAGAGATATCAATGTGATTCCTGCAATGATGAACTTAGCACCCCTCTCATCATACACCTATAGACACAACCTGCCTTTAAGTGGACCGTAATCAAGACCAGGTGCAACTCCCAAGATTATTCCGAAGGAATAGAAACTCCAAAGACAGGGCTTCTTTCCTTAGGGGATTCAAAGGTTGGTGATGCTTCCTGATCCAAGGTCATGCATCTTCCCACACATTTACTACTGACCTTGGATAGGGAAGTTTTCAAATTTATCCAAAAAAAATTTAAAAAATTTAGAGGTTAGGAAAATAAATGAAATCATGAACTCTACAAGTAATGGCGAAGAAAGTTAATTAGGATAAACCACTTAATGCCTATACAATGTAAATACTAATTGACCTCCTTGATGATCAAGGCATGATTATTCTTCTTTTTTTGAAGATTTGCAATCAAGTTATAAATGTGCATTACATTTATTCGCTTCTGTTGATAAGAAATTTTATATGCAGTTGGAAATCCAGTTTTAGCAGCTTATGGCACCAGGCATATATACTTACGAACAAAAGCATAAAGCAACGTAGGGACGTTGCCACTAAACTACGAAAAGGGACACATGAATATTGACATAGAACACTTCAAAGCTCAATTAAGTTCTGACATGCTTATCAACGAAAGCCTTTGCTAGATTACTAAACATGATGTTGATTAACTGTGCATCTTCATACTTTCTCATAGCTTCAATAACTTGTGGAGTCAAGATCTCTGCGATTTCAAAGAAAGAATACGACTATAAATATTAACAGTGCAATGTAAAAGTACCAGTGAGATAGCCATGGTAAAAGAGTACCATTGAAATAAACACACCTGCTTCTGTTGATAAACTGGCAAGATAACAGAGGCTTGCAATCGCGGACAGAACCTGCTCATAAATGATTGAATGGCATAAGTAAACTTACAAACAACATTAGCATTCCCTAATAAAACAAAATATGGCACCTACGATCATTTGAGGCTAGAAAAGGTCTCATGTATGGCATATATTCACACTAGAAAAATTATACACAATCTTCAATTTCATATATACATGGTACTGCAGCACGGATTGATATCTCTACAAAGTTATACAGCACTTTACTAATTAATGACTACTTTCTAAAATAATCAAAAGACGTCCATATTGTTTAGAAGAAAAATCTTTATAATGCAACTCAAAATCATGGCAGACATTCTTTTAACGGAAATATCTAGTAAGCCTGTAAGAACAAGTTAAGATATCTTGAATGTGGATATCTGTTAAACTAGTAACTTGTATACCTTTTGTGATAGATAAATACAAGACTTAAAGAGACATCTCGAGATTGATACATCTCATGAGTTAACAGATATTTATATTTAAGATCTTTAAGCTTGTCTTTATTTTTGACTGCTACAGCCACCGTAATTAATTATTTGTCGATATCCAGCTGTAATTATAATTTCTCTCTTTTGCCATGGATGGAGATGGGTGAATGAGAGGTTTGAAATTTTGTTTTGCTCTTCGTAATTAATATATAGTAATTTTTATATTTTGTATTGCATGTGAAAGTAATTATGTATTTACTTAAATTTTTTCGTGTACATGTGAAAAGTAAATTTCAAATTAGAATCTTGTCCTGGTTATGAAAATATTTCCTTAATGGTTATTGTGGTTATTTTTCTTGAATGTTAAAGTATTGTAAAAATAACATTTTTCTTAAGCCACTTCCAAGAATAATAGGTTTTAAAAGATGTTCATCTTCTCCGATACAGTAAGTGTTTATTCATCTCACGGCTAGATGCCTCTCGCTGCAGAATAACACTTTACAATGGAATGAAAGAATATTAACTTTAGAAATATTATTAATCTATGATTTTAAAAAGAGCATATTTTCACTAAGAGAGCATTGTCCATGCAGACTTCCTTACAGAGCTGTAACTTTGAGCATACATCTGACTGTAGGAATGCAAATACACAACACAAAAAATTTCCTTTGATTCTCAAAAAGTAACCCTATATGTTATGGTGAAAGCATACAAAACAGTGTTTCTCCAAGTTTCAAGGATGCTTTCCCTTTGAATTGTGACTCCTCGATTCCTACAAAGTTTCAAGGATGCTTTCCCTTTGAACTGTGACTCCTCGATTCCTAATTTATCTTTTGGCGATAGAGTTTCAGCCATCCCTTTAGTTAGATACCTTTTCCTTGGTATCCCTAATTCCCAACTTCCTACATTTTCTTTTACATATACTTCTACGAAGTTGGAGATGCAGGAATACTTCTAATGTGTTACAAGGTATGAGGTATCCCTAAATCTTGTACCCTAACACCTTACACTATTATTTTTTGGGTTCATGGGTTTAGACTAATTCTTATTTGCATACTTTGAGGTAAGGGTTAAGGCATCTCCCCAGTCCCCAACTCCCTGACATGTTGCCTTAAACATTCTTCCGGAGTTAGAAACACAGAGATCCACCTATTTGCCTACTTTTGGCATGAAGCATGAAGTATCCCCAATCCTCGACATTTTATCATATTTTTTGGGATTAAAGGATCGTTCGTCCTTTTAAAGGTTATGTCATCAAGTTGCTCAATTCTCTAACTTCCCAATGGGCCAACAAGACCATGTCGAAGGTCCACCAATTCTTCTGACATCCGAAATGCCAACAGGGTGAAAGTAATGGGATGTTGAAGGTTCTAAGATTCTTCTAATCCCTCAAACACCAACTTCCCAAGAGACAATTACATAAAGTTGGATGTTGAAGCTTCATGAGTTCCCCAAACCTCCAAAGGATCGACAAGGTAGAACAAAGCAAAGTGTTGGAGGTTAGCAAACCTTGAACCTTCGATACTCCAACAAAAGGTTCTCTGGACCTCTGAGTCACCAAAACACTTTCAAATGGCCATCAATTCTCGTAAGGGAACCGGAAACGTGGATGTCTTGATGAATGTTGTGTATTGCCAAGATCCCACGAATGAGAGATGTAACACGGATCAAAGCAACACAATCCTCCTGCTCAGCACACACCAAAATGGAACTTTCAAATCGGTATGCTTCCAACTTGCAAAGGGATAAAGGAAGGAGCTATGTCAATAGAATGAATAGGAGAAGGGTTTTTCATGACTTCTTACAACTCTTGTTTGTCTGCACCAACAATGGGTCGATTTTACCACCAAAGGATCTATTGATTAAGGAAAAAAGGGTAAATCCTTTTACCCTAAGGAAATGTGAAAATAAAGTTGTTTCCACCTTCTATGGGAGGTTTCTACCTAATGTGATTCAATTTTAACCAACTATTTAAAGGGGAACTGCCTCCATTCTCGTCTAGCAATCATTACAAAATGAGGAGCTCAAAGATACCACAAGAATATGCCATTTGCAGTTGCAAATCAAGGGTCCAAACGGTGCCATGCGTCTACAGCTACTTATATCTTCTTCTTGCTTCCTCTATATCTACCAACTCACTAGGCATTTATAAGGTTTGGTCTTCGTTCATGCTTTCAAGCAAGCTCTAAAGTGTTGAGGCTAATCCAAGTCATGATGTAGACTTCCATTGTATTTGATGTTTGATTAATGTAGAACAATCTTATTTGTGTCAAACTTCTATGATGGCTTTGTAATTTTTTTCAGGATTTGTAATTTTTTTCAGTAAATCAATATAAGACATTACTTTTATTGTCATTTTACTTGTTGTCACCACCTTTATTTGAGTGCTTTAGAGGGTTCAAGGAATTCCTAGCTTCACATTTGTTGTTCTTTATATCAAGTCATAGTTTGCATTCAAATGGTGCAGTAAAATTATTCTACTTGTGCATTTATATGCCGAAGTAGGAACTTTTTCAAGACTGATATGTGGGGCATTTAAATTTGTGGTGAATTACTAAGAATGGGTGCATTTGTGCATTTTTGGGAATGGGAGGGCAATTGAGGGTCTAAGCTCTACAATACAAGGTCAAGTACATTAGGCTCAACTAAATGCTATGATTTACTTTGTCATCATCGTTTATTGTCCAAATCATAGTTTGAAGACTCTCTCAATACTCTGAAAGACTCTCCAAACTCCTGAGTCTCTGAGCTGGTTGAGCCGAGTCTTAGGCTTGAACTCTTGTGTCCTGAGCTCAAACTCTTCTGGCACCTGAACATAATAGACATAATGGCTGAAATTTCAAATTTTGAGAGTTTGAGGATCATATGACGTGTAATTTTGAATTATGACAAATTGATAGTCAAATTAGACTTTTTTGTTCTCTAAATGCATTTAATTCTTTTTTGTGTGTGTAATTATGAGGTTTTGTTTTTTGCCAAGTCCATGCTGAGTTTTTTGCCGAATCTATGCCCAGTCTCGAATCCGAGTCAAATTTTTGGGCTGCCGAGTCGAGTCCGAGTTTGAGTCCTAAAACTATGGTCCAAATCTAACTCTATTGCTACAAAAATTAGCATTAGTCTACTAGTTGAAGTTTATCTTGCACATCTTTAAAATGAAAAATCATGTTTCTAGTGTTGATAATTTATTCATAATTTAATGTCCTTACATTACACACAATTCAATGTTATAAATCTTTGTAAAATCCTCTGTGAACCTACAACTAACGAAAACCACTAGAGTATTTGTGTATAATGTCTTTTTTTGGGTTAATGATATTGTAGGTGACCACAAATGAATGTATCTACAAGAACTATTGACCATTTTTCCATCTTGTGATGTAGCATATAACCTAGCTGCCATAAATAGAGATTTGTGAATTGTACGTGCAAGAAACTTACATAAAGAAATATTGTCATGGTTGGTTCTAGGAATTTCTTTATGATATGATTCAAATTATTTGTGTAGTCTATTAGCTTGTGTTATCTTTCAAAATTCTCTAGGAACAACCTTCTGAGCTTGGTAAGGCTCAAAGTGTAGAAGAGGCTTATCCAACTCTTGCTTTTTGGCCTTTTCCAACCCTTGATTTGAGCATCATAGGTTTCTCCCTTTGTCTAGACTAATTTTCTCCTCATGTCTCGATATTGTGGTAAGTACCTTAGAATTGGGGTTACTACAAAAAAAAACAAATACAACCAATAGCTAACAATGATACATTCAAAGAGATTTATTGAGATAACTAAAGATATGCTCCCTACGGACGTGTCCCCTAATGGCCCTTTCCCACATATGGGACATTTCAGGGACATGGGGATAGTTAAACAATATCCCCACCCCATCCCCTATTTTGTAAAACATTTGGAAATTCCTTGATACATAAAAAAACTTAGGCAACACCCAATAACATTAATGTACTTAAGCACATTTTAGTTACCTTTAAAAAAAAAAAAACTTACAATCATTCAATGGATTTTGGTTTATGACATGCCCATCTAAGATTTACAAAAAATCAAGAAGCTTTTATGTTTATTAATCCTCTATCAATTAGGATTAAGTGCAAAGGTCATGCACCACACTAAAAGATATCACAGCTAGGGCTTTAACAATACCAACTCTAAACAACCATTAGAAAATACCAAAATTTTATTATCTAATAGAGTTTGCAACCCTAAGATTTATCAAAAGTTTTCAAGTCATCTACCTAGACCTTTTAGACATGAAGCAGAGAAGCCACATTCATCTTTTATGTTGTATCTATGACATCAACCTTGAAACTTGGTCAGTAGAGAGCAACACATTACTTAGCATGAGTCCAAAACAATTGCAATTATAAGTCTAGGCAAGTAATAGAGAAATGATTAATTATGATTACAACATCTATAAAATATGTATCCCCTATTACAAATCTCTACATCTTCATAATTCAAGTGACTAGTAGAGCTTGCTCCATTTTTTAGGTTTTATGTACATGTCTAAGAGGGTTTTTCTTGCCCTTTGTTTAAAACCCTAGGCCTTCTCTTTCTTTTTCCTAAGGACTAGTTGTTCTACGTTATAAGTTGTTGTTGATCGGTTTGTCCTGTCAAGGTCCTTTAAGTTTTATTCTTATGTCTTCTACATTGTTCGGTGATTGGCCCTCACTTTTCTGAATACCAGCTTAACGCTCCTTGTTACTGGCCCCACTCCCTAGTAATCTTTAAAAGTACTTTAAGATGTGCATATTTTTTTGCTTAAGTTACCTTTACCCCATGCCCACTCAGTGGTCCCACCTAGGTCCTAGCCAACACCCCATGTCGGGTTATCATTCACCCCACATGACTTTCAATCCCCACAAGCTCTTATTTCTATCATGGGTTGGACCTTGCAAGAACGGGAGAGAGAGCCATGTGTCTTTGGCTTTTCATTATTTTGTGTTGCCACTATTTCCCATTGGTTCTCATTATCTAGTCATCTCCAATGGACTTCTCCCCGCAATGTTCCTTCGTCCTGCAAACTCAATTAGGCCACGAGGGGGCGAGCTTGCGAGATTATGGGAAAGCGACACGTAGCTTCGTAGCACTCGCCCAAATGTTCTTTAACGTTCAAAGGGGACCCAGTTGATGATTTTCAAATATTTTGACCTCGCGAGAGCCATTGATTCAGCCTACGCCACTTGAAGATCAAAGGATAAAATTTAAAATTGCAAAATAGTGTGTGAACTCTCTATTCGAGCATATGAGATGTAATATCGAGAAGTGATGGTTATTTGTCAACTATAAAGAAATTTCTCCATTATAAAGGCATGACTTTCGACTCTCACAACCAAAAAAGAAAAGTTGGAGCTAAGGTGTTGCAGAATTCAAGCTTTCCAACATCCCAAAAGCAACCTAGGTTTCTATTTTTAAAATCAAGTAACAAAATTGCCCTAGTCTATTAAAAAATTCTGCAATTTACTATGATAATTGGTTGATAGGGTTTCCGTATTCACTCATCACTATCTCAAAAACCCTAGAATTCAATTAACCCCTTGAATTTACTCTTGCAATTATAAATCAAAATGAGTCAAACCGGTTCTAAATCCACAAAAGAAAAGATACCATTAGATGAAGATCATATTGTTCAGTTTCCCAGATCCTCAAGGAAGGTTAAATTATCACAAGGGACTAATTTTTTGTCAAAACATTTACGAGACTACGCTATTGGTTGCAAAGATGCAACAATTTCGATGAATGTTTGATCTTTGTTCGAACATTGGTATACTATAAGATTATCTAAAAGAACTATTTCACATGTATGGGAATTTGACTTAGGAAAACTTGTTGTCCCAAACATGTAACGTCCCCATTTTAGCCATTCACTCTTCAGTAGCTCATCAGCCTATTCCAGAAGTCCGAATCCGCGTTGAGCATCTCAATAAGTTTACCATTTCAGTTGGAGCAATTGAGTATTTTTGGTTTTAGCTTTTGAGGTGAAATATTGGAGAAATAAGTTATTTCAAGTCATTAATGTTATATTTTTGAATTGACCCCTTGGCCTAGTGTTATGACTTGAAGTTGTTTTAAAAAGTGGTCATAAGGGTGGACGCTTCATGGAGGGAATAATTGATATTTTATATTGTTTTAATATGCCTTGGGATTTGGACGCCATATTAAGAGAGAATTAATTATTTTGAAAAGTAAAATTTTTCAAAAAGAGAATGGGCGTCCTTTCTTGGAGGGAAAAGGTGGAAGGTGAAAGGTCATCTGAGAATTCTATTTAAGAGAGTGTTTTCTCCAGCTTTTGGTATCCAATGTTTATGCTATTGTTATGTTGTCGGAATGACTACTTGATTTCTACTTCAAGGAATGCTTACCTCCTAGTTCTAGTCCAATTTCGTGTTTGAAAGATAACACCTAGTTGGTTTTCCAGGCTACTTCTCATTCAAACTAGCAGATTGAGCTTAATAGTTGAAGAATTTTGGAGTTTATCAAATTTTGGTGTTGCTGATTCACTCATGGCTGAAAGCCGAATTTGCATACAGCTTTCAAGGTGATTTTTATTTGCATGTGGGTATTGGTTCTTTCATTGAGTATACTTGAGGCGCCCCTTTTGGTGAAATATCAGATTTTAATATGAAGTGGTTGAATTTCCAAGAGAGGTCGACCCTCTTCTAGGGCCGTACCATTCATTTGATGCCTTGGAAAACGTGTTGGTTACATTTGTTGAGTTTGAAGGTTGAAAATTGATAGTTTCATGGTCGCCTAGCTCATGAAGTGAAGCTTTTTCAGTATGGTTCGAGTTTTTGAAGTGTGGTAAGAGATGTCAATTTTGGTATGTTTTCTGTTTGCTGATAGACATTTCCAGATTGCAGATTTTTATATCAGATTTCTCTAGTTTTCTGTTTTTGGTTTCAAGCATCAATAATTGAGAGGTTATCAATTGGGAAAAAACATCCTTTCATTGTGCGTTGTAAAGATTGTAGAAACACTTGAAAATTGCAGTTATTATTCATTGTAAGACTGTGTAAACAGTACTACTGTTCCAGTCATTTGTTTGCTGCATATTCATGTGTTTAAATTCACATTTATAACCCCTGGATGGTTTACCGCCAGTGTGGAAAAAGAAATTATTAATCTCTTATTGTACCCACTAGAAAGTGGTGAATTCCCACTCATGAGTGGATGCTCGCCACAGCGGATGAATTAGTTTGTTTTCTTTTCTTTTTCCCCCCACTGAATAAGTGGAAGTGCAGAAGTTGTTCATGGCTAGTTCATCGCCTTTTTACTTTCAGCTGTAATTTACTTTCAGTTATTGAGCATTTACCTCCACCATATGCTAGCCCCTCACCCACATCGGGTTTTAGGGCATATTCTTGGTGTTGAGTGTTTTCAGTTTGCTTATTATTTTGGAGAGCTAACACTAAGCAATTGGCTTAGTGCTGGTTGTGTTGTGAAAATCCCAAGAAAAAATTGGTAGGCATATTTCAAAACATCTTTATCAATGTGTATTTTCTCAGAGCTCTGGCACAAAGTTATAATGCAAATACCAAAAATATTATTGCTATAGATGGAGGTGTGTTGATACATATTGATAAGATCTTTATAACTGAGGTTTTCAACCTAAATCCAACTGCCAACAAACTCATAAATTTTAGTGTACTGAATAAAGAATATCAAAAGGATAGGATCAATAATAGAGTGAATTGGTTGCCAAAACATAGAGTCGAAAGTGCAAATATGAAGCCTATAAGGTTTGTTCCTATAAAAATGGAGGCATTCGATGAGGACCTCTTTGAAGATTACCTATGTTCCACGGCGTTCGGGGACAAGGACAAGGGGACGGCAGGGGACATGTTTCCGGGACGTTTCCTAGGGAGCCATTTTTAGGGGATGGTAGGGGACGCAACATACAATGTATATATATATATATGATTTTTTCAAAATTTCTTAATATATTATAGAGAGGGAGAGGGAAAGAGAGAGATATGTCAATAAATTAATAATTGATAACAACAATAACAATATGTAAATAAATCGCGAGAGCAATAGTCTAACTCTAACAGCATAATAAATGTCATTAAACTTATGATTGTAGCCAATGATCTGAGTATGTTTGTATTTCATTGGGAATCAATATAAATTAGATTTTGAAGGAAATGCCTGCTACTGTAATCAAATCAGACTTATATCAGACCTGTAATGCAATGTATTCAGACTTGATATAGTGCAAATAAAATCAGGTTTGAGGTTGAGAGTTTCATATTTGTTGATGTTATGATAGTAGTTATCATTTCTATGTTTTATCATTTATGCAAATGATTTGGCATTAAAATTCAATCAAATACAAGCATAAACATTCAGAAATCAGAACTCAGCCACTTTGCATGCCAAGTGTTTGACAAAATGTCAACAACCCCAACTCAAAAATCACCCTAGAAAGGAGGACGAAATATTTAAAAAATCAAATTTTTAAATGTTTATCAGGAAGCTCCCTGTCCGCGAGGGATGGCTAGCCGTCCCCGGTACGATGAAGGACGTTTCCAATGTCCCCCAGCCGTACCTGGGACGGGGAAACGTCCCCAAAGGGCAAAGGATGTTTCCTCTCGTTTCCTGCTAGTTGGGTTGTTTCAGAGATGGCTGGGGGACGTCCCCTTTGCATCCCCTTGCTGTCCGAGGGATGGCAGGGGACGGGGATAGTGGGTTTTGGGGTAGGGGACACGTCCCCGTGTAACACAAAAGATTACTTTATCAAAACATATCATGCCTTAAGTGAGGTTTTGGACATGGATGTCAAAACATAGATCCCCATCCCTATGATGATGATAGCTGCAACCTGCAGATATCCAAAATATTGAGATTAACAGGGAATTTGATTTTGCAACATTCATTGCAGATGAAATGCAAAAGCAATTGGTTGCAATCAAGACTAGTGATGGGCCAGTAGTTCATTTGCTTGTCATGGCATTCCATGAGACCACATTTCTTTGAGGAATTTTATCAAACAGTTCATTGCCTTGTCTATGCTTACTATTATGCTTTAACTAGATGCATTGGTAGTATAGCAAGAAGGTAGTATCAACTAATTTTCAATCGCCTACCTAAAAGAAGCAAAAATTGCGAGCAACAGAGAGAAAATTCTTTCTAAACCCATGCAAAAATCACGAGCAGCAAAATCCTTGGTGTTTTTCAATCACTCCTCGAATCGCCTATAAAATGTCCCTGAAAACTTCACGTGGGCAAAATAAATAAATAAAATTGTTTGTTTCTATAATGTCCCCATTTTCGATGTCCTTTGGGCTAGTCTGGTTCTGACACACTTACTATTTTTAGTAAGTACTATATTTAGAAACTAGTCCTAGCGGCAATGCAATGTAGGGTTTCCTATTTGGGCAACGTGTGGAAGTTGTCCAGTGAGCTTTAATGTTTGTGCCAATTTGATATTTCATGAGTACTTACTATTTTTAGCAGTTGTTATTTATAGTAAGTCTATTTCAAGAAACTGGTCTCAAGCCCATAGTGTTCTCAGCAGTGTTATTTCTATTGTGGCATTGGAGAGCCTAAGGTTGGATTATTTAACATTTGTTTTTTAGCAATCACTTAAGTTATTTTTTATAAAATAACTTTATAACTTAAGTGAGGCAGTAGGTGGTCATCGAAAAGTACCTTGGTGCCTAATGAGATAATGTTGTTTCAAAAGGCTAAATAAGGCGAAATAGTTTCCTTTTGAGCAAGGACTTCTCCCTTGAGGAATATTTGATAATGTTTTAAAGTATAAAGCTAAAAATATTAAAAGGCTAGAAAGGGTGTTGGGTATTTGGAGGTAAAATGATTCAAATTGGAGGTTGCCCTAATTTCTCCCTCCACTTCTATTCATTCTGCTTTTTGGCTCTCATTTGGTTATGATGGATTTGACAACTTAAAGAGACTCTACTGAATTGTTTCCAGTTTATCATTTGCAATTGGTTGAGAACGGAAACCCTCATCTTTAGCATTGGTTTCGGTTGTGAGACATCCACCCTAGCTGGGTTTGTGGAGGAGATCATCCAGATTTCCTACTTGGGTGATCAAAGCAATTTTGTGGGTCTCCGTTGGAGACAAAAATGGAGTTTAACGATTATATTCAGACAAGGAGTTGTGCACGGTATTGAAGTTGATCAATAGTAAATCATTGCATTTATCAGTGGAATACATTTCTAAGGGTCGTACTGTTCATCAAACCCTAGGTGCTGAACTCTCTGTCCATTTTGAGCTATAGCGTGGTCATACTTGGGGTTTAGGAGCCTCATAAGGAGGACACATTCATCTTTGAAGAAGAGCGACTATCTTGTGCAGCCAGTGAGCTCTTAGTTTCAATCTCAGGGTCCTTTGTGGAGGGCGCTCAAAATTACCAGCCCTGTGTGCTTGCTTTTGTACTCATACTCGGCCTTCCTTCCATGTGTGTGGCTCCCACTTACAGCTGGGTGATCCCACAATAGTGGTTTACAATTTTTGGCCAAACTGGACACTGCAATTATTATTTTTAACTAAATCTTCATATTTGGGCACCTATAGCGGCTAAACCATGAGGAATTTGAAGATGATGAAAACTAGAGTCTCATCGCATTTTGTCTGTAGATTCTAAAAATATTTTTTTCAAAATTTTTGGAATCAAATTGCACTTTTTTTTCCATCTCCCACGAAAACTGATTATTTTCAGAAAACAGCATTTTTAAAAAGTGACGATCACCGTATACAACATAACTTTTTTTGTATAAAGCATAAAATTCTAATTTTTTCAAATTTAGATTTGTAACTACGATATCTAGCACTTGCATTTGGTCTCATAGTTTTTTATTGAATATTTTTTCCTTAATCAAGTTTCGAAATCAAACCAATTGCAATTTAGACATAGGCAGACTGTATACAACATAACTTTTTCTGTATGTATCAAAATTCAATTTATTTATTTTTAGTGGATCAAAGACATCAATACTCAGCCTCAACGTATTTTAAAAAAAATTATTTTGATAATCTGCTATTTTTCCACATGTGCAAAACCGAAAGCTTGACTTTCGATGAAAAACCTATGTTTAATAAAACTAAAAAAACACATACATAATAAAACCAAAACATATTAAAATTTAATTCGTTGGATAGCTCGTTCTGAGGACTACCATCTTCCAGTTGGGTTTGTGAAGTCTCCTCCATTTTCATCCTCAACCTGAGCTTCGAAGGGCAGAATTTTGCTAAAATTTGGTGGAAGAGGGGGAGAAGGGCAAAAAAGGGGGGTTCGAACGAACCCCCTTCACTCGAAAGGGTAAAGGGGGGTTCATTCGAAGGGGGGTTCGCTCGAACCCCCCTTTTTTTTGAATTCCCCATAAGGGAACATGGCATCACAGGGTTTGAGCGAACCCACCATGCAAAAGGGGGTGCGCTCGAACTAGGGGTTCGACCGAACCCCTCTTTTGGGTTCATGCAAACCCCCTAGTTCGAACGAACCCTTTAAAACATGAAATTTTCAATGCGTGAGAATTTCATCAAATTTCTTTCCTCATAAAAATTGTACACCACTATTATGGGTTTACCCAACTACATTGGAAACTGGAGTATTCTTGCCCTGTAGAAAGAGTAATAGAACAGTTTTGGAGCATGGCATGTTGACTTCTAGAAGTTTTGGGCGGTTGGAAGCAGTTTCAAGTCACTATGGCTCAAGGTGCCTTATATTCCATGTCTGAGCTTGTCCATCATGCTATGTTATTTCTGATTTTATTGAATGTAATACCACACTCCTATCAAGAGTCTTTGTATCTGCTGTTATAGACAACTCGCATGAAAAATAATGTAATTTTGGTTCCAATCTAAGACTATAATTAGAGTTGTATGTTGTTATAGTCAGTGGATGGTAGTATTAACTGAAAAATCAGTATTGTACAATCATTAATGGCTGCTGGTCAAATGCTGGTAAAATCTGAGTGTTAATCTCTTAAAAAATCAATCCTTTTAGTACTCAGAAATTATCTTGTGAGGCTTAGAAATGTATACCTGAGTATGCTCAGTGCTTTCAGTTCAGTGTGAATGTTTAGCTTCAGCTTTGAGTCACATGATTTATGCATTCATTGTTATTGTAATGGGTTCCTATCACATTTAGATTTCAGTCATACTGCAATCTATTAATAAACAGTTCACAGTCTGAAATGACATTTGTATGAAGTCTGTGATGTAATATTGGTCAAGATTACATTGTATTTCTGAAGATAATGCTATGATGAAAATCAGTAGTGGAGTTTGGGTTGACAGCAACTTGTTTAGCCATTATTATTCTCAGTCAAATATAGTAGAATGAAGTTTATATTTGATCATCATATTAAGTTATCAAAACAAAGCTCAGAACGGGGTTGGCCATTACAATGGTATCAGAGCACTAATCATCCTGCCACCCAATGGGTGACACAAATCTATGAGCATTACTGACAAGAAAGATGGTACTAAGAGAGAAGAGGAACTATGGGAACATTGGCCTTCTATGGAAGAGGGACAACACTTGGAATCACTTTTAATTGGATCTGCTAGTTCAAAAAACATGGGTGAAAAAAGAGAAGAAGCTGAAAGGAATATTTGTGAGCAAGATCGTATGATGCTACTCTTGGATGCAGTGGTTAGAGGTCGAGAAAGAGCAGCCCAATGTGCTCAAGAGGCAAATCAACAACTTGCACAGTTGGTACAAAGATTGAATCGTTTGGGGCAAAATAATGATGTGGGACAGTGAAGGGCAGCCAATCAGTAGAATGGAGCAGCCATGGCAAGGCCTCTTATGCCTATGTTTCCACCTAGAGTAGAGGCACAACCTAATTAGGAGCTTACTTTAGTTGAGATGCAAGACCAATTTAGACAAGATTGGTTAGTTGTAGGACCCGGTTTCCAACATGACATATCACTTCGAGATTATATAGATCTCAAGATGAGGCATACACCCAACAGGGGCAATTGAGAACACCATAATGACTTACAAAGGAAAGTTGGAAAAATTGGCCTTACTTTGACGGGTCCAGTGAAATTTCAGCGAGAGCATGGGTTCAAAGGGTGGACACATACTTCAATCAAAACCCCATACCTGAAGAAAAATCCATAAAATAGGCTACTATGCACCTTTATGGAGTTGCACATAAGTGGTGGCATCATGCGATGATCATAATGGGGCATGCTCAGATTGCATCTTATATTGAGTTTACTAAGAGACTCATAGAGAGGTTTGATAAGAAGGATCCAAAACTTCATTTTAAGGAGATGGCAAAGTTGAAACCTTACTTGTTCAATGAAGAGTAGGTGGTTGAAGAGAAGTTCATAGCAGAAAAATCAGATGAAGTGATTGCTTTGAAACTTGATGAATGTGAGACGGGGCCTCAGGATGATTCTTTGGTCATGCATGCAACTGTTGTAGATGAGGTTGTGCATGAAGGAATTGACCAAACAGCGGCCTTGTATACACCCTTAGAGCTATCCAATGAAGTTGATATACTTTTAGATGATGGGCATGTTGAAAACAAAAGAGATGATGTCTTTGAATCAGCTAATAGTGATGATTCTTTACCCCATGTGGGTAATGGTGACACAGGTGGCTTTGAGTTAGACTACCAAACCAAGCTTATGGAGAAAGATGCTTATGATGGTTTCAGTCATAATGAGTTGGAGAGTGACTTATTCAGAAAGGAAACTACTCATGAGGAGCATAGTGAACACTTATTCTCTAAACAAAGTGATCACCCTTTCTACACATGGGATCCGAGTGTGTTGGCACCTAAGTATGACAAGGATCCACATTGAGATGAATTTATTTTTTATTGTAATGATGTCCTTAACTTCATCCCAAGAGCCATGCATAGAGGATGGCATCAAAGATTCGAAAATGATGTTTTCAATATTGAAAAGGAATCTGATTTCACATTGTAGGTAGCTGATTTTGAGCAAAGACCTTGTCGACTGATTGATTTGGATTCACAATCTTCTTTTGAGGATGATCAGGGAGAAGCACAAGTAATTAGCGACAGCCATGGAGACTTTGATAACAGGTATGATAGTTCTGATTTTAAAATGCAACATAACAGCAGTTCACCACTTTGGTTTGATCGTGATTGGAAAAGACAATTTTTGGTATCTGCTGAAAATGTGGTGCATATTTTATCAAGTTTGGACAGCAAACATATGCATGTAGAAAACTTGATTCAAAATGCACCAATAGGACAAAATGAGCTTAATATCTCATTTTCTGATTTGCAAACAATGAAGAGCTCTATGAAAGAATTTAAAACAACTTACTTACACATGATGCATGATAGAGATGTTGCCTCCAAGTTTGCAGATGAAACTTTGTCTTTGTCTAAGCAATTAAGGGAAGAGGTTAGTGAGCTCATCATCGAGCTTAATTCCACAAAGCTTGCTTTGGAAAGTGTCCAAGAGGCACTTCTTGAAGCAAACAATCAGCTCTATGAGACTTGACAGTTTAGGGAGAAGGAAAGCAGAGAAAGGGCAAGGGAGATCAAAAAAGGTAATGAAGGAGCTTGATTTCATCCAGGGGGAGTATGATCTTGCACATTGTCCAAAAAAATCAGAAAATAGGTGTTTGGATTAGCAGGAGGATTGGTTTGATCTGGGCGTTGAGGATAATCATCAATTGTTTGACAATCCTTTATTTGAATGGGATGCTGATTTGACTCATGATAATCCACTTTTCGAGTTGAATGGCGGAGACCTAATCAATTTCAGTGACGAGAGTGAATGTGGTTACAAAACTTGGGACCCAGGTGCAGTTTCCAGTCATGAAGGGTAATAATTGGACGAAAATTTAATAACAATCCCATGATCATACGCCCAATTAGAAAATTTCAGAGATGCAAATGCAGGACCATTATCACAAACCAGAGATAGCGGACAACCAAAACGATTGATAATTCCTGACTCAAGAAAATTGATTACCACATCCAAAGTACATTGTTTGCAAGCAAGAGCCTCTATCCACCTAGTAAAATAATCAGTTATGGTAAGAATATACCTGTGACCCACAGAGGATGGAAGATTAATTGGACCTATTAAGTCCATACCCCACTAAGCAAACGGTTTTACCTGTATGACTGGCTGAAGTGGAAGAGTTGCATGTTTTTCCTTACTTGCTGTAGTTTGACATATGTGGCAAGTCCTCACGTGTTGGTGTGCATCTTTGAACAAAGTAGGCCAGTAATAGCCTGCCCTCAAGATCTAGTTTGCAGTGGCTGATGCAGAACCATGGCCCGTGCCATATTTCTCATGAAATTCAGTCATTACTCTGACAGCTTCCTCCTTTCCCAAACATCTTAAGTATACGCCCTCATGATTTCTTTTATACAAGATAGCTCCTTTCGTCATAAAACTTCCACTCTTCAGGCGCAAAGCCCGCCTCTGAACTGTATTAAGGTGATCAGGACATTGTTGATTCGGTAGATAAAAATGATTTCATCATACCAATCTCCTGGAGATACTTCTTGAAGATAATAGTGTTGAGTTGTGAGATCAGGACCTGTCTCAGCCATCGTTTTTGTAAGCCCTTGTCCTCTCACTAATTTCATGGGTTGGATTTCCATATCATATTCCTGCAACATAGTCACCCATTTAGCTCTTCATTCACCTAACTCATTTTGCATTAACAACAGCTTTACTGCAGGATCAGGTACTATGGCAAAAACTTTATTCCTCAAAATATAATGCTTGAACTTTTTCACTGCTCTGACCAAAGCATAGGCCTGCTTTTCTACCTTATGATATCTTAATTCTGCATCCTTAAAAGGAGTACTCATGAAGGCTATAGGATGTTCATCGCCTTGATCAGACTTTTGAGTTAACATTGCAGCACAAGAGTGATCAGAAGCGAATAAATATATGTAAAAAGCTTTAGCATAATTGGGACTCACCAATACTGGAGCCTCAGCAATAGCCTTTTTAATTTCTACAAATGCTTCCTTAGCTTCTGCATTCCACTCTATTTTTGCTTCTTGTTTCAACATAGCATTCAATGGCTTAACTATCTCTGCAAATCCAGTGATAAATTTTCTTACAAAGTTAATTTTACCAAAAAATGACTTCATCTCCTTACTCGCAGGAGGCTGAATCTTCAAAATAGCCTGTATTCGCTCAGGGTCAATAGCAATACCCTGTTCTGAGATAATATGTCCCAACAACTTTCTTTTTGTGACTCCAAAAATACACTTCCTTGGATTAAGTGAAATACCAAACTCCCTGCATCTTTGGAACACTTTGTATAGATCTGTTATATGATCTCCTCGTTTCTTGGGAAAAAATTGTTAAATCATCCATGTAAATAATGATGCACTTACCAATTATGTCCTTAAAAGCAATGTCCATAGCTCTCTGGAATGTAGCTCCAGCATTGATCAACCCAAATGGCATCCTTCTGTAAGCAAAAATTCCCCATTTTGTAGTGAAGGCAGTCTTATGTCTATCCTCATACTGTACCATAACTTGGTTGTATCCAGAATACCCATCCAAAAAGGACATCATTTGAGATCCATTAACAATCTGAAGCACCTCATCCAGTGAAGGAACTGGATAATTATCATTTTCTGATGCTCTATTCATATTCCTAAAATCTACACATAATCTGATTTCTCCATTCTTTTTCCTTATCGGAACCAAATTCGCAACCCAAGTAGAGTGTCTTACTGGAAATATAATACGTGCTGAAAGCAATTTCTGCACCTCCTTTTGAATAATGGGTTCTAACAGAGCATTGATTGACCTCTGTCTCTGCCTAAATGGTTTGACATCTGACTTCAAAGGGATGGTGTGTGTAATGATTGAGGTATCATACGTTTTCAAGTCTTCATAACTCCAAGCTATTACATCACGATATGCATGTAAGGTATCGATAATCCCTTTTCTTTCTTCTGGAGTACATACCTTGCCAACAAAAACATTCTTCATGTCATCTGGTGTCCCCATATTATATGTTTCACACTGACTACTGAGAGACTCCCTTTTAGCTTGTTGCTCCTGATCTCTTATCTTATCCAAATCAAAAATTCGTTCAAGCTGCACCATACCTCTTGGAATAGTATTAGTCTTCAGATTAATGATTCCTCCAAAGTCAATTTCTGCTTCTTGAGGCTCTATCTCATCAATGACTTGGGAAGCAAACACATCACAGCTTGTAATAAAGTCCAAAATATGCCTATCGTCTTCAAATACCTGGAAATTAGTAACGTTATCAGGCACTGAAGGTACTAGAGTGAGCTCAACTGTAAATTTCTTCAACCCTGAAAGTGATAAAGGCTGCAAGGTGCTAGCAGCTTGTGCTAACGAATCTGCAACTTGATTATTATTTCGAGAAATCAACTGGATATTGAAGGCATCAAACCCCTCAATAAGATCCCACACTCTATGCCTATAATTGGTCATTCTCCTATCACGGCATGAATACTGTTTCCTTACTTTTTGATTACTAATTCAGAATCTCCGAAAACTTGTAACATTTTAACCTTCTTTCTTGATGCCATTAACAAGTCATGGATCAAAGCTTCATATTCAACAACATTATTGCATTGGAACTGGAGTCTGTGAGCAGCGAAGTAATTCTTACCTTTAGGACTGATTAATTCGAATCCTGCTCCAACACCCTGCTTAGATTTAGATCCATCAAATCTTAATGTCCAACAACCATCAGGTTCTCTTGGCTTTAATTTATCTTGCTCTTTGCTGAGGATTGGGGGCTTCTCAGGAGGCGTTGGGTTCTTACCCTTATCATTATTTGATTCTTCCTGCATACTAAGTCCAACGGTTGGAACTGGATCAATGCACTTTTGTAGCTATCAGATAGCAATCTGACACAAGTCACATTCCAACTCGGAATGAGAGGCATCATGGACTCTACACCAATTGGGAAGCAATAGTTCTTCAAAGGTCATACTTCCTTTCAACTATATTTTATCTTCCATACATTTGTGGATAAACTCCTGAAATTTATCCAACGGACTAAGTTGCCTATCCTCACTGTCATCCATCCCATCCCCTTGCTCAATCAATGTTCCAAAACTACTGTTCTCTGGGATGTGTTCATCTGAAGAATCCTGTAGCATGAAAACCTCTTCATCCTTTGTGACTGATGCAACTAGCACATAATTTCTCATGCTAACCTCGGACACCAACACCTCATTCGAAACATTCTGATATTCAGTGATTACATACTTCATTTGGGGCTCTCTTTCAATTTGGATCTAATTCGAAACTCCTTTCCATGGTAACCACATGTGAGAATGATCTGTAGATGTATACCCATTCAATGCCTTAGTGAAATCCTTGCCTAGAATCAGACCATAAGTATCAGGAATGTCAGCAACTTGGATATTGATCACTTGTTGCACCCTAGGATCTGATGCAAGCTGCGTAGGGATCATATTCAATTGTCCAACTACACTTACCTCTGTTTTTTCCAATTGAGTAACCTTCTTTTGAGAAGTTATAGGGGTAATACCTAATGCTTTGCAAACAGCAAAAGGCATAACATTCGTAGAGGCTCCTGAGTCTAGAAGACAATTATGCAAATTTTTTCCGAAGATACGAACGGAAATCGAGAAAGGTGGGTTTTCTGTCTTGCCTTGAAATAAACTCAAATGAGTGTCAGCTTGTGCAACTTGACCTTTATCTTTATCTCTCCCTTTGTCTATAGGTGGAACCTGACTTCTAGGTGCCTTGGAATTAGAAGACCTAGTAGCAGTCTCATTGGCAGTTACCCCTTGGGGCATTACATTTGAACTAAATGACCCAAAAACTGCATCCCTAATAGCAGGTACTCTTAATAACTCAAAAGCAGAAAGACTTACCTTTACTTTCTTGAATTCCTTAGTCATATATTCGCCTAATTGCTCCACATTCAGGTCAGCATGGGCTTCCTTGTAGCCACTGGCCTGCCTATCTTTGGACATTTCAGCAAGGTTTCCCTTTGAAAAGTACTATGTGGGTACATAAGGACACGGTGGATTATTACTAGCTTGTGGATCTGGTGGAGTATTAAAATTGTTGGGAGGAATAGAAGTAGTGAAAGGACCTCCAGCCTGTGGACCCCTGTTAGGTCTATTTCTCAAATCATATTTCTTAGCTGGTTGCTGAAACATCTGAACTTCTTCAATACTAACTTCCTCCTCGTCCAAGGGGCCATTATCATTCTCATTTTCCTCACTAAACAACTGGGAAATCTCATCTTCATTTAGCACCTGCTCTGCCTTATCCTCTTGGTCACCGGATTCTTCTTCTGGTTCATTTTCTTCACCTTTGGGGAATGGGGCATGATTAAGCACCAGCACTGGGGAATCATACGGATTTGAGGGTACAATTTCCTAACCGGTGGAATTATTCTCCACTTCATACTGAAAAATAGAAGTCGCAGTCTGAAATTCGGTACAGTCTAACTCAGAGTGTTGACTTGTCTTATGGAGTCTGCACCAACCAAATAAAGTTGCTTCTGCCAAATATACACCGTTTGGAAGCTTCTCCTGAGTAGAAGGTTGATCTAATGGGGTAGGAATCCCTCCATTATTAGGTCCAATATTCCATGACCTATTCTACCTAGGTGGTTGCCCTCTGTCAAATCCCTGTCCTCCTTGTTGATTTCTATCAAAATTCTGACCAGAATCTTGTCTTCTATCGAAATTCTGACCAGAAGCTTGTCCATTGTCATAGTTTTGATTTCTGTCAAAATACTGCCCTCTTTCAAAGTTTTTGTTCTCCCTGCCATAGTTAGATTGCATGTTCTTATGAGCAGCTTGAAGCTGGCTATTCTGATTTCTCAAATAAGTTACCTCCATATTCAACCTTTTCACTTGCTCAGATAACTCATCCAACCTCTCCTTATCTAGACTGTTAGGTGGTGCTGGATTAACACTACCAGAAGGATATCCAGGTATGCCTCCAGAACCAACAGCCTGATTCAAAACTTCTGAATTCTACAAATATGTAGGAAAACCAGCTTGTTGTTGATGAAGGGGTTGATTAGCTCTTTGCTGAGGATAAGAGATCATAGGTTGAGTTTGATTTAAAGGTGGACTTGGATGAGGAACCAAAGGCAATGAAGGCACAGGATTCATTATTGGAGCATGACTGGTCAAAGCCTAGTTAAGGGCTTGAATATGTCCAGGGTGAGCAGCAGGTCCTAAGGATGGTAAAGGTCCTAATAAGCGTTGCCTTAAGTCCGTGCTAACTTTCACAGCCTCTGCATACGCAATGAGCAAAGTATTCAGAGGATTAATCCTTTGTTTAAGGAAGGTGGCTATGAGGCTATCCAGGGCTTCAAGGTAAACTTCTAAAGCAGTATTTTCATTTCCAGCATAAGGTGCCTGGAGTCTGGTGTATGCTCGATGGAACCTATCATTGAATGATCCTATGGGCTCATTAATCTCTCTTTTAACTCTAGTAAATTGCAGATATAGCTCATTAGCACTGATGGGAATCTTGAACTTTTGCAGAAATGCAGTTTCTAATTCAGTCCAATTATGGATGGAAGCAGCAGGTAAGTGATTGTACCAATAAAATGCCTCTTCTCCTAGGGAATAAGGGAAAAACCTGCATGCAACATCCTCATGATTAATTCTTCTATCCCTCAGGCAGGTTTGGAGGATCCTAATATGCTCTTTTGTTGTTCTGTTGGGGTCATGAGTATGGAACTTAGAGCAAAAATGCTCAGGGTTCTTGGGCATGACATTGTAATTATTAAAGATCGATGGTGATGGATTATTAGCAAGGAAAGCCATTGGTGGGGGTGGAGGTGGTAATGGCTGATTTATGACTAGTTGTGGCTGTGGGATAGGAATTCCCTCAGAGTCAAATGAGGATGAAGATGATGGAGATGATGGAAGTGGGTGGGCGGATGATGATTCTTCCCCTCCTCCAGTCCTTCTTGACCTAGTAGGGGCTTGTAATTCTTGAAATTCTTCTCCTCCTGGAGTAGATCTAGTTCTTCTTCTAAGCCTCTCAGTAGATATGGTGTTTAGGAAACGCTCCAGCTTGCTTATTCAAGCCCTCCTAGTGCCAATCTGTTGATGGTGTTTTCTGCACAGCAACAACTCAGACAGAATATAATATCCTATCTCTTTTGAAAGGTAAATCTCTATGGGAAAAGAGATAACCCCAAGGTCTCTAATGTTAGGTCTTAACAATGCAGTGAAACAACTCAGTGATAAATGTGAAAATGCTAGTAATCACAAAGGGACCTTACTACAAGCAAATACTGGGCTTTGAATTTATCAAATCTAAACAATGAATTGATACTTGAATCTTTTAAAGGGAACCCAGATAATAAAGAAAGATCAAAAGATGAAGGTTTCAGAGATAATTCTAAGACTACTTTTAACTCTAGGACTGATAATGCCAAAGGATGAAATGCTCAAAATGGACCGATCTCTCATAAACTACTTTCTGTTTTAATCCAGACAAATCTGCAATTTCGCAAAAATAGTGCAATCTTCTGAGGTATTTAAATATTTTCAAATCACAAACATTCATTCAAGCAATCCTGAACAATTCCTTATAATTGAACTAAGCACAATTTTAAGTCCAGGCTAACTTTGCAAAGCAACTAACAATCAGTTAACTGCAAAAAGTATCGACTAGAGATCGCTACAAACATTCCAAACATGAAACCCTAAGCATCACCAAACTATTTAACTATGAACTTACAAGCAATTTTAAAGATAGAACAACAAGAACCATGCCAGATGAAGCTCCACAAGATAGATATCAGATCACAATATCCTTTCTTGTATTAAGTCATCCAAAATAGCAACAATTCCAGTTTTCTGTTACAATACTTGCTTGAAAATAAACCCTAATTCGCTCAAATGTGAAATCTTTATTCTACTTCTCTATGCGTATCATGTATCGCCTATCTATATCTAAATGAGGCAACATGCCTATTTTATAGAGAATCCCTAAGATAGGTTGGCCCAAAAATAAGAATTTACAATAAAACATGACCTACAAGAGGTTGGCCTCAAACGACATTCGAATATAATATGAAATGTGCAACTCGCACCAATTTCATCCAAGTCGGCCCAAGTATCAAAGGGTCGGTCCAATGCATGTGAGTAATGGGAAGCACAAATCTCAAGGTAGCCCTATATAACTACTTCCCATCCTTTTCCTTAGCTCGATCTTCTTCACCATGCACGGCCAGCAATACTCTGTCCAGCTCAGCAACAGGTGGCACAGGCAAAACCCTAACTCTTCTTTCAAGGGACCTAATATCATCCCTTGCCTGCCTCACTGTACCATCCCAATCAGCTCTATTAGTTAAGTATATGTCAATGACTGCAATATAGGTTGCAGCATCATCTAGTTGATGCTCAGTGACTGGTCCCTCACTAACTGGAGAATAAACATCTCTCCACCATTTCCAAAGTTGCTCCAGATTAAGATGCTTCGAAACAAACTTCTTCCTTCCTGTCATAATTTCAAAGAATGAGATACACTTATCATGAATATTAGTCAAAGTGTCCTCAATCTGTTTTCCTTGTTTGTGAATCTTTTTCAAGGCCTTCTGCCTCATCTGCAAGATTTCAAACCATTCCCAAGGTTCAGAAACCCTTGGGAAAGGAAGAATCCCACTATTTACTAGCTTATCCTCAGTAAACTCCATGATCGTTCTAGTTTTCTGCAGTAGATCAGTATCATCCTTGTCTTGAGCCAGCACAGTTTTCAACTAGTCCACCAATCTCATGGCATCCCCTCCAGTTGACAAGATATCTTTAATGGCAACATCTCCCTTAGTTTGAACCCCTTGCAACCAAGCAACTGTGGCAAGTGTGGTACCTTTCATCTTCTCAAGCTCGGAGATTGTTTCCTGAGGCAAGAAACCTGCGGCAGAGGAGGAAGAGCCAATGGATTGCAAGGGTTTCATCAACTCCTGCAAGTACTTCTTCAATTTCTCATTCTCTTTCTCCAACTCATGCCTGGTTTTCACAGCCTTCTTCAATCTACCCACAATTATAGCACTGGAGCCTTCATACTCCTCAATGTCTTGTTCCATAGATGCATGCCCTAAATCAATAGTCTGCACATGATAATCCTTGGCAGTTACATTATATCTATCTTTATCCGGAGCAAGGGTAGCAATGTGAGCCACTCTATTGCCTAACCCATCTCTCTCAATCCGAGACATGACCCTAGCCGCCTTCTTGATCTTTCCCTTTTCAACATTGGCCATTAAGTCATCCCAATTAGGAGGAGCATCCTCCACTATTACCAATTTACTTTTCAATTCTTTATTCAGCCAACTCAGAACAGTAGACTCAGTTGGCACTGTATCTTGCTTATCTTGCTCATGTTGGTTGTTATGAGCATTCTCCTCAACAGTTGGCATATTAGGGATATCCATGATTGGATTCTCCTTGTCTTGCAACTACTCCTCTACAACAACCTGCACCGGTGAAGGGATCTTAACTGGTATATCCTCCTGTTGAGGGGATTTGTTCAATTGCTCTCTCACAGGTGAATCTACATATGTTACCAAAGGGGACTGAATCACTTTATCAATTTTTGCCTCCGCATTATAAAGGTCTCCTTCCTAAATTCCTCCTCGCCCAAGTCCTTAGGATCTTCATCCTTCCTTGGCTCCTCTTGTACACTACCAGCATCTTGAGAAATGGAGACACTTGCCTGTTCAGCAATGGGAGCAGTCACAGGAACATCCTCCTTCATAGCAGCATCCCTTGGGGACAGAGTCCTTGACCTCCTCATGTATACTTGTGTTCTTTCCCCTGAGCTCTCCACCTCTACCACTGGTGGTTCAACCTCCTCATCAGCTTTAGGAGCCTCCTCCTACTTCTGTGATAGCTTCGCAAGCTGCCTTCTCTTTGTCAATGGAGGAGTAACATCTACCTCTTCCTTTTCTTCTTTGTCCTTTTCAGATTCTCTAATCGAGACATGCCTTCTTTTCTTGGCAATAGGTTTCCTCTGTTTACCTACCTCTGTCGCCTTCTCAGTTTGAACATCCCTAACCTGAATCTTGAAAGGGGAATCCACCTTTTCCTTACCTTTAGGATCTTGCTCGTGTGATTCCTCAGAAGCAAAATGAGACTCTAAGTCTCCCATTAGTTCATAAGTACATTGAACACCCTCACTCTCCAATTCCAGCATTTTGTGTTTCAACCACATTTTGGTGTACTTGATCACCGGAGTCATGATTTGATCCAATTTTGTTTTCTACTCTTCTAACCAGTCAATTTCTCCAACTGGCTTGTCTTTCACCGCCTCGAAGACATGACCTGGATTAAATTTCCATCCTCTTCCACCTGGTCAGGGATGGCCCTCACATTGTATAACCTTACCAAGTCCACCAACAACCTAGAGAATTTCTTCCTTCTTACTTCAAATTCATCAGCAAGGTTGACCCAATAATCCTCAATATTAACCTTATGACTGTACTCCCTACTGGCCTTCCTTTGTGCCTCACCAGTGATGTCAAACCTTGCTCTCTTGGAATGGAAAGAGAGACCAAAAGTACTCATCTCCTCCTCAGAAGCATGAGCAGACTGGAAAGGGGCATCAAGTTGACTTCAGTCATATTTATTGCTTCTTTGGAGGGTAGGACGTCCTTCTTGAGGTGTTTGACACCTCATCACCATTGGTCAACGGTGCTTTTGTTCATTCGTTGACTTCTTCATACGGAGACTGTTACATGCCTGTCAATCGTCAACTTACCGCTTGTCAGCAACTTGATGTACGCATGTTCTTCATTCTGCTTCCCTTAGGAGGGTTACTCCTTTTCATTTTGTCTGTGTTTCCACTTTGACGTGGAAGGTAGTGTAGTATTAACCGATGGCGGCTCTGTGTTGGGAATGACTACCTTCCATGTTCTTTTGCAGCTTTGAAGTTTTCCTTGATCTTTCTCAATGGAAGAGTGTTGTATGATGAAACCGCAAAGCTGGTGATGAAACCACGAAGTTTGACCACGATCACTCCAACCGTGAGAAATGCACATGAACTTGCTGCATGTGTAAAATTCCAACGGTTACCATCCTCTAAACTGGCCTTGGAAGGCGATCAGATATACGAGGTGAAACCATTATGGAACCTGTGGACTTGTTTCTATGCTTGTCGATCTGTCTAGATTGACCTTTGGGTGTGCTTGACGCAGATCGATGCCAATTGTTTTCAGAAAATCATGGAGTAAGACCATTTTGGTCTTCTATTCGTCTTGGGAGAACTGCGTTTTGAAAACCTTGAAGATTGACTGTGCACATGATGCTGCTCAGACAACTTTTTTTGGAACTACTAAAAATAGCCTTGCTGGGGGTAATTTTTATGAAAAATTCTAAGACATGGGTTTTGTTGAGAATAATTCTCTAAACAAACCCAGATCGTCAGAAATTCGGAAAAACGAGTTTTTTTGTGACATACAAGAGCCCTTCGGTGGCAGAGGCAGCGAGGCACCAGAAAGTGATTTTTCTCGGAAAAATCCAACACATGGGTTTTGTTCGTGCTTCAGAGCTGAACAAACCCAGTTTGTCTATTTTTCAAAATTATGACTTTTTTCGGAAACCCTAAAAAATAGGGGCAGCAGGGCTACTTTTTCTAGAAAAATCCAACATGTGGGTTTCGTTGAAAAAGTTGTGTTGATCATACCCAGTTGGCCAAATCTGTGATTATCTGTCGTTTTCTCGGACATGCAAGAATTTTAGATAGAAATAGACGAAGTAGACAGAAGGTGGATTGGAAGTTATCGGCTGTCAACCTGGAAGAATTATGCCTTTTGATGCAACCTTTGATAAATAGTCCCTCTGCGCAACAAATCTTCAAAAATATGAAGAAAGGTGAAAACCCCTCTGTTAGATCTTCAAAAATGTTGGAGAAGAAAAATATCCGTTCTTGAGCTCCTCAACCTGCAAAGAAATAATGAATAATGGATGCCTAGATGCTTTGATATGTCAATTTGGAGTTGCAAGCATCAATTGGGCATCCAACTCGTGATTGAGCCTGATTTGGAGTTCAAAAAGGTGATTTCCACTGATTGTGGAGTGGTTGGCCTCTTTTTGCCTCCAAAATTTGTGAACTCAAGTCAACATTTGCTTTTGACTTTCTTAGGCTTCCCTTTTGGAGTTTTGATCGTTTTTGCAGGCTGAAGTGCCTCTGTTTGATCTTCAATCCTGGCTGCTCGGTTGATCTTCGGCAATTGCTGACGGATTCGTTGTCGAGATGGGATCAGCTTGACGAGATATGCCTAGGAGAGATTAACTCAAAAAACTGAGTTTGAGCCTCCAGAATGAAGGGTGCCTTTCTTCAAGAGGGGCACCTTTTGGCTGTGCCTTAGTCAATTTTCATTGACTGTTCTTCGTTTTGGCCTTTTCAGACCCTCTATGCTTTGATCTGACGTTCCCGTTGATGGATGAGTCAAATGACTCTGCTTGATGATGCATCGAGTAGCCAACTCGGTCTTGCTCAGGATGACTAACTTCTCAGTTGGAAAAGACAAGTTTAGGTCCTTCAAGCTTAAGGGCGCCCCTGGCCAGCAGGGGTGTTTTTAGCTTTTGACTCGTTTTACTTATGCTGTGAACTGCTTGCCTTTGACCTCCTCTATCAGATGACTGATTTGTCAGAAGTTCTTGCTGATGGTTTCACTGGCGAGACTGGTCATAGCTGAGAAGATCATCCTGGGAGGCAGTAAAGAGTTTGACTGAATCTGGATGCCTTCAAGAAAAGGCACCTTTCCTCAAGAGGGGCGCTTTTACCCATGCCTTAGCCATTTTCTGGCTTGTCTTTCCAATTCTTCAATTTTGGCCTTTTCTGCTTGATCTCAACTCATGATCATTTGGCGTGTCTTGTGGACCTGCTGTCAGATTGATCACGTAGCTGGGAGGAAGCTGGAAAGATATCATGTATAGAGTTGTTGCTTATGGATTCATCTGGTGCTTGTAACTGAGGGGCGCCCCTGGCCAACAGGGGCACTTTTACCTTGAAGCTCTTTGTTTTGGCATCTTCATTGCTGATGGATCCTCCATACTTTGCTGACGGTTGGTCAATGATCCCTGAATCAGATGATTTTGTTGATTGTTTCGTTGTCGAGCCAGCATGAAAGTGAAGAGGATGATTGAGTCGAAGATGCCAAATGATTACGTTTGCCTTTTGAGATCCAAGGGCGCCTTTCTTCAAGAGGGGTGCCTTTTTCACCTTTAGACTATGTTTTGCCTTGGTAGCAAAACGTGCACCTTCCAGAGTTAGCCAAATTTTGGCCTTTTCCGTTTTGAGAATCTCCCTCGCTATTACAGCATCTTTTTGACCTTTTCCGCCATGGCTTCTTCGTTGAAGCTTTTGAGGTTTAGCTTTCAGCACCTGGTACTGGCCAATCTACCACTAATGGTTGCGGAGCTCCTAACTTTGTTCCTGAAAAATAGAAATAGACCCACCAGAGTAAAACATGTATTTTGATAATTCTGACTTGATCAATGTGATCGTGAAGGCAATTAACCCTATCAGAATTATTTTCAATCATTTCCGGGAAGGTCCTATTTTTAAGGGTTTCCTTAAAAATAGGGGCGTAAAACCCTAATTTTCATTTTTTCATAATTTTAACCATAGGTTCCTGGACAGAAACCCACAAAGACTTCATATTTGTTTTGACCTAAAACATATTTTCGATGGCATTTTTACATTGTTTAGCTCAATTTAAACAAAATGCCAAAAATTTCATTTTGGGTATAACAACTCACAAATGCGCCACTCCAACCTAGCAAGATAAACATTAAAGCACAGGTGCAAGCAAGCAAAACCCCAAAATAGAAAGGCCAAGACACCCAAAAGCCAAAAAACGAGGGTCCCTACTTTCAGTGGAGCGTGTGTGCAAAAACTACACAACAGGGAAACAGAGAGAGCGGCTAGTTTTTTTTTCATGCATAGTTTTATTGTACAAGGGTGTTGAGTCTGTGAACTCACATTTTTGCATTGGAGAGATAGAGAAGATATTTCTAATTTGTGAATTTGTTAATGTTTTTCTTTAAATTAAAAATGAACTTTGAGTCTTTGTGGTTACTTTCCAATCTATTTTTTGTTATTGCAAACTATGTGGATGTTTATTTTTGAGTCTTTGTGGTTACTTTCCAATGTATTTTTTGTAATTGCAAACTGTGTGGATGTTTATTTTTGAGTCTTTGAACTCAAATTAATTCATCTATTGTGAAGAATCTGCTGCTCATTCTTTTCTTGAGTATCATTTGTGGGTGTGGGATAAGTGGACTTTAAGTCATTTGTTTGCATCCATTTCATTTTAAATTAAATTCACCGCATCTATTTTATGGTTACGGGTAGATGTTAGTTTGCCTTTTCTACTTTCTGGTGAAAAGCATACCATGTTTTCATTCCTTGTACATCTTTTGAAGGTAGTTGCGCCTTGTAAAATTAGCAGAGAGCACTTGCAAATATCATTGCAAGTGACTCAACTGTTGGTCAGACTGTCATGGTTGTGGGCAAAAGAGCATAAAATTAAAGTGACAAATCTGTTAACCAACAGTAGGTAGTGATGATTTGATCCTAGGAGATGATTTTGTTGCTACCTCCATATTCATCTCTCCTATATTTTCAGTAGGATTGAGGTGTCATGCCGTGGATTTATTTCTTATGGTTGAGCAGGGTGTTTCATATGCTGCCCAAGATCGTGATTGGCAGTGATTTTGCTAATGTAGTCTTCTCTGAGTTGCATTAGCAGTATATTTTTCATGGCATTGACTTCAATCCTTTCCGGTATTTTAGTATGGGCTTTGATGATTTTTATTCTTTGGGGGTCCAAGATAAGGAAGTGCAGTTTGGGCATGTTGGTTTGGCAGTTATGATCAGTGTGGCGCAGTCAACATGGTGGTTCCTTTCTGAGACTCACTTGGAACCCGGGGATCACACTGTGTTGTAGTTTAGCTACCATTTGGGATGAGAAAGCTAGTGTTAATTTTCCAGAGTTTACTCCCATGGCACATAAGTTTGATTCTCTTGAAGCGCATTCTTTTGAGAAGTTGATCGAGTCTATGCAATATTTGATTACACTCATTACAAGAGGTTTTCAAGAGGTCTCTTGTGTTGGTATCCCGCAGGACAATGTTGTGAGCAAATGGTGCTACAGATCTCCTAGGTTGACTTGGGATCCTAGGATCGTTGTTGGATTCAATGTGGATCAGATTCTTGGTTGTAGGGTTGTATTGGCATTGCTTGAGGACAAGCAATCTTTGGGAAGGGCAGACTGTAATGTCCCCATTTTTGATATCCTTTGGGCTAGTCTAGTTCTAACACACTTACTATTTTTAGTAAGTACTATATTTAGTAACAAGTCTTGGAAGCAGTGTAGTGCAAGGTTTCCTGTTTGGGCAATGTGTGGAAATTGTCCGATGAGCTTTAATTTTTGTCCTTAGCAGTTGCTATTTATAGTAAGTCTATTTCGAGAAACTGATCTTAGGCCCATAGTATTCTCAACAGTGTTATTTATATTGTGGCATTGGAGAGCCTAAGGTTGGATTATTTAATATTTGTTTTTTAGCAGTCACTTAAGTTATTTTAATAAAAAAAAATTATAACTTAGGTGAGGGGGTAGGTGGTCATCAAAATGTACCTTAGTGCCTAATGAGATAGCATTTTAGAAGGTTTATGTAATGTCCCTTACCCAATTTGACCTAGAATTCACTTGTTGATTAGGTTTAGGGTTTCATCTTTTCAAATAAATGTTTACTTTAACGAAGTGATCTTGGATTGAAACCTGCATTCACAATATGAACCACATTTCCACATATACATATGCAATTATGAAGACATATGAGGAGTGCCATAGGTGGATCTGCCCTGAAGCCATCAAATAAAGCTCAAGAGGTTGTCCATCACAATCCCTCTTGCCTAGTGGCTTAGTACCTCCATACTCCACTCATCGCAACACCTCAAAAGACACTCATCCTATCAAGGGATAGGAATCATGGAATCCTTAAGTAGCCTAAGGTCTACCACCTCCTATTGCCCAATCCCTTGACTGGGCCTATGGGGCAGATACCTAGGTGGGACCCCCAACCTTCCATGGCCCAATCCCTTGCCTAGGGCCTATGGGGTTGAAAGTGGGGTTTTTAGACAATTTACTTAAACCATGGTTCACCCTTCCTGATAGGGTTACAAGCACAAAGAAGACAATCTTTACACAATCAACTATATCTACCTCCATCCAAGATTTATTTCATACCTCTAATCAAATATATTTTCATTTATCAATGGTTCTTTTAGTTCATCATTTCCTAAAATAATTCTCATTATGATAAGATTAAAGAAAGCATTATATCAATAATCAGATTAGCAATATCGATTTCTTATATTCAAAATATGTTAAATATTATTGCTAAGTGAGTACATCACCTCATCTGTTGTGTCTTCTCATGACTCTTTATTCCTTAATTGACTTCCTTCAATCTTACATTTGATTGGTCATAGGATAAAGATATACATAAATCTATTCGTTTCTATATTAAAGAATCATAATTCCTTATAATGCTCAATAATTGCTGCAAGCATCATTATATGGTATATATATATATATATAAAATATTTCATTTAATTTTATAATTATTCCTAATTAATTTCAATCTTCCAATAGTCACTTTATATGTCTACATCTATCTATACATATAATCACTTTACATATCTATATCTATCTATATATATATATAATATTAAACTTACTTCCCAAATATATTCTTAACAATAACACTTAATCAAATAAATCTCTCATACGGGGTTGGTGCCCTAGCTCGGTTGGCTAAATCTTTCCTATTGTAGGAGGTTGGTCACGACATTTAGTCTCCCCCACCCCCGTGGTACCAAAGGGCGTGTCGCACCAACGCCGCCGGTCACATTAAAAATTTTACCAAGCGCACTGCAATTTATAGGGGGTCGTGCTACCCGATTGCTGCAGTCTAAATAAAAAAAAAAAAATCTCACACGTTATTTCATTGTCCAATCTATTGCTTTATGCAGATTTCTATTTGGCTCCTTGATGCCCTCTTCAAATGATTGTACTCCTCTTATATATCTTCAAAGGTTGAGGGGAAAAGTCACCTCTTTATGACACCTCCCTTCAAAGCCAGAGCTGAGTTAAAACCCTTTTTATTTTATTGTTAATTATGGCTTTTTCAAGATGGATCACTACCCTTAACACATTAATCGTTGCTTTCTAAACTCATGTCCTTTTTATTAAGGGATCGCTGCCTATAATGTTATTTTTGCTTGCTGCTTTTATTAGTGTAAAGTCTGCCTTATATAAGTGTTGTTGTTTATGACCAATATATTACATGTTTTCTTATTTTAATATATAATTATATATATATATATATATTATCATATTTTATATTAATATAAATTGAATTTATTTTATGTTTATTATATATTATATTATATTATGATGCTTATAATTATGTTAATAATTAAATTGTTTAATATTTATTTTATATTGTTAATAATTTATATTGATAATTATAATATCATCTGCGATAATTATAACTAATTATAACTATAATAATATTTAAATTACAATTATTTATATTTATATTTTGGGTATTTAGTAAATTGCATTTCAATACTTCATATTTCAGTGTTACAATTTCGGGGACATGGCAGTTAAATAAGGCAAAATAGTTTCCTTTTGAGCAGGGATGCCTCCCTTGAGGAATATTTGATAATATTTTAAAGTATAAATTAAAATATTAAAAGACTACAAAGGACATTGGGTTTTTGTAGGGAAAATTACTCAAATTGGAGGTTGCCCTAATTTCTCCCTCCACTTCTATTTATTCTACATTTTGGCTCTCATTTGGTTATGATAGATTTGACAACTTAAGGAGACTCTACTGGATTGTTTCAAGTTTATCGTTTGCAACTGGTTGAGGACGGAAACCCTCATCTTTAGCAATGGTTTTGATGGTGAGAAATCCACCCTAGCTGGGTTTGTGGATGAGATCATCGAGATTTCCTTCTTGAGCAATTAAAGCAATTTTGTGGGTCTTCATTGGAGACAAAAATGCAGTTTCACGATTATATTCAGACAAGGAGTTGTGCAAGGTATTGAAGTTGAATGTGAATCTTTGAGCTAATCTAAGCGACACACTTTCTGAGTTTCAATCAATATTAAATCGTTGCATTTATCAATGGAATACATTTCTAAGGGCCGTATTGTTCATCAAACCCTAGGCGTTGAACTCTCTGCCCATTTTGAGCTATAACATGGTCATACTTGGGGCTTAGGAGCCTCATAACGAGGATGCATTTATCATATCCCTAAAATTGTGACACTAAAAAAATACATATTTAAAATATTTGTTGATGAATGGTAGCTTAGGTTAGATATAAATGATGATTGCTAAAAACATCATCATCATTTATATAAGATCAGATTGCTCTTCATATAAAATATTTCTGGAAATAAGTAATTTCGAATTTATAAAGCATGTATAAAATCGAAATAAATAAATGATGTTAAAATCTGCATTTAAATAAATCGGAACTCTTATCCGCCTTATATTGTAGGTTGTGTTAATGATACTAACGAATGTTAGTAGGTTCTCTTAGAACCCGCGCGCCCAAAGGGACACGTCCCGTGAGTGGACGTGTCTCCACTTGTGGAGACACGTCCTCTCATGAGAAGCGTCTCTTAGAGGCATGTCTCCAAACATATAAATAGCAGATCCCTCGTTGATATGCAAAACATCGAAATTTACTAATGTTCTGCAATCAGCACATTTAGTATAAAGAAAAGAAATCTGGAAATTAGTATCTTGACTTAGAATTCTCACACAGAATTTCAGACCTTAGTAATTACTTAGATTTCTTAGGATCCTATTTGATAAAGATTTGATTACATTTACATGGTATCAGAGCCAAGTTGTGTGAATCCAAATCAAATCCAAATATCAGATTGCTCTAGAAAATTCGTATTTTCTAAAATCGAATTCACATCACATTCTTCATAATGTCAAGTGTGATCAGATTTGAAGATCGTCTTGCAAGAGCAGACAACTTCACATCATGGAAATTTAGAATCATGATGATCCTTAAAGAGAATAAGCTAGACTCACTTGTGAGAAAAAATAAGAAAGAACCAAAGGCTGATCCTGAGAAAACTCAATGGATTGAAAACAATGAAAAAGCCATGAAAATCCTAGTAGATGTAGTTAGGGATCATATAGTGCCCATCTTAGCAAAACATGAAACTGCATATCATATCTCTTGAGAGTACCTATGAGATCAACAACACCAGTAGGACTCTTGCATTAAAGAGGCAAATCAACAATGCCCAAATAAACTAAGGAGAGTCCATTAATGCATACTTCATGAGGATCATTGAACTAAGGGATCAATTATCCACAATTGGATATCAGATTGATAGCAAAGAGTTAACTCTAATTGCACTAAGAGGCCTACCAAACTCATGGGAGTCATTTGTTCAAGGAATAAGTGCGAGATCTAAACTCCCTAAGTTTGATAGGCTAAGAACTGACTGCCTTCAAGAAGAAATAAGACTCTCCACAAAAGAAAATAAACAGAAGAACATAGATGAAGACATTCATGTACTCAACACAACGTCTAATAAAAGGAATAAGAAAAACTCCTACAAGAGGATCTTTTAAAAGAAAGAGAAATTCCAATGGAAAGGGATCTTACAAAAAGAAAGACATCTCTCAAGTGCAATGCTTTAGATGTGATCAATATGGCCACTATGCAATGAAGTTCCCTGACAGATCAAAGCAACAAGCATCTTTTGCCAAAGTAGGAAAGACAAATTCAGATCATGAATCTGAGAACTTTGTGTTCTATACAGCCTTATCTAGTCAAGTATCTAACAACACCCACAACTGGGTAATTGATAGTGGTTCCTCTAGACATATCACAGGATTCAGAGAACACCTAGACACTATGACTGAAAATTCTGATGAAGAAGTAACCATTGGAGATGATTCTGCACACCCTGTAAAAGAGGTTGGAAATTGCTCCATCAAACTGAAATCTGGTCTTTCTCTTCAACTCACTGAAGTCTTATTTGTACCTGGAATAAAGAGGAACCTAATATCCATCTCTGCACTTTGAAGACAATGGATATAGAGTTACATTTATGGATGGGAAAGTTCTAGCATGGCCTAAGAACTCAACTATCAAGAAAGCCCAAACCATAGGTGTAAGACAAGGGTACCTTTACAAACTATGCACTGAAGTTAAACAAGCCCTTACCCTTGACACCTTTGATTCAAATGAGATTTGGCATAGAAGATTAGGACACCTTCATTTCCATGCCCTACTTTCTGTGGAAAAACTTGTAACAGGCTTACCTAAGTTAAAACCATCTCATGAAGGAACTTGTAAAGGTTGTGCCTTAGGAAAGAATACAAAGGGATCATTTCCCAATAGTTTGAGCAAAACCCTAAATGTGTTAGAATTGGTTCAGTCAGACTTATGTGGACCCATGTTTGTACCCTCTAAAGCAGGATTTCTATACTATGTCATATTTGTAGATGACTTCTCTAAAAAAAACCTGGATCTATTTCCTTAAGTGTAAAGATTCAATAGAAATCCTCAAAAGGTTCAAAGAGTTCAAAGCCCTTACTGAAAACTTCTCCGGAAAGAAAATAAAAACCTTAAGGACAGACAATGGGAAAGAATACACCTCTGAAATTTTTAAAGAATTCTGCATGAGTGTTGGAATTAAGAGGGAGTTCACAGTTGCCTACAACCCTCAACAAAATGGGGTTGCTGAAAGAAAAAACAAAACCATTGTAGAAGCTACTAAGGCAATGTTGCTTGACCAAAACATTGAAACTTCTTTCTGGGCAGAAGCCTCTAGGACTATTGTCTATATCCAAAATAGATGTCATCATTTTCATCTTGATAACAAAACTCCTGAAGAATCCTTTACCGGCATAAAACTTGACATTAGTCATTTTAGGATTTTTGGTTGTCCTGTCTATATTCATATGCCCAAAGAGAAGAGATTCAAACTAGAACCTTCTGGAAAGAAGGGGGTATTTGTGGGTTATAGTGAAACCTCCAAAGCCTACAGGATATTCATACCTGGGCAGAAACAAATTGAATTGAGTAGAGATGTCATCTTTGAAGAAGACATTGCATTCAAGAGGGCAAGAAGTTCTAGTGAGATAGAAACCTATTCCCCTAGAGTACCTGAAATGGAACCTGCTCCTAAGATTCAGAGGGAGCATCCTAAGGAAATGCCACATGAACTTCCTTCTACTTCAGATGAGAATACAAATGACAACGGCAGAAAGAGACCACTTTGGGCCAGAAAGATGATCAAAGAAGTCAAGGATCATGCAGCACCCAAACGAACGTTCAAGGAAAGCAAAAGACCCAAACGAATCTCTAGCTATGTTGCTCTAATGAAAAATATCATAAACTCGGAACCTGTCAGTGTTACAGAAGCTTTCCGACATCAAGCATGGAAGGATGCAATGATGGAGGAATATCACTCCATTCTAAAGAATGATGTATGGGATATAGTGCCTAGACCGAAAGAGAAATCTGTTGTTTCTTCCAAATGGCTATTCAAAATCAAGCATGTTGCTAATGGCAGTATAGAAAAACATTAAGCACGTTTTGTGGCAAGAGGTTTTTCTCAAAAAGAAGGCATTGATTATGAAGAAACATTTGCACTTGTTGCCCGTTACACATCAATAAGAGCAGTACTAGCCATTGTTGCAGCTAAAGGCTGGAAGATCCATCAAATGGAAGTGAAAATTGCCTTCCTGAATGGAACCATTGAAGAGGAAGTCTATCTGGAACAGCCTGAAGGTTTTGTGATACATAAACCTGACTCACATGTGTGCAGACTGAAGAAAGCCCTCTATGGACTTAAACAGGCTCCCAGGGTCTGCTATGAAAGAATTGACAGCTATCTCCTAGGACTAGGATTTTCCAAAAATGATGCTGACTCCAATCTCTACTTCAAGGTAATCAAAGGTGATATGCTAATAATTATTTTATATGTTGATGAACTGCTGATAATAGGAGAAGATCACCTCATTGCTCAAGGAAATCAGGATCTAATTTCTGAATTTGACATGAAAGACTTGGGCATTCTACACTACTTCCTAGGTTTGGAAGTATGGCAAAAATCAGAGGGCATTATACTAGACCAAGGGAAGTATACTATTGATATTCTGAAGAGATTTGGAATGTTGGACTGTAGACCAATGTCTACACCTATGGAAACCAACCTTCACAAACTGAAAGAAGCAGCAACAGAATCCAAGTGTGCAGATCCAACCCTTTATAGACAGATGATTGGATCCTTGATGTATCTGGTTAACACCAGACCTGATATTTGCTATGCAGTGAATGTTCTCAGCCAATTCATGTGTGAGCCAAAAGAAATTCACCTAATAGCTGTGAAACATATTTTGAGATATCTTCAAGGCACTATTGGATATGGTCTTCTTTACAGAAATAACCAACTAGATCTACATGGGTACTCTGATTCAGATTGAGCTAGAAGTGTAACCGATCGGAAAAGCACATCAGGATGTTGCTTCAGTTTAGGATCAGCTATGATCTCCTGGATTTGCAGAAAACAGTCTTCAGTTGCACAAAGCTCAATAGAAGCTGAATACATTGCAGCCTCTATGGGAGCAAGAGAAGCAGTTTGGCGTCGTAAATTGCTTGTGGGACTCTTTGGTGAGCCCTTGAATCCTACAATTATTCATTGTGATAATCAGAGTTGCATCAAACTCTCTGTAAATCCTGTCTTCCATGATAGATCTAAGCACATTGAGATCCCCTATCATTATGTAAGAGATATGGTGGAAAGGAAAGTGATCCAGTTGGAGTATGTTAGTACAAATGATCAAACTGCAGACATTCTCACCAAGCCTCTCTCCTGAATCAAGGTAGAGCACTTCAGGAAGAAACTTGGTATGGTTGAAATGTAATTTGATATTTATGTTTGAAATACAAATTGTTTATAAATTGTACTAATATATAAAGATGTTTAATGTGTAAACTCTTTTGTCATGTGTGTGACTCCATGACCTTATGGGCCTACTCCCCCTGTGTACATTATTGAAAGGTGACGATCTTTCTAATAATGAACACTTGTATTTGACATTGTAAAGTGACGACTCTACAATGATAAACTATCATGATAGATATCATGTGACTTGATATCTGTGGACATGTCATGATAGTATCTCTTGGACACTTTGATGGATATCATGGGACTTGATGTCACCTGAAGATCATTGTGATCCTTAAGAGATAATCATGGTGGGTATTTATATCCGTGGATATGCCATGAATTATGGTAGACATCATGTGACTTGATGTCAGTGCACATACCATAATGAAGATGTGTTATGAAGAATGTCATGTGACTTGACAATATTGAGAAAACATATCATATCTGCGATATCACGTGTAAAGGTGATATCTCCACTTATTTGATTTGAAATATCTTCCCTAGCTAAGAGGGAGTGTTGATGAATGGTAGCTTAGGTCAGATATGAATGATGATTGCTAAAAACATCATCATCATTTATATAAGATCAGATTGCTCTTCATATAAAATATTTCTGAAAATAAGTAATTTCGAATTTATAAAGCATGTATAAAATCGAAATAAAAAAATGATGTTAAAATCTGCATTTAAATAAATTGGAACTCTTATCCGCCTTATATTGTAGGTTATGTGTTAATGATACTAACGAATGTTAGTAGGTTCTCTTAGAACCCACACGCCCAAAGGGACACGTCCCATGAGTGGACGTGTCTCCACTTAGAGGCGTGTCTCCAAACATATAAATAGCAGATCCCTCATTGATATGCAAAACATCGAAATTTATTAATGTTCTGCAATCAGCACATTTAGCATAAAGAAAAGAAATCTGGAAATTAGTATCTTGACTTAGAATTCTCACACAGAATTTCAGACCTTAGTAATTACTTAGATTTCTTAGGATCCTATTTGGTAAAGATTTGATTACATTTACAATATTAACCATTTGATATCATTATAATTATAATTGTCAAAGACAATATTATAATTATAATTATTATATTATAAATATTAAAATATAGATACTAATAATTTAATAAATATTAAACATATATAAATTAATATAAGAAAACACAACATAAAATAATATTATCATCAATAATAACTATGATCATTACAATGGATAAACGAAGAGACATAATATTATAAAATATAATAAGGGACATTACAGGATAAAATTGAAATTGCCTACCTCCAAAAATGTAATACCCCCACTTGATCGATTATAGAAACTTAATAAAAATAAATAAGTGTAAAATAAGGCTAAGAGGGGCGGCAGTCTACCACAAGGAAATAATACTAAACTAAAATGCAAGCCGACTTATGAAGAGGACCGATTCACTCGTTAATCACTCTAATAAACAGGCCGAATTGTTATTATTGACTCTTCATAAGGGTGTGACTATTGAAAGGAAGGGTTGTGTCACTTGGATGAAGTGAAGTATAAAAGACCATAATTTACCAAGCATGAAGGCATCGATCAGTTTGGAATTTACTTCAGTTTACTATAGAGATTCAAGGTCGCTCCAAAAGGGGGGGGATCCAATCCTCCTCATGGCTGCATATTATTTTCCATTATTTCAGACACACAGCCCAAATCAAGCACATGGTTTAAACAGCTCTGATCAGATATAGTGACTATCTAGACACTAAATCATCCCATCATCGAATGAATGCAAATGTATAAAAGATTCAGACACAACATCAAGTTATAGTGTCTATTCTATACAATTAATATCAGTATAACTACAGATCGTATATCAGATTCTATATTTGATAATTACTTATCTCTATCAGCACATTCCTCCATTGATTCATTCATTTTAATCTCACTCACCTCTTAGTTTATAAGAGTATAGTGCAAATCAAGGTTGAATCCATAAGGGGACATTACAAGTGGTATCAGAGCATAATCATGTGATCCTGTGAAAGAATGGTTAAAGGAAACTTACGAAAGAAGACACCTTAGGAACAACAGCAATCAAAACAATACTATGGGTGACCAGATGAGAGACGAACTTAGGGCCTTTATGGAAAATAATGATAGGAAAACCCAAGCTATTATTGAAGAAAATGAGAAAACAACTCAAGCACTGCTTTAGGCAATACAAAACATGATCACCACCATGGGTACTCTTAGACCTCACGAAGAAAATAGGAGGGAAAACACCCCAAGCCAATCCGAAAATAACAACCCCTCAAAATCTACGTCTAGGGTAACTCAGCTACCCTTCCTAGCTAGGGAAGGGCCCCTAAGGGAGAATGAGGAAATAAAGGCACAAGAACCAGATTGGGGACATATTGCTGATTACAAGACTTGACCCAGAGGTTAAGAGGAGTATTCCCCTTTATTGAATATTGTGAGGCTAGAACTAGAGGACCGCACAAAAGGGCAATGAACCAAACTAACAGAAATTTACAACACAAAGTGGGGAAGCTATCACTTCCAAATTTTGATGGATCAAACAAAATCACAGCACATGCATGGATACAAAAGTTATACACTTACTTAACCCTTAGCCCTATGACAGAAGAAGACACCATCCAATTTGTCGTCTTACATTTAGAAGGGGTGGCCCATGAATGGTTGCATCATGGTATCCACACCCAAGGGCACCAAAATGTAATATCCTATGATGAGTTCACAAAAAAGCTTATAAAACAATTTGACAGAAGGCACCCATAAAAAAGACTTCAAAGAACTAACTCAACTTAAACAACATGGGTCTATTGAGGACTACATAGCAGAATTTCAAAGAATTTCAGTTAGGGTTCTAGGGGTTGATGAGGATAGACTTACCTACCTTTTTGTATAAGGATTAAAATATCCAACCCGAGGATTGGTAAGCATCTTAAAACCCACCTCCCTGGAAGATGCAATCGATAAAGCCCTAACCCTAGAAGACACAACCTCAAAAGATAGAACAAGAAATCTCCCTACGAGGATAGTACCACAAGATAAAACCATCATAAGGGAAAATGGTTTCGAGAAGCCATATCTCCCTTACAACGAACATGAGGAACTAAGAAGGGCCTTTGTTTCGACTGTAAAGCAAAATGGGACAGAGGGCACATCTGTGGGCAAGATGAAAAGAGATGTGTAAAATGCAAATAAGTATGGAGGACAAGACACAAGTGCAGGGAAGGCATGTGCTTTTTAAATGCAAAGAAGAATGGACACCCGACCATGCATGTGGACGAAAAAGGGGTCAAGCACACCATATTGAAGCAACACACAATCAAGATAAAGAAGGACCAAATAAAAGAATAAGATACGAAGAAGAAAGTAAGGAAGGGAGCAACTCTTCCAAGAAACGAGTTGAAGGAATGAAACTCTTGCAAGGAACCACACCCTTCTTACCATGATCGAGAGGAACTAAGGAGGAAGGAATTTGTCTTGATTGTAGGCATGTACGGAAACTAGGGCACCACCGCAATCAAGAGACCTTACAAGGATATTGCAAAGGGAGACAACAATGAAGTCCTCTTCTAGATATGCCACCCTGCAAGGGACAAGATGAGCCCACATGGGCCAAGGGGGTACTTGCCTCTGGGGTATCTGAGGGTACTGCCTTTGGGTCTAGAGGAGTTGAGCCACCGGGAGAATGAGGTCCCCTTCTAGATACGCCACCTAGGAGGGGACAAATTGAGTCCACATGGGCCAAGGGGTACTTGCCTCTGGGGTATCCGAGGGTACTACCTTTGGGTCTAGAGGACTTGAGCCACCAGGACAATAAGGTCCTCTTCTAGATATGCCACCCAGGAGGGGACAAGTTGAGCCCACATGGGCCAAGGGGGTACTTGCCTCTGGGGTATCCAAGGGTATTGCCTCTGGGTCTAGAGGAGTTGAGCCACCAATGAGGTCTTCTTCTAGATACACCACCCAAGAGGGGACAAATTGAGCCCATTGCATCCTATAATGGAGGACATTGCATCCTAAAATGGAGAACCTTTGTGTTCTATAATGGAGGACATTGCGTCCTATACTAGAAAACCTTTGTGTTCTATAATAGGAATAAGTAGACCCAAGGGTGCCAAATCATAAGAGAAAGGGCAAGGGTTGGCAAGATGGATCCTAGGCTCCCCATCAGGTCATGCTTCCCCATACTCTCTTATGGTTGAACCCTCCAAAGGTATTAGAATGCTTCCCAATCAACCTAAGGATTGACAATGAGTTTACTAACATTTAATAATCTACTACTTACTATTATTGGGGTGAATGATTATGATCGGCCATCTAGTATGATTATGGTAAATGGCTCTAATTTGTGTGCAAACCTTCAACCTAGACCTCAATAAGGTGGGAGGTGTTTTGTAACGCGTGTTTAAGGATATAAACTTAGAGCATTCCCATTTGGGAGGCTAAGGTGTTTGATCACCCAAATTTTAAGTTGCTTGAGGACAAGCAAATTTGGGCAAGGAGGGCTGTCATATCCCCAAAATTGTGACACTAACAAAATACATATTTAAAATATTAACCACTTGATATCATTATAATTATAATTGTCAAAGACAATATTGTAATTATACTTATTATATTATAAATATAAAAATATAGATACTAATAATTTAATAAATATTAAACATATATAAATTAATGTAAGAAAACACAACATAAAATAATAGTATCATCAATAATAACTATGATCATTACAATGGATAAACAAGGAGACATAATATTATAAACTAAGTTACCGGGTTCGGCCCTGGGAGGCCCGGGTTCGATTCGGGTTCGATCCGGGTTCGAAATTCGGGTCCGGTTCGCCCTAATTCGCCCAGGGTTCGAAAATCTGCCTGTGGGTTCAAACCGGGTTCGGAACCCGGACTGTGGGTTCGACCAGGGTTCGAAAAATTCGAACCCGATTCGAACCCGGGTAGAATTGAGCGCCCAGGCGGACGGAAAAGCAGAAATTTGAATTTTTTTAATAATATTTCGAGTCTTTGTTGACTTTTTAGTATTTTTTTATTCTTTCTAACCCTAATATGTGCCTCTAAAACATGAAATAGGTAAAGTGATAGTCATTTACCAATTTGTGAATGAAAAAAAAAGATCTTTTGCCTCCATTGCTGAACTTTCTCTTTTGCTTGCACAAGCTTGAATAGACTTGAAGATCTTTTATGTTTGAACTTCGATGATTTGAGTATAAAATGGCGGTGTATTTTTCATTTTTGCTATGTTATTTAACTATTAATATGGTGGTGTATTCTGAACTTAATTACTGCTGCAAATCTGTCTATATTTCTGATTTTTATATGTTTTTGTATTGAACCCAAATCGAACCCAAATAAAAAAAAAAAAAATCCCGAACCGGCGAACCGGGTTCTCGAACCCGAACCCGAACCCAAAACCGAACCGGTAACTTAGATTATAAAATATAACAAGGGACATTACAAGATAAACTCGAAATTGCCTACCTCCAAAAATGTAATACCCCCACTTGATCGATTATAGAAACTTAATAAAAATAAATAAGTGTAAAATAAGGCTAAGAGGGGCGACAGTCTACCACAAGGAAATAATACTAAACTAAAATGCAAGCTGACTTATGAAGAGGACCAATTCACTTGTTAATCACTCTAATAAACAGGCCGAATTGTTATTATTGACTCTTCATAAGGGTGTGACTATTGAAAGGAAGGGTTGTGTCACTTGGATGAAGTGAAGTATTAAAGACCATAATTTACCAAGCATGAAGGCATCAATCAGTTTGGAATTTACTTCAGTTTACTATAGAGATTCAAGGTCGCTCCAAAAGGGGGGGGGTCCGATCCTCCACAGGGCTGCATATTATTATCCATTATTTCAGACACAGCCCAAATCAAGCACATGGTTTAAACGGCTCTGATCAGATATAGCGACTATCTAGACACTAAATCATCCCATCATCAAATGCATGCAAATGTATAAAAGATTCAGACACAGCATCAAGTTATAGTGTCTATTCTATACAATTAATATCATTATAACTACAGATCATATATCAGATTCTATATCTGATAATTACTTATCTCTACCAGCACATTCCTCAATTATTCACAAGCATATAGAGGGAAAGAATCAAATCAATTATAATTGTGAAGATTATTCTTAATCATAACAAGATTTATCCATTGATTCATTTATTTTAATCTTGCTCGCCTCTTAGTTTATAAGAGTACAGTGCAAATCAAGGTTGAATCCATAAGGTGACATTAGAGCATTCATCTCTGAGGAAGAGCGACTATCTTGTGCAGCCAGTGAGCTCTTAGTTTCAGTCTCAGTCGCCTTTATGGAGGGCGTTCAGAATTACCAGACCTGCACACTTGCTTTTGTACTCATACTTGGCCTTGCTTCCATGCCTGTGGCTCCCACCTGCAGCTACATTGGGAACTGGAGTATTCTTGCCCTGTAGAAAGAGTGATAGAACAGTTCTGGAGCATGGCGTGCTGAATTCTGGAAGTTCTGGGCAGTTGGAAGCAGTTTCAAGTCACTGTGGCTCAAGGCGCCTTATATTCCAGGTCTGAGCTTGTCCATCGTGCTATGTTATTTCAGATTTTATTGAATGTAATACCACACTTTTGTTGAGAGTCTCTGTATCTGCTGTTATAGACAGCTAGCATGAAAAGGAATGTAATTTTGGTTCCAGTCTGAGACTCTATAATCAGAGCTATATGCTGTTACAGTCAGTGGATGGTAGTATTAACTGAAAAATCAATACTGTACAGTCATTAATGGCTGTTGGTTAAATGCTGGTAAAATCTGAGTGTTAAATCTCTTAAAAAATCAGCCCTTTTAGTACTCAGAAATTGTCTTTTGAGGCTTAGAAATGTATACCTGAGTATGCTCAGTGCTTTCAGTTCAGTGGGAATGTTTAGCTTCAGTTTTGAGTCACATGATTTATGCATTCATTGTTATTGTAATGGATTCCTATCACATTTAGATTTCAGTCATACTGCAATCTGTTAATAAACAGTTCACAGTCTGAAATAACATTTGTATGAAGTCTGTGATGTAATATTGGTCATGATTACATTGTATTTCTGAAGATAATGCTATGATGAAAATCAGTAGTGGAGTTTGGGTTGACAACTACTTGTTTAGCCATTGTAATGCTCAATCAATACTTATAATTCTCAATAAGATATAGTAGAATGAAGTTCAGATTTGATCGTCAAATTAAGTTATCAAAACATTGTAAGTCAAGACTCAGAACAGGGTTGGCCATTACAGTTTCTAGGGTTTTTTTGTGAGATAAGCTGTGTGATTTTTTCCGTGATTTTTCCCGGTTTTAAACAATTTTTACTGCGATTTTATTGGTTTCAAACTAGAAAAAATTGTTGACTGTTGTAGTCAACGATTTTTCCAAACTCTGCAACTTTTTGGGGAAAAATCAGCAAACCCCTCGATTTTATTAATATCACAATTAGTCGTGATTTTTCGCTGTTTTCTACCTCTTTGGTCCACCCTACCCAAGATTGATTGTCCTCAAGCACTCACAAGCTAAGATTCTCTTTAAGTTACCAAGATCTGAATGGTGTATTTTTGGAGTAGGCCTTGTTGTGCCTTGCACACATGCCCCGTTGTTAAATGAGAACCCCTTTTTTCTTTTCCTTAGTTTTTCTTGCTTTTTGTGTTTAAGGTTAGTGTGCTCTAGGTTAGTTTTGTTGATGTTTAAGAGCAGCGTTAGTATCTTCTTCCAGCGATCTGATTCTTCATATGATAAATTAAATAATAGCTAGAGCTATTTAATTTATACGATTTATTTGAAGAGGTGCCTTATCAAAAATATAATCAAAAGATAATTAAAAAGTCATAATGAATAATTATGATTAAATATTAAATAAATCGCTTTTATGAAAAAGCGCGATTTTCTCTTGTGGCCGACTTGTTTATGAAAAGTCACTTCTTTTGGGACGACCTCCTTCTTGAAGGGATGTGATCTTTCCTTCACTTGTGTATATATACAAGATGTTCTCATTCATTTGATCATCAAGTTCATTCGAAGCAATCAAGGAGAAGTGTGATCTGAGCAGCAGATCGAATCTTGTAGCAGCAGATCAATTCAAGGAGAAACACATTATTTGTATCTTTGCATCTAGAAGAGGTGTTGTTCATTGTATCTTTCAGGCATTGTGTTTGTGCCTAATTTGTAAGCAGATTGTTGCTCTTATTATTATCAATATATAGGAGATATATTGGCTGGGTTTTTCTCCCTCAGGTTGGAGGGTTTTCCTAGGGTATTGGCTATGTTCTTGTGTTGAATTTGAATTAAATTTTTGTGCTATTAATCTAATCATAAAATTAACATGGTATCAAAGCGGGTTTGAAGAAGATCACGATCAGATTTGTGTTTATTACAGCGATACCCTTATTTTATTTCTCATCTTTATTCACCTCTATCTCTCCGTCAAAATGGTGAATGGTCTTAAAATTGAAGATAGGCTTGAGGGAGCATCAAACTTCACTTCATGGAGATTCAGGATCATGCTCACCTTGAAGGAAAGCGAATTGGCAGAGTTTTTGGAGAGCTCTGCCCCCAAGCCTACGGATGAGGAAGAGAAGGCCCTATGGAAGAAAAAAGATATCTATGGAAGAAGAAAGATATTAGGGCAAAGAAGATGTTAGTTGATTTCGTGAAGGATCATATTGTTCCTATTGTCTCCAAGTTAAAAACTGCGATAGAGATGTTCAAAACCTTGGAGGAGATGTACGAGATCAACAACACCAACCGGGCTCTTGAGCTAAAGCAACAACTCCATCACTTGAAGATGGCGAAGGGAGAATCTGTCATTGCCTACTTCATGAGAATAACCGAATTGAGAGATCAGCTCTCGTCTATTGGGCATGTTGTCGATAGCAATGATTTGACCTTGCTGGCTCTTAATGGTCTTCCTTCATCTTGGGAGTCTTATATTCAGGGAATCAGTGCAAGATCAAAACTTCCCAAGTTTGATCGGTTGAGGGCAAACTGTATTCAAGAAGAATCTAGGTTGGCTGCAAGAGGTATTGGGCAAAGCTCCGTTAATCAAGAAATTCAAGTTCTTGCCACTCAATCCTCGAAGAAGAAAGGGCAAGATGGGAAGAAAGGCTATTTCAAGAAAAATAGAGATAAAGGAGCTAATGGTAGCCCCGCATTTAAGAAGAAGAGGGACCTCTCCAAGGTCCAATGTTTTCAATGTGACAAGTATGGTCACTTTGCAAAGGAATGTCCTACCAGGCCTAAGCAACAGGCTGCCATTGCAAATGTCAATGAAGCCTCCATGCAGAAGGATACAAGTGAATACCTATTCTATTCAGCCTTGTTAAGCAATGTATCTACCAACACCAACACTTGGCTGATTGATAGTGGTGCCTCTCGCCACATCACCGGATTTAGGGAGCATCTATCTAATTTGGTGGAGAAAGATTCTAGCAAACAAGTCATTATTGGAGATGATGCTAGTTATTTTGTTAAAGGAGTTGGGACCTCATCTCTTCACTTGGATTTCGACGATTCCTTGCAGTTGGATGATGTACTATTGTTCCAAGCATTAAGAGAAACCTTGTTCCCATCTCAGCCTTGGAAGACAAGGGTTATCAAGTTGTTTTTTCAGAAGGCAAAGTTCTCATATGGGCAAAGAACTCCAACATCAAGACTGCTCGGGTGATTGGAGTTAGACATGGGTGTCTCTACAGGCTATGCACTCATCCTATTCAGGCTCTAGTGCATGACTCCTCAAGTTTGTGTGATCTTTGGCATCGAAGATTGGCTCACCTTCACTTTCGAGCTCTACCTATTATGGAGAAGATGATGACCGGCTTTCCTAAATTCAACCAAAAACATGAAGGAACCTGCAAAGGCTACGCTTTCGGTAAGAATACAAAAGGTCCATTCCATAGTAGTGAAAATAGATCCAAATGTGTTTTAGATCTTATTCATTCTGATTTATGTGGTCCAATGTCTGTTGCATCTTCGAGTGGTTTCTTGTATTACATTATTTTTATTGATGACTACTCTAGAAAGACCTGGATTTATTTCTTCAAAACTAAAGAATCTGAGGAGATATTAGAGAGGTTCAAAGAGTTCAAAGCTGAGGTGGAGAATTTGTCCGGAAAGAGGATCAAGGTCTTGAGATTTGATAACGGAGGAGAGTACACTTTTGTTATCTTCTGTAACTTTTGCATTGAAGCAGAGATTAAGAGAGTGTTCAGTGTTCCTTATAATCCTCAACAGAACGATGTTGCGGAGAGAAAGAACAAATCTATTGTGGAAGTGATCAAAGCCATGATTCATGACCAAGACCTGCAAATCTCTCTTTGGGCTGAAGCATCCAGGATTGCTGTCTATGTCCAGAATAGAAGTCCTCACAAAATCTTGCAGAGCATAACTCCTAAAGAAGCATTCTCTGGGGTGAAGCCTAAAGTAAGTCATTTGAGGATCTTTGCGTGTCCAGTGTATGTTCATATACCAAAGGAAAAGAAGACAAAGTTGGAACCTTTTGGCAAGAAGGGAATTTTGGTAGGCTACAGTGAGACATCAAAGCCTTCAGAATATACATTTTGGGTCATAAGTCAATTGAGATCAGTAGAGATGTCACATTTGAGGAGGATGTTGCATTCAGGAGATCCAAGGGCACTCATATGGAGATCGATGAAGAAGAGCCTCCTCGAGATATGGAAGTTGACCATGTTCCTGAGAATCAAAGGGAGGCTCCAAAACCCAAAGAAGATGATGATCCAGTCGAGCCCTTGGAGCCTACTGATGGGCCTACAGATATTGTGATTGGAAGGAAAAGACCTCTTTGGGCCAGTAAAATAATGCAGGAGGCAGAAAGTTTTGTAGCCCCGAGAGGAACTTTCAGAGAAAGTAAGAGACCTAATAAGTTCTCCAGTTATGTAGCCTTGATGAGTCAGATTATTGAGTCAGAGCCTTCCAGTGTTGAGGAAGCTTCTAGTCAACAAGTTTGGAAAGATGCTATGTCTGAAGAGTATCAATCCATACTTAAGAATGGTGTTTGGGACATCGTTCCTAGACCCGAACGCAAAACTATGGTGTCTTCTAAATGGCTCTTCAAGATCAAGCATGCGGCTGATGGGAGCATTGAGAAGTACAAGGCCAGATTCGTGACTGGAGGGTTCTCCAAAAAGAGGGAGTTGACTATGAAGAAACCTTTGCTCCAGTGGCTCGGTATACTTCTGTCAGGACCATTATTGCTATTACTGCATCTAGAGGATGGAAGATTCACCAAATGGATGTAAAGACAACCTTTCTGAATGGTGTAATAGAAGAAGAGGTTTATATTGAGCAACCCAATGGATTTGAGGTACATGGGAAGGAGTCTCATGTTTGCAGGCTGAAGAAGGCCTTGTATGGTCTTAAGTAGGCTCCTCGTGCTTGGTACGAAAGGATTGATCGTTACCTATTGAGTTTGGGTTTCTCAAATAATGATGCAGATTCTAACCTTTACTTCAAGGTAATAAATGGTGAAGCATTGATTTTGGTTTTGTATGTTGATGATTTGATTATCACTGGAGAAGAACACCTCATTCTAAAATGTAAGGAGTTAGCTTCTGAGTTTGAAATGAAGAATCTTGGTCTCATGATTTACTTTCTTGGCTTAGAAGTTGGCAATAGTCAGATGAGATGATTCTAAGTCAAGGAAAGTATACCATTGACATTTTGAAGAGGTTTGGTATGATTGATTGTAAACCTATGTCTACACCTATGGAGACCTATTGTGACCTATTTCACACATCGCCCCATTGCAAATGGGGACCCCCAAGTTTTGGTTTCGCCCTCTGCATTGCTAGTTTGGAGTTCAGAATTTGAGTGGTCTTTTTAGAGTCAGTCCGGCCAAGTTAAGAGTTTGAACCCGTTTGTATGCCTAAACGTCATGGGAGGGCTCAGAAGGTCTAAAAGACGAGGATCGACTGTGCTTTTGGTCATTTCTGACACTTCCTTTTCTTAGGGATTTTGCTTTTTTGCTTTTTGATTTTTTCATTTTTGGCATTTTTAGGCCATTCTGGAGTTCCTATTTTTTAGGGATGCTTTTTGTTTTTTTCTATTTTTAGAAAGTTTCTATTTTTGGAAAGTTTCTATTCTGAGGTCCCACTGAGCATGAAGTCAACACGCCTCCAAAAATCAACATGCAAATCAAGGTAAATGCTAAAAAGTTGGCAAAAATGGCTAAGTCTAGTGAAGTGCGCCCATGAGAAGGAATGGCAGGCCAAGTATGAAGTCCGCCCTTGCCTTTGGCATGCCAAAGGCAAGCACTAGCAAGCCAAGGCTGAAGTCCGCCATGGCACAAGAGGCCTCCAAGTCCGCCATGGCACAAGAAGCTTCCAAGTCCACCAATGGCAAGGAGAAGTGTCAAGTCCGCCCATGGCTTGATGAAGGGTGAAGTCCGCCCTAGAAGGAATGGCAAGGGGGGGTATGAAGTCTACCCTTGGCACAAGGAAGGGTCAAGTCCGCCCTTGGAAGAGGAAAGGCTGAAGTCCGCTATGTCTTGGCAAGCCTCCAAGTCCGCCCTAGGGATAGAGGTAAATGGAATGAGCAAGTGCCAAGTCCGTCCTGGGAAGGAGAGAGGTTGAAGTCCACCATAAGAGAAGTGGATGGAAAGACAAGCCTCCAAGTCCACCCATGGCTTGATGAGGTGCCAAGTCCGCCATGTCTTGAGAAGGGTTGAAGTTCACCCTTGGACAAGTAAGGTTGAAGTCCGCCCTTGGAAGAGGTAAATGGAATGAGTAAGTGTCGAGTTCGCCATGGAAAGAAGACTCTCCAAGTCCGCCCTTGGACAAGTAAGATGCAAAGTCCGCCCAAGCCAAGTGAATGGCAAGACAAGACATAAAGTCCGTCCTTGGACAAAGCAAGACTAAAATGCGCCAATGGAAAGGAAGAGTGTGAAGTCCGCCCAACTTATGATGATGATTTTTTTCTAAGGCATGGATGAAGAATTTTCCTAGAGAGGGAGGGAACTAAGATACCATAAACACTCCTCGGCATGACGGTATGAAATTCTTAAGGCACGGAAAGAAGGATGAATGGCAAGACAAACATGAGGTCCGTCCCGCTCAACTTGAATTAATTCCCAAGGCATGAATAAAATTGCGAAATGACGGACAAACCTCCAAGTCCACCCAATCCAGAAGGAGAGAGAAAATGGAATTTTTGACTAAGTATGGATATCTGGAGAAGCCGGAAGTCCGTCTGGGAAATGGAAAATTGGCAGAGAAGTCATTAAGCACGTTTTGGCTAGGCAAGTGATTGGAAAATTAACATTTCCGACGGACAAACAAATTTGGCCAAGTATCAATTTTAAAAGGGTTGGAAGTTTAATATTTAATATTTTAATTATTTCTCGACACCTAGGGAATTTTAATTAAAATTTTCGATGCCTAGCGAAAATGGGAGATTACTTGGAGAAATAATTAATTTGCCTTCGACAAAATTAAATTTTGTCGCGATTCGAGGATTAAACAGGTTGGAAAATTAATTTTAATGATTAATTTAATATTTTTCAACACTTAGGCAAATTTTAAAAGAGATTTGAAAGATTTCAGACAGAGGTGGCGCCAAGAGGAAATTAGAAACTTGCCTCAATGATTGCAAAATAAATTTAGAAACTTGCTAATCGAAGAAGAGAAAACGTTTCTAAAATTGAAAGAAACTCAAGAAAAAGAAAACAGTTGCTAAGGAAAATTGCACTTCTCAGCCATATAATGAGTTTCAACTTTCAGCAACTCATTTTTCACAATTTCAATTGAGAAGAAGTTATCTCTCTCAAATCTGCAAGGAATAATTTTTGAAGGAAGAAATAGTGAGAGTAACGTTACTTTGTGAGTAGAAGAAATAATTTTATTCTGAAGGACGTGATTTTTGGGAAGAAATAAATTACTTCTTTGCTGAAAGTCGCACTTCTCAGCAGATTGGCGCACTTCTTTTGTCAAATTTTCAGAAGTTGTATTTCATTCGCAGCCAGAGGACATTCTCGGAGGTTTGGAAATTCATCGGCAACGCTCTTCTATTCTTTTCTAATCTTCTACATTCATTCTGGCACGAGATTTATCCAGTACTTAGTGAATTTCTTCACTTTCAGCTTGCTTTTTCACAGAAATTTATATTTTAAAGGCTAAAGTGCGAATTTATCAAGTAATATCCCGGAATAATCTGATTTTTAAAAGAAAAGTTCTAGTATTAATGTTAAATAGTTTGTACATGCAGGTTGATGACCACCCAAGGAGAGTCGTCAAGACAAGCACAGATGAAGTTCGCTAGCAAGGGGTTGCAGCCAGAATACAAGATTAATTCAAAATGGAAGAATCTCACAGACACCAACCTCGGACACATTGACCTCAAGGAATTCAAAAGAAGGATGTACGGGCACGATGGATTCTTGCCGACACCTATTGCCAGAAGGATGATGAGAAATGGAATTGTTCAAGCTATCGGATTCCCACATGCAGTTGAATGTGCTGAGTTGATATTAGAGTGCGCCCTCCACTATAATGCACAAGACAGGCAAATTGTTGCGCCTGACGAAAGGATATTGGCCCACCTTGGAGAGTTCGCCATACAAGAAGCCTTTGGCATCCCCACATACCACAAGACTGCTTACAAGACTAAGGAAGATGCAAAGAAGTTATACGAAGAAAAGCTTGACCTTTGTGCCGCCAACATTAATAAGTCATGGCTGGAGAAACCAAGAGCGTCAGCTAAGAAGATGCCTAAGAAGTTGTTGCGCACAAACTTCAAAGAGGATTACGGAGATATCATTGTCCTGTTGAACAGAATAGTTGGCAACCCTCAGGGGGCGCCTTTCGAGACTTGGATGTACTATTTTATTGACATCACAGAGGGGATCAAAATGTTCAATTGGTCTTGCATGATAAGCAACAGTCTTCACGAGCAGCTCGTCAACCTTGAGAAGACCAAGACGTTCTATATGAGCTCCTACATCATCTACATGTTGGCTAGGACATACAGGTATGCAGGCTTGATCTGCAAAGGCATAGTTGGCAACGGGGAGAATGAACAGAAGTCCTACGATTGCTATCCTCAACTTCAACTAAGTGAGAAAGCCCACTTCAAACGGGCACATGACGCATTCCTCATGTACATAACCAGAATACTTCAAGGAGGAACGCACCAACGGCTAACTCATGAAGCTAAGAGTCTGATCGGCAAATACGGGTCTTGGTTCATCCAGTATCCGAGATACACATATATCAGAATCCAGGGATTCACTGGGAGTCCATACCGATTGCCTATCTTTCCAACTAACAAGATGGTCCTGCTTGAGGTGCTACGACAGTTGGAGGAATATCAGAGCTTCCAAAGGACAAAACAGAAGGCGGCAATCACCTTTCCCTTCTTTATAGGGAACAGTTGGAGACATGTCCCTCAGCGCAGGCAGCTGAGAGTGCCAGACTGGAAATACAGCGGTACCCATTCACCACTTATCCGTCTAGGGACAACTGCAACCCACATCATCACATTAAGACTGTGGATGGGAGAAGGTACAAACATAGGGTTGAATTGGAGGACTTCTGGGCAGACGTTGCGGATGAATATGAGGTTAGACGGAGACTATGGTCCAGGCTGCCGATTAGCCTGATCAGGGCAACTGAAATGAGTCGAGTGCCTGATCAACTCGAGGATGATGGGAAACAAGTACAGTTGTGCTTTGATGAAAGCTTGCCCTTGCCTGCGGTAAGGTGGTCAGAACTGGAACATGCCGACTTGAACACTTTGATGAGACCGGTCATCAAGTATACCCAATGGTGAGTCGATCAACAGATCCAAGAGTTGAGGCGGATGAAGGTGACGCTTACCTATGATAGGTTAAGTGAAATGGAATCCTACTCTTCCAATGCGGAGGCATCCCAAGGCGTGGAGTTGATAGAGGCCACTACTCCAAGAAAGAGGAAACAAATAGTTGCGGACAGGGAGCCTGTTCAAAAACAGGCAAGGATAGGGCCTTCACACTCTGCCTCATCCAGAAATATCAACGAGATATTGGCCACCCTTGATGATTCGTTGGCCAATATTAAGATCCCTTCCCTGATTCCCGAGGACAATGTGGAGCCTCAGCTGGACGATGATGAACCTCCATCTCCCATAGGCATGGAAATACAAGGGTTAGATGATGAGGTTGGCGCCCAAAATGATGACTTTCAGGAAGGAGTGATCTCAGCCCTTCAAGGAATTTTGGACGCTCCAGGCGGAGAAAGTGTACCGGAGGAGGATGGCATTGAACAGCTCACAATCCCGAACTGGTTGAAAGAAAGGATGAAAATACAGGTGCCAGTTGAAGAACAGGAAGAAGATGATGTTGCGAAATTCTTGGCCAGACTTGAACAAGTTTTAGTCAAGAAGTCGGCTAAGAAGTTCTCAACCATACAGAGGGATGAAGCCAGGAACCAGACCGTACAGATTGCAATGCCGACAGTGGACAAGCCCTGGGAAGACACAACCCCATATGAATATGTTGTCACTACCATCGACTTGGGTTCAACCACAAAGGGCCAAGAAGTTGAAGATCTGGACAATTCAGTGTCCACCATCAAGTCGAGGTTAGCAAAGGAGATGGCGAAGAGGAAGGACTGCCAGCAGGAGATTGAACGCCTGAAGGAGTACATTCAGCATCTAATCAAGCCACTTGATCAAGATAACACGGCAGCTCCCCTTCTTTCGAACCCTTCACAGGAAGCGGCAAAGGACGTGGAAGAAGACAGGGTCACAGCAAGAGAGGCCAAGGAATGGATAGTGGTCAAAGGCGTAGAGGCAGACACTTTCCTAGAGAAGTTGACCTTGGTCTACGGTCAAGCCACTTCGTTGCTCTCCAGACTGGCCGCCTTGGCAGAAATATGGGATGGTCTTCCAGAGGTGCAGGAGAGGATAATTTTGTGCCTTAAGATTCTGAAAGGGGTCCTGAAGCAGGAATTAATTGACGGAGGAGTCATTGCAGCAAGTACAGCTTACGATTTTCATACATGGTACTGGACTTTGACGGCACGGGGAGAGGTATTGGAAAAAGTAAAGGTTGATGGGCTCAGAGTAGAGGAGCAAGTTAGAGAAATCCAAAGCAAAATCTTCAACATGGTTGCCGACATACTGGACAAGGAGGTCATACGAGAAAATGATCTGCAACTAGAGGGTTTGAAGAATAAGGTGCAGGAAAGCTTCTTTGCTATCACCGGGCCTATCTTGAGACAGAACTGGGTCAAAATGGCGAATTTCTTAGCCATCCGGGAGTCCTTTGAGCGGGTTGAAATGGAGTGGGAGGACATCTTTGTCAGGTGCGCCGAAAGCATGGACGGATTGGAGTTTAGGATCGGAATACTCCCACATATTACTATGGAAGAAGTTGCCTCTATCGTGTCCAAATTCATCGAACACACGGCAACTCGAGAGGATAGGGATGTAATTCCTTGAAAATAGCTTCGGGCGCCAACTCACCTTGTCAGCTCATAGTCTACTGATGTTATTTTGGGAAACCCTAATTAGGGTTTATTTGTTTTAATCTTGGTCGTTGGCTCATTTCAATCTAGGCCACTCTTTTATTTCTGAGAACTCTATATAAACTTGTGTACTCTCATTTTCAATTTGTGAAGTGAGTAGTATGAGATTGTTGCGATAAACTATTTCCGTTAATAAAAGCTCTAGTGCATGATTTGCTTAGAACCACTTTTGTTTTCAAATAGTGTCCAAGGTATACATCTTCTCCTTCAACATTTAGAGTAGAGTTAAATTAGCATTTTCATTTGAATGTTTGTTAAGTGAATGATAGATCTGATAGCAGTGGTGGATGAAATTAAGCTCATACTTTTGTTGAATAGATGATTTGTATTCAATGTGCAAAGTTAGCCTGAGCTATTAAGTTGTGGATGCTTAACTTCAGTTTGGATAATTATTAATTCAAACATGAAAATCATTATCACCTTCGTTGAAGATTGCACCCGCTTTGCGTAGTTGTCCTAAGGAGGCGAAACAAACTGTGGTTATTCCAGTTTCATCTATTCATTGTCGTCTCTTGAGTTCTTAGGCATAGCTTAGACTTCTGAACCCTTATCTTTTTGCATTTTTTTTGGAAAATCTGAAATACCCAATGGAAAGAACCTTCAATGTCAAAACCGTCTAAGTCCTTGGCTTGCAAATAAACTCTAACGTAAGTCCCCTTGTGATTACCAGCAAATCACAATGCCCACTGATCTTATCCACATGCCATGACCTAACTAAAGAAACCTTGGAGTTGTTGCACAATCTTCTTAGCATTCGCAATAGCTTTTCAAGAGAGGATAAAGTGTCCTTAGGCATTTTATTCTATGTTCGGTGGGTATTTAAAACGCAGACCAACAAGACCAACCTACATAAGTTGAAGGAGGTTGCAGCTAGTTCAAAACTGGTGGATCCCACGATGTACAGGCAACTGATTGGTTCACTAATGTATCTAGTTAACACTAGACCGGATATCTACTATGTAGTGAGTGCACTTAGTCAGTTCATGTGTGAACCAAGACAGATACATCTTGTTGTAGAAAAACATATCCTGAGATACTTGCGTGGCACAGTTGGATATGGATTGAAATATTCCACAGATGTGGATTTGAAGCTGCATGGTTTTACTGATTCTGATTGGGCAAGGTGTGTCACTGATCGGAAGAGTACCTCTGGTTGTTGCTTCAATCTGGGATCTACTATGATATCTTGGTGCAGCAGGAAGCAATCTTCAGTGGCATTGAGTACAGCAGAGGCAAAGTATATTGCAGCTTGTGTAGCATCTCATGAAGCAGTGTGGCTTCGAAAGCTCCTTGCAGGATTATTTGGACAATCAATGGAGCCTACTATCATTCATTGTGATAACCAAAGCTATGTGAAGCTCTATGTCAATCCTGTGTTTCACGACAGATCTAAACATGTTGAGATCAAATACCATTATATCAAAGATATGGTATTGAGGAAAGCTATACAGTCGAGGTATATCAGCACTGATGAGCAGACGACAGACATTCTCACCAAGCCCCTCTCCAAGATAAAGTTTGTGTACTTTCGAGATAAACTTGGTATGGTGGAGAATCAAGCCCTAGCTGAGAAGGAGTCTCAATATCAATGATCCTCTATTAATGCATTTCTCTATTGAGAGAGATTTGAGGTGCAAGCCCTCGATAATGCATTTCTCTTTGAGATTTGAGGTGAAAGTCCTTGTTTCCACCCTCTAGGAGAGCCATGGTGGATGTCATGTGTGTGACTCCATGACAACATCACGTAAGGGAGTCCGTGATGATTTACTTGTACTTGTGTTTCACCCTCTGGGAGAGCCATGGCGAACGTCACGATGAGGTGACAACATCACATTGAGTGATAAGCACTTGTACATACCATCTATGAAGGTAGCCATGAGGGTTGGTTATCACGATGAGATGATATCTGATATCACGATGAGGTGATAAGCTCTTTTTCTTACATAGATGTATGCATGTGTGACATCACGATGAGGTGATATGTCTTGTGCAGCTGGAAGAATCCTCCCTATCTAAGAGGGAGTGTTGATGTTTAAGAGCAACGTCGGTATCTTCTTCCAACGATCTGATTCTTCATATGATAAATTAAATAATAGCTAGAGCTATTTAATTTATACAATTTATTTGAAGAGGTGCCTTATCAAAAATATAATCAAAAGATAATTAAAAAGTCATAATGAATAATTATGATTAAATATTAAATAAATCGCTTTTATGAAAAAGCGCGATTTTCTCTTGTGGCCGACTTGTTTATGAAAAGTCACTTCTTTTGGGCCGACCTCCTTCTTGAAGGGATGTGATCTTTCCTTCACTTGTGTATATATACAAGATGTTCTCATTCATTTGATCATCAAGTTCATTCGAAGCAATCAAGGAGAAGTGCGATCTGAGCAGCAGATCGAATCTTGTAGCAACAGATCGATTCAAGGAGAAACACATTATTTGTATCTTTGCATCTAGAAGAGGTGTTGTTCATTGTATCTTTCAAGCATTGTGTTTGTGCCTAAGTTGTAAGCAAATTGCTGCTCTTATTATTATCAATATATAGGAGATATATTGGCTGGGTTTTTCTCCCTCGGATTGGAGGGTTTTCCCAAGGTATTGGCTGTGTTCTTGTGTTGAATTTGAATTAAATTTATGTGCTATTAATCTGATCATAAAACTAACAAGTTTCCCTTTTGGGTGCTTGCTTGTTTTGGTTTCAGTCACTTTTGTCTTCCAAGTTCATGTTTAAGGGGTTTGCAGAGATTTTGACCCTATTTGGACAATCCTTGATTCTCCGCATTGTCGAAGAGATCTTGATTTCCCGCAAAATCTCCATTTGTGCGGATTTGACCACGACTCGGCCAAAGTCGAGGAGGGGCCAAATTTCCACAAAGGTCAAGGAGGGGCCGAATTTCCACAAAGATCAAGTGAGTGTCGGATTTTCATAAGATAGTGCTCGCCACACTGTCTTGCAAAGCATTAATGAGGGTGGTTGGCCAAGGGTATTTAAATGTTTTGGGCTCAATTTTGCGTCATTTGCAACAATTGAAGAGCCAAGTTGATGCTATGGAGCTCCATTGCAACCCTATTTCGTCCATTATCATGATTTGCAAAGCTTCCCGATTATCTACCTTCAGATTTTAATCATACTTCCAAGTTTTCCAAGTGCCCTCATTTTCTTTAAGCATGCTTTCTTTGATCGCCTAGTTAAGGTAGTGAGTTCCGAGGGTTATTTAATGAGCATCTAATATTTGAATTTTTTTGTAAAGCATGTCGGCTCTCCTTGAAATAAGGTTTACATTAGTATAAATTGGGAGGCCATCATGTTTTCCTACACCATTTTCAACCTTGCAATTAGGGTTAGGACATCCCCGTGACCTAGGGTTCCAATCTTGTGCCCTCATCGGCAAGTTGTTGGAAATGTTGTCATTGATGTCAAAGGTGAGATCATTGTTATCATTTATGTCAAAGGAGAATTGATGTCAAGAATTTCATTGAAGGAAGTATCTATTAGGTAGGCATCAATGCTGCATGCTACATATTACACAGTGTCTCTGATGAAAAGGATCTCCATGAGCTTGGAGAGTGTCCTTATGGCAGTTTACTCAAAAGCAAGATTCCCTTATGTTTGTCCTAAAGGAAATGCTGCAGGAACGCATAGTGAAAGCAAAGAACATGTTATAGATGATCTCCACGAGTATGCTCACCAAATGGTTAACTAAGAGAGTCATTTTCCTCTCAACTAAGTACATGATCTGTATGAAGAAAGATATGGCCTGCTATGAAACAGTTGGTACAAAGATTGTGCAGCAAATTTATCGTGCCTTCATTTTTAATAAGTGACATATGAACTGTTCATAGAGTAAAGCAACATAGAGTATGGAAAGGTGGCATACAATTAAAGAAATTAATATACAGCGATTAAAAGATGGAAAAATGCAGAAAAATCATGTAAGACAAAAAAACATATAAGGGGAAAACTATAATAAGACAAAATTGTCTTATTCAGATTAGATGAAGTGGTTTGATTAATATTTGGAACCTTGTCTTATTCAGATTAAATAAAGTCGCAGCCCTTTGTGATCTGCTATAAGACAAAAGAAAGGTCTTATTCATATAAAAACAAAATTCATATATAAGACAAATCTGTTAAAGAGGGACGATTACATAAGAAAGGTGAGATTTACAAGAAATAATATGCAGACCGACTCTCCTATTTATGAGCGACCTTCCTACATGGAGTGCCATGCATTTAAGACAGACAAGTTGGTTAAATATAAAAGCATGTTAGTAATCTGCTTTATGAAGGAAGGCAAGTAAGATATAAAAAGCAACGACTTTTTGAAAGGACAACGACTTCATTTGAGGAGATGTGTCTATGAAAAGGTATCGCATTCTACCGTTCTTCATAATTATTGCTGGTGTTTTGGAAGATAAGTAAAGCAACTCAAAATGTACGTTAGTTTTAAGTTTCATAAGATTTGGATTTCAGATGAAGCATCTAGAAATGACAGAATGAAGATTGTAATTCTTGAATAACTGTGAAAGATGGTTGAGAGCTTGTGCCAAAGAAAGAAAACGTGCGCCCGCTGGAGGAAGCGTGTGAAGATGAAATGGGACCAGTTAAGCTCATGGTAGCAAGCGCATGGCATCACCTTACTCCTGCTATAATGCATTCAATTTGGGGTCAAGTCAACTACATGTTTCATATCATCTTGAATTTAGGGTTTATCCTTGGCCGACATGGCTAGTTGCAGATGTTGTTAAAAGGTTCTAGGTCGACATGAAGATGTTTATAACATAGTGGAATGGATATATATTGCTGATCATCCATGCAAACAATAGGTGGATGAAGGGTGTTAGTGTGTGTGATGTGCGTTTAGAAGAAAAGTTAAGTGTGTGTTGAGCAAAATTGTAATATCATGTCCACACAGATATAGTATGTGTTCACCTATTGATGCAAAGTAGGTTGTTTGAAAGCAAATTTATATTCCTTCTATTATGTGAGGTTGGAGCCTCTTGATTTGAGTTGGTTCTCAGTGGTTGTGTTGAACTTGAGTCTGAGGGGATTGGTGTCTCCTGTAGGTTGGAGCCTGCAAATCAGAATTCAAGGGGAATGGTGTCTCCCTTTTTGGGTTAGAATTCCAATGGGTTGGTGCTTGCAAAATTATTGTAAGTTCTATATTATTTTTGTGAGGCTGGATTTGAGCAATAGTTCCAAGAAGCTATTCTCACCGTCGTTTTTCCCATCTGGGTTTACACGTAAATTTGGTGTTCTCATGTGTGGATGTGTTCATTGCTTGCATTGTTATTTAATATGTTTTGGTGGTGCTATGAATGCAATAGTTTAAAGTAAAATTTATTAAATATTGATTCACAGCCCTGTTAGTATTTGTGTCTAACAAGAACAAGCCATGGGACTATTTGACGAGGGGCTAGATGCATGCATGAATCTTGTAAATGACTTGTGGATGAAACACCCCAAGTCTTTAGCCCATAAGTTGCCTAAGTTCCTATAAAGAAGTGATTTTATCACTGAGGTCAATGACTTGGTCAATTTTTTAAGCAGAATAATGGGAATCAGCTCAACATCTACATTTGAAAATTGGATATTTTATTCTGTAGAGGAGATCTTGAGGGGAACCAAGAAGTTCCATTAGGCACAGATGATTAGTGACAACCTTCATCAGCAATTTCCCATTGTAAAGAAAATTAGGATGTTCTTCATGACTTCCTACATTGTGTATATCCTTTCCAAAAACTTCAGATATAGAGGATTGACATGTTTAGGCTCTATTGGCACTAGTCCCTGTTAGAGTTATCATGTACTAGAGAATAATTAATTACTTTAATTAGTTATTATTCTAATTCTCATGTACTTAAGCTGAACTTGGGTTTGCTTTATTAGTTAACTCAATGATTTATTTGTGTTAACTACAGAGCTAATATTAGATCAATTTGTCTCATCACACAAGATGTTGACACTTGTCATGCTCTAATCCCTTTTCATTAGGGTTTCTCTTATAAAGCATTCATTCTCTCTTATAATTATTCATTCTATAAGTATTTTCTTTTTGAGAAATAGCAAATCTTTCTTTTACAGAGCTCTTGGGTGGAACGCGTTTTGTTCATTGTTTGATCCTATGGCTCGTGTTATTCACAAATCTAACATGGTATCAGAGCGAGGATTCAGTGAACCCCTTCTCCATTTCTAAGCTTTTTTTTCATTTTGGTTACAAGGTCAGATCTGGAATTTTTAATGTTTTTTTTGCAATTTTTGGAGGTGGGTGAATTTTCGGAGCACTTTTGCTCAAAACAGGCCTTTCCATTGCGTCCGAAGTGGCCAAAAACCTAAAGATCAACTATTTTTTTGTGAAAATCTGAGAAAAAAATGAAAAAAAAATTGTTGGCACAGTTTACAAGGCAAACAAATCCATACAGCAATACGGAATCCATACGCCATACGGATCTGTACACAGTACTGTACAGCCATTAATTTGCAGCAATTAAAAAATCTCTGTTTGGTTTTCAAAAAAAAATTTGTCTAGGTTTTTTAAAGAATTTTTTAATCCAAAAGTTGCTGCACTTTTTGGTGATGTGACAGCAGAATATTCCCTGTTTTAGTTCCTAACCTTGGAAACTAGGCACCCATATGTTCAAGGGCCAAAATTTTAAGCCCCCTATTTGGTTTTAGAAAGCAAATTGATCAGTATTACAAAATCAGGTATATCTTGGACATACGAACTCCGTTTTTCGAAAACTTTACATCGTCGGAAAGCTGGTTTCGAGCCCATTCCAGATCTGCAGGAAGTTTTTTCTAATTTTTTACCAGAAATTTTCTACAGTCAGTTGAAGACAACCCTTCTAGTTTGCACTTCTGGGGCCGTAACTTGGGCAAATGGACTTCATTTTTTGCAAACGAATAAGCGTTGGAAAGCTCTTCCAATGCTCTATACATCCATACAGTCCATTTTTCCAAAATATTCACAAGCTACATAGGGATCTCTCTAATGTGATTTTTACTTTTTTAAGCTTTTCTGCTCTCAAAGTTGTATTTGGGTTTGGTTTTTCCTGTTGTGGGGGGGTATATTTCTTGCTTTCAATATCTATATACGTCTGAGATCAGAAATCCTATACCACATTGTTTTGAAAACCACAACTATCATGGCAGACACTTCTTCATTTGAACGTCTTACACCACACAACTATCATACCTGGAAAGCTCATATGACCAGAATGCTCATGTCTAAGGGTTTATGATCCACTTTGGATGAAGTACAGCCAACATTGACTCGTCAATTTGAGATATTTCAGCATAGGAACAAGACAGATGAGGCTATGGGTTTGATTTCACTGCATGTTCCAGACAATCTCTTGTTTCATTTGGAGTCTTGCAACACTCTTAGGGCTGTGCATTATGGAATTGAAAACTAAATACGGCAAAAAACAATAACTTTCAACAACACATCAATAAAGTGATTTCTTAATGAATGCAAATGAAAAAGGCTATCAACTAAATAAAACACATGCACTCATAAGTCATCTAACTCTATTGTTTCTCTATCAACCAAGATCTTTCCTTTCCTCTCAAAATTTTGCAAGCAAATGTGCACAAGAGGCTATGGAAGAACGAGAAGAATGATCAAAATGATTTGTAAAATGACTAAAATCAAGTGCGAGAGAGAGGCCTGAATGAGAGAAAGGCAAACATATTTATAGGTGTCCTCATGGGCAAAAAGCAAGTTGTAGGATGAATGTGGGATTAGTTGAAGGTAGTTAGAAATAAATTTATCCCACATTGGTTGAGTGGATGAAATGGATGGGAAATGAGAACATAAATATGATAGGACTATAAAATGATAAGAATATTAAATGCATAAGATGAGAGAATAGACGGAAATGATAATATAGTAGAATGATATTATAAATGAAATATATTGCAATATGATAATGTAATAAAGTATTAATTAATACTAAGGAGTAATAAATGTGATATAATAAATGATTAATGAATAATGATATATTGGTTTTATAATATGAAGATGATAATAGATAAAATATTACTTGATAACAACATGAGTAAGGTTGAACACTTCTATGTGTCTATAGTTTGCCCCTCTTTGAGACAATGCAGCTTGTCACATTGTTTCAAAGAAAAACCAAAGAATATTGATTGACAGATACATGCCCCAGAGATATCCGGATAAGGATGGTGATATGTGTTAATATGATATGCCCCCTCGAGAGATTGATTGAACAAATTGTGATAAGATTAATCTCTCGATAGACCACAAGAAAAGGATTTGAGAATGATTTATATTGCGCAGGTGATTAAAAGCAGATGTACATTTGATGAAAATGCATAGTTGGTGAGCGTAACTGAACAATTGATGGAAATGATTAGTATAGCTAGGTTAAAATATAATTCAGTATGAAAGTGGCAATTTGTTTTCCAGTGATGTTGATGAGAGGAGCAGCTTCAATCCATTTCGTGAAATAATTTGTGGCAACTAGGATGAACTTATGACCGTTGGATGAGGGTGGATGGATCTTGCCCACGAGATCAAGTCCCCATTGATGCAAGGGCCACGATGTAGCAAACGACTGCAATTCCTATGCAGGAGCATGTATCAAGTCTGCATGTTTTTGACACTATTTGCATTTTTTAACAAAATGATAAGCATCTCTTTCCATGGTAGGCCAATAATAAGCAGTACGCAAAAGTTTATTAGCTAGTGTAGGACCACTAGAATGTGCCCCACATACCTTCGTGCATTTCTTGTAAGGCAGGGTTGGCCTCATCACATTCAAGACATCTAAGCAAAGTACCATCAAGACCTCGACGATATAGGGTATCAGCTAAAATAACATAACGAGAGGCTCGGCGAATAAAGGTTTTGCGAGAATTATTAGAAATATCAGATGGTAATATATTGTCACGTAAGTATGCATAGATATCTCCATACCATTGAGAAGTAGGACAAATGATAAGGCATATCATTTCAGATTGTGGAAAGTTATAAGCGGGTTCCAAAAGAAATTAAACCAAAAACTCAGTATTCAGCGTTCCTAGGCATTATGACAAGTGAAGCTATGGTAGCCATTGCATCAGCAGCTTTATTGTTATCCTTGGGAATTTGTTCAAATGTGATTGTGGTAAAATAACTTTTGAAATCATCTTCCATTTGCTTATACGGCATCAGTTTTTCATCTTTTGTTTTATAATCATCATTGACTTGTTTGATCACAAGTTGAGAATCACCAAGAACACGTAGTTCAAGTATTTTCCACTGTATAGCCATGCGGAGTCCAAAAATCAAAGCTTCATATTCTGCAATATTGTTGGTACATGGAAACTATATCTTGTAAGCTTTTGGAATACAATCACCTTGCGGTGTGACAAAGAGGATACCAACACTAGAACCACCTTGTGTGAAAGAACCATCAAAATATAAAGTCCAAACACGTGAAGATTCTACATTGAATATTGATTCATCAGGTAATTCTGTGATAAGTGGATGATCATCTATTATAGGTGCATCTGCCAGTTGATCTGCTATAGCCTGCCCTTTGATTGCTTTTCTTTCAACATATTCAATGTCAAATTCGCTTAATATCATAACCTATTTAGCCAGTCGTCCAGTGAGAGTTGTTTTCTGCAAAAGATACTTGAGAGGATCGACCTTAGCAATTAGCTTGGTCCTATGTGTAAGCATGTAATGGCACAACTTTTGCGAAGCAAAAACTACAGCAAGACATGCTTTTTCAATAGGAGTGTAATTCAATTCATAGCCTACAAGAGTGCGGCTGATATAATAGATAGCTCGTTCTTTTCCTTTTGAATCATGTTGTGCCAAAAGTGTCCCCAGTGCGGTGGAAGTTGCGGATATATAAAGTAGTAAAGGCTTATCATTTGCAGGAGCTACTAAAACTGGAGGTGACATCAAATATTCTTTGATTTGTTGAAAAGCTTGTTCACATTTGTCATCCCACCTAAATGAAACATTTTTACGCAGTAAATGTTGAAATGGTTGAAACTTATCTGCAAGTTGTGCTATAAAACGACGGATAGACTGCAGCTTTCCTTGCAAGGATCACAATTGACGGATATTCTTTGGTGGTGTCATTTCTAATATTGCTTTGACTTTAGTAGGATCAGCTTCAATTCCTTTGGTAGAAACGATGCATCCAAGGAGCTTCCCAGAGGTTACCCCAAAGACGCATTTATTATCTAACTCTATTGTTTCTCTATCAACCAAGATCTTTCCTTTGCTCTCAAAATTTTGCAAGAAAATGTGCACAAGAGGCTATGGAAGAACAAGAAGAATGATCAAAATGATTTGTAAAAAGACTAAAATCAAGTGCGAGAGAGAGGCTCGAATGAGAGAAAGGCAAACATATTTATAGGTGTCCTCATGGGTAAAAAGCAAGTTGTAGGATGAATGTGGGATTAATTGAAGGTAGTTAGAAATAAATTTATCCCACATTGGTTGAGTGGATGAAATGGATGGGAAATGAGAACATAAATATGATAGGACTATAAAATGATAAGAAGATTAAATGCGTAAGATGAGAGAATAGATAGAAATGATAATATAGTGGAATGATATTATAAATGAAATATATTGCAATATGATAATGTAATAAAGTATTAATTAATACTAAGGAGTAATAAATGTGATATAATAAATGATTAATGAATAATGATATATTGGTTTTATAATATGAAGATGATAATAGATAAAATATTACTTGATAACAACATGAGTAAGGTTGAACACTTTTATGTGTCTACAAGGGCTATGTGGACGAGATTCAATGATCTTTTTGGCACCATCAATGAGTATAAAGCTCTCCAGATTGAGGCAGAATTAACATCACTTGTACCTGATTCTTACCCCTCCATTGAGGACTTCTTGCAGAGGTTTAAGTCACTTAAATCTCTTTTGCGGGGTTGTGGGAAGAATAAAACTGACAAAGAACGTATTTTCCTGATTCTGTCTAAGCTTCGAGGGTCATCTCAGGTCTTCTCTTCTACTCTCTATTCTACTATGGATGCATTGGGCGATGCATGTACCATGCCTACTTTTAAGGTTTTTCGTGATCATTTGACTCGTGAACAAGCAAAGTTGGTTCAATTTGAATCTCTTTCTGGTTCCAAAACTCAGACACTGGTAGCACAGACATCCAAAGGGAAAGACAGGAAGAAACAAATGCCCAAGACAGATACTTCATCAGATAGTGATTGTTCCTCCAAAACATCTCAGAAGTCAGAACAAAAACCTCAAACCACTCAATATGATAAAACTTCTAAGTTTGGTGAGTCTTCCTCCAAGACGAAGAAGAAATCAGGAGCACCTTGTAGTTTTTGTGGTAAGGAGGAACACCCAGTCAAAGGTCATGCTCTTTCTGCAAGGACCTTACCTTCTGCAGCTCCATGGATACTTGAATCTGGCGCAACACATCACATGACACCTTCTCAGGATTTGGTCTCATCCCTTTCTGATTGTGGCACTACTCAGAATGCAGTTGGGGATTCTACAAAACTTTTAGTTTTGGGCTCAAGCACTATCACACTTGAGGGTGGTTTTCTTCAGGAGGTACTTGTAGTTCCTGATATCTCCACCAACTTTCTTTCAGTGTATCATATTTGTCAATCTGGCACTGCTAAGACAGTCGATTTTACCCCACATGATGTAGTTATTCGATACCTTCATGATTCTGATATTATTGTGGCTACTGGGAGTGTTGATTCTTCTTCTCATTTATACCGATTTGATGGTTTTGAGAGTTTAGCAGGTTCAGGTTTATCCTTCATAGCACATGTAGACTCTAAGAGCATGTTGTGGCATGAACGTTTTGGTCATGTCAATTACAAATATCTCCAACAAATGAGTACACAGGCATTAGTGTCAAGGCTCCCTAAGATTTCTTGTACCGATGGTGTTTGTCGAGGATGTGTACTTGGCAAACATCACCAAGATTATTTTCCTACAGGTAGAGCCACACGTGCTAAGGCACCCTTAGAGTTGGTTCATAATGACATCATGTCATTTCCAACTTCATTTTTAGGGGCCAAATATGTGCTCACATTTATTGATGACTTCTCCAAGAGTGCATGGGTGTACTTTCTTAAGTAGAAGAGTGATGCCTTTGATTCTTTCAAAATCTTTAAGGCATTTGTGGAGAAGCAATCTGGTCTTTCTATTAGACGTTCTTTTTGAGAAATAGCAAATCTTTCTTTTGCAGAGCTCTTGGGTGGAAGGCATTTTGTTCATTGTTTGATCTTGTGGCTCGTGTTATTCACAAATCTAACAATCCCAACCAATTTAAGGTCTATGATTGCTACCCTCAGCTATAAATACAGAATGCAAAGAATCATCACAAGAGAGTAAATGATGGTTTTATAATGTTCATAGTCAAAACTCCATAGGGGGGGTTTGAACAAAAGACTCTCCTCCTCAGCCATGGAAATGCTTAAAAGTTTTGGGTATTGGTTTATCCAATTCACCAAGTTCACTTGCTTCAGAATGGAGGGCTTCTCAAGGCCTCCATACAAACTACCCAAGTCTCCCATTGATAAGATTGTGATGTTGGAGATGACAAGGCAGTTCTGAACCTCAAACAAATTATTGAAAGACAAGCACATAGAAGGGGTACCCTATCTTTTGGCTATCGGGAGAGGATTATATGCTCGTCCCTCAACTCAATCAACTAAATATTTGAATGTGGAGATACAATCATTTGGCTTCAACTTCCACAACCTCAGAAGGCATTTTGACACCTATGATAAGATGAAAAAATTAGTGGGTTGGCAATACAAACACAAGCTAGATGTTGAGGATTTTTGGGCCAATTGCCAAGATTATTTAGAGGTCAGAAAAAGAACCTACTCCAGGGCCACCATAGAGTATATTAGAACCCTCTGTCTCCTCGTTATTCCCAACCAAGTTCAATAGGATGAATATAATGAAGTGGCTGATAAGCCAATTCCACTTCCTGATTGGGCAGAAGAGGAGGTTACAAACCTTGATGTTATAACCAAGTCCATTTTGAGAAGAACCAAGAAATGGGTAGAAGCCCAAAATTTTGCCCTTATGGCACAAGGAGTAGAGCTAACATTTGAAAAGATAGATGAAGAACAAGATTCTTCTAATGAAGAGGAGCAAGTTGGTGAAGAAGCTAAGGCGAGTAAAGAATCCACCAGAGAAGAAGCAAGGACTTCTTCCAAGGAAAAGGGAAAGGCCAAAAGGATAAAGGAGAAGAGAGGCAACCTATTGCCAACCCTAGAGTCTATAAGAGAAAGGTTGGAACAGCAAAGGGAAGTAAGCCTCAATCTAAAAGAGCTAGGAGGGCTAGGGCAGTCTCAGTTGAGCCGGTCACTAAGGGTTAGAAAGATTCCTCTCCATCACCAACCCCTTTTGTTGGACTAATCGCTAGCGTCTCCCTTTAGATTTGTGACATGGACTAACCGCCTCTCATGGATCTGTTTATCTCTGGTGTTTGTATCAAGCGTTAACAGGTTGATCTTTTGGTGCAACGGCAAACGTGTTCCAAAAAATGGTATTAGAGTGGTGGTCGCAGGTTCGAATCCCCTCAAGTGACGCTAAGGGGTGGGGTGGGGGATGGGATTATTGGACTAATCGCCAACATCTCCCTTCAAATTGATGACATGGACTAACTCCCTCCCGTGGATCCATTTATCTCTAGCATTTGTATCGGGCGTTAACAGGTCGCCCTTTTGGCACAACGACAAACATATTCCAACACCTTCCATTTACGTTCCTCCACCTTCTCCTATTTCCCCAGCTTCTCCCACATCCACCATTCCTCTTACCATTTTCACTTCACCTGTCATCGATCTCTATGGATAAAACCACTTCCATCCTCACGTCCTCTATTGCCCCCATCACCATTGATTCTTCCGCCAATCATTCTCCTGCCTCTCATCCTTCTTCTACATCCATTCCATCTCCCCAATTCACCATGTCTACCATCTCTTCCACCATTCCATCCACTTCTCTTCCTCCTACTTCTCTTGACTTTCCACAATCCTATATAGCTCACCTTTCCCATATGCCCAAGGAGGTAGTCACCATGGTATTATCACAAACCAATAGGTCTTTGTTGAATCAATTGGAAAAAGGTACACCTCCTCCCTCTTCACAAGAAACACTTAAGCCTCCCCACATGGAAAATGTAGACAAAGTGTTGGAGCACTTGCACAAGCAAGAGGAAGAAAGTATGGTGGGCTTAACTTCCATGGAAGATGTCTCAATCTCTCCTCAACAAGAGAAGCCCTTAGAAGAAGAGAAGCTCATAGAGGATGTCCCTAATCTTGAGCCTGAGACAGAACAAGCAATTGGGCAAGAGAAATATGTAAATGTAGAGAACATTCAAAAGGAGACCTCTTCTCCTCAGACAAAATCCATTTATAAAACTACACCCACTTCATGTCTAGAAGAGCAGCTTAAGAATAAGAAGCCAATTATAGATGTTCCTGAGCTTAGTCTAGAGGCTATTTTGAGTAGAATTGAGAAGCCTAAGTAGAAGAAGAAATCTAAAATAGGGTCTCATATGACTAGGCATGCCTCCGATTCTAGAGTCCTACATGTAGCCACTCCTACGATGGACAAGGACAGCAAGAATATATTGCCTGAAGAATTCAACATCTCCACCATCAACCTTGGTCCTTCCAACAGAGCTCAGGAAATTGATGATTTGCAGGGGTCTTTTTCCAACATTGTACAAAGAATGAATAAAGATGAGGCAACAAAAGCCAAGTTGAAGTATCAAGTGGCCGAGCTTACCGCCTTCATCAAACATTTGGTTACTTCGATTCAAAGCACGTTCGAGAAAACAATAACTCCAGTCGTCTTGTCAAAGGACAAGCTAGACAAGATGGAGAAGATGAGATCATGGGCTGGGGCCCAATCCACCCAGAATTGGCTCGGGCATAATTTTGATAGTGGGAATAAAGTAGTTGATGTTGCTATCCAAGTGCATAATAATCTCCTCATTCTAAAGAGAGAAGTAGACAAACTGGCAGAAGATTGCAGCAGCAATAAGAATTGTCATAGTTTGGTGTTTCCCAAACTCGAGGCCATTTAGAAGCTCCCAAAAAAGTTTTGGTCAAAGAAGGTATCCTGAGCAAGGAAAAAATTGAGCCTCACTACTAAATACTTGCTATAAAGTTCCACAAGGAAATAGTTATGCAAACTAAGCAAGAAGTGAGCAAAATCGATGCTCAAATAAAAGAAGTCTTGGCTTCCTGTGGACAATTTTTGAAAGAGTTGACGAAGTCCGAAGTAGACTTCACCAAAGAAATGAACAGCCAATCTCTAAAGCAGCAATGAAATTTGTTAATCCATAAGGAGTCCACAGATGAGTTATCTATAGATTACATGGACTAGGCTACACAAATTTTAGTGAAGATACAAATTTCTGTTGGCTAGAAGGCTGCTTGGATAGCTCTTCATCATCAGCTGATCAACCACTACTATGTCCAATGTTACAAAATTCATGCTGCTGTCGGCCCGCCCAATAAAGAAGTCACTCTAGTTTTAACAGCTTTTGTGAAGTTCGCTGTCAAGGAAAAATCAGAAGGAAGAAGTGTAATTGATGACAGCTTTTTGTGATGCACTTACTGGCTGAGTTTTGGATATATTATAAAGTAGCATTTTTGGGAACTTGAGACCCAGATTTCCTGGGATGTTGTAAAAGTAATTTAATAAGGGGATATAATATAATGTACTTTTACATATCCCTAGGAGAGTTGTAACAGAATTCTGTTGGAGATGGATGATGAACATGTAGGAAATATTTAACCCTCTCCAAATATTAAATGTGTTAGAATAATATATTATTCATATTAATGGTCAAATGTAATGTTTTAGTTAGTTTATTGTCTACTGTTGTTGTTGCTACAGTAGTCAATAGGTAGATTGTAGGTAGATATTTAATATCTACAGTATTATGTAACTTCTATTTATGTATTTTTCATTTTAATTGAATGCAATCTTTACCATTCACATGGTATCAGAGCAGTAAGAGAAAAAAACCCTAAAAATTTGTGGGCTTGACTAAAGTCATAATTCGAATTTTTCCAGGTTAGGGTTTCTTGGCATTTCTTTCCTGTAATTCGTGTTTAAAAAAATTACGTGGGGAATTCTTCTTGCGCCAGTCACGATCTTTTTCGTGCCAAAACCCGACCTCCTCTGGCCTACGCGACCTCTGCTGGGAGCGTTTTTTTTCTGCAACCCACGTGATTTACTGTTTTGGGCGCCTGTTTTTTTTGGCCGCACGACCTTCTAAAAGGCTTTTTCGCCTTTTTTTGTCGCGTTTTGCCTACCGCATGTCTTCTGGTGGCGTTTTACCTTTGTTTCTGGGCGTGATTTCAGTTTACAGACCTTTTTTTGACGCATTTTTCTCTATTTTCCTAGCGCGCGACCTCCTGAAATTCGTGCAAGATCTTTGGATGTTTTTCCTGCGTTTTTTTTTTTGCCCTTAAAGCCCGTGTTTTTTCAGACATTTTAGGTCATTTTTTGGTGTCTTCTTCATCAAAAATTTGTGCCTCAGAAGGTCGCATTTGCTTCACCAGAAACGGCTAGGGTTTAAACAAATTTTGCTGTGATTTTCTGCAATTTTTTTGAAACTTTAATGGCAGCCTACGATTCCAAGCAACTCGGCTAGGGTTTTGACCCTTCAGATCCAATCAGAAAAAAATTTTGATCACAGATTCTTGGTGGGTTTTTCGAGAGCTAAACTGGGTTGTCTTTAGTTTTTTCTAGGTAACTCGTTTTTCGTGCCTCGAAATTTGTGCAAGTGGGTGTTGACGAATTTTTTTGGGTATTTAGAAAATTTTCTTAGTTTTCAACATCCTTTTCTGGGTACTCTCCAGATCTTCTAGGTTTTGTTTTCAAAGTGCCTCGAACTCTATGTTAGGGTTTCTGCTTTGAATTTGTGCAGCTTATGTTTTCGTTTTGCCTTCACCAGTTTGACCTCAGTGTACGTGATGGCATCTCTGACGAACATAATGCTCGAAAGCAGCCAGAAGTTCAACAGGAAGAATTAAAACACCTGGAAGCAGTGCATGATTACGATCTTCGAATATCATTGCCTCGATCAGATCGTTTTGGGGAACTCAACTCGTCCCACTGTAGTCGGAAAGGACTAGGACAAACGGGATGAACGCAACCGGGAAGCCGTCATGCTCATCAAACTCTCAGTCACGGATGAGCAACTACCTCAGGTACCATCTGGCAAAACTACTCTGAAAATCTGGGATCACTTGAAGGCCCTTCATGAAACCTCCGACAAGAGCAGAGCGTTCTTTCTCAAGAACATGCTTTTTTCCATCATGATGGATGAGAAAATGTCCTTACAGGAACATCTGACGAAGATTAAGAACATTCGTGATCAATTGGAGGCGACTGGTCGAACAATGGAGGAAGAAGACATGGCCGTCATTACTCTGAAGAGCCTTTCGCGTTCGTATGAGCATTTCATCGAGACGCTGAATATCACCTCCACCAATGTTGATCTCAAATTTGAAGATCTTTGCAACAAGCTCTTGCAGCAGGATCGTTGGCGACAACAGTTTGGAAGCAGTACCAATTCCACCTCCACAGAGCAAGCATTCTCTGCCAAATCTTTTGCTAAGAACAAAGGGAAGGCTCAATCTTCTTAGCCGAAAGGCTCTGGTTCTTCTCAGGACAGCAAGAAGAAGAAGAATGTTCAGTGCAATTATTGCCATAAATGTGGTCACGTGAAGGTTGATTGTCGCATTCGGATGGCTTCTGAACAAAAGAAGCAAGGAGGGTCTCAACAAAAGGCAAATGTCACAGAGCACACTAAGCAGAAAGCGTTTGCATTCTATGCTTTTATCGCCAAGAGAACTGCAGATCCAGTCCAATCTTTTGCCTGGTATATTGATTTAGGGGCTTCTCGACATGTTACTCATCGTCGAGATTGGTTCACCAAATATGAACCATTCACTGACTCAGTGATCTTTGGAGGCGACAAAGAGTACACAGTTGCCGATAAGGGCAATGTTCAGATTTACTCTAGAGGAAGAAATTTACTCTCTCTTGATGTCTACTATGTTCCAAGCATGGAACATAATCTTCTCTCCGTCAGCCAGATCATGAAGTATTCTCCCCAGTTGGATGTTATTTTCAGTTCGTACACCTGCAGCATTGTTGACAAGGAGACGCGTACCACGATTGCTATGGGACTTGAGGATCATGGTCTGTATAGACTTGCCGATTCCGGTGATTCTCAAGAGCACGCTTTGGCAGCCAGGAGTACTTCCATCAGCAAAATTTGGCATCAGCGTTATGGGCACTTGAATGTGCACTATCTCTCTCAACTGTCTCAAGAGGGTTTGGTTGCTGATCTACCTAAGATCCAAAATCAAAATCATGGAGTTTGTGGCACCTGTCAAGCTGGGAAGCAGCATTGGACACCATTCTTGGATGGTGATTCTTGGCAAGCCTCCAAGGTACTTCAATTGGTTCACGTTGATGTATGTGGACCAATGAACACTCCATTTGTTACTAGGTCCAGGTACTTTTTACTATTTGTTGATGATTTCAGTCGAAAAATGTGGGTGTATTTCTTAGAACATAAATTAGATATGTTTAGTACATTTCAGCAGTACAAGGCCTTAGTTGAGAAGGAATTAGGTTCTCAGATTGTTACTCTAAGGTCCGATAATGGGGGGGAGTTTTGTTCAGCTGACTTCTCTACTTTTTGTGCTCAACACGGCATCAAACGACAACTCACCACACCATACACCCCTCAGCAGAATGGTGTCGTTGAAGGTCGGAATCGCACCATTACTAAAATGGCTCGTTCTATGTTGGAGTACAAAAATGTCCCTAAGAAATACTGGGCTGAAGCAGTTTATACTGCAGTCTACCTCCTGAATCAGTCCCCTACACAAGCCGTTAAGAAGATGACTCCAGAAGAAGCCTGGTCAAGACGTAAGCCTAGGGTGGGCCATCTAAAAGTCTTTGGTTCTACAACTCATGTATGGATTCCAGAAGCCAAGCGTGCCAAGTTGGACTCCAAGAGCCAGAAACTTATGTTTACTGGTTACAGCGACAATCACAAGGCATACAGGTTGATTGATGTGGAGACGGATCGTCTCATATTCAATCGTGATGTTGTGATTGATGAGACTATTGGTCCATTTGTTCCTACTACCAGTCTTGAGGATCAGCCTATGAAGGTTCCTGATGATGGTGTTCATCTTCCTCTTGGTTCTCCTGATGGGAGGGCTTCAGAGCATTCTGACTCTGAAGATGAGGAGTCTACCGATCATGATATAGAACCACCTGATCTTCCTCAGGGTTCCTATCCAGATGACTTTGTTCCAAAAATCCTAGAAGATGTTGTTTCTCCTACTCCAGATGTTGGTCCTTCTACTCATCGGCCTAAGTGGTGGCTCAAGACTATCGGAGATCTTCATAATGATGAACTCATTGAGGGTAGATCAACTCACAGCAAGAGCAAGCAGCAAAACACAGTCAATTTTTCTCTTATCGCCAACATACACAGCATCTATGAGCCTCAAACATATTTAGAGGCTAAAGGAATTCCAGAGTGGGAAAAGGCTATGGAGTCTGAATACCATAGTCTTCTAAAGAATCACACTTGGGTTCTCTTTGATCTTCCTCCTGAGAAGAAACCTATCAACTGCAAATGGGTTTATAAGGTCAAGTATCATGCAGATGGTACTCTGGATAAATACAAGGCCAGATTAGTTGCTCGGGGATTCACACAACGGGAGGGCATTGACTACGAGGAGACTTTTGCTCCTACTACCAAGATGAGCACAATTCGTCTTCTTCTCGCTATTGCAGCCCAATTCGGATGGACAGTTCATCAGATGGATGTTAAGAGTGCCTTCCTCAATGGTGAGTTGCAGGAAGAGATCTACATGACGCAGCCTCCTGGTTTCAAGGTTGCCGGCAAAGAACATCAAGTTTGTAGGCTCATGAAAGCACTCTATGGACTGAAACAGGCTCCTCATGCATGGTACATCAAGATTGATCAGTACTTGGTTGATCATGGTTTTCAGCGCAACCCTTCTGACACTAATTTGTATGTCAAACACTCTGGTGATGATATTCTCTTTCTTGTTGTCTATGTTGATGACTTGATCATTACTGGCAGTTCAACACATTTGATTGCAACAATCAAACAGGATTTGTGTCAGGCTTTTGACATGACAGATTTGGGGCTTCTCCATTACTGTTTGGGTATTGAAGTTTGGCAGACCGTTGGTGGTATCTTTATCTCTCAATCTAAATATGCTCGGAGTCTGCTTGACAAGTTTTGGATGCAGGATTGCAAACCTGCCTCCACACCTATGGAGAAGGGGCTGAAGTTATTAGCCAACTCTGATTCACCTCCGGTTGATGAAACGACATTCAGGCAACTAGTGGGCAGTCTCATCTACCTCACTGCCACTAGACCTGACATCAATTTTGCAGTGAGCTACATTTCTCGCTTCATGACAGCTCTGAAAGTTGATCATTGGCTTGTAGCAAAGCGAGTGTTGAGATATGTTAAAGGCACTTCAAGTTATGGCATTCTGTATGGCAGATGCAAGGATCCAAAGCTGATTGGTTATACAGATTCAGATTGGGCAGGATCAGTGGATGACCGCAAATCTACTTCTGGATATATATTCAGTTTGGGTACAAGTTATGTAACATGGACCAGCAAGAAGCAATAGACAGTGGCTCTTTCCTCGACTAAAGTAGAATATCAAGGAACAGTTAAAGCAGCATGTGAGGCAGTTTGGCTTCGCAGGATGCTTTCTGACATGCACATGTCACAAGCAGGTCCTTCTCCCTTGTACACTGATAATCAAGGGGTGCTCAAACTCGCCAAAAATCCAATCTTCCATGAACGTACCAAGCATGTCGAGCTTTATTGTCACTACATCCGCAAGCTGGTAGAAGACAGATCAGTTCGGCTATAGTATGTTCCAATAGCAGATCAGACTGCAGATATTCTCACCAAGTCTCTGAGCCCAGATAAGTTTGTCAAATTCAAGGGGCAACTTGGTGTTTTTGACCGATTGACCATTAAGGGAGGGTGTTAGAATAATATATTATTCATATTAATGGTCAAATGTAATGTTTTAGTTAGTTTATTGTCTACTGTAGTTGTTGCTACAGTAGTCAGTAGGTAGATTGTAGGTAGATATTTAATATCTACAGTATTATGTAACTGCTATTTATGTATTTTTCATGTTAATTGAATGTAGTCTTTACCATTCACAAAATGCACATATAATCTTGGCCCTTGGTGTTGAGATAATCTCCACCATTGATTTTGCAAGGGGTTTTGTTGTGCTTGCCTATAAAAGGCAGTTTTTATCTCATTGTAAAGATTGTTGAACTAGAATTGTTGTAACCAAGCATTTTGAGATTAATACAAGCAAAGAATTGAATTACAGTGTTTCACTTGTGGATTTCTTGTGTTTGCATGGTTCCTTTTCTTCGATGTTAGATAAAGTTCAGTTATAATGATGATGAAGTGTGACTATATTTGATAGATCTCTAGTTCATACCATTTGTACCTTGTTGGTTGTAAGTTGATTTGCATGGTTAGTCTTATCCATGTTTGATATTAGTTCAATTGTGAAGATTTGTTTAAATTGCGCCAAAATTGGGTATTTACATGAATTTTCATGATTTGAAAATCTTTCATTACCTTTGAAGATTTGCACTATTCTTGTGGCATTGTGAGTTAGTCTATGATTACACGAGAATTGATTTTATGAGGGATCCGTCTATTAACAGCACCAAATCATTATTGTCATTGTCCTTAGGGTTTCCTAATTTAATCTCTTCTCACCCTATCTTTTGAAATTTATTTGAAGATTTGAATTAGTATAGGAAGAAAAGCATCACCCAAATTGTAAAATCAAATGTTAAATATTATCTTTAGATATCATATCTAGAAATCTATTTAGGGTTTTATATCATGTTCAGATCTTTCAAACCCTTATTTCTTAAGTTCCAGCTAGGTAATTGTAAGGCCCCTTCTTAAACAGCAAAACACTAAACCACTAAGTCATTTTTGCAAAGTCAAGACCTCACTATCGAAGCCTTGGGGTAATCTTTCTAAAATTCTAAGAAGTTAGATTTCCTTTCAAGAGAGACATAATACTTCATATTTTTTCTGTGTTGTGATGTGCAAAAACAATCGTCAATAGGTCATACGACTCATACCTTTAGTTGTTGTAATTTCTAACCTTAATTCCTAGTGTTGTTTGTAGCTCATTAATGTGTAAATAATCAAATTATCAATGCAATCGATACATTTTATCTATGCATTATCATTTATGTTGCTGTAGTTTCATATGGAAAATAATGCATGGACGTTAAAACACTTCTATAAGAAAAATAAAAGAAGACTTAATTTCTTTATGTTTTTTTTTATATGTATATGTTTTTTTTATTACTTAGGGGACTTCGATGTGAATCTCATGATTAAATGGTTCCTTAAATAAAGGAAAGAGGAATATATCCTCATTCCCTTAGAAGGGGTTTATATTAATTTAAAATGAGAATATATACAAAGATAAAAGATTAGGTATTATTGAAATTTATTTATTCCTTTTGTTCTTTTTGTCTTTTCTAATAAAAATCATATATTTATATAAAACAAATGATATATTTATTTGCATATGATATTCTTTATTCTTGTAATTTTAAATTTCTTCTTAAAAGTAAATGGATTATTTAAATATATACACGATATTTTATTTTTTTATTTAGTTAAAGAATAAATAATCAATTCAATAAATAATAGTTAAACATAAATAAATATGTATATAACATTATATATATATGAACAATAATAAATAAATTTGAGAATTTATTATCATGTTAATGAATTCAAGATTAATGTCCTCGGTTATGGGAGTTAGATATTAGTGATGTTATGGTGGTAATAAAAATTTTGCAAGCAACAACGAGTTGACAAATAGTAGTGTTTATACATTATTGTTACAACAAAAAAAATTGTTAGTTGTGTTTTTGCCCTAGGTGTAAATAGTACAAATTCAACTGGGTGAAGCCCCTTGCCATGATCTTTGTTCCTATCCGACTTTCATATCCAAAGTGTCCAAATCATTTAGTGCACAATTATGTATGTCATAACAATATGATCTCTCCAGCCATTCATGACATAGTGTTATGGTCAAATCATGGCATTGTTGTTGCCACAAAGGTTCAAACCTTTGTTGGGCCATTGTGATTGCAAGTATTGTGCCCTCACTTCTTCAATGTGCTTGGAAGCTTGAACCTCAGCATTAAAGTTTTGGGTGTTCGTGCACTTGTCTTTGTGCTCCAAACCCTCGCTGGGCCAATGTGCTCATAGGCTCTGTGCCCCTATTGGGCTACTAGGCTTGCACGTTTGGACTATTCACATTAAAGCAATGCATTCACGCCGAGGATGAGGTCCCCCATTTGTGGCTTCAAAGGTTCTCCTTTGACTGTGGGGGATGTGAGATTCCTCTTTCAATCTTTCCCAATTCTTCAAATACCCATCAACAAAAATATCTTGGAAGTTATAAAGCCCTCTCCAGTCCTAGTACTTGGCAAAACACCCCTAGGTAAGAGCCAAGGGTTTACTATTCCAATCAAGGTTCCACTAAACCTATCTAAAAGCAATGAACTTTCCATCAAGAGAAGCCTTTACCGTCTTTAATCAAATGCTTGATACTTGCCTAGGCCCTCCAAATGCTGCTGAACACACCAAACCCAAAGGGCTTGACCACAAAATTACCAAAAATAAAATCATGAGGGTGTAAATCTGCCCAATTCCTTATTTTTTTGGTTTGAAAAGAGCAATGTTATTTATAATCAAAACTTTCCACGGCTCAATCCCCTCAATATCTTTTACAATCCATTTGACAACTAAATAAATAACCCAATTCTTCAAATCTTTCAACCCTAACCCCACAAGGGATTTAGGCAAACAACACCATGACCAATTCATCACATGCCTTTTCTTACTTTTTTTAATCATCAAACCATAGAAGTCTCTAAAAGTCCTTTGAAATTTATCAAATTGAACACTACCAAATAGTCAAATTGAAGAGTAGTAGATGCTATGAGAAGCAAGAACCGTCTAGGTAACTTGCACCCTTCTAGCTAAAGATAACATGAGACTACCATTTCTAATGCTTTTTGTCAATCTTGTGGAGCATCTATTCCCACATATATTTCAGTGAAAGGTCATTTAAAAAGGAGGTGCCTAGTTATTTAACAATAGTATTAGGCCCACCCCACGGCCAATTCTTACCTTTCAGCCACTCAAAAGAAGAGCTATTCCAGCTTAATATAGTGGACTTACTGTCTGAAACCTTAGCACCAAAAACCCTGCTGAAAATGTTCAATTTGTTTGTCATAGTGGCAAAATTATCTTCATTCATTTTGATAAAGAGTGCAGTTTCATCAGCAAACTGGGTGTTAATCAATTAATCATTATTTGGAATCTGAATGCCATAAACAAGAGACCTAGTTAAGTTGGTTCTCAACACACAATTCAAGGCATCAACAACTATCACAAACAAGGCAAGTGCAATTGGACACCCTTGTCTAATAGGTCTTTGAAGGGGGTGAGTTAGATTCCCATTAACATCAACTTGAGTAGAAGGAAATCAAGAAGGTAGGCCAACCCAAGAGTTAGTTTTCTTGAATTATAACTTATTACAAATGTTGGCCGACTCAATTTGTCTCATATTGGCACCCAATTTATGGCGCCCATATTTTATAAAATCTCCTCCCTTTGAAATGGGCCAACCCCTCTTGGGGAAAATAAAAATAAATTTAAAATATTATTATTTCTATGTGGCCGACCTCCCTTGAGAAGGCCAACCCTATTTGGTGGAGAGGCATCATTGGGGTACAAATAGAAGTTGAAGTGGATGTTAGAAAACAAGGAATAAATGCAATATCATTCAAAAACAAGAGCAGAGCAGATTTATTGCAACAGATTTTTGAAGAAGGGCATATGTGAAAAACATTGCAAGCAGATTTTGAAGAAGTTTCAAATGATCATTATTTATTGAAGAAGCATTATTCAAAAAGGCGAACTTTTTGTTCATTAGAATTTGGTGCCTCTCAATAGAAGAGATTGGTGTCTCTTGCCAAGTTGGTGCTTAGTAGCAGGGATTGGTGTCTCCAATGGGTTGATGCCTACAAAGATTTGTAAGAATATTGTATTTTTGTTGTGGCTAGATTTGGACAATAGATCCAAGCAATCTTTCTCCATCGTTTTCTCCTAAAAGGGTTTCCACTTAATGTGGATCTTGTGTGCTTGCTTTTATTGTGGTTGTTGAATTTAAAGTAAGTAAAACTTTATCTTATACTGATTCACATCCCCCTCCTCCCCTCTCATTATAAGTGTGTGCTCTTCACCTTGAATAAAATACTTATCTCATTATAAGGATGCTCAATGTACTAGAGTGAGGTTGCATAGGTGTTGTGGATTCAAAATGATTTATGAGTAACTCATGTCTTCATTATGAAGTTATTCCCTTTGCTGGTTCAGATTATTTGCTGATTTGGTTGGAGGTTTGTCAAGGAGATAAATCAAGAGGCTCTGCTTGGAATTCATGTGGTTTGAAATTTCGTACTTTGAGAAGAATTTAAAGATTTGGTGTAAGGAGGTTAAAAGATTGTTATAGATATATCCTTATGTAGAAACTTCATTTTGTGAAAGAATTAAAAAAGTGGAACAACAAAAAGGTAGGAAATATTTTTGTTGAAACAAAAAATCTTTAAGGCAACTTGACAGAAACTGAATACGAAAATTGTAGATTGTGGCATAATTATAGAAAAGCAAACCAAAGAACAAGTGTTGTTGGCTTTGGTTCAAAATGGAAGAAATCTTCTGGTTGCAAAACTTTTGGTTAAATGGTTGAAGGTGATCGTAATTCCAGCTTTTTTCATCTTTCAACAATTTCTCTGAGACAATTTAATAGGATTGATAAAATTAAATTGCCTTCTAGAGAAGAAATCACAAACATTGCAGCTTTCAGGAGAGAAGGATGTTGTCATTGTGTGCCCCCCTTTGTTTTTCCCACTAGTTATAACAAATCTAAGAGATTTATGTGGGTTCAATCATGTCAAAGTGTGCCTCTGACGTCAGTCAGTTCCAATCCCTATGCTTCAGTCAGTAGTCAATTCCAAGTGTTTGGAGACATTGAATTAGTACTCAACTAGGTAAGGAGGAGATATCTTAACAAGAAGGCACTCCATAGGGCCTATAGACATAGAGTTTGGGATCTTATTGAGCATTCTGATGCTATAAATGTGCAAGTGGTCCCAAGGAAACTAAATGTTGAAGCTGATTACCTAGCAGCAATCGGATCTCAATTTTCCCTTCCTATAAATCTCTTTCAAAGTCAGGATCAGCATGTTAAGATGGTAGTCAAACTCTCTATTCCAAATAACGATGTAAGTTGGCAAACCTTTGATAGTGATAAAAAGATAGCCAACTTCATTCAGAACGAGGCTAAATTTTCATCAAATTCGTAGTCAAGGCTGCAAGATACTTATGATGAGCAATTATGCAACAAAAAACTAAAGTTGCCAAAAGGATTAATCACCCTTGAAGAAATTTTCAATCATGATGATGATTTCAAAGGAGAAAAGAAAAGCATGACAACCAAGGAGGAAGATTGCCAGAACATTAAGGTCGCCCAAGATAAAGAGATGTTGCTGGGAAAGGTATGTACAAACATGGAGAAGCAAACTTTCATTTCTTCATCACATAAATATGGTGATATTTTCTCATGGAGCTATGAGGACCTTAAGGGATTTGATCTCAATGTTGCCCAACATGCCATAGACTTAGATTTTGATGCCAATCCTATTAAGCAAAAGTTGTCAACATGACATCAATGGTACGTATGCAAGCAGGGCCCCTTCCTAGCCCCCGTTGTGCCCTAAAGGAGCATTTTTTTTCTTTTTGCCATAACTTGGGCATACGGTATCGAAATTGAGCGAATGAGATATCATCGAAAAGTTGGTTCCACGTACTTTGAGGTAGTGTGGGTCTCATGACCATTTTTTGTTATTGGTGCATTCTACAGCCTGTCAAAGTCAAATATGTTGTTTTCACTCCCGAACTCACAACTTTTGACCAGTTTCTCCATTTTTCGCGATTCTTGCTACGTTCAAAAGGACTTCCAGAGCTCTTCATAGTTATGCATGAAACTTTTCCAGATTCTTCTCCAAGTACATTTTAATCAGTTTTTTGTATTTTAACATTTTGGTGAATTACTTGAACTTTTTACCTCCTAGAAACTTTAAATTTGTGTGGGACGACTTGTTTCTAGCTGTTCTACATGTATTTCCAACATTTTGTCCTATTTGGGCATTTTGGGCATCTTTTGTAAGCACTCTCTTTTGTAGACACACTGAGATAAAGTGCCACTATTGTACTTGCTTTATGGAAATTTTGCACATTTTGTTGTGCCTTTTTGTACCCGCACTATGTTATAAAGTGCCATGGGGGGTTGTGTAGTGCCCTTTTTTTTCCATCACACCTTTGTCAAGTGAGTGTTCTTTCCACAATAGCATCAACTCCTAGTGATTCTTGCCTCGTGCGTGTGTGCCTTGTTTGCACACCCTTTTTTAGTTGCAAGTACTTTCATGTGCACATTTAGATGTGCTTGGTTCTCCTTCATGCACTTCTTGGTGACACACAATTTCAATGGACCTATCATGGCTCCCTTGTCAACATTATGGGGGGTTTCTTTTGTTGTGCTAATGCTTCCTTGGTTTCCTATTTGGAGTGAGCTATGTATCTAGTTTTTGTTCCTATGTACTAGGCGAATGCAACGGTTGGTTACCCATGCATTTCAGTGAGATGGAGCACTTACCCATGGACACTCTTGTATTCCTATTTCTATAAGCAACCTTCTATTTTCACTTGATTAGTCTTCTTCAAACTATTGGTACCTATATTTTCGACTTGCATCTTGCATGGTTGAGTAGTATAGTTGGGGTCACTCATGCAAATTCATCTGCCATTTGTATCTTTAACTGTCTAAAGTTTTCCTTTGTTTTCCATCTAATCATTGTTCGAGTAGTGTCAATGGGGGCACTCGTGCAGATTTTTGTCTTCTTGATCCTGATCATCATTTATTTCAGAGAAGGTTCTTCATTTCAACACTATAGCAGCCATCATTCGACAATTGTCTATAGTTTCTTCATGCTTCAATGATGTTCTTCATGTTCCTATTCTTTTTGGGACACTGTTTTGGAGGCTTCTTAGTCCTCCATTCGCCTTTCTCTCATTTGGAGAGGAGTTTTTCCCATGAGGTTTTCTCCTTTTCATCAATTATGAGAGATTAGATTATTTGTACATGGGTGCCTCATCAAGGCTTGTTTGTCAGGACCCATTCATGCATTGTTTGTTTATTATGCATTCGCTTTTAGAGTTTTTTAGCTATTCCTTAAGTAACTTAAGGAGGGGTCTTAGAGTAATCATTTTATTAGCTAATAATTAATTAATCTTTAATTGATTGTTAGGCTAATTTCACTTTATGAACTTAAGCTAAACTTAGCAGTGCTTTTTTATTTTATTAGATTGAGTTATTATTAGATAATTATGTCTCATCACATGTGATTTCAACACTTGTCATGATCTAATCCCTTTCTCATTTAGGGTTTGCACTCTCCTTCATTGTATTATTAAGTTTAGTGAAGGCTCTTCAATCTATGTAAGTTTTTCTTTTTGAGGAAATAGCAAATCATTGTTTGCAACTCTCATGCGTGGAAGGTGTTCTCGTTTACTGTTTGATCCTACTTCTTGTGTGTTTTCAGGATTCTAACGAAAGCAAAGACCAATAAACCCCAAGATCAAACCCCTAATGAGAAAGCTCACCAAGCTCATAGAATCCAATATTATTTTCCCATCAAATACTCTTGGGTGGCAAACTTAGTACCTGTAAGAAAGAGAAATGAAGAGATAAGGCTATGTGTCGATTTTAGGGTCTTGAATAAAACCACTTCAAAAGACCACTACCCTCTACCTTCCATGGACAAAATTTTGTAAACTATTGCAGGCACTAAAAGATTCTCAATTCTAGATGGTTATTGAGGTTATAACCAAAATTTTACAAAAGAAGAAGATAGATATAAAACAGCCTTCACCACTAAGTGGGGAGCCTTTGCTTATAAAAAAAAATGCCTTTTGGCCTCTCTAAAGTTGGTGCTACCTTTCAAAGAGCCATGCATATTGCTTTTGAAGGACTTATAAACAAGTTTATCATAGTATATTTGTTAGTGTTTTTGGGTGGCTGCGGGAGGTATTATCCCAGTCGGCTAGAAGATAAGTCAAATAAATAATAAACAATTATTCTAGTTGTTGGGTCGGCCCTAGTGGAGTAGGACGCTTGGACTTATATATATAGAAGAAAGGTTCTTCTCATTTGATAATCAATTCAGTTATTCATCCTTTTGTGTTTAGAAGAAAGTTCGCCACTCAGGAGGAGGTTCACCATTTTAGTCTTGATCATAAATTTGCACTATTTAAAGTGTTGGGATATCTCATTGTATTCTGCCTATCTAGGCATGACTCTCAAAGTGCTAATTTCTTGCACTGTTGTACCTGTTCTTTTATTAAGTAAAGTGTTGCTGGGTTTTTCTCCCTCAAGTAGGAGGGTTTTCCTAGGATAAAATCTTTGTGTTCATTGTTTTATGTTTCCTTTTCTGTTTTATGTTAAATCTGATCTAAAACTAACATGGTATCAAAGCCCAAATTCAAGAAGAACTGATCAAATTTGGCTAAGCAGTGTGTGGAAGTCAATTCCATTGTTTAAGGCAGTTACTTAGAAAAAGAAGATGGTGACAGGAGAAGGAGAAGGAGTCGAGTGCCTCTATTTGGACTTTGATGTCGTGGGATTCTAACAGAGACAAAATCCCCTACCAAATTGCTCCATGGATTGAGGAGCGATCAAGATCTAAACCAACCCATGCCCTCTTATTTTCCCTTATTATCAATTCAGACCTTCTCCAGATGCAACGAATGTAATCACTCCATGTAGTCCTTGCTTCTATCCCTCCATTCAGTTTGTTGTGCAAATTTGGGCGACATTCATGATGGTGACGGGACTACAATTGCATAATGAAATAGTCGTGGCATCCTGTGTCATGTCCCCGAAATTACAATGCTAAAAACCCTAACATTGAAATACACATAATTAAATCAAATGAATAACAAGATGCAACTTAAAAATTATAAGAGAAAATATTATCGATTCAATACTTTCATAATTACCATTATCATAAGATAATATGGTAATTATAAATGTGAATAAATATAGATTAACAACTTAAATATCATAACCATTATTTATATTATTAAAATATATAGGGTTAAGACATAATCATAATAGACACTATAATATAATAACTTATATGATAAATTAATTGAATAAAAATAAAATAAAATATAATATTATGATAATACCTTAACCATCGAATATAAATAACAAGCATCACAGTCATCGCCTATGAGATAAAGACAAATACGTTCCATTACGGTAAATGAAGCTTTCATCGAAGAAATGATTGTTGCAATTAGTTCTTGAAGACGCCATCAAACTTGCGCTTGGAAGTTTTCCACGCCCTTCGGTAGAGACATCACAGATGAACGATTAGATTTGCCAATCATCGAGAATATCATACCAAGAGTTTGGCATTCTTTGAGAGGCGACCTTGTAATCAAGAATTTATCATAAAGGAGCAACAATTGATACTATAAGGAGAAACAATGAAGGTCCACGATGTAGTTGGCTGCACCATCATTGGTCAAATCATACTTGGTCTTCTCAAGATCGAGAAATCCATCAGGCCCATCCCTGTGACTAGCATCCAATGTATCTGAAGCCCTCCAGCCACATCTTCAGGGGAAGTCATATCATTTAACATTATCGAGCATTCTCTCCAGTTTGGACATATAGATCCCTAGCACTCTTCCAGCCACCATTGTTGTAAGGAAGTTCAAGCGTTTAAGCAAAGAAAGAGCTAAGTCAGTTGACCAAAATAGTAATTAATATTTCAAACAAACCATGATAGTAAAAAGCACTAACTAAAGGATATGTCCTTGTGCGTGGACGTTTCTCTTCCAAAAGACACACCCACTCCTTTTCAGGCAAATATAAAAGACAATAACGGGAGGGAGAAAGGGGTTAGGTAGAGTAATAGTTTTCATCTATGGGAAGAGATTTTCAGACTTCACCCTTATAATTATAATCTAGAATTGGTGAGCTCTTATGAGCAGAACATACTCAACCATAGAAGCATACTTATAAAGACATAATTTAGAAAGGGCTCCAAATATAAATTGCATACATATAAGGATAATAATCAGACAAGTAATCATATTCTGGGCCTATTAATCTATTATACATATAATTCTCATTATTGAATTACAATAGAATTTATTATGGAGAGATATATGCAATAAGCTCATTTGTTTATAATTTGGAAATACAATTAGCATTAATAGTATTGGATAACAAATTGTGTCAATCCAATAAGGAATAATCAAAAATCGAATAATCCGGACCTAGGGGCATTACATCCTACATGTGCAAGTTGCAGCCACCCTTGGTGGTTATGTGCAAATTTGACTAAGGCGCACTTCAACTCAGGTGAATCGATCATCATAGAAGGGTTTCTGCTAATTGCTGCACGAGTTTCTTAGAAGGTTTGAAGTTGACTGGATAATCAAGCTTATGCTATACGACGGCTCTGGGGCTGTTTCATATTGCTCATTAGCATACAGCTAACATATTGAGTACTTTTGTTTGTAATTTATCTTTATTTTTGTATGTCCTCATTTTGTTTCCTTTTTGTTGTTTTTTGTTGTTTTTTGTTGTTTTTTGTTGTTGTGAATTGCAGGTTTTATTTCAAATCAAAACAATGAAGAAGGCTTCAAATTGGCCTCCCTCTACGAAAGCAATCAGCAACTCTAACGCAAAATGGGGACAGATCACAGCCGCTACATACCTCAACATGCAGAGAGAACTTTGGATTGGAGTGACAACATTATCTTATCGATAGCTCTTGGTAATGCAGTTTACTTATGAAAAAGACAAACCAAGAGAAAATAAAGGTGGCTCTTTTAGTTTCAAAAGTTGTGCTTCAATTTATTGATGTTGGTCTTTTGGGTTCCATTGATTATGAAGTGCCAGACGATGTCAAAGCATGTGGTTTTGGCATCTCTGTTGATGAGCTAGCATCCATGGTAGAAGACCATAGTCTCAAAAAGTTAAGAGCCCATGGTGGAATTGAAGGAATTTCTGATAAGCCTTCTACATCAATTAATGATGGAATTGATGCCGATGAAGAAACCCTGAAGCACAGACAGAATGTCTATGGTCTTAACAGATTTGTTGAGAAACCACTTCGAGGATTTTGGGTATATGTATGAGGCATTACAAGACATGACCCTTATGATTCTTGCAGTTTGTGCAACTGTGTCTTTGGTTGTTGGAATTTCTCCAGACAGATGGCCTAAAGGAGCCTATGATGGTCTTGGCATTGTTCTCAGCATTTGTTTAGTTGTATTTGTAACTGCAATCAGTGATTATCGACAATCATTGCAGTTTAAGGATTTAGATAGGGAGAAGAAGATCTCAATACAGGTTACTCGAAATGGCTATAGGCAAAAAATTTCAATATATGACCTTGTTGTTGGGGATTTAGTGCATTTATCAATCGGTGACCAAGTGCCAGCAGATGGGCTATTTGTATCTAGCTTTTTCATTGCTCATAAATGAGTCAAGCCTGACAGGTGAGAGTGAGCCTATAACTGTAAACTAAGAGAAGCCATTTTTTTCTTATCAAGAACGAAGGTCCAAGATGGTTCTGGCAAGATGTTGGTGACAACAGTTGGCATGAGAACAGGATGGGGTAAATTGATGGCAACACTGAGTGAAGGTGGCGAAGATGAGACACCGCTACAGGAAGATTATCAATGGGCAATACATAAGCTGGTTTGGAGACGACTTTATTGAGATCTTAGAATAATTTGCATCTATTAGTCACAATTGCATCTTCATTAGGTTGTGGGTTACAAGATACCTAGGATTGTTAGCTCAGCAATTGAAATTACATTAGTTCATGATAATTCTGTTTTGGTCATTTAGTGATGCTTTGAAAGTCAGAATTTACCATCTCCATTGTCTTGTCCATGAGAACGACCTGTTGTTAGCGAAATTTGGCAATAGTTGCAATCATCCTTGACAATATTGTAAATAGTCTAAGGAAGTTCTTCATGGGTTTTGAGAATTCAAGGCATGAGTTGAGGACATGTCTAGGAAGAGGATTAAGGTTCTAAGATCAGTCAATGGAGGGGAGTTCACTTCCAGAGGATTTTTGTAATCCTTGTATTGAGGCAGGGATCAAGAGGGAGTTCTGTGTTCAGCAAAATGGAGTCCTATGTCACGAAGAACTAGTGTGACTCATTGAGAAGAAGTGAAGGTGTCGTGGGTTGCAGTGTTGTAAGGCCAGGTGCTAAGTCTTTGGAAGGCCTCTTTAGCTGCAAAGAACGGAATTGCACAAGGCAGACAACCTTGTTTTGACATTGGTAGCACTGCAAACCTATTCAAAATAGGGTGATCTGGGATGAGGTCAAGAGGACTAAGTCCTGGACTCTCGCAAGTCAATTAAAGGTGCTGCTAGGAGTAGTGTCGGAAGTGTGTTGGAAACCATTCCTCTAAGGCAAGCATTGCAGGCAATCTTGGACTAAGAGGTCAGGAGGTTGATGCGGGTACTTGGAGGTCCAGAGGGAGTCACAGCATCATCAAGATATTGTCCCTATGTCAAGAGAATGGACAGAATGACAGACTGATTTTTCATAGCGTATATTTCTCTGAGACAAAGAAATATGAGGTGAAAGCCCTTGTAGCGTATATTTCTCTAAGACAGAGAAATATGAGGTGAAAACCCTTGTAGTGTATATTTCTCTGAGACAAAGAAATATGAGGTGAAAGCCCTTACAATGTATATTTCTCTGAGACGAAGAAATATGAGGTGAAAGCCCTTGTAGCGTATATTTCTTTAAGACGGAGAAATATGAGGTGAAAGCCCTTGTAGTGTATATTTCTTTGAGACTAAGAAATATGAGGTGAAAGCCCTTGTAGTGTATATTTCTCCGAGCCTGAGAAGTATGAGGTGAAAGCCCTTGTACAGATCACATCTCTAAGACTGAGTTGTGTTTTCCACAATTGGGTGTAGCCATTGAGGACATCATGTTGAGAGAATCCATGACCAGATATTTGAGAATACCTCCCTAGCTAAGAGGGAGTGTTAGTGTTTTTGGGTAGCTGCGGGAGGTATTATCCCAATCGGCTAGAAGATAAGTCAAATAAATAATAAACAATTATTCAAGTTGTTGGGTCGGCCCTAGTGGAGTAGGGCGCTTGGACTTATATATATAGAAGAAAGGTTCTTCTCATTTGATAATATATTCAGTTATTCATCATTTTGTGTTTAGAAGAAAAATTGCCACTCAGGAGGAGGTTCGCCATTTCAGTCTTGATCAGAAATTTGCACTATTTAAAGTGTTGGGATATCTCATTGTATTCTGCCTATCTAGGCATGACTCTCAAAGTGCTAATTTCTTGCAATGTTGTACCTGTTCTTTTATTAAGTAAAGTGTTGCTGGATTTTTCTCCCTCAAGTAGGAGGGTTTTCCCAGGATAAAATCTCTGTGTTCATTGTTTTGTGTTTACTTTTCTGTTTTCTGTTAAATCTGATCTAAAACTAACAATATTTGGATGACATAACTTTCTTTTCAAAAGCAAGTGAAAATCACATGGAGCATCTTGAGAAGGTGTTTCAAAGCTATAGAGAGTTTAGGGTGTCACTAAATGCAAAGAAGTGTATTTTTGTTGTCTCTCAAGGCAATTTGTTAGTCCAAATAGTGTCAAATGAAGGTATCTCTATAGATCCTAAAAAAGTATTAGTTATTTTACCTCTTTCTTTACCAACTCATAACAAGGTATTGTAATCTTTCCTTGACAAGATAAATTTTGTTAGGAAATTCATTCCTAACTGTGCAAGGTTACTCAAACATCACATTAATGCTTAAAATTGATGTTGTCTTCAAGTGGACCAAAGAGGAGAAAGAAAGTTTTTAAAAAATCAAAAGAGCAATCACCCAAGCCCCTAACTTATGAACCTAAACTTTGAGAAGGATTTCATCCTCTATGCTCATGGAGGAGAAAGTAGTGTAGCTGTTGTCCTAACACAACAGAATGGCGAAGGTTTGGAGCAACCGTTGGCTTTTTCAGTCAAACACTCAAAGATTATGAAGAGAGGTACACCTCCATGGAAAAACAGGTATTTGCCATTATTAGAGCTCTTAAAAATGGAGATATATGCTTGCTAATAATCATATCAAGGTGCTCGTTTCTCAACCTAGTGTGTGAGAGTTCATAATGGGAGTTGAGATAGGAAAAAAGAGGGCTAGTTGGGTGACTAAGATCTTGGAATATGATATCACTATCAAGGCTACAAAATTGATTAGGAGTGGAGACCTTTGTGAATAACTTGCTAATGATGCAACAAATCAAGAGGACTCATTTTATGTCATGCATGAAAAAAAATAGCGGACGAGAACTTTTGGATAACAGATAGTTAAGTTTTCTATCCACTGGTGAATATCATTATGGACTAGACAAGACTAATAGGAGACACTTCAGATTGCCATCTATTCCATATGTTTTAATAACTGGCATTTTTTTCAAAAGAAATTTAGATGGAGTTTCGTTAAGATGCGTAGAGGAAGATCAAGTGGATAGGGTTCTTAGTGAGTTCCATCAAGGATCAGTTGGAGGTCACTTTTCCCCAAGCGTTATTGCCATGAAAATAATAAGAGTTGGTTACTCTTGGCCCACCTTGTTCAAAGATGCTCATAAATGGGTTAGAAGGTGCAAAGAATGTGCTATTTTCACTAGTAAAAAAAGCCTGGCTGCCTTTCCACTTCAGCCCATTCAAGCAGATCAGCCCTTCTCATAGTGGGGCCTAGACTTCATCGGCATGGTTAATCATGTGTCTAGTGTTGGCCATAAATGGGTGTTGACCACAACTGATTATTTTACCAAGGGGACTAAGGCCATCCCAATCAGCCATCATAGACTTCTTGGAGGAAATTGTAACTAGGTTTGAGACTCCCAATACCATTATTTCTAGTAATGCTAAAGTTTTTAGGATTGTTGATTGAGCCCTAAAATATAATGTGTATCTCAAGACTTCCTCCAACTATTACCCACAAGGTAATGGTTTAGCAGAATCTACTAATCAAAATCATGAAAAGGACTATGGAGACAAACCAAAGGCAATGGCATACAAGGATCAATTTTTCCCTTTGGGTTGATAGGATCACATCCAGGAGAGCAATTGGTAATTCTCCCTTCGTTCTGGTCTATGGAAGAGAGGCTAGACTACCCTCATCCTTGTAGTTGCCTTCACTAGAGCTAGCTCAACAATTTGAGTTGGAGGAAGTGGATGCAAGAATTGTTAGGATAGTTGAGTTGACTAAGTTAGAGGAGTCGAGACAATCAACTATGAACTCATTGGAGACGCATCAAAAGAAAACCAAGCAACACTTTGATAAAAGAGCTGAAGATAAAGTTTTCAAATAGGGAGATCTTGTCTTGAAGTGGGACGCTGCTAAATCCAAACCAAGAAGACACACGTGTTAGAAATATTGTCATTGATGTCAAATATGAGAAGAAAAATGTTGTCATAGATAAGATTATTGGCAAGACTATTTTAAAAAGATTATCCATGTGTAGCAGGTTGATAGCAACAGATTTAGAGATGTATGACAGACCTTCAAGAAGATATATGAAGAGTTTTGTGTGAAAATTTGAATCAGAATGTTGAGAACAATCGAAAAGTGTTCAGAGAACTGTGATGGAAGAAAAAATAAGTATAGCGTTCAGTTTCACAAAGAAGAGCCGCCTGAGGAGTTTGAGATTGACAAGAAATACGAGCTTTCAAAAGTAATGTGGTATACTGTATGTGTGGCCATTGACAAGACAACAGGCGAAACAGTTGCCATTAAAAAGATAAGAAATGTTGCATCTTCAGAAAGCGAAGGGCGAAGAGCGTTCCGGGAATTGCAAATGATTCGAGGACTTCTCCACCCTTTTATCGTGAAGGTAAAGACGTGATGCTGCCGTCTGACAAGTGCAATTTTAATGAAATCTTCGTCGTCTTAGAAATAATGCAGCAAACTTTAAATGATTATCTAGAGAAAATCGCAGTAGACGAGAAGGGGCCCATGAAAGTGAGCAATTTCAATATTAAATTGATTATGAATCAGCTTCTTCGAGGGGTACAGTACATGCATGCGAGCAGCGTGCTTCACCATGATATTCAAGATACTGACTCAGTCACTTTCAGACTAACATTCTTTCAAATCGGACTTTTCCAGATCATCATTCAAAATAAAATCTGGATAGTCAAGCTGAAGACGTGTTTTGCATAAATCACTTTTGTGTTGTTTCAAGAAGACGTGTTTTTGTTTAATTAGTCATTTTTAATTAGTGCGGATCAAAAAGTTAAGATCAGGTGTTTTAACAAAACTCTGTTAATGCGTATGAATTGGTGTAAATAATCTAAGTTTCAAAAACGTGTCAAGATGTAACCAGATGTCTTTTTAAAGAGATGTGAATCATCAAAGATCAGCATATGCGTCTTCTTGAGATATTTCTTCAGGGTCGTGTCTCTCTTGGAAAAAGACGTAGTCAGCTAATGGTCATCGTGCTTTTTTTCAAAAGACGTGTTCCTTCACCTATTGACCTCAACTCAAGTGGTGCGATGTTTTATTAACATGATCATTCGTTTGAAAAGGTGTCTTCATCTAGTGAAGTGATTCAATATGTTTTGATAAAACAATGCAAACAGATTTAATAAAACAAAGCTGAAAATAAAAAAATATTAAATCAGAAATGAAGCAAATGAAGAGGTGTGAATGAATTCTGAAATGACAAAGATATGATCTTTCACCAAGGGATGCAATTCTAGAACAAAGTATATATTTATCATTCATTTCAGGGCTTGAATGTGTGGTTGTTTTTGAAGATTAGCAGTTCAGTCAGATTCCCATCTCCTTGTGTGGACTGAAGGTGATATTATTTATCACATAGAGCAGATTGGAGAGTTGGGTTTGTGCAGATCAGATTGAAGGCAGTCTCACTTCCATCAAGTCAAGGATTGGTGCCTTGCATTAGGGGTTGGTGCTCCTTGTAGGCAGGTGTCTACTAAATTTGTAAAGGTCTAGGTGTTCCTTGTAGGCTACATTCTACTAAATCATCTTGGTGTAAATCTGTAGGTTGGTGCCTACTTTAAAAATATTATTTCAATAAAGTTGTGTCAATCTGGGAAATTGGTTCATATCAAAAATTGATTGTAAAAAGTTTGAAAAGATTAAGAAATAAAAGTTTGTGATTGATTTACTGATTCAACCCCACCCCCTCTCAGTAAATCTTTTGTGCTCTTCAACACGAAGTTTGATGCCATTTGGAGTGGCCCCTATATCATTACTAGCTGCAAGGAATCCAATGCATTCAATCTTTCCAAGTTGGATGGTGAAGCTCTCCCTATCCTATTCAATGGGATACACCTCAAACCTTGTTTTTGAGGTTAGTTGTGAAAATCATGTACATATGTTCTATTATTTTGTTGCTTTGTAAGAAGTGTTGTTGCACACTTTGCATTCTCATTAGGAGGATGTACATTTTAGTTTGTTTTGTTTACCTCCAATTGCAATTTGCATATGTTGTCCCTTTTTTTGTGGTATTTTGAAGCCAGCCTTGTCCAATTGTTGTTAGCCCTTGACTCCTATGCCCAATGGACACTTAAAGCCACTGATTCTATGTTTAGTAGGAAAACATCTCGCAGAAGTCACCAAAATGTTATCATTGTGTGTCCCCCTTTGTTTTCCCACTGGTTATAACCAATCTAAGAGATTTATGTGGATTCATTCATGTCAGGATGTGCCTCCAATGTTAGTCAGTTCCCCAAAATCAAATTTCAAAAATTGGCTAAGTTGTGGAGGTGGTCAAAGCTTTTAGGTCAATCAAGAACTCCCCTTTTTCGGAGGTTTTATGTTTATCGAGAACTCCTCTACTTCCTTGTTAGTGATTTCATAGATACCTAGAATCTTTGGTTCCTAGTTCCTATGGAACCTCCAAAGGATTTCTCCCCACATCTAAGTTCCCATGAGAAAAGAAGTTGTCGACAATTCCATTAGAATCAAGAACCAATGGTTCTCAATTCTCGTGGAATCCCCAACAACAGGAACCATAGCACAACAGAGCCAAGTGAAGAAGAATTCAAAGGTTCCATAGGAACCAAGAACCAATGGTTCCCAATTCCCGTGGAACCCCCAACAAAAGAAAGCATAGGAGACCAAGGTCAAAGTAAGGGGGAACCAAAGAAGAAATGAGATAGGAGGTTCCATTGGTTTCGAAAACCTATGGAACCCTAGATGAATTCCTGTGCAAATTCCCAATTATGTTCCAAGCCTTAACAACTAAGGTAAAGAGCAAAGTGGAAGGAAGAAAAATAAAAGCAAAGAAGACAAAAGTGGTCAAAGCTTTTGACGGTTTTGGGAACCTTGTCGAACCTCGACCTGGAACCAAGAACCAATGGTTATGGGTTTTGAGTGCTTTCCTCCTCACCAACAGGCCTCTACACTCTTTCTCTCTATGACACCAACTATTGTAGATTGACAAAGATAATACCAAGGCCATTCTCTTCACCTACCTCTTCTACAATTCCATTAACACTTGCAACTACCAAATCTCAATCCAAGGAAACTACAATATGGCTTTTAATGAATTTTATCACAGATTTAGGAAGCAAAATGTGGCACCCATGCTTTGTTTAGTGATGCAAGCATCCTTTTGTCAAAGCCCCATCCCCAGGTCGCAATTTCAACGATTTGCTCAAGAAGATTTGATCTACTAGCATGTCATTAATGAAAGAATGTTTTCTCCATACCTCGGTCAATCAATCAGTGGTACGTATGTCTTCATTTCATTGGATAAGCTAGCAGCTAGGGCTTCTCTTTGGCCGGCCATGTTTTCTTCAATATTGGCACCTCTTTTGCAATAAAATGGGCTTGTTGTGCTCATTTCAAGGACTTCTTCTTTTTTGTTTCTTTTAGAGACCCACATGCTTTGCAACTCTGCCATTGTAAACAAGCTCCATGTCTCTCGATTAATGAAATTGTTGTTTTCACCTCTTCTCACTTCTTGCACTTTGTGTAAACTTGCTTACCTTTGTGTCTAAATGAATGTTCATTATCTTCTAGGTTGCATGTTGTGTTAAACTTGTTTGCAGGGGTTAAATTTGGATCTTTTTCTTCCCTCTTAACACTCGTCAAATTTTGACCTCCACACATACCTTTAGGAGCTAGTATAACAGAGAACAGTGTGAGTTATTTCAGCAATTTTATTAATCCCTTGTGTTGTAGGGGGCAGGAAGAAGCTCACTTTAATCTAGGTGCATCACCACCCCTTTCCCCTTTCATGCATTTCTTCTTCCCCTTTTCCTTGGAAAATTAATAGAAAAGATTAAGATTCTAGTATTATTCTATGTTGAGTTATGTTGAGTTGGCTCAACACTCTACATCTAGGTTTAGAAAGGAACCAGCCTTCTCTAGAGTTCTAATCACATCTACAAGGTCCCACATCTTGAGATCATTCCCTCATTTCATTGAAATGTTGGGCTAGTTCCAGCATGGTGCAATTTCACGTGACAACAAGGGTATTTCTTTTTTTTAGAAATCTTCTAGAGGACTACAATTAGCCAGCTACGGAAAGCTCTAGGTTTTTGTTGCAAAATATTTCTTAGTTAACTTCAAAGGTTCAAATGAAGCTCTAATGAAATAGATTTCTTCAAGGGAGGTAAAATTTGCTATCTCTGCATTGGTGGTAACAAAACTCTTGGCCCAAATGGTTTTCAAGCCAGCCTTTTTAGCACGTTTGGTATATTGTTGGAGGCAATGTGTGGAAAGCAGCTTAAGAATGTAGAAATTGAAGGGCCATTCTTGAGAGTTGGCATTCAACCTTTCTTGCTTAAGTTCTAAAAAGAGGGGATGCTAAGATTATGGCCCTTTAGTTGAAATAATGTCTAGATTCAATAACTTCGAAAGAGCTAAGTGGGTTTGTAGAAAGGTGACAAATTCTTGATGATATTATGGTTGCACACAAAGCTATTCAATTAGTAAAAAAGGGGAATAAAAATGGTATGCTCACTTAATTGGTTATGAGTAAAGTTTTTTATCATGTTTCCTAAAGCTTTCCTATGTGCATTTGAGAAAGATTTGGCTTTGCTAAGCAGTGAAGAGATTGGATTTATAGGTGTTTGATCATGTTTCCTAAAGCTTTCCTATGTGCATTTGAGAAAGATTTGGCTTTGCTAAGGAGTGGAGAGATTGGATTTATAGGTGTACCTCTTTAACCTCTCTTTTTTGTTTTTGTCAAGGTTTAAGATAGGAAAATCATTTATCTCCACTTTTGTTTATTCTTCAAGCATAGGCTTTGGGAAGAACAATAAAACATATGGTTGTATTTCAACATGTCTGAGGTCTTTGGATCTCCTCTATTATGAATAATATAACTCGTCTACAATTTGCAGATTATAGTTTGTTGTTTAGAGAAGCTTCTGGAGGGTTGTTGACCAACACATAATCATTGTAACAAGAAAATAAAGAAGATAGATCTCACACAACATGAGATGTTTGTGGGCTAAGATGTCCTAATATCCAATATATGCAGAAATAGAATAAACCCTTGAGGGGGGGTAACACAATACAATACTCCTTATGGAAGAAGCCACTCCTTCCTATATCTCTAAGACATCCCAAACCAACATCATACTCAACATGTATCCTTACAATGATATTCACCTCCTATAGATAAACTTCCTCTTATTGATACAATGGAGGGGTATTATAATCCCAATGTAGGCCTACTCATCACCTAATATAATTAATTCACAAGTTGTCTAAAATGACCCAACTAACTAAAGGGATGTGTGCCACGAGTTGGCATCTACATCCACCTAAACACGTTATAATATCATACTCCTAGGTACATAACAAAAAATCAAAGCTAATAAAAAAAAAAAAATCTTTTTCAATGATAATTGCAAGGAGGTGCAAGAGATCCAGCATATTTTTTGCTTTAAAATTGATACCACCTAATTCTTATTTGCATATTTCATTGATTGCTAAGAGAGATCTGATTGAGGAATGGAGATCTTTGGTGGATAGAATTCAAAATAAGCTTTCAACACTAGAAACATGAGTGGCTCTCTTTGGTGGCCACAATTCAATAGATCAATATTTTCCTCTTCGCTGTCCCAATATATGTTATCTTTCGACTTCCAAATAAGATTGCCAAAGTAATTTCAGATATTTAGAGAATTCTGATATTAAGAAAGTGTGAAGATAAGAAAAAGTATAGTTTGGTCTGTTGAGGTAAAGTTTCTCTTCAGAAGAGTGCTGGTGGTTTAGGGTTTCAACAATGCAAATTCATGAATAAGGCCTTTGGGGCAAAATTTCTTTGGAGAATGCATTCAAAGAAAGACTTTTCTCCATTCAGAGAAAGACAAGCCCTAATGTAGAATCGTGCACTCTATATATGTGGATGTTGGTGGTGAACGTTGGGTTTTTTTCCCAAGAAAATTTACCATGGGATTCAATGGTTTGGAATTTCCTAAATGTTGTCATCAATTTCTAGTTGATAAGTTGTGGTGTAACATAGGAAAAGGGATCTTGATAGATATTTTGAGATGAAGCATGGGTTCTGAACAAACCTTTAATCTTGGTTAAGGAGTATAAGGAGTTGGTGGTGTTTATGAAAGAGGAATGGAGTAATCGGGTAATAGATTGCTTAAAGGAAGAATGCAGTGCAAGTCAGTGGAAATTAAGGATTCTCCTTCTATAAAGGAGATTGCTAATCAATCAAATTTTCTGCTGAAGAAATAGCCAGTCCCACCAATTGATAAAAAAGAGTCTGATTTGTGCAGATAATAAATCAGGGGGGATGGATGTTAGGTCTGCCTATCTTAAAATTATTCATGAAGAGGATGTAGGTATAAACTCGGCATAGCTGAAAAACCTGGACTCAGCAACAACTCGGCATACTAAAAAAAAAACAAAAATTTGGGGAAATTTTTGGTAATAACTTAGTAATTTTCTGTGCATTCAAAAACACATAAATTTGTAAGAAAGAATTTTCAAATAATGCATACTATTTAATTTAGAGAACCAATTACTGATTTCCTTCACATATAGATCAAAATTAGAGTTCAAGACATATCAACTTCAATACAAATGATAGTTTTTTCTGAGTAATCAGCAAGTTTTTGCCAAGTCACAAGCAATTTTTTAAGAAAACTCGGGGACGAGTTAATAAGGCTACATTATTCATGTGTCCAGGCAAAATTTGAAATCAATTTAAAAGGACTATTATTAGTATAGGGTTTCAACTTTATAGAGTCCATGCTTCCCATGGAGAAACAAAACCCATACATGATGTAAAGTGATCTCCCTCAAACAATATGAATAACAATTTTCCATTCTCTATTTGAAGCACAAATTTCTAGATTTATACCTGCTTATCTGCTTGAGTTTAATGCTAATATCAAAGCTCTAACTTGTACAGTATATTATCTGAATGGACCAAAAAGGAAAAAAATCATATTCACAAACATAATCAACATTGACACACTCAATTTTTATTCTTCCAACAAAAACTGTCCCTATCTATGAGCATATCTTATATTTACTCATTCAATGCCCATGCATACCCCTGAAATTCCATTTAAAAATAGGGTCCCTTTGTCCACCTTTGGACCTTTTGGTGTGCTCTAAAACAATGCAATTGCTTGAGCGCATCCTAACAACAACTTCAATGCTGGTTGAATTCCCTTTTGAGCTCAACAATTCTGTGTTATGAATAAAGTAGATCACTTAATACGACACTGTCAGCCACTTGATTCATCCTTCTTTTTCCTTCAATATCCACTCTAACCACAATAAAATATAAAATAGTCCTCACCTGGGTAATAAGTTCTTTGACCAAGGGTCAATAAACCACTTCAATCTTTACAAAGAAACCCTTCATTCATCTTTCATTACAAGCAAAGAATGAACCCTACAATCCCAGATCCAGAACCATAAGTTGTCCCACAATAATCCCAGTTAACCATTTATCAATGAAAAGAGATAATCAGAATAGAAGACTAGCTTCTTGTGTTATATAACTTTTTATAGTGGGGTGGAAGGGTGCATGTAAAATTATGTGATATAAAAATAATGGCTGAAAAGAAACTGTACACCCCAAAGAAAGAGATTTAATAAGATTCGGATACAAAACAAATGGGCCCCTACACATATTTGCTCCTAAGCCCACTTATAATGATACTTTGGTATATTCTATCTGAAATTTGTTAACATACCTTTTCAAGTAAGGGGCACGTTTTTGTTTGACACCATCCCCAGATTCCTTGTCACTGTTTCTTTTGTTGAACACTTCAACCATCAAACCAATAAAATCTTGGCTTACACAAATGCACCCTATCTTCAACATTTAACCATTCATTATCTAATAATTAAACATATCACAAGGAGTCACTGTCATATGTAGCAACCAAAATGGGAAAAGATAGATGTTTTTTCTCCTAAAATTCTAGTATGGATACAAATTTTGACATGAGGACTAAACTGGTAAAATTAAAAGGCAAATACTACTTACCGTATTTTGTACTGGATGGAACAGGCAAGATTCATAAGCGGGATACCACAATTTTTAACAATAACCAGTGTTTGGCATCTACAATTAAACAATTTGGACATTCATTAGAGATACATCAACTCTATTGTCTCTGTCTTTGTTGTCAAATATATGTGAATCTATTGTCTTCCATCAACCACAGAAAATAACTAATGCATGCACCATTGGACAGCACCCAATTCCTACTCTTCAGTACATAATGATACTTTGGTATATTCTATCTGAAATTTGTTAACATACCTTTTCAAGTAAGGGGCACGTTTTTGTTTTAAAACATACCCAGATTCCTTGTCACTGTTTCTTTTGTTGCACACTTCAACCATCAAACCAATAAAATCTTGGCTTACACAAATGCATCCTATCTTAGAGCTAAATGATTTAGAAAAAATTAAGGTTTTACAAGCCATCTTCAACAGTTAACCATTCATTATCTAATAATTAAACATATCAAAAGGAGTCACTGTCATATGTAGCAACCAAAATTGGAAAAGACAGATGCTTTTTATCCTAAAATTCTAGTATGGATAAAAATTTTGACATGAAGAGTAAACTGGAAAATTAAAAGGCAAACACTACTTACCGTATTTTGTAGTGGACTGGACAGGCAAGATTCATAAGCGGGATACCACAATTTTTAACAGTAACCACAGTTCTATTCAATGATTTTTGGCTTAGATTGTGTGAGGTTTTTTGCATCAACGTTTCGGATCACACTCCGTGATCCATCATCAGGATGAGAGCAGAGCTGAAGGAGAAAATGAAAAGTTATAGACCAAGTGTTACCTATAAAGAACACCTTCTGCAACTTTTCATTTTCTCCTTCAGCTCTGCTCTCATCCTGATGATGGATCACGGAGTGTGATCCGAAACGTTGATGCAAAAAATCTCACACTATCTAAGCCAGAAATCATTGAATAGAGCTGTGGTTACTGTTAAAAATTGTGGTATCCCGCTTATGAATCTTGCCTGTCCAGTCCAATACAAAATACGGTAAGTAGTGATCATTGAATAGAACACCATGGATTGTGGAAACTTGATATCATTGAGTAACCACAGCGTTTGGCATCTACAATTAAACAATTTGAACATTCATTAGAGATACATCGACTCTATTGTCTATGTCTTTGTTGTCAAATATATGTGAATCTATTATCTTCCATCAACCACAGAAAATAACTAATGCATGCACCATCGGACAACACCCAATTCCTACCCTTCAGTTCTCCCCATCAGCAACACGGAAGTTAACTAAAGGTTTTGTGAACTATTAAAAATAGACCACATTTAAGTATTAAGATTCAAGAAGAGAACATAAAACTAGGAAAATAGGCAAAAATGGAATAAAGAACTTGCCTCTACAATTTCCTTCTTTGGAAGCGAAAAAAAAAGCTCATCAAAGACCCAACCCATAACATCAACTCTGACATTGCTTCTCAAGTATGAAGATTGGGACCATTTCTCAATAGCAAACATTTGCTTCACAGTAGCCTTCAATTGAAGCAAAGACTACAACACAATAGTATTTTTCATAAAGTGGAGTATACCAAGACAAGCCAAATCTTCCTCCTTCGTATGTTTAAACATTAAGTCAAGGACCAAAGCATCATTGTTGTATATATTTGCAAATATTGCAATCATGATCAACAATGGGTTTATCCCAAAGATGTTTGTGAGGATTCTCCAACAAATGTTCAAAGTAATGTGTAAAATGGGGAATCCGAAAAACAGATGGATGTCTCTCCATGAGAAGCCTACTTGTAGCAACATAATTTATTGCATTGTCTATAATTACCTTCAAACATTGAAGCCACTCACCTTGGTTAAAACTTCCTTTAAAATCTAGCATTGAATTTCTAGAATTTTAACCTTTCTTGAAGTATCAATGGAATTTAAGAAAACCATTCCGCCTAAAGAAGAAACAAGGAAATGCAACATCATATTATTCATTTTGTCCAACCATTAGACATGCTAATTTAACTCTTCTTCCACCATATCTCACATAGTCCATCAATTATGGAACTCACAACTTCCACCTTCTTACATGCAAAATTGGGTCCTTTATCGCTTCATCATTGGGGCCTTTGAACAACTCCTCAACAACAACAATAGCATCTACTAAATTAGTATTCTAAAATAAAAATAGCATTAACTTTTAAAAATAAGGAAACATAAATAAATCAAAGATCACATTTTTAAACAAAAATCAAATCTTACCTAGCCATGTGAAATGGAATTGTACAATAGAATCAAAATCTCCAGCTTCACTACTTATTGCTTTGTGTTTGTCTCTATTCAAACCTATGCTCTAAAAGGATGGTTGGGGACTTGGAGAATTACATGGTATAATATGGGAATTCAATTATGATCTATGAACCCTAGGGTCAAACACTAGTGTTTGAACTTGAAGGGAATGGAAGAAGATTAGATGTGCCTACTTGCCCCATAGTTGCCAGCTCTTCTCTTTGCCTCTTTCAAAAGGGTTTTTCCTCAAAGCTTTCTATATAAGCTTACACCTCTCTCACAACAGCAAGAGGGGCTTGTAAGCACAAAGAAGCATCTCAACCAAAAATATAGGTAAAGTGTAATTTTAGGTAATTAATGCCTCCTTCACTAAGTTTGGTTTTGCAATAATTGCAAACCAATTCCCCTTTCTTAACAACCTGAGTGGCATGTTTCGAATAAAGGTTATTTTCATTGCTGTGCCAATATTATGACGATTTGCAAGTAGGCTACATAATTTAAAATAGAGGACAGATTAAAAAATAGGCAGGGGGCAAGGAAATGATTATTAATTATAGAACAAAAAAAACCTAGAGAAACATGAGGAGAATAAAATCTCCTCTTCATTTTTTTCTTGTTCCATAATGGAAAGAGCAAAAAATGAAAAAATCAGTATGGTCAATACAAAAAGAAAAAAAAAGACAGATCTATTCAAATTTGCTAATCCAAATGCACCACAGGCTGCTACAAACTGACTGTTTGCACTTTGTTTGCGTGCTTCTTGTTTTGACTTTTGTATTTGCTATTTTTGTTGTGTGTTGCTGCTCCAAAATCACTTGTGTGCTTGCTGTAATTTTGTTCTTCCCTTTGTGTTTACTTACTGTGCATTTTATGTTTGTTTTTCGTTTTCTCTGCTAGGTTTAATTTGTTAGGTTTTCTTTTTCATGATTTTTTTTTGGTGCTTTTTTGAGGGGCGAGTCCCTAAATCAAAACTCACAAGTCACACCAAAACTAGCAAGTCTGCCGAACTCACAGATCTTGGGTAAAACTCACCAAGTAGGGGAGTGCAAGGGAACAAGCCTTATTTAACCCTGCCCAGATCAGGACTAACTGGAATCACCAGGTAACTAACAAATCCTATATCACTATTATCAACCCTACTCATGAGGCATTATATACACACTTCAGAAAGTTAACATCCAACTGTGAAGGACTACCACAAATCAAATTTTGATATGTGAACATTTTATTAAGATGACAAATTTTACATGTAGCTCAATTTAAGAAATTTGACAAATTTAACATGTAGCTCAGTTTGATCAATCTCCATTTGTATAGCTCAAAATCCCACTCAACAACCAAGATCTTATAACAACTAGAAAGTGAATTGTTTCATTTTTCTCATTTGTTATTTCTCCCTTGAGTAATAGACCAGAACCATGAAGATAAGTTAGAGACAAATGCTGTTGCAGCCCAGACGTTTGGGACTATTATAGGGGAATTTTGCAACCTCAGGAGTTGGAACTCAAAAAACAGCTTTAAAAGATGAGGGAATCTTGCAAGGAATTGAACAAGCAAACCTTTTAATAGAAATTGCCAAAAGGCCCAAATTTGAGTTAGGATTAGTGAGCAAAATTGTACTTTGAGAATGAGAATAGAGTGTAGCCATGTGGTGTCTTTTTCAAAAGTTTAAAATCAAAGAGAATTGCATATTTTCCATTCTTTGTTTTTAAGTTTTATGTTTTATACTTCCAATGTTTTGGTGTGCATTCTGCCCGATTCAGTGGTTAATGGTTGCTCATTTGACCCACGACCATGCCATCATTATCACACCATGACAGGTTAAATATTGAATAAAGGACAAGTAGGGTGTTCTGAGAAGTAAGTGAGACCATTTTTGGGTAGCTGAGAAATAATCTATAGTAGGCTGAGTTGTGTGTAAAATTGCAGAATTGAGGTTTGAGGTTAGCCAAGAAGTAAAGAAATGTCTCAAAGAGAAATTGCAGTTTGTAGAGACTAAATAGAAAGAGGAAGACGGAGATGGTGAAGAAATTGCAGAGATACTGAGATTCTAGATTAAAAAAATCACGAGTTATGTGCCCAAATGCAAGCATATGCCAAGAACTTTAGGAAGAAATGTGCGCAGTGAGAAACAAGTTCCTCAAAACAAAGTCAAACATGTGACTCTTATTCTTGAAGAGGAAGGGAATATTAGAGCAGAGATCACAGTAGCAGTTTTGAGGAAATTTGCTTCAGATGTGGCATATTTGGCCATTGAAAATGGAAGAGGAGAGTTGAAAGCTCAAGAAGCTCAAGCAAAAGATAAACCATAAGAGAAGGAAATAGCTATAGTTGAGCATTGGAAAGGAGAAAATTAAATGTCACAAAGCAGTCTTGAAGGAAAAGATAGAGAATGCCATGATAGGTGTTGATGTATGTGTTTGACACTTTCGACATAGATGAGAATTCTTAACAAAGTCACACCTCTCTTGAAATGAAATCAATTTCTGAAACAGAAATTGACTATCCCAAGGCTTTATATGTCAGGTCTTGATGTGTACGATAACTCAATGTTCGTTGCTATGCTGTTAAACAAGAGGCCTTACATACTGAAATCTGAAAGAAAGGGTTAGATCTCAAAAGATAACAAGATTTATACATTCAAACCCTAAATAAGTGTTATGTGATCTGAAATCTAATTATAGCATTTCTAGCTAGAACACTTTCATACGATCTGATTTTCAAGTTTTATTGATGCTTTACTTAAATCTAAACTTAAGAGATCCTAAATTTGGAAATTCATTACAGTCAATGAATGATTAAGTAGACAAATGTTGATTTACTATTCTTTGCTTAACTAGATCACTCATAGCACTACAAAGAAAGTCTAAGCTTCAATGAAAATCTAATAACAAAAACATACTAAACACCCAATTCTGGTGCATTTTAATGTTCTTTATAATCAGAAGAAAAGAATGTTCAAGTTTATCACACAAGGTGACTTAAAGTCAGCAAGTAGCTAGAGGCATGAACATGACATCCATTGCATAGTCACAGCATTCAAAATTCATAAAAGCAAAATTTCACTAATAGATGAGAAACCATGAAGTAAATTCTAAATAGTTTTATTGCAGAATTCCACTAGCATTAACAATTTCTCTACCTTGTACAAATACGACTCATGGCCTTTTACAGATGAAGGCCCCCAAAATTAGTTGCAATCTAGCAACTAGGATTCATCCTTTGTCAATAATCAATATTTACAAATACAAAAGATTTGAGTATCAATTATATCCACCATACATGTTTAACAAACTTGTGATTTAACAATTGAGACATCTTGGAACAAAATTTCAAAATGTACAAAAGGTAGGATCTAGATCTAGTAGGAAAGTTGGCATCAAGTTCAACCTACTACTTCATTTGTATTCACAATATCCTCAATAATCATCTCTTTGTCCTTCTCAGCTTCTCTATGTATTACACCTTCATCTAGTTCTTGTATAACGTTACACTTGAAGCAATGGGTTTCAAAGAAGATAAGGCTAGTACATACTTTGTCTTCCTCTTTGGGATGTCCTTTTCATATAATTTGAGTATGTTTTTTGTTTTTACCATCTTATTCATAGTTTCCAACTCAAAGTTACATGGCTCCTGATCCAAACCTAAAAACATGAGCTTTCTAAAGTCATCCTACATTTTTGTGATATCTTTTAAGTCTTCTTTAGTATCATAGAAGCGGCTTGTCAAATCTTCAATCAATGCCAAATCTTCATATTCCATATCTTTCACTTGATCACGGAGTTTGTCCATTTCTTCCAAGCATGCAATAAGCAGATGTTCCCTTAGTCTTATCACTTCGATCCATTTTCTGGGTTGCTGAAGTGATTGCTAATTCAATATATTTTCTCTCATTAACAACTATGGATCCATCCTTTCTATTGCTAGGAGCCTTGGAAGATCCTTGGCAGAGTATAGGGAAGTAACATAGGGAAATGTAAGTGTTTGAATTGGGCACCCAGATTATGGGGCCACAAGTGTTATATAACAAGCTAATCAATTTTAAAATGGTGTTGGCCAAAAGTTATGTGCATATTGAAATTTGAAAATTGCATATTTAATCTAGACGAGATTCAAGAGAAGGCATGTTTATTTATCCATTGATTTCACTCAAATAGATTGGACATCTATTCGTCTACCATTGAAGATTGGAGGATGGGAACCCCCTGATTTCCACAGCCAGTTAGTGGACAAAAACCCCTAAACCGATCTCGACAGTCTCACATGAGGATTGCATTTGAGATTCAACAACCTATTGTTTGGGCTGCATTTATAGTGCCTATTAGATTTGATGATAGGCAGCTTCCTTAGTTCCTAGGGTTTGTTAAATATGTGGAGGCTCCTTTAGTGCCCATTATTGTTAATCTATTCATTTCTTGATAATAATATTACTACAAGTGTTCCAGAAGATCTAGTAAGCCCATTGATTGTAAGTTGAATTCACATTGAATAATAAGGAGTAAATTGATTGTTGTGGTTGTTGTTCACTTTCAAAAGGAATTCTTATCCATTTTTCCTATTCTATTGAGAATAATATTCGGTGTATTAAATATGATCCTATAATAAATCTAGACATTTGTGTTGACTAGAATTAAATTGAGTAGAAATCTCCCATCATGGATATTATAGTGGTATCAGAACCTTGATCCTACCAACTTGTGGTTTACACAATTTGGGGGGATAAGATGGTAGATAAAAAGAGGCACAATTTGACAAAGGATGAAAAGGCTTAGGCAATGTTTAATGCAATGATCATTTGGATGTAGGGCAAAAAGAAATTGCTGCCTTGAATGTTTCCATGAGAGGAATTGCTGCCTTGAAACTGGGCATCCCAACTCACCATCCAAACACTGTATAAACCCTTAGCCACAATAGCCGATCAGAAAATAGATAAAACAGCAACATTAGACTCTGTTTTTTCTTCACAGTCACAAGCCGTCCATCCTTGAGGAACTTGTCCTGCTGCAAAAATCCAGATTCCTCCCCAAAAAATGCAACCAAGTGCTTGAAAGTGACGCCTTGGGAAGAGACCCCATATAAACGAATACCCAGTTGAAAAGCTCAGTTTCAGACCTCCATAAGTAACTCCAAAATCTGGAAATGCATCTCTAGTAAGGCGCCACCAGGAGATAGGGCAATCTGCTCTAAAAAAATCAAAACTCACTGATAAATAGCAAACAAATACTCTTCAGAATCACCATGTAATGACTCATTGAATGCTGCAATACCCATTTTGATGTCCTTTACCATTTAAGAAATAAGAGCGAATATATGGGTCTTAGGTTCAAACTGAAAGTGCCCAGAAGTTGAAATCTGCAATTTATTCACCAATATTCTTCATAAAACCTGCATGTAAAACTGTGTAAAACCCTCATAAAACTATCAATCCAAAGCACAAGCGAAGCCTCTGTATGAAGCCTCCAGCAACCCTCTTGATGCTATCTCTCAAGCACAAAGAGAGTGATCTTATAGAGGTTTCCGTCTCTGCAAAACCCTTGTTTCCTCCAAAGCCAAGCTTCAAGAGAAAGGTACGACCAAGTTTCATAATCCAAGCATAATAAAAAATGAAGTTCTTTCTCTCCTTATATCTCCTCTCATTTTCCAACGCTCGAGAGGAGTAATATTTTATTGTTTAAATTTCTCTTTCATCAATTTGGCGCCCAAGATTAAAGCAGCTTTAAAAAGATAATTTAAAGTCTTATTTTCACATTAGCTTTATTAAATATTAGCTCCATATCCACCTTAGGTGTCCCCCAATTAAGCTCAATATAAAATACCTTTGAAGTTCTTTAAAATGACTTTTAGTCATTGCACTAGGCACCAAGGGACAAAAATGTCCCCTTATGACCCCTCAACATTAAAATATAAGGTACTTTATTTAAGCTCACTTTTTGAAACATTCTTTCAGTTTTTTCCCAATGATTCAACCTTAGTAATTTGTATCAACTAAATAAGTGCTGCAGAGACCCATCCTGAGCAGGTCCGGCTAACACTAATTGACTTACTATTTTAGAAAGTCCTAAAAATAGTAAATAACGCCTTGAAACTTGAGTCAGAGAGAGAATGAGACACTCGAGAATGCTCACCAAGGATTGAAGCGCAGCACCAAACCCCTGCTAAAAATAGTAAGTGTACCAGAATCACCCCAACTAAAAGAGGATGTCATAAAAATGGGGACATTACACACAAGGGTGTAATATCATCGCTAACTTTGAAGAATTTAGCCAAAGAGTGATTGAAAGGTTTGATTGGGTTGATCTAGAGATCCACTTTCAAGAATTGGCCTAGCTAAAACATAGGGGAATTTTAGAGGGTCATAGTCAAAATCCTAGATTTCTAAGAGAAGAATCACAGTTCTATTTGTAGGACTATTGGAGTTGTTGAGGTACAATCAAAAGAGCTCTTACCTTGGAGTCTTCTTTACCCTAGAATAATCTTATGCTAATGTTTCTCCTATAAATCAAAAGAAGTTCCAAATAGGAGAGCCAAGCACATAGAAGTTTCTACCACTAGTAAAAAGAAATGAAGACAACTGAAATGAACTGAGGAGAAAACAACTCTATTTCCATTGTCAAGAACCTTGGAAGTGAGGACACAAATGCCTTGGCAAAGGGCAGGTGCACTATATCGAAGTCCTTTTTGATGAGAAAGTAGAAGAAATTGAGTCTAAGAAGGAAAATGAAAAATTTGATGATGAAGAAGAAGACAAAGGTGGAGGAACACCCGTGGCTATGTCTAGAACTCAAATGTACAATCCATTCAAGATTCATAAAGTGCTAGCAAGCCAAAGGTCTTGATGTTATTAGCAGCATCGGGCTGCTTCTTCCAGCCCACACTTCGAGAAGACATAAATTAAATGATAGCCTTTCGGCTATTTAATTTATAATTGCATGATTTAATGCTTGAGGGCCGACCCTCCTTGTGTTCTTATATTCCATTTTGTATTGGGCCGACCCTTGGCAATTTATTTGTAATTTAATTGTTCTTCTCAAGTGGCCGACCTGATTGAGGAAACACCTCATCTTGTATATATACAAGGTCGAATTTGTTAATTTGAGATAATCAAGTTCAATTAGCATAATTCGCATTCCTACAAAAGTTCGCACTTTACCAGCAGATCATCATTGTGTAGCAGTAGATCATACTGCAGCAGCAGACCGAATTCAAGGAGAAACATATTCGTTTGTATCTTTGCATCTAGGAGAGGTGCTATTATTCATTGTATCAAATTCGCCTATGTGCTGGGCCTGAGTTGTAAGCAGATTTCTGCTCTTATTCCTACACTATATAAGAGAAATATTTGCTGGGTTTTTCTCCCTCAGGAGGAGGGTTTTCCCAGGGTATCTTGCTGTGTTTGTTGTTTTATGTGTTGCAATTTTCTGAGTGCTTTCAATTGTTTATCTGATCATTAAATCACTAACAATCACAGTTCTATTTGTAGGACTATTTGAGTTGTTGAGGTGCAATCAAAAGAGCTCTTACCTTGGAGTCTTCTTTAGCCTAGAATAATCTTATGCTAATGTTTCTCCTATAAATCAAAAGAAGTTCCAAATAGGAGAGCCAAGCACATAGAAGTTTCTACCACTAGTAAAAAGAAATGAAGACAACTGAAATGAACTAAGGAGAAAGCAACTCTATTTCCATTGTCAAGAACCTTGGAGTGAGGACCAAAAATGACTTGGCCAAAGGGCAGGTGCACTATATCGAAGTCCTTTTTGATGAGAAAGTAGAAGAAATTGAGTCTAAGAAGGAAAATGAAAAATTTGATTATGAAGAAGAAGACAAAGGTGGAGGAAAACCCGTGGCTATGTCTAGAACTCAAATGTACAATCCATTCAAGATTCATAAAGTGCTAGCAAGCCAAAGGATCACTGTTCTGATTGACAGTGGGGCGACTGACAATTTTATTGATGAAGGCCTTGTGGAAAATAGAGCTTAGTTGTTGAAGATTTCAAAGGATTCAATGTGAGCATGGCTAATGGTTTCACCATACTTTGTGCACAAAGAATTCAACAACTACAAATGACTATTGGAGATCATCCATTTTGTGAATATTTCTAAGTGGTTGGATTGGGAGATACTAACATGGTACTTGGAGTACAGTGGCTATAATTTCTTGGAGAATTTGCACAAAACTACCAATCTATGGAATCAAAATGAAAGAAATAAAAGAAAGGAAGTAATCCTCAAAGGAATCAAAAATGGAGCACCTTGAGTGATTACTATTGAAAGGATGGAAAGAGCATTCAGAAGAGAACAAGTTGCTTGGGTGGCCAACTGCTTGATCGCACCTAAAAGCTCGTCCATAAGCACAAAGGATGCTTATCATATTGATGTACAAGAGATTTTTGGACAAGCATGAAATATCCCCCTTAGTCTTTTTTATTATTTTGACACAAGAACTTCACCCGTTAACATTAGCTTAATGAAAGATAAGCAAACTGGAATGCAAACTTCACTTTCTAATCACCCAGATCCCGGAGTGGGCAAGGTGAGAGCATATGGTGTAAGGGGATCATTAGATATAAACTAGAATAACTGAAATTACAATGCTGATGGCGGCAAGCCGACCACAGTAAAGAAATGTAATATGCTAGGCGGCAAACTGACCTCTTCGACTTTTCAGCGGGCAACAGAAATGAAAAAGAAACTCGACCACTTATTCAACAAGAGTGGAAATACAAATATTGAAAATAAAAGGCAAATCAGTACTACTGAATCAGCGTTACAATATTAAAAAAATATGCATTGAAATGGAGATATTCTTATTACCTGGAAATCCCTAATGTTAGACAATATCCTCCAAGGCAAATACAAAGATATTCAACATGAAAATATGATAAAATGAAGGAAATAGCAGGTCTGATACAGAATTGCAGCGATCAGAAACTTAGACCAGTGAGCCCTAAAGACACCAAAATGCTTGTATCCCCCTCAATACTTCTCTGATTGATCTCAAACTGAAAGCATAGGAGACCTAGATGCTAGGTGTCCCATCTCAAGCTAACAAACCACTCCAATCAGCCATGAAATGATCAGCACGCATCCCAAGGCAGCAGCAACAAGTGTTACAGCCTTCTAGGGAAGGGTGACCTTGACTAAAAATCCCACACTCCACCAAAAATTACCAAATCTTGAGCAAAAGGGCACCCAAGATGGAGGAATGCATAGAAACAGTACCCAAAACAATAGCCCAACTCCTCTGGAAGGTATGATCAAAAACGTGCTTCAGCCAAGCACAAACCAGTAACAAGAAATTGAAGAAAAACATACCAAAATGAGCAGAAACTGAAAACAAACTCACTAACACACCAAAATCAGAAAATGTTGAATGAAGCCATCTCCAATGAAGCTCTATCTGCAACCTCAAAATGAAGAAGTAGTCTCTGATCAGCTAGGAGCAATCTCTCATACTCAAAACTAATGAAGGCTGGGAGGTATGCAAACCCCAAAGCGAGAGTTCTGAAACAATTTCAGAAGCACTTCGTTATGATAAATAATGGATGCCAAACAAAGAGGCAAGGCCCTGTATATATAGCTTTTCTGACCCAGAAATTTGAATCACCTTTTCCCTCCAAAAGGGACACCCAAGGAGATTAAAATATTCATTTTTAATTCACATTTGACCAACTTGACTTTGGGCGCCCAAAATGACAGCATTTTTAACTTTATAAAAATCAAATATATTTCCCAATGTGGCATCCAAAAGAGAAACCCAACATAAAAACAACTTAAAGTCATGAGGCTAGGCGTTGGGGTCCAAAAAGGCAATATTAAATCATAACTTAAGTCACCATCTTCCAAAAACAGGCTCCAAGAATGCGAAAGACACACTACATAATCTGCCCTGCCAGAAATAGACACTAAATGTTGAACTGTTGAAATGTTGCTAAAAATAGCAATGCCAAAAATAGCACTTACTAAAAATAGCATACTGCTAAAAATAGTGACTCCAAACTCCATTAGAGCACAAACCAAGCAACCGTCGTAACTTACTAAAAATAGTAAGTCCGAAAATGTCATCTAATAAAAATGCATGTTATACCATTTTGAAGCCCTCTGAAAACCCAAAAAGACCCAGAAATCCCACTACAAAACTCCTACATGCAATCCCCTGAAAGCTCAAAAGAAACCTCCTCGAAAATAGGAAACCCTAACTTTAACTTCTGACTAGCCTACAAGCCTCCGGGATAGGCTAACGATCATCAAATGGAACTACTACTAAGAAGGGGGCATTACAAAGCATAGCAAGGTTTTTTAGGACATTCCCCCAAGATTACCACCTGACCAAGGGTTCCAACACATTATTGAGCTTGAAACAAGTGCAAAAGCAATGATAATCACCCCCTGTCGTCACCCCAAGATCCACAAGGAAGAGATAGAGAAGGCAATAAAGGAATTGTTGGATAAGAGCCACATCAGGCCGAGTTCTAGTCCATTTGCCTCTACAATAGTACTTGTGAAGAAAAAAGATGATACCATGGGAATGTGTGTTGACTATCAAGCATTAAATAAGAAAACAATCAAGAAAATATAATCATTTCTCCAAGATAAACGAGTTGCATGGAGCTATATACTTCTTGAAGATTGATTTGCGCTCAAGATACCATCAAATCAGGATGACAGATGAAGATGTTCAAAAGACTACTTTTAGGTGTCATTATGGACACTTCAAGTTTCTAGTCATGCCCTTTGGCTTGACTAATGCTCCGAAAACCTTCCAATCATGAATGAACAAGGTATTTAGCAAGCAATTAATAAAGTTTATCTTAGTTTTCTTTGATGATATTCTTAGTTTTCATTATTGGGAGTACCTAAAGCATTTCGATGAAGTCTTGAGCATATTGGAGCAACACTCATTCTTTGCCAAATAGTCAAAGTTTGAGTTTGGTCTTAAGGAGATTTTGTATTTGGGACATGTCATCAATGAACAAGGAGTCCAAGTGGACCAATAGAAGATCCAAGCCATTCGAGATTGGCCAGCCCCTAAGAATGTGTCACAATTAAGAGTATTCTTAGAATTATGCAGCTACTACAAGAGGCTTGTAAAAGGATTCTCTCAGCTCATAAGACCACTCATAAATCTGACTATGAAGGGAGAATTTAAGTGGACATACGCTGCCAAGAAGATTTTTAACGAATTGAAAAATGTAATGAGTTTGTGTCTAATGCTTGTTGTTCCAAATTTTTCACTTCCTTTTGTGTTGGAATGTGATGCTTTTGGTGAAAGCATTGAAGCTGTTTTGATGTAGCAACAACATCTCATTGCTTCTAAAAGTAGGAAACTAATAGAAGCAAAAAAGAAGGTTTCTATTTATGATAAGGAGATGCTAGCAATTATGCATGCCTTAGCGAAGTTTAGACAATACTTGTTGTGTAACAAGTTTGTGGTTAAGACTAAACACAACAGTCTTAAGTACTTTCTCAATCAGAAAGACCTGAATGAAAGACAACATAAGTGAGTAATCAAGTTGCATGCATATGATTTTGCTATTGAATATGTGAAGGGTAGGCATAATGTAGTTGTTGATGCATTATCTCAAAGACCCATTTTATGGTCCATTTCTAACATCTCCACTAGTTGGGTCACCACCATCATATTTTAATATACCAACTGCCAAGAATCATAGCCTAGAAATTAAAAATTCTGAAAGAAACAGAGATAAAGAAACATATATCATACGCCAATCATGCTCAAACAAATTGTGTGCTAAAAACTATATACAACCAAGAGGACATTTCATAAAAATTCATAATATCTTCAATGTAGGACCACATAAATCCACAGTATTTTTAGTTTTAATTGTTTTAATATTAGTTTTGGTCCCACAAAGCGAGTGGAGACTTAGATCACTCCAAAAGAGTAGCATTGGCATCCTTCAAGGACCACTCTTTCAACTCTAATGTCATGATATTTTTCGTTTTAATGTTAGCAAATTATTAAATTATTAGATTATTTTTTTTGAATGGCATCTCCAAGTAATCCCATCTCCTTTTTTTCAAAAATAGACATATAGATACTCGTACTAGTACCAGCACCACTCTCCTAGCAACCATGATTGAAGAGTACCTAAGAAAGTATGTTTCTAGGTAATAAATAACTTGGATCAAGTGGTCATATTTGGGAGAACATTCTTATAACACCGACCATATGTCCATAGGTATATCACCATTTATGGCTTTGTATGGATACAATGCTCTAGCCTTTGTGAGTCTTGAAATCACAAAAAACAAGGTGCTCAAACCAACAAATATGATCAAGCAGAGTCGAGGTATTGAAATCCCTTAATGATTATCTTCAACATACCTAGATTATAAGAAAAGTGGAAGTACTTTATGAACTAGAGCTACCCGAGAATAGCAAAATCCACAACATCTTTCATGTTTCTTGCCTTAAAAAGGCATTGGGACAGCACATTGTACCGTCCAAAGACTAGCCACCTTTAGATGATGAAGGAAGACTCATTCTGATACCAAAAGCTATCATGAATACTCAAGAAAGAAAGTTGAGGAACAAAACCATTTGTGAGTATCTGGTGAGGTGGAAGGATTTCCCAACTGGAGATGCTACATGGGAAGGAGCCGAAAACCTAAATCATCCAAATTTGAATTGTTTGAGGGCAAGCAATCTTGGGGAGGGAGGACTATCATGTCCCCTTTTCCAATACGATTTCAGACTGACCCATAAACCCATTTTTCATTTCCCATGGGCTTAGGGAAGTAACATAGGGAAGTTCGTAAGTGTTTAAATTGGGCACCTAGATTATGGGGCTGCAAGTGTTATGTAACAAGTTGATCATTTTTTAAGTGGTGTCAACCAAGGATTGTGTGTAAATGTATTTTGGAGGGAAAGAAAAAGAATTTAAAATTTGCATATTTAATCTAGATGAGATTCGAGAGAAGGCATGCTTGTTTATCCATTGATTTCACTCAAATAGATCAAACACCCTATGCATCTGTCATTGGAGATTGGAGGATGGAAACCCCCTAATTGCCATAGCTAATTAGTGGATGAAAACCCCTAAACTAGTCTCACATAGGGATTGCACTTGAGCTTCAACGACCTGTTGTTTGGGTGGCTTCTATAGCACTTGTTTGATGGAGTGATAAGCGGCTTCCTTAATGCCTAGGTTTTGTTAAATATGTGGTGACTTCTTTAGCACCCATTATTGTTAATATGTTCATTTCTTGATAATAATACTATTGTGGGTGTTCTAGAAGATCTAGTAAAGCCTGAATTGATTGTAAGTTGAATTCACATTTAATAATGAGTAAATTGATTATTGCGGTTGTTGTTCACTTTCAAAGGGAATTCTTACCCATTTTCTAGTTATATTGAGAATAATATTTGTTGTATTAGATTTGATCTTGTAATATATCTAGACATTTGTGTTGATTGGAATTAAATCAAGTAGAAATCTCCTATCAGGGATAGTACATTCCTACATGGTAATCCTTTGCACAAGTCATCACCAATATTACACATTGGACTGAGGTAGGAAATCCTCCAACTTGGGTAATACCATTCTTTGCCATTCTTTTTGCTTAGCTTGTGGCATTTGCACTTCGCATCATTTGTCTGAAATCCTCCATGTCTATATGTCCAAGATTTGTGTCAGAGTCGTTCCCCCATGTTGAGTGAATTTTGGATGATGATGTTACACCCTTGAACTCATACTTCATTTCCTTTGCTCAAGACATCAACACCTATAAGACAAGGAAAAAGACATCCATTACCATTGGATCATTGTTTACTACTTCACATTTAACAACTCTTAGCCATTAATTATGTTGTGGAAGTTCAATTAGGATCTAGATATTAAAACATCCTTTCGAAAATGTCCTCTTGTCTAGGTAAAGTTTGCATGTATCTTGTTGTTTCTCTAGAGCATGAAAGACTTCTTGCAAGGATGTGATGTGGATGTAGATATTTTAATTTGCTTATGAAGATCAAGATGTCCAAGTTTCTTCCACAAATATCCATATTTCTTTAAGGTCCAATTTGGATGCAAAAATAGGATGTAGATCTGGGTATGTATTAAGATTGTATCCTATCTAGTTACTTAATCAAATTTTGCATCACTTTTAGGCTTAAAAGGTCCTCAAAGGGCTTGCAAGAATTACTACCGAATCTAGAGCTTTTGGTAGTGTTGGAAAAATGTCCTTCGATCTAGTAGAATTTTGCAATCTTTTGACAAGGTCCACATCCATTAAGGGATTCCACAATTTGGACAACAATGAATTTTACCTAAGTTTCACCAAACTTTGGACTTCATGTGGGAAATATAGGTGGAAGCAAAAATAGGATATATCATTCTTTAAAGTATCCACCTATACTAAAATAATTCACAAGTTCGTCATCTTAAATTTTGTGAGAAATCGACATGATCCAAGATGTTATCATTTTGGCCAATTGTTATTTCTTGTTACCCATTTTGATCTAATTACAATAGTTTCATTTTAGGGCATTGCTTTGGCATTTTTCAGTAGTTTCCAAATTGAATATTTAACCAGGGTTTTCGATTTTTCAACGTTTTGCTCATGGACTGGGGCTTTTGGTTGATTACCTTAACTAATTTAGGATTTTCATTAATTGTTTGAATTTTGCAAATTGGGATTACCAATAACAACAACATTTTCAACCTAGGGTTCTTCCTACAGCTAATTTTCAAATTCTAACCCCAATTTGATTTTAAAAATGAACTTCTGATTATAATTCAAATTCGTAGAGAGCTGAAGCTAATAAACGCAATTCAGACATTTAAGTTCTAACCTCTTTATCAAAATGAAATTTTGTTTGAATGACTGAAAACTTGAAATTCCGAAAATGTAATATCTGAAACACTATGAAGCTAAAACCTCACCTCACCCTCCTTGCCATGAGTTCACTTTAACTCTACAGCACTCTTTGTACACTATAATGGCACTCACAATCTCTGGTTCTTGTTTTGTTGGTCATCAAGATCGCAGAGAGCACTTAATTCTTTGTCTATAAATGCAAAGTGTCAAACTGATTGATAAATTTGGGTTTATGCTTTGCACTAACCTTAATTCGTGCAGCCATTAATGTTGCATGGTGGTGGGTGGACGTCATTAATGTTCAAGTTTCGTCCCAAGAAATGAATTCTTTGGTGACTTTGCAGAAACTAGGACTGAATGTAGATATGGATGTGTGATTCAAGTCAAGTCCAGTCTGAGATCAGGTTCTGCAAATTATTTTTCCAAAGCCTTTTTAACCTTTTCACTTCCTTGCAGAGAAATTGGGATGACAAGACAATTTAACATGAATGAACCATTATCTAACATCCGCAACTTTTCTTTAACACTTTAACATGACCTTTTGTGGGAATTTCTAGGACTCCAAGACAGGAATTGAATGTGCATTAGTACTATAAAATTCTGTAAACACGACAATAACAATTCATACTAAGGAATTTGGCACGGGACAGATTTTATGATCTTCCTTAGGCAAGTAAAATTAAGCACCTTCTCCTAACTGATTATAAGGAGTGAGAAAATTAATTCAGGGAACAAAACTCTAGACTAAGCAAAAAGCACAAAAACAAAGGGGGTCCACATTTTGCCAAAAGCAAAATGAGGCATGTTGTGTAAGGCACAACAATAGGATTAAAGAAATGGTGACTAAGTAGTGCACAAAAAATGGCAATGCATGTAAACTACAAATGGGTGTATTGATATTCACTTCTATATTTAACATCTAGAGGAGATCATTCCTCACCACTCAACCTTGAGATAAATTGGTATGATTCAATGAATCACTTGGTCACAACTGAAGCTAATATCATCACAAAAGAAGCAATATTTAGATTCAAATCTTAAGTTGCTTGAGGACAAGCAAATTTAGGAGGGGATGACTGTCATGTCTCCACAATTGTAACACATTAAAATACATTGAAATGCAAATAAATAAACAAAATACATATTAGCAATTTAATGTCATCATATTTCAGTATTGAAATACAAATAACTAAATGAGATAAATATCAAAAAATGTAAATATAATGACAATCTAAATATTATTATTATAACTATAATTATCATAGATAATAATATAATTAGAATACATTTATTATAATAAATATTCACAAACTAATAACTAAATAAATTAATAATAATTACCAATGTAGCGATCCCTGATTATTATCATAATGCAATGATTCCTAACTCAGCAGCGATTACATACTATAATGCAGCGGTTGTTATCCAATCCAAATGGTAGCGATTCATGTAATAGGGCCGATTGACTTTCATTCCAAGACAACGATTGGATTAAGAGACACGTCCCTAGTCAGGAAGGTGTAAGTAAAGAATATGTCCTTTGACCAAATCTGGTTATTAAAAGATAAGAATTCTGGATATATTCAGGGGGGGAACAGCAAATAAGGAGTATAATATAAGGGATTAGGGAATAAGAAAACAGCAGATCGACCAAACAGAGAGAAGTCAGTATTATTTATTTTATTTCAGAAATTCTGAATTATATCAATTACTATCATTTATCTTGTGGGTTGCAATTAATATATTGGTGATAGATCATCAATAGGAAATAAAGTAAGAGATCAGTTGGTAAATAAGGATCCAGTTGTATTATAAGCGATATATTTGTGATGGAATAATTAAAGGAAATAAGGCATTATTAAATGGGATCAAGGGCTCATGCATATTATTATATATATTCTATGGTATCATAATCCTAATCCATTATGTTCTGCTGATATGATTATTTGCAAATCTGAATTTGATTAAATTGCTATGTGCATATTGGCAGCATGATAGGAGGGGGATTACAAAAGGGAGCAGGAATGAGGCACTCTCTTAGGTACGCCACATCTATAATGGAGGACCAAGTGTTCTATAATGGAGGACCCAGTGTCCTATAATGGGGGAGCAAGGAGGCCAAAGGGGTACATGCTTTTGTTTCAAAGGGTACTGCCTTTGGGCCGACGAGAGTTGGATCACCAGGACACCCATTGTAACCTCACTCCTCCATCATGGTGAATCGAACCTTCCAAGGATGTTAGAGTACTTTGTAATTGGATTAGTAATCTGGCCTTGAGTTTACTAATATTTAATTACGATAATCCTAAGTTACCGGTTCGGGTTCGGGGACGGGTGCGGGTACGAGAACCCGATACGTGGGTACATGGGTACGTGAAAAAATTTTTTAGGGGTTTGGGTACATATGGGTACGTGTGTGTGTGTGTATATATATATATATATATGTATTATATATACAAAAAAAAAAGAGAAATATATAGAATTGTAAAACTAAATCATTTCATAGTATGATACTTGATCATTGATCAATGCCAAATGCCAAAGATAAATATTAAATGCCAATTGATAGTTGTATTCGATTGATTTGAAAGCAAATTGGGTACAAAATGGCATCCTCATGTGGAATGCGTTGATGTTGATATTCTTAAACAAAATGAAAATAGAAAATTGTTTTTGTAAAAATGAAAGTAAATACTACATTAATATATTTTACAAATTTACATCTTCCTCTTTCCCATGAAAATGAGGTGCGCCATGGAGTTTTGTATGATTTTCAGAAGCCTTAAATGCAATATTATAGATGAAGACTTGTAGGAAAATTATGGAAACTTGGACTAGGAGAGTACCTAGAAAATCAATTAAATTCAATGGGAGTTTGAGTGCAATGTCTCGAATGGGGTCGAGGGGTAGTGCCCCTTGTGGGGGTCTAGGGGCAATGCCCCAAGCGGGGTCGAGGGGCAACGCCCCTTGTGGGGTTCTAGGGGCAATGCCCCAAGCAGGGTCGAGGGGCAACGCCCCTTGTGGGAGTCTGGGGGCAACACCCCCAGTGGGGTTGAGGGGCAGTGCCCCTCATGGGGGTCTACGGGCGCCCCTCGCGAGGTCTGGGGGCAGCGCGGGTCGTGCACCCAAGCGAACCCACAGTGTTGGGCGCGCACCCTGTGCGCACCCAACACGTACCCACAGGCGAACCCAAACCGGGTTCGTACCCGAACCGAGTTCAAGGCCTGTGGGTGCGAACACGGTAACTTAGCGATAATCAGCTAATTAGTATTATTGTGGTAAATGGTGGTAATCTACTGATCAGTGTGATTGTGGTAAATGGTTTCTAACTTGTATGTAGGGCTTCGATCAAGTGGAAGGTATTCTCTAACCCGTTTGTTCATTTAAAATTAAGGATTTAGGGAAAATTTAGGGCATTGCCAATAAGGGACATTACAAATGGTATCAGAGCATGTTCCTGCCAGCCTACGAGACATACCTCCTTTAACCACCATTCAATGAGAATTAACTATTCAACCTTCTTCTTAAGTAGGTCAATCATGCATTTTTATAGGCCTGTGCCTTTCATGTGTATACTTTGTGACCTACATGTATTTATGTGACTATGTGTATACCTTGCATATACTTTGTGACTTCAAGTGTATATTGTGTACTCATGTGTATACTTGGTGACCTTGGGATGGTGGACGGACCCACGTTGTAGTATGGGATGCACCAAATCCCCTTCCCAGTTGTCAGACTATATACTTGGCCTTGTGGGGTTGATGACGGACCCGCGGTTTAGTATGGGATGCACCGAATCCTCTTCCCATTTGTTCAATGGTGCAAAAGACCAAAGGAAAGGATAGGACCCACGATGTACTGCGCAATGCACCAATATTCTTTCTATCTGGGATGCATTATGGACATGTAGAACGTTTTGTCGTTGATGTCAGGTTGCTTAAGTCGGTTGGTTGTTTTCTTGAGCTACTTGGTTGCGTGCTTGAGTTGGTTGCCTACTTGCTTGAGCTGGTTGCTTGCGTGCTTGAGCTACCTACTTGTCTACTTGAGTTGGTTGGCTGTATGGTTGAGCTACTTGCATGTGTGGCTAAGGTACTTGTGTGTCTACTTCACCTACTTGTTTGCTTGCTTTAGTTGCTTGCTTGTCTCCTTGTTAGCATTGAATGGTTCAATTTATTTTAGTGAATAAAACTTTAGACTTAGTGAACGCCTACTTCATTTAATTTTACCTTGTTGTACTTCACTTACATTATTTCATTTTGAAATTGACTATTTTCATTCTTACTACTTTAATTTTATTATGTAATTAAAACAATGGCAATGCATGTAACCTACAAATTGGTGTATTCACTTCTATATTTAACATCCAAAGAAGATCATTCCTCACAATTCAACCTTGAGATAAATTGGTATGATTCAATGAGTCACTTGGTCACAATTGAAGCTAATATCATCACAAAAGGAGCAATATTTAGATTCAAATCTGAAGTTGCTTGAGGACAAGCAAATTTAGGAGGGGAGGACTGTCATGTCCCCACAATTGTAACACATTGAAATACAAATAACTAAATGAGATAAATATCAAAAAATGTAAATATAATGACAATCTAAATATTATTATTATAACTATAATTATCATAGATAATATTATAATTAGAATACATTTATTATAGTAAATATTCAAAATCTAATAACTAAAAAAATTAATAATAATTACCAATGTAGCGATCCCTAATTATTATCATAATGCAATGATTCCTAACTCAGCAGCAATTACATACTATAATGCAGCGGCTTTTATCCAATCAAAATGGAAGTGATTCATCTAATAGACAACGATCGGATTAAGAGACACGTCCCTAGTCAGGAAGGTGTAAGGAAAGAATATGTCCTTTGACCAAATCTGGGTATTAAAAGATAAGAATTCTGGATATATTCGGGGGGAGAACAGCAGATAAGGAGTATAATATAAGGGTTTAGGGAATAAGAAAAGAGCAGATCGACCAAACAGAGATAAGTCAGTATTATTTATTTTATTTTAGAAGTTCTGAATTATATCAATTACTATCATTTATCTTGTGGGTTGCAGTTAATATATTGGTGATGATCATCAATAGAAAATAAAGTAAGAGATCGGTTGGTAAATAAGGATTCAGTTGTATTATAAGCGATATATTTGTGATGGAATAATTAAAGGAAATAAGGCATTATTAAATGGGATCAAGGGCTCATGCATATTATTATATATGTTCTATGATATCATAATCCTAATCCATTATGTTCTGCTGATATGATTATTTGCAAATCTGAATTTGATTAAATTGCTATGTGCATATTGGCAGCATGATAGAAGGAGGGGGATTACAAAAGGGAGCAGCAGTGAGGCACTCTCCTAGGTACGCCACCTCTATAATGGAGAACCTATGTGTTCTATAATGGAGGACCAAGTGTCCTGCAATGGAGAACCAATGTGTTCTATAATGGAGGACCCAGTGTCCTATAATGGGGGACCAAGTAGCCCCAAGGAGGCCAAAGGGGTACTTGCCTTTGTCTCAAAGGATATTGCCTTTGGGCCTAGGAGAGTTGGGCCACCAGGACACCCATTGTAACCTCACTCCTCCATTATGGTGAATCGAACCTTCCAAGGATGTTAGAGTACTTTGTGATTGGATTAGTAATCTGGCCTTGAGTTTACTAATATTTAATTATGATAATCAGCTAATTAGTATTATTGTGGTAAATGATGGTGATCTGCTAATTAGTGTGATTGTGGTAAATGGTTTCTAATTTGTGTGTAGGGCTTCAATGAGGTGGAATGTATTCTCTAAACCGTTTGTTCATTTAAAATTAAGGATTTAGGGCAAATTTAGGGCATTCCCCATAAGGGACATTACAAGACAACCTCTAGATATCTCGTTTCCCCTTACATTACCGTTTCTATTTCTAGTTTCTGGTAACACAGAAGCAAGGTAGGGTACACTTCCAGTTCTTTGCCTTTTTTATCTACAAATGTCAAAAGCAAGGCAGAGGTGTAAGATCATTCCAGTTTTGAGCTAGTGCAGTGTATTTCTTTTCAGATTTAATGAGAAGGCAATCAAAGGTTTGAGAATTCAACATTGTATATTTGTTGTTCATATTTTCAGTGTGATGTATTTGTAGATTCTTGTATTCAGAATCAGCAGTATCCGCAGTTTGGATAGGAGTTATCAAGTTTAAGTTTCATAAAATTTAGGGTTTAATTTTCTGAGTTCAAAATCTGTTCACCAAAGTCTGAAAATTTAAAAAAGACGATGTTCATGTCCACTTTGAGCTCTAGCACCAAAGAGACCATAGAAATGTCCACTTTGTGACCTAGCATTGGAATGGACTCAATGGCCATGTTGAGTGCTCGAGAGTGAAAAGATAAACACATTTTATGGTGATAAACATACCATGTTCCATGCCCTATTGACGCTTCTAAGAAAATATTCTATGCATACCTTGATAGCTTAAAGTCGGCTGCAAAGACAAACCAGGTGTCAAATGTTGATACTTCAACACCTGCCAAGTTATCAATTTCACATGTTCAATTCATTATCTGTAGTTGTGTAACTCAGAATTCCACTCGGACACCAAAATCTTGTTTCATCTTCCTAACCAGTTATTCTTCCCTTTTCTAACGGACAAAAACCATAAAAATAATTACTTAGTCTGAGTTGGAGACAGGGGCTTCCACAACCCTGAGATTTGAAAGTCTCGGAGGGCTTCTGCACCCATAAGTTTTGGAGCTCTCAAAAAGCATTTTGGGCCTTTGTATCTTTGAAGCTTAATAGCATGAGGCTCCAAAAATCAGGGGCAACAATAAAAAGGAATTGAGGTACCACAGACTACGAAAGTAATCAGCATAAGTACCGGAAATCAAGCTAAATGTGGTACAGAGCACATTGCAATTTGAGATCGAGGATAGAGTATAGATGTAATCATGTATGGTATATATATTATACTGTCCAGTAGTTATATAAGAAGAAAGAAATTGGAAGGTAAATATAAAGGTAGTTTTTAGGTCAACGTCAACGAAGACAATAATTGTGTATGCAAACTCTTTATAGATGTATTCCACAGACGGATTGTTTTTTTCATTTACTTTATATATTATTCAAATGAGGAGTACAGCTTTAACCCCTCTCCGAATTCAAACCTGCAACTTCCACCAATAATTTCATTACATCGGTGTATCATGTTATTATTGAGTCCATTTCTAATTCACTTTATTGTTTTTATGAGATATAATGTAGGCGTTGTATTGTATTTTTATTTTTTAATATATAATATTATATTTCCTATTCGCTTTGACTATAATTCAGGCTTCCAATAGTTGATGTACACTCTAGCGGAGCTGAGTGGTTAAGGGTTGCTCATTTAACCTATAACCAACTTCTAAATTTTAATTTCTTTAACAATTTATCATATTTTTTCCAATTTCAAAACCAGACTACCCATTTTGAAGCCTGGATTGTTTTTCTTTTAAAATGACAGTTGTTGAAACCCTAAGCAATCAGGAACCCTGTAAAGAGGCCAGCGAAGCTAAATTTATAACAAATGCAACTCCTACACATAAGAAATGGAATCGAAAAAAAATAGAAACCTGGAGGTATTGTTCCCTGGGAGCGCCATGTTTGCCAGTTCGCTGTTTCTGTATCTCCTCGTTAGTGAACATTCTTGCTGGATGCCTCAACCTCCATGCGCCAGAAAAAAGCCTTCGGCATTTGTAACGCTTACTATTTAAAACAAAAAATAACGAAAATGGACGTTAACCCGTAGATACTTTTAACGAGACCTTGAATACGATGGTCTGGACCGTTTTATTTTAAATTCGGGTCTTCTTTTTGCAATTTTAAAATTTGTTAGGGGAAAAGGCCTCAAGTGCATGTTTCAATCATAGTGCATGTTTCAAATTAAAAGTTAAAAAAAAGATTTCAAATGTTTCAAATAATTGTCTACTTTATATTCAATAGTTACAAAAAATATATATTTAAAATTTAAAAGAGTTGTGCAATTTTATTCGTACTAATAGTGCATGATTATTGGGTCATTTGTGCATGTGTATTGGATCAATTGTGCAAATTTGGTGGTGGTCAAAGCAAATGATTATTGGGGCACTAGAGAATATATATTAGGCATTAGCTTGAAATGACCACTTTTTTACCTTTATGTATATAATGAATCCTCTCATGTTTGTTGTAACTACCCAAAAGTTGAAACAATAGCTATAAGCTCTTAAGTCACATACAGAGAAATCTAAACAAAATTTAGAAGCTTAGGGTGCGCCAAGTTAGCTATAACGGTTAATGGTACCCTTCCCCTAGTCTATACAATTTGATTTGTTTTATTTTGTTTTGTTTTTATCTGTAAGCTTAGGCATAACGGAGTCGTACCCCATATAATTATTTGAAAGTATAAATTCATAATTTGCATGTCCAAAGATAGGGGTGCCAAATCTATTATTGTATCACCTGTGCTGGTGAGTTTACAAAAATCTATCACTCTCTATGAGCATGATCTAAACCTATAGCCAACATGATCAAAACATAAGAAGTTTAGACATATTAACTAAGATAAATCACACTCCCTATGAAATTCTTGAAGACACAAAGTATGGAAACAATCAAAGCAAGACATGAAATAACAAACAATGCATAATGGAATCCTAGCTTAATACTTCAAACCTCAATCCCATAGGGGGATTGGTGCCATGTTGAAACATCCCCTATGGATATTTGCCCCAATTTTTTCCAAATGTTCCACGGAGAACTTCACAAACAATTTGCATGCAAACTGATTTCTATTTATCCAATAACTTGCAAAAAAAATTCAATGTAAATCATATAATAGCAGTTTTAGAACAAAGATCTGAAATTACATATGAATATTGCCTTCAAATCTTTAGTAGAATAACAATAGAAATATCCAAATGTAGCCACAAAACTTACAGTCGGATTAGATAACTAGAAATATGAATTTGAAGCACAAAGTGAGACACCTAAGTAATATCTCCAACAGACAATGGGTTTTCGTCCATTGCCTCCAAGCTCGAGGGTTTTCGTCCTCAAACCTATTGAAATCCAAACCTTCCTAGAATTCTCCAAGAGAAAATAATAACCAAGCATGTTGAAAGTGAGCCCTTGCAACATTTTTATAAGCTTCTCATAAGAGCTCATTCACACTTTTAACCAATGTGGGATAAAACATAAACTTCTTTTTTGCCTTTTCGATGTCTCATGTATTTTAAAATAAGGGGCCCTTTTTACTATTCAATTCCCCACTTAACTTTAGACTCACATTAATAAAGTTAAATAATTGAATTTAACTTTATAATTTAAACTTTATTAATGCAGAGATGAATTAAACCAATGGAGCTGAAATCATTTGATGATAATAACCAATTTTTCATTGGAAAGGCACTGTCACTAGAGATCACGGCCCACCTAAAGAATTATTGTTAATAGCATTAATGACTTACTAAAGATAGTAAGTATACCACAACTGCCTCCAAACACCCTGGATTGACCTACAATGAAAATTGCCTAGGCCAAAAATCCTCAAGATTCCTTAAAAGCCTTGGTTAGCCTACGAAACCAAGGAGAAATAGGCTAACGAAAACATCATACAATGCAAGCTAGAAAAAGGGCACATTATAGTCCTCCCTTCCTAAGATTGCTTTCCCTCAAGCAAACATCAACCAACTCGCTACTCCACCCTGATAAAAATACCATACACCACAAACTGTGAAGCAACATCATGGAATCCATAAGAGATAATGCACCAATCGTGTCAGTACCTAAATCCCAAACTAAGATGCAAAATCCACTATAAGAGATGAAGAAGAGGTTTGTCAACCAAGCACCCTTACATAACCATTTGTGCATGTATGACATCCAGCCAATGTGAAGATGAACCCCCATATGCCCATAAAGCAATATAAATGGCCACCAACCCTCACTATCAAAACTCTAATTAGAAGTTCATAGATGATATCAAATATGTCATCAAACCAATGCCAATCAAGGAAAATTACTCCACATTCCAACTCAACCCAAAATAATTACCCCTCAACATTCCCATACTATTGACTCATTGATGTAGTCAATGCAAAATCATAAATTGATACATGATTCCAACTAGGACAGCCATTAGTCCATAAAATATTGAAGACTATGAAGTCACCAAACAATAAAGATATTGTTTCCATATCAAGAAGAACAATTAACCAGATCAAAAGTGAAGTATGTATGCCAACACTGCTCAACATAGATAACTCTTGAGTGGTTGGCCCACAAAGAGATTCATCAACCCAATCACTGTCACCATCATGGGAATGATCAACTATCTCAACTGCAGACTCTAGGTTAGGCAATTCATGTCTCTCATCATTAAAAGAATGGTGAATATCACGAATATGTTGAATGTGAAGATTTTCTTGTTGAGACACAATCTTAGCTTGTTTAGCTCTTTCCAACCATTTTTCATTCAAAACTTGGGCATATTCTATATCAGATGTATTAAAATTTATAAACTCAATCTTATGACAAGATACACCATCAAAATTAGCATGTACCTTACTTGCCTCTTGTAGTCCATCAGTAGGTGAAACTGGATCCTTACTTTCTTCATGATTGTTAGTAGCAACATTATGAGAAAGGTGAAATATATCACTGTTGTTCTCAAACTAAAATTTAAGACTTGTTTCAACCTTTGTGTCGATTCCTATGCGATATTCCTTGGAATGATGAGGAATTTCCATACCACGGTGGCTTGAATCCACCCTATATTCCCCATAGTTATCACACACAATTTGGGTGCCATCATAGGTAGATTCGATAACGCTATCCTCCTCATGTAACCAAGTTGTTACCTCTTGTTGAAAGACATAAACATAATTGTTGTCATTCAAATCAGAATTATTGTTATGTTCTTGAGCCATGTTTTTTACCCCTTTTAGCATATCATCATTGAAAATTTATTGTCCAACACTTGCAACGTTTTCTTCATAAGTGTTCTCAAGTGTAAGAGCCACAATATCAAGAGAAGGAAGATGTAGGATGTCGCTGCCCCAAATCAAGCTTTTGGGATCTTCTTATTTGCTTCCGTCGGAACCATCAAACATCATCAACTCTAAACTTGTCTCACATTCTTTCCATGTGATTAGAGGTGGTAGTGTCTCAAATAATAATTCTTCAATTGATGTCACAAGGCTGCAAGGTATTTCCTTGTAAAGCTCTTCAGTTCTTTCATAAACTTGTTCAATTTTTGTGCCCCTTGCTTTGTCATTCTATATCATGGAAGGGATTGCTATAGAGGACTGATTTTCTAAATTATACATTGAATGATGAAACATACTCAACTGAAGACAAAGATCCACAATCTCCCTATCTTTATCTTCCACCAACTTGACTGTTGTGTCCCTATCACTAAGCATTTGTAGGTAGTCCTCTTTCATCAACTTCAATGCTTCCTTGAAAGAATGCAAGTGCATATGAGAAATTCCAAGTCCCATTCCATTTTTTATTTCCTCTCTTTGGGTTGTCCAAATGAGGTCATATAAGTTCTTATGAATAGAATACATCCTTGATAATGCTTGAGAAAATTTATCTTATGTTACCATCAAATGGTCTTGCAAATCTTCCCATACCAAAAGCTTTTGTTCTGATTTTTTTCATGTGTAGGAATTATGTCATCATAGGAATCAACTATCATACTATAAGATTCATTGTGATCATCCAAATAATCCACACCATCATTATCCATGTCAACCCTGTGCTCTACATCAAGGGAAGCTATGTTTATAATATCTCTAAATGGCTAATCCAAGTTTGCATTATCTTCCACTTTGTGATCAACCATAGAAACACCAATAGAAACCATACCTTCATATGGATTTCCAATCATAATCTCTACGTCACCTACCAAGAGACGCATGTACTCTTTTGTAGATGCCTCATAATCTTTGTATGAATGATCTAGGTGTAAGGCTATGACTGCTACCATGTCCTCATTTTCACGCAACTCTTTATCATATGAAGATTTTGACGATTCATTAAAGACATCCTGAGACTCAAGCATATTCCCTTCTTAAGTTAAGTCATCCTCTTCAAACTTTGTAACCTCATTTCTTGGTATGTTTTCAACACTACTTGGTTGCAATGGTTCTTTTTCCTTATTAACTCCACATATGTGATCAATTGACCATTGTTCCTGACAATTGAAACAAATCTTCTCTTTCCTCATTTGGTTCTTTCTCTTTCTGGGTGATCCTGGAACCTATATACCCAAAGAAATTAGATCTGCAGCTACCATTTGTTCCTTGAACCTCTCAATTTTTTGTTCAACCAAACCTTTTGAGAAAGCATAAGCCGTGGGGGAAACACATTCCTCCTTCCTCCAAATGGCCAACAAGTTTGATTGCAACCGCTTGTAGCTATCATCATCCTCATCTAAGATTAAGGACATAATAGTTTGCATACAAGCCCTCACATTGTCTAGATGATGCTTCCTAATTTTAGTTAAGAAGCATTAAAATATTTGAAGAATCAATTTATCACATATGAGATCCAACAAAATGATAAATGATTTGGTTCTTGCCATGATTTCTAAAATCTTATCCCTCTTACCAAAAGTAGGGGCTTTGACATCATGTAACCCATATAGGCTCTCCATACTTAGATGTAGAACCTTCTTCAGTATGTCATCGTTATAGGGTGCCATAGGAGCTGTTATTTTTATGATTTCACTATGACAATAAGCAACTGCAAGTCTCGCCTCCTCACAAGGATGTTCCATAAACTTGTGCTAGACCAATGCGAGCATTAAGGGTTGCAAAGCGCAATTCAGAAGCCTCCAATCTACCTAGTCTACTTTGGACAAATATGTGTCTAATTCCTCCAACTTAGAAAGAATATCAACAGGAAATTTCATGGACTTCAATTTTAATCCAATTGCATAGAACCAATTTCCTATTTCTTTTTCTTTTTGCAAGTCTCTTAGTTGTTCACCATTGAATGTATCATTGAATTATTTTGAGAAAAAAATAACTTTTCTGATCTTCCATTGTCTTCATTTTATTTACTTATATGCAGAGCTTGGATAAGAACCCAGATGGATTTCTTCATAAAATTTTACTAATTCCTCATTGAAGTTGAATCAGAAATTCCAATCCTCCTCTGAGTATTGGTTAACAACTTGCTTGATGGTTTGAGTATATTGATTTCCCCAAGGTTTCAATTCTACTATTGACTTGTAATATTTTGCTTGCACTTGAAATTCAGAATCTTAGAGGAAAGCATAAAGACTATTTTTTTAAGACAAATTAATTGCATAAACAGTGTTAACAATAGCAGTCAAGATATAAAGAGTTGGCCTTCAATTGTAAACCAGTCTGAAAGGCTTAAGTACTGTTCAAAAATTACAAATAACATTCTACTATTGAGATTGTAGTTCTCAAGCTTCATACAATAATGGTTTGAAGTACCTTAGCTTCCTTAATCTCAATCAAAGCTAGGATAATATTGCAGACCCTTCAATATGTAGAAATGAACAATAAATCAATTGTGCACAGTGAAGAGATTCATATTTATCTCTAGGTATTAGCTTCAACACACCTCTAGCAGATAGTCATCAAACTCCATCGGCAGTCCTAACATTTATATTATTGGCTCCTCACAAAGGTCAATCAGCCACAAGTGGCTCTTCCCGCATTGAAGATTGGAACTGGTTTATAAACAATAGCGCATGGTTTATGTGCAAAAAAACTCTTTTAATAGCTATGATTTGAATAATGTCATCAAACAGGAATCACACCAAGGAAGACATGGACGCCTATCCTCAACCACTACTAATGAGGATAACCACAATAGGAGTTATACTCATGTATGTTTGCTGCTCTAAAAGCTCCACGATTTGCAAGAGGTTCACATCAAGAAGAGTTTTGTGCAGGTATAACTCTGCATTTCCAGCATATATGAAGTCGTCTCACCTGTGAATGTCTCCATCTTAGCTATTCATTGTGCGTCTAAACATTATTCTTCCATGAACCTTTGAAATACTTCACAAACCTTTTTGGAATATTAAACAACTTACTTCTCACGGTAATAGCATGAATTAAGCTTCAGATATAATACTTTACAATAGTTGACCAATTAAATTAAAGACACATTTTTACCATAATCACCAAACCTTAGAAATATTGAAATCAACCCTCCTTCAGAATAATCGTCCCTTTCATTAATATCCACCCAACTTGTCTTTATAATATAATCGCCTGCTTATCTTCCATGAACCTCCAAATTATTTCGACACTCATTAATATCTACCCTAGCAATTAATATTGGGAATATTAGAAGCCCTCAATAATATTATCTTTTGCAATCTTTGCGGATCAATAATATATTTTAATGATTTTGAAGCTCCATATCAAAGAAAATAGTGATGTCACATATTAAATCCTGACTTTCACTCAATGCTAAATCTCATTATTATTCTCAAAATAGATAAATGCTTGCCCTTTGACTATGGCACATGACTATGAGCCCACTAATTTTCATAATTATTAATCCATCAATCTTCAATGAAGAGTAAATTCTAAAAATTACAGAGAGTATATTATTTCTGGAAATAAACCTTTTTATACAACATTTGTTGGAGTAAATTAATCAAATCATCATTAATTTACTCTAGTGCTTAATGCAAACTTAGGAAAAGATCATCTCATTCTGATTACAAGTGTTATTGCATTAATTTTGCATTTCAATTAGACATGTGTTTTGATCTTCGTGTTGCACACAAGATAAAGTCACTTAACTGATTCATGCATTCTTTTATCTCACTCCTATCTCAGTCAAAAATTCATCTCATGTTGAGTTCATTTGAGTCTACATAAGGATATTTAATCCTTCATTGTATTCATTCAATAATCAATAATAATTATTGTTTCACATAAAAAAAATCTAACAACAGAGAGATCCCATTAGTTAGCTTACACTAAAGCAATTAATAGCAGAGTTTTCCCAAGTTGGAACAACAGTTGCACAAGTTGTTAATTGTGTAACTAAAAGTTGGAAACAACAGTTACAAATAGTTAACTTTTCTAACACCCCCTCTTAAATCTACAACTAGCAAACTTAACTAGAGGAATATTTTATGTAGAATATGTTAGATTTGGTCGTGAAACCACCCAAGATCAAATTGATTGAAGGAAAGAAAGAAAAGAGACCAAAGATGAACAAAACTCAGAACTCCCTTAGCACTGAACTAGCATTCTATCATGCTTACCAAGGGGAGGGGTGAGTGCTACTTATATAGCAAAATAATGGAAAATAAATCCAAGAGGAGTAATAACTCCCATTCCTCATAATAGGTGGGAGTTTTTACCTTCTTGGTAAATGTCAGAGTACATGGTTATTCCTACTCAGGTAAGGACAAGAAATGGTTATGAGAAGGTGGCATAAGAATCAAAAAGAGGGTGTGAGACTCAACTACCCAAAGGTGGGTGTGAGTGACACATGTGAATGATGGATTTATGCCACATGTCCTCATCCTAACCATTCTAATATAACCTAAGCAAGCTTAATAATGTGTTTACGAAAAATAAATATTCTCTAATCTAAGGAAAATAAAAAACCTACACCAATAGAATATTCTACACTAACACTCCCGCTTAAGTGTAGCTAGGTGAAAGAGAGATATGCAATAAAAATGCAAGGATCCAAATGCATGAAACATGAATGGGTCCTTACATTTTTATTGCATATCTCTCTTTCACCTAGCTACACTTAAGCAGGAGTGTTAGTGTAGAATATTCTACCTAAAATATTCCTCTAGATAAGTTTGCTAGTTGTAGATTTAAGAGGGGGTGTTAGCAAAGTTAACTATTTGTAACTGTTGTTTCCAACTTTTAGTTACACAATCAACAACTTGTGCAACTGTTGTTCCAACTTGGGATAACTCTATTGTTAATTGTGTAACTAAAAGTTGGAAACAATAGTTACAAATAGTTAACTTTGCTAACACCCCCTCTTAAATCTACAACTAGCAAACTTATCTAGAGGAATATTTTAGGTAGAATATTCTACACTAACAATACCTCCAATCTTGTCCTCAGCAAATCTGTCTCTATCACTCATAAAAACCTCACAGGCTAGCAAATTTTTTAGCTCTGATACCACTGAAACATCCCCTATGGATATTTGCCCCAATTTTTTCGAAATGTTTCACAAAGAACTTAATAAACAATTTGCATGCAAACTAATTTCTATTTATCCAATAATGTGCATAAAAAGATTTCAATGTAAATCATATAACAACAGTTTTAGAATAAAGATTTGAAATTACATATGAATATTGCCTTCAAATATTTAGTAGAATAACAACAGAAATATCCAATCATAGCCACAAAACTTACAGTCAGATTGGTTAACCAGAAATATGAATTTGAAGCACAAAGTGTGACACCTGAGTAATATGTCCAAAAGACAATGGGTTTTTGTCCACTACCTCCAAGCTCGAGGGTTTTCATCCTCAAACTTGTTGAAAGCCAAAGCTTACCAGATCTCTCCAAGAAAAAATAATAACCAAGCATGTTGAAAGTGAGCCCTTGCAACACTTTTAACCAATGTGGGATAAAACATAAACTTCTTTTTTTTCCTTTTTGATGTCTTATGTATTTTAAAATAAGGGGCCCCTTTTACTATTCATTTCCCCACTTAACTTTAGACTCGCATTAATAAAGTTAAATAATTGAATTTAACTTTATAATTTAAAATTTATTAATGCGAAGATGAATTAAACCAATGGAGTTGAAATCATTTGACGATAATAACCAATTTTCCATTGAAAATGCATTGTCACTAGAGATCACGACCCACCTAAAGAATTAATATTAATAGCATTAATGACTTATTAAAGATAGTAAGTATACCACAACTACCTCTAGACAACCCGAATTGACCTACAACAAAAATTGTCTAGGCCAAAAATCCTCAAGATTCCTTAAAAGCCTTGGTTAGCCTACGTAACCAAGGAGAAATAGGCTAACGAAAACATCATACAATGTGAGCTAGAAAAAGCGGACATTACACATGTTAATGTGGAACATTAGCCCTTTCCCAATCCCAAGCTTCAAGATTGTGTATGAAAGATTAAGATTGATGAAGTTAATGCAAGACTAGAGCTCCAATGATGGAAATGGATGATAGTGAAGATGAAATGGTGTAGGGTGATCCCACAATACCGGTTTACAATTTTTGGGCAAACTGGACACCGAACTAATTGTTTTTAACTAAATCTTCACTTTCGGGCTCCTATAGCAGCTAAACCGTGAGGAATTTGAAGATGATGAAAACTAGTGATTTGTGATGTTTTGTCTATAGATTCTAAATATATTTTTTTCAATTTTTTTGGAATCAGATTTCACTTATTTTTCCATCTCCTTCAAAAACTAGTTTTTTTTTAAAACAACATTTTTAAGGAGTGACGCTCACCGTACACAACATAACTTTTTTTGTATGAAGGATAAAATTCTAATTTTTTCGAATTTAGACTTGTAACTACAATATCTAGCACTTTCATTTGGTTTTATAGTTTTTATTGAATATTTTTTCCTTAATCAAGTTTTGAAGTCAATCCAAATACAATTCAAACATAGGCGGACCGTATACAACATAACTTTTTATGTATGTATCTAAATTCAATTTTATTTTTTTACTAGACCAAGGACATCAATACCTAGCATGAACATATTTTTTACAATTTTATTTTGATAATAGATTCTATTTTTCCACATGTGCAAAATAGAGAGCTTGATTTTTGGTGAAAAACCTATGATTAATCAAACTAAAAAAAAAATACATAATAAAACTAAAACATATTAAAATTATATTCGTTGGATAGATTGTTCTTAGGACTACCATCATCTAGTTGGGCCTGTGAAGTCTCCTCCATTTTCATCCTCAACCTGAGCTTCAAAGGGAAAATTTTTGGAGTTTTTTGGTGCCAGGAGGGGAGAATGGGGGAAAAGGGGGCTTCTAGCGAACCCCTGGGGGTTCATTCAAACCCCCTTTCCATAAGCATTTTTTTTGCTTATTTTTTCAGGAAATGTGAGACCCGACATTAAATGGGTTCGCTCGAACCAAAAATTCATTCTGAACCCCCAAAAACAATTTTTTTTGCATGGGGTCATTTTTTGCAACTTTTCCTTCCTCACTCGAATTGTAAACCACTTTTGTGGGTTCACCCTGTAGCATAAGTTTGTTTCAAGCCATGGATCCCAAATGGATGTGACAAATTTCAATTATATTCAAAGATAATGACAACAATTGGATGATTGATGGATGAAAATGAGTATAATGCCTTTGCTCTCATGAAAGTGGATCCATTTCCTATAGAAGTAACTTCTATTTATAAGAAGCAAGGGTTAGAAGAAGTGTGAAAACTAAGCAATGTGGAACTAAATGGATGATCATTAGCCTAAGAAAGGTGATGGGGATATGTTCCCACATAGGTGTGTGTACATTTTGGGAAGAGGACATGTAAGAGGGAGTTAAGACATGTGTAAGAAGAATTAATGGCATGTGGGTGAAAGATATTGAAGGCTTGCAAGACAAGTGAATGCTCATGCAAGAGAAGTGAATGCTCGTGTAAGATACATGATGGCTTGTAAGAGAAGTGAATGCTCATGTAAGACATGATGACTTGTAAGAGAGATGAATGCTCATGTAAGAGACACGATGGCTTGTAAGAGAGAAAGTCAATGAGGGGAGTAAATGGAGGAATATTCCTTATTCCTTTGTGAGGAAAATAGCCATTTAATTAATTTGAGGAAATTAATTACTTGTGTAAGTGGGGTTAATAAACCATAGGTTTATTTAACCTTAGTGGGGTTAAAAGCTAGAGAATGGGCTAATGAGGATTAGCAAGTGGATAAGATTAATTAATTAGGGATTAAATAACTTAGGTGGGTTTAGGGGATTTTTAAAAGAATGTGACATTTAATTAAATAACTAGAGTTATTTAATCAAATGAGAAGACATAGGAGTTTTAATTAAATAATTTGGACTATCTAATTAAATAGCCAGAAAAGAGGTGATTTAAGAGGAAATGGTGTTAAGATCAAATTCAGGTACCTAATATCGATCAAGATGATTTGAAGCGTCTACATTTTCCCCTATTTGAAGTGAGATACATGTTACATTGGTTAAAAGACTAATGCATTTCAAAATCAACGCTACTATCTAGATCAAAAATTTAAAAAATTATCAATTTTTTTCGGATGCCCCATTGTTGCCCCAGTGGAAGGAATTATGTTGGTACACTATCCCCTCAGGAGTTCGAGTGGAAATTTGAATTTTTTGATCTATATCACGATAAAATAACGAGATGAATGGTTCTACTAATTAGAGGACAAAAGATTGTTCTTTAGAAAGATCGGATATTTGATGTAGACAATTTTTTATGATGCATAGACAGTCATCAACCATGGATAGTCTCATGTATATTTTGATATATCACACAGATTTGATACCCAGGTAGAAATGTCAATAAAGATAGAAGAATAAAAAGAATAAGATGGACGGATTAACCATTGATTTCGAGATTGATTCAAAAGTCCAACAAGTTTATGATTGTTCAAGACTTTATTAGATATGGTGACGAGATTGGTGATTTTCTTGTTTCAAGGATTGAGATACTTGGGCACTTCATTCCTTATTTTTGATATAACACATAAACACGATGCATTATGGTATTGATAACTAGGATGGCGTTGTATCTAGTGTGATGGACTTTGACTCTGCAAATAGATAGGATAATCCTTGTTCACACCTTGACATATGAAAACCTCGTTGGAATATAGTTTATAAGTTTAGAACATCTCATACCAGAGCATACACAATGGTCAACAATCTATTCAAAATGACTTCCCTACACACAACTAAGAAAGTATTTGCCAAAATTATTTTATAAGAACATCCCACAAGCACAACAAACAAAAAATAATGATCGATGCCTATTCCTTTCCCTCTAAGTCATTTGGACATCATCGAGAGGTCATCGGAATGGGTCAACAAGATAAACCATAAGAAAAGATCAAAACAAACAATCAATGTTATCTATATCTCTTGCCAAAAGGTGTAATGTGTTTTGTTTAAGATAAGTATCCAAAGTGACTGCCAAAGATGATTCCCATTGTAGGAAAGATGTATCCTAGGACATGTTAGTGGATGGTGGCAAGTTGATAGGTTGTTTGAAAGGCCATTGATATAAAGTTCGATTAACATGTTTGAGAATGGTCAAGAGTTTGATTTTTGCATTTAAAAGTTCTACTTTTGTTGATTGTTGTACTTGTTTTCTGTTTGTTTTGCCAAAGGATGAAGGTGACAATTGATTTATTATGGACGATTGATTATTATGGGTGAAGAAAAATGAGATGGATGGATTTTTTAAAATATTTGGATGCTTTTGCAATGTTTTGAGGTTGTTTTTGATTTTGGTTTTATTTAATGTTTTGATTTTAATTTTTTCAAATGTTTTTGGGTTTTTTGAGATTTATGAATGTTTTTGTGTTTTTTGTGTCTTGGGGGCTCATCAATGATGGCCTTGCCTATGTTTAAGCTCGAAGATGATGTTTTTCAGAAACCATGTTTTTGACTTTTTCTGATTTTGACCTGTTTTTGGGATTTTGATATGTTTTGGATTTTCGAGTGTTCAATTTTTTGAATGTTTTTGGATTTCCTAATTTTATGAATGTTTTTGGATTTTGTGATGATTTTGCAAGTGTTTTTGGATTTTTCGATGTTAAGAAAGACTAAAGAATATGTATGAACCCAATCTGATGCAAGGATAAACAACTACCTCTAGTGTGATGTGATATACTACCTTGATATAGGTAGGACAAACTAACCTTAGGAATGTGCCAAGTAGTACTAAAGAGGAACATGATACCTACCCAAGCTCAAACTATGACTTAGACACGAATAGGTGACACAATGAATAATAGGATGAAGGATGAATGCGATGGAAAGCGATGCAAAACAAGCCAAAAAATTGATAATGGATGGATGGTGCTTATTTGCACAAGGTGCCTGATTGCCAGGTTTTTACCAAGGTACTTTCCCAAAGCGCCACCGAAGTGGTTTTCACTATAGGATAATTTTTCATACCATGCAAGCCTAGGCATAAACTTTTTAAGATGAGAGTTATTGATGGGCTCTTGCAAGGGTTCGCCTTCAGGTGTTGACAATTGATATGCTCTTGATTTGTAACTTGTTGTGATGATGAAGGGTCCCAACCAATTAGGTTCAAACTTCTCCTTACTTTTTGGATTGGGTACATTCTTCTGATTCTCCTTTAGCATGAGCTCTCCTACCTAGAAGGACCAATTTTTTATCTTGTTGTAGCTCCTTTTGAGATGGTTCTAATAAACCTACAAGTGATCTAAAGCATCTAGATGTCGTTCATCCAGTAGCTCCAACTTATTCAATCATGACACCCTGTATTCTTCATCAGTGATAAGATTTTGTAAGGATATTCTCTGTGATGGGAGCTCGACCTCAATAGGTAGGATAGCCTCATATCCATATACTAGGGAATATGGTGTATCACCTGTAGGCATGCGGATATTGGTTTTGTAGGACCATAAGACAGGGTTTATTTGTAAATGCCAATCATGGACAACTTCGTTGACTACTTTCTTAAGGATTTTCAAGAGCCTCAACTTGGTTGTTACCCTAGGGGTAACAGGGGGTAGAGAACCAGTGTTGGGTATTAAATCTTTGGCACAAATCACAGACATCCTGATTCTTGAAAGGTGTTCCATTATCCGAGATAAGGGCTTGTGGAACATCATAGAGACATATAAGGTAGTTTAGAATGAACTTGGAGATCTCCTTTCCCATGATATAATTCATAGGAATTGCCTCAACCCACTTCATAAACTACTCCATGGTGGTAATGATAAACGTGTGGTCGTTGTATGAGGTAGGTGTAATCTTTCCTATAAAGTCAAGTCCCCATTGCGAGAAAGGCCAAGGTGTTATGATTAGTTGGAGCTCTTGATCCAACACAAGGATGAGTTCCCCATGCTGTTGACACTGCATAAGTTTCTTCACATATTGGTGAGCTTCTCTTTCCATGGTAGGCCAATAGTACCCTGTCCTCAACAATTTCTTGACTAAGGTCATACCACTCGAATGTGATCCACAAATACCTTCGTGTACTTTCGTTATGGTAGTCAAAGATTCCTCAAGGTTAAGGAACCATAATAGGGTTCCCTCAATACTTCTACAATAAAGGGTGTCACCTAGGATAATAAAACAAGATGAGTTTTGATAAAGGTTTTCTTTAAGTTTGAGGTGATATCATCTATGAGGATTCATCTTTTTAGGTATGTGAATATGCCATGATACCAGGGATCACTGAGACCAACGATTTTGCACATACGCTCCTCAGATTCTAGTACCTTGAAAGATGGGATGAGGATTTGTTCAATGAGAAATTCACATTTATGGGTGTTCTTTGGGATATCTAGCAAGGACCCATTGCCATAGCATCCACTGCTTGATTATTCATTTGGGGTATCTGCTCAAATGTTATATCAATGAAGAAAGATCCTTGAGATCTTCTACCAGCTTCTTGTAAGGAGTGAGCTTATCATCTTTGGTTTGATACTTGTCATTGACTTGATTTATGATTAACTATGAATCCCCATAGACTTTTAGTGCCAAGATCTACCATTGTACCACTATTTTGAGTCCTATGATAAGAGATTCATATTCAACAATATTTTTGGTACATGGGAAGGACATTCAATATGATTTTGGAATGCAATCCCCTTATGGGGTGATGAAAATGACACTTTCTCCTAATCCATGTTGCGTGTAGGAGTTGTAAAAATGCATTTTACAATGATCTATTATATTTAGGAGGAAGACTCACTCATCTGGAAATTCTAATACTAATGGTTTCTCTACATATATGGGTGCCTTAGCTAGTTGATCTACTATGACTCGCCCTTTGATGGATTTTCGCTCTACATATTCTATGTCAAATTCTGTTAGGATCATCACCCATTTAGCCATCCATCCTGTGAGAGTTCCCTTGGATAAGGGTGATCCCACAATATTGGTTTACAATTTTTGGGCAAACTAGACACCGAACTAATATTTTTCAACTAAAATCTTCACTTTCAGGCTCCTATAGCGGCTAAACCGTGAGGAATTTGGAGATGATGAAAACTAGTGATTTGTGAAGTTTTTTCTATAGATTCTAAATAATTTTTTTTTCATTTTTTTTGCAATCAAATTGCACTTATTTTTCTATCTCCTTTGAAAACTAGTTTTATTAAAAAATCAGCATTTTTAAGGAGTGATGCTCATCGTATACAACATAACTTTTTTTGTATGAAGGATAAAACTCTTATTTTTTCGAATTTAGATTTGTACCTATGATATCTAGCACTTTCATTTGGTTTTATAGTGTTTTATTGAATATTTTTTTCTCAATCAGGTTTTGAAGTCAAACCAATTACAATTCAGACATAGGCAGACTGTATACAACATAACTTTTTCTGTATGTATCAAAATCCAATTTTAATTTTTTAATGGATCAAGGACATCAATACCTAACCCGAACATATTTTTTTTAAAATTATTTTGATAATCTACTATATTTCCACATGTGCATAACAAAGAGCTTGATTTTTTGGTGAAAAAATATGTTTAATAAAACTAAAACAACACATACATAATAAAACCAAAACATATTAAAATTATATTTGTTGGATAGCTCATTCTGAGGAGTACCATCTTCCAATTGGGTTTGTGAATTCTCCTCCATTTTCATCCTCAACCCAAGCTTCGAAGGGTAAAAATTTGGAAATTTTTGTGTCGGAGGGTAGGAAGGTGGGAAAAGGGGGGTTCGAGCTAACCCCTTTTTGGTTCATTCAAACCTTGAGTTCGCTTGAACCCCTCAAAATGATTTTTTTTTGCATGGGTGAGTTTTTTTGAAGTTTTCCTTCCTCACTCAAATTATAAACCACTTTTGTGGGTTCACCCATGATATATTTTAGTGGATCTATTTTAGGAATGAGCTTTATCTGATGGGAAAGCATGTAGTGCCTAAATTTATGTGAGGAAAATACGACTGCAAGGTAAGCCTTCTCTATGAATTTGTAATTCAAATCATGTCCTACTAAAGTCCTACTGATATAGTAGATTGCCCTCTCTTCTTCTATTTCATCATGTTGAGCTAGAAAGGAATCGAGAGTCATTATAACTAAGATGTATAGGATCAAAGGTTTGTTTGGGATTGGTGGTATGAGGACGGGTGGTGTCAGTAGATACTCCTTAATTTGGTTGAATGATTTGTCGCATTTCTCATCCCATTTGTATGTTATCCCCTTGTGCAGTAGATGAGAATAGGGGATAGTCTTATTTGCTAGCTATGCTATGAAGAAGATAGCCTTCCTTGTACACCCCACAATTGTTTCAATGTTTGTGGTGCCTCTATCTCTAGAATTTACTTAACCTTTATCGGATCTATCTCAATTCCTCTCATTGACACAATGTAGCCCAAGAGCTTTCCTAAAGTTACACCGAAGACACACTTCTTTGGATTCAACAGCATCTTGTACTCTTCAAGCCTGTTGAAGATTGGTCCCAATGTTGCTATCTAGTCTTGTCATTTCCTTGATTTAGCTAAGATGTCATCCAAATAGTCCTCTATAGTCTTGTGGATCATGTCATGAAAGATAAATGTCATAGCTCTATGATAGGTGGCTCCAACATTCTTTAGCCCAAATGGCATCATGTTCCAACAATAAGTTCCTCATGGACATGTGAACATTGTTTTATGTTAGTCTTCTTTTGCAATCATGATTTGATTATATCCAGAGAAACCATCCATCAATGATAACATCTCGTGTCCCTTAGTCAAATCTACAATCATATCAATGTTAGGTAGGGGAAATCATCCTTGGGACATGCCTTATTCAAATCTTTGAAGTTGATGCATATCTCGATGCCCCCAATGGGCTTGGAAACCAGTGCAAGATTGGAAAATCATCTGGATAATTGATGGGTTTGATAAATCTTGCGTAAGGGAGTTTCTATAGCTCTAGCTTGACTAGTAATGCTATCTACGGATGCATCTTTCTTAGCTTTTGTCTTACTAGTTTTGTGTCGGGATATACTACTAGATGATGGACAACCACTTCAAAATCAAGGCATGACATATTTGCATATGTCCATGCAATTTTTTTATTTTTGTCCTTAGGAATTCTCCTATGTATAGTTGTTCCTCTGCTAGAAGTGACTTTGCATAGAAGGTGATTTATAGTACTTCATTTGTTCCCAAATTCACACGATTACATTTATTTGTAAGGACTACTAACTTTCCTTGATGTATAACACTAAGGGGAAGATTGAATCCCTCATCCTTTGGCAACTTAAAGAGGTTCTTACCATCAGATACATCCTTTATTTTTACTATTTTAGGATCTCAAAGTGCCACAGTGTGGTTTTCACTTAGGAAGCGATATGTTACTCTCATATTTTTAATTTTGTGACTGAGAGATTCAATCATTTCCCCATAGTAGGCATCTGTATCTAACTCAATGTTGAATCCTATTTTATGGTCTCCATATGGCATGTTGTCCCTTAATCCCATAAATTTAGAGAGAAATTCATCATTTTTGAATGAATCAAAGATTGGTGGTCCTCATTGGTCCTAGTTTATGAGTTGGGGATAGATGAGTTTTAGCTCAGTGACTTGGTTACTCAACTCAAATTATGTATTGGTTATCATGAAAATGCAAGAATCCTCAAATAATTTTGGTAGGTCAAAGATAGAATTATTGAGGGGAATACTAAACAATACAAGTAACGAAGGGGAAGCTTTGACTATTTTAATGGGAGTACACTTGCCAAGAATGGTCACTTTACTAGGGGTACATCCTAGGCTAAGATGTTTTAGGCATTTCTTAGGAATAAGGGGTTCTAACAAGCCATTGACATTCTGCCCTAACTTTTCATTCTTATTATAGCCCCAACCAAATATTAGCTATAGACCCTTGTTGTCCTCCTCCATTGGAAGAATGGGTGCAGGTCTATTATCTTGATATAGTAGGCTTGATATGTATTCTTCATCCACAACCTCTTTGCTCAAATCTCCCCACTTTTTGAAAGTGTTAGATGTTGTTGTGAATGTTTGGGATGCACTATCAATGGGTTATAGTTTTCCATGAGATTTGGGAGATTGAGGTAACTCTCCTACCATAAATGCACCTTTCTGCAAGTTATAGTCCCCACAACTGTTATCTCTAATTAATCCTTTAATGTCTGGGATATTTTGGATGAGGGGTCTCTTTGTCTCATATGTGGAGGCTAAGGTAGATGGGTCAACAAAGGAGGGAGGATGATGGCCCTTCAACATTCTTAGGAACTTGTGGGATTTTGTAATACTTGGCTTCCAAGTTCTTGTAGTAGTAGAATGGTTTGAGGTCGCCATGGATCCTTACTTCCTTATTTTGATAAGGGAATTTGACACATTGATGATAGGTGGATGCAATAGCTTGCATCGCATGGATCCATGGATGCCCTAGGAGAATGTTATAAGGAAGCTCAAGGTCAAGGACATGGAATGTGCTTTCCTTGATAGTAGGCCCCACCTGGATGGGGAGTTGGATCGTGCCTCAAGACACTTGTTCTTGATTTTCATAGGCTCTGATAGCGATACCTTTTCCTTTGTCAATAACATCCTTGAAGAATCCTTGATTCTTAATCAACTACAAGGTACAAATATTTAGACCCACACCTCCATCCACCAAGACTCTCTTGACCTTGTTCTTGTGAACCAAGACCTCAAGATGTAGGGTGCGATTGTGAGATGGTTGTGTTGGGAGGTCATGTTTAGAGAGTGTGAGAAGATGGGGTGTGGTGATATGTCTGATCATAGCTTGAAATTGATTAGCATCAATGCTAGTGGGCATGGTGGATGTAGACAAATCCTTTTCTAGAATATCCCTATGCGTGGGCGATATCTTCAATAACTCCAAGATGGATATTTGAGTGGGGGTTTTCTTTAGTTGTTCCAAGATTCTACAGTCACTAGGGTTGGGTTTTGGAACTATAGGTGGTGCCCTAGGTGGTGGTGATGGTCCTTGGATGGTGACCTTGCCTCTACATATGGTGACTCTGCACTCTACGTTAGGCCCTTTGATGTTGATGACTGATACAAGCTCGTCTAATGATGCTACAACAATATTGTAGACACTGTTTACATTTGTATAGTTTGTTCATTTTCTATTGTCTTTTCACTTGTTATGATTGGGCATCAGATTTGTGTATATCTTTAAGTGTCGGTTCCCTATTTGTTGTTCAACAGTTATATCCCCATTGTCAATGAGGTCTTGAATGAGGTTCTTTAATTTCACACAACTATTCATTGTATGTCCCTTGATTTTATGGAAATCACAAAGGTGATTCTCGTTATTCCATAGTGGTTTAACTTGAGGCTCTTGGTAATTTAGATATGTAGGGAGCATGATGAGGTTTTCTTATACTAGTTGCATTAAGATCTCGATAGGTTCCCCCAATGGTGTATATTTGTGTTTTTGTGGGAAATTATTCCTTGGGGGTGGTCATCTTTGAGTGTTTGTGTTGTTGTCATGGTGTGTTTGGTTGAGGTGCATTATGTTGATAGGTTGGTTGTTTCAAGTTGGGTTGTGGTTGGTGTATGTTGGGTTGCGGGTATCTTGGTTAGTGTGTGTTTTATTTTGGAGCACTGATAACCACCTTGGCATCAACGACACCATTGTTGGTAACATTTTTGTTCTTAGCTCAAGTGTGGGGCTTGTCGCTATAGATAGTTGATGGTCAATTATCCATGTATGTTGGCATGTGCCCTTGTGCTATGAGGGCTCTCTCAATGTTGAGATCCTTAGGGATAAGTTGATCATATGTTGTGACACATTGCATTTTCAATTGGAAGGATAACTTTCCCTCAAGGTTAGAAAGGATGGTTTCTATTTGTTGTTCTTCAGGCATAGACCATTTGCTTTTGTTGGCTCTATACCTCCATCACTATAGGAAGGTCGCAAATGATTCTCCTCTAGCTTGTTTTAGGTCAGAAAAAATCCTCCAAGCTTACATCCATATCTAGGTTGAACAAGAAGTGATCTATAAATAGATTTATGATATCTTGGAACTTTTGGATTCCAGGAGGTAAACATGAAAACCAGTCGATTGTGGGACCAACCAAGCTTCGTGGAAAGAGTCACATTAGATAGGAATCATTGTACGCTACTTCCATGCATGAAATATAGAACTCTTTGATGTGGTCCTCAAGATTTCCTTTTCCTCTATATTTATCAAATTTTTGCATCTCAAATATTGGTGGGAATGGGACCATGGAAATGTTCCTATCAAAGGTATGGGGGCACAAATCTCATTGAGCATATGATATTTTCATCTTTCCTACTTGAATGTCTTGTATTTGTTGTGAGAGCATTTTGACTTGTGAGGAAAGATCGTCTTTCGGATTAGGTGGTGGAATATACATGTTTTGAGGTGGTATGGTTGATGAGTTCAATGTGTTATGTGGCATGTGTGGGGGGGTTGGCTTGTTGCATGAATGGTGGGGTGTCGTATGCTCCTAGCATGTTGGGATTCAAGGCACTTTGTTGCATGTTTGTGTTGGGTTGTTAGAAACCTTATTTTTGTACTAGCAACGCTTGTTGATATGCTTGTTGTTGTTGTGCCAATAATTCTTGTTGTTGTGCCTATTGTTGTTATGCTAATAATGCTTGTTGTTTTTGTTGTTATTCCAATAGTGTTTGTTGTTGTGCCTATTATTGTGTTGTTTGTTGTTGTTGCACTATCAATGCATGTTGTTGTGCTTGATGTTGTTGTAGGGCTTGTTGATAGGCTTTTTGTTGTAATGCTCACACTTGTTGTTGTGCTTCTTGTTGTTGTTGTTTTTGTTATTGTTGTTGTTGTAGCAAGGCTTGCACTTGCACTTGTGCTTGTGCTGCTTGTTGTGCTTGTTGTTGTTGCAAGGCTTGATCTTGTGCTTGTTATTTTGTTGCTTGTTATGCTTGCATTTTTTGTGCTTGTAGTTATTGCAATGCTTTTTGATAGGCTTGTTGTGCTACTTCTAACATGATGCTATATTGATTTTCCATGTTTGAATATTGAGGCAGGGGTGGTGGATTTTGATGAGTGGTATGAGATGGTATGTTGAGGGGTTATTGTGGTGGTTGTTGTGTGATGATAGATTGGGTGATAGATGGTTGATTTGGATTTAACGTGTTCAACCCTTATGAAACTTGACTTTGGGATGCTTGGGATGTTGTTTTATTTTGTTTTGATAGTGTGATTAATGGTTGGGATATTGTTGGATGTTGTGGTTATGTTGTTAATATGTGGTTGTCATTGACATCAACACTATTAACATTGGTGATTCTAAAGGTTGCATATGTAGAGGAGATTGACAAAATAGTAAAAAAAATATTGTGGCCAGCCAGTGAAGCTGAGAAGGTCAGAGTGTTGGAAAGTTGGGTTCGTTGAGTTTCTGGTGGTGCACACTAAAGGGATTGTTTCTAAGTCAATCTAGTATGTTGTCTAAAAGTTTCAGTGGTATGCATCAATATTTGTGGAAGTTATGAAGTTATGTGTGCCTACATTTATTCAGTTTCTGTAGCAGGTGTTATTGGAAGAAGAGGATGAAATTCTGGTAATTTCAGTTGTTGTGCATGTACTTGTGACGTTCATGGATGAGTCTAGATCATGCTCTATTAGTTCTATATGTTCGCATTGATCAAAGTGTTCGTGATCAGAGATTTTTCTGATGTGTGCTTGAGTTTTCATGTTCTTGGCCGACATGATGGTATTAGTGTGTTGCAGATACATGAAGATTAATATTTTATTGTTTGGCATGTTCAAAGGTGTTTGTTTGGGTCCTCACTATGTCATGACCAACTTGTGCTGGTGCACATTAAGATTTATTCATGTATTGAGGCTGACAGTTGTAATTTATTCTTTATTTGTGGCCAACAGATTAGTTGATGTAAATCCATGCAACAAATATATAAGAGCAATTGTTTTCCTCATTTTGAGGAAATGCTCGGTGTGTGCAAGTAGTGTACATGTGTGAATAAAGATCAAATCATTCAAGAGTAGAGCAGAGTGTGAAAGAGATTGAGTAGAGTGTGTAGAAGTTTTTGTGTGCCTAAATGGAACTATAATTGGGCTTTTGTAGAAGCTAATTTCTCAGTTCAACCTCATCAGATGGATTTAATCTGATTATTATATGTAAGGCAGTGAGCCTTCCTCTGAGTAGTGTGCTCTAGGTAGTGTACCTGAATGTAAGTGCATTCCTTATTCATTCTTCATTATACTTCTAACAGGGTATAATCTTGTAGACTAACATCCACCGTGGTTTTTCCCCTAACAAGGTTTCCACGTATAAAATGTTGGTGTTCACGTGTCTCTGATGTGTTATTGATTTATGCTTGCACTGTTAATTATCAGATTTGAGATTAAAGGTTAATTAATGTTGAATAAGTTTGGTTTTGGTAAAAATTGATTCACCCCCCTCTTAGTTGTCTATCCTTGTTTTGCCAACAATTGGTATCAGAGCTAGTACCTCTAAAGAATCCTAACAACTTGAGGTGATCCACGATGGCATCATACAAGAAGGATAGTCCTAGATTCGATGGTACAAACTACTCTTTATGGAAAGTCAGAATGGAGTGTCACTTGAAGTGCATTGGTGAACCTTTCTGGAAGATCACACAAAGTGCATATACTATTCCTCATAATGGTCCCTCCTCTGAAGATGAGATCAAGCAAGAAAAAGTTAATACCAGGGCTATAGAAGCATTGTTGAGTGCTTTGATAGATTCGGAGATGAAAAATGTGATAGGATTGAAGACTGCATATTAGATCTAGAAAAAGTTGAAAAAATTGTATGAAGGAGATACACCAGTGAAAAGTGCTAAGCTACAAAGTCTGAAAGGCAAGTGGGAGGACATGAAGATGAGTGAAGATGAGAACATCCTCTCTTTCTCTCAAAAGATAAATGAACTAGTGATGAGCATTAGATGTGTCGGTGGAGTCTTGGATGAAGAAGAGATTGCGGCTAAGATACTTAGATCTATGCCTCCTTCCTACAAAATAAAATCTCATGCTATTGATGAAATCAGGACAGTGACAAATGTGACAAGAGACATGCTGATTGGAAAATTTGTTGCCTTTGAGTTAACTGAATTTGGTGAATCTGCTCCTAAGATTGAATCTACATTCAAGGCTACTGTATCCGAGAAAAGCAAGCAGAGATATGATTTGGGAGAGATTTCCAAAAGAACATTCAAGTATGAAGATGAGATGAAACAAATTGAAGATGAAGAAAAAGAGTTAGAAGAACTTGAAGCATTGATTGTGAAAAGAGAAGCCAGAGGTCATGGTAAGTACAAAAGAAAGTTACCTATTAAATGTTTTTTCTTGCAGTAAGATAGGTCATTTTGCATCTAGATGTCCTGAAAGAGTTTCCAAGTACAAACCTGAGAAGACTAGATTTCAAAGGAAATGTTACTATGTTGAAGGTGTAACTGATAAAGAATTTGATAAAGAAACTAGAAATGAAGATGAATGGGTATTTATTGCTATCAAAGAAAATGGTCAGGTGTCCACTGAATCTACTAGTAATGTGAATGTTGAGAAAGCTCTTGCAACACAAATTGAAGAAAAGAAAGAGTGGGTAATTGACAACAGATGCTCACATCATATGACTAGTGACAAAAGCAAGTTTGTAAGCTTAGAAAACTATGATGGTGGTGTTGTAAGATTTGGAGACAACACTTCTAGTGTGATTTGTGGAAGAGGCACTATTTATTTTGGTGGTAAGCACAATATTGATGATGTTCTTTATGTAGAAGGCTTAAAGCATAACTTGTTGAGTGTTGGATAGATGGTAAATAAGGGTTAAAATCTTCAATTCAAGGATGGTAAGTGTAGAATGTTAAAGTACTAAGTTATTACACTTAATTAATTATATCATATTGGTTAATTAATTAAGTCACTTATTGCTTTAGGTACTTAAGCTAAACTTAGGCACATTAATAATTGATTAATTATTAAGTGTTCACACTAGGGTTTCCTTTTAGGTCAACATTAGGGTTGCATACATTGCTTTTATAAAGCAAATCATCTCTTGTAATATCTTAATTATGAATATATCAATTTTCACATCTTCATGCAAAGCTCTGCTTTTTATTATTTTTCTCTTCTGTGGAAGGCCTTTTGGTTTGCATGTCTGATCTTGGTTTCTAACATGGTATCAAAGCCTTGACATGCAGCCCCTTCTCAAATTCTGGAGAAAATCATTGCAGAGTTCGTTCGGGGTTCCTCAAGGATTTCATGCCTTGAGCTCATCTATGCGGCATTTTGGATCAGATTAGGCTTCATCATTGGATTCAGAGCACAGGAAAAAGTCAAGATTGCCTTTTATTTTTCTGATTTTGGTCATCGTTGAAGAAATCTGTAAGGGTTTCAAGCTCGGTGATTTTTTGCAAGCTCTGGAGGTAGCTGATTTTTCAAAGCATTTTGAGCACGAACGAAGGTCACCATTGCATTCGCAACGGCCAAAAACCCTAAGAACGCATGTCGTTTGGTCGATTTATGAGCACTTGATCCGGAAGGCAAAAAAAATTTGCTAGGGAGGTTGTACAGCCTCCCCTGCATGCACTCTGAGGGACGATTTTAAAAAAAATGAAAAAAAAAAATCAATAAACGCATTAAAAATTACGCCACCCACACAAAAGGAGGTGCCACCCGACGCCCACCGGTCCGCCACCACCGCCGGTGGCTACCCCTACTAGCGCTGCCGGCCAAAGTTTAGCCCCCGCTGGGCCCCCTTTTGCGCAGACCGCCGGTCATATGGGGGACCGAGTGCTATGCGCCTAGCCCCCGACCAGCTTTCCAGCACACCCACTATCGTATGGAGAACCAAGGGCCTGTAGGACGACCGCCAATTTTTTTGTAGGGGGCCGATTTTTTGCAGCGATGGCCAGATGGCCATCAAATTTATGCTCAGGACTTGTTGACGTCAGCAGCCGTACGACCTCTTTTGCCCCCTCCTAACCCTAGTTTGTTGTAAAAGAGCTATTTTTTTCTTTTAGGCATAACTTGGGCATACTGTATTGAAATTTGGCAAACAAGATATCGTCGGAAAGCTGGTTCTGAGAAATTTCTTGTGGTGTAGTTTATTTTATAGTATTTTTTTGTTTATCTGCATGTATTGTTGTTTGAAGTCAGATGTTCATTTTATGCTTCTGAGTTCATAACTTTTTGCCACGATCTCCGATTTTCACTATCTTTGCAGCGTTGGAAAGGTATTGAGGAGCTCTATGTTGTTGTCCATGAAATTTTTTCTGTATCTGTCCCAAGTTTATCATTATTCCATATTTATCCCGGTGGGTGTTTTGGAGATTACTTGGATGTTTTGGCAGTTGGGAGAGTGCAACTTGCATCTTTGCACTTCATTTTAGTATCACATCATTCAATAATCGACTGTTGCTTCATAGATTCCAGGGTTGTTCCCGTTTGGAGTTTTTGAGTGTTCCGAGGCATTGGGTCTTCTATTGCTTTTTTCATGATTCCTTGAGTCAATCAGTGACTCTCATCCGGTTTCAGTAGTAAACAAAAGTATCTTTCCTTGCTTGCCAGATTTCGATTCCAGTACTCTACAGTGTTCTTCCAGTGCTTCTTTGCAACATGTCATCTCATTGTAGGGGGTTTTGTCCCACTGGGTTTTCCTTCTCTACCTCATTCTTGCATTTGTAAATGGGTACCTGATCAGGCCTAGTTGTCGGGACACATATTTTCTTTCATGCATCTTTTTCTAGTGTTTTAGCTTCTTCCTGAGTGCATCTTAAGGGGGGTGTTAGAGTAATAAGTTATTACACTTAATTAATTATATCATATTGGTTAATTAATTAAGTCACTTATTCCTTTAGGTAGTTAAGCTAAACTTAGGCACATTAATAATTGATTAATTATTAAGTGTGCACACTAGGGTTTCATTTTAGGTCAACATTAGGGTTGCATACATTGCTTTTATAAAGCAAATAATCTCTTGTAATATCTTAATTATGAATATATCAATTTGCACATCTCCATGCAAAGCTCTGCTTTTTTATTATTTTTCTCTTATGTGGAAGGCCTTTTGGTTTGCATGACTGATCTTGGTTTCTAACACAGAATAAGGGGAAGTTCTGGAAATATGATTGCTTTAGGTACAAAGATAAAAGGTAATATCTTTCATTTGAGTGATGCTAGTGAAAGTTGTTTGATTGCTCAAATTGATGTAATGTGGTTATGGCATAGAAGGTTGTGTCATGTGAACTTTGATAACATTGTCAAGATAAGTTCTACTCAAGCAGTCAAAGATCTTCCTAAGTTAGTGAAGCCTATTAAAACTATGTGCAAGAAATGTTAGATGGGCAAGCAAACAAGAAATTCTTTTTAGAGCAAACAATATAGCTCTAATGGAGTACTAGACTTGATACATACTGATCTATGTGGTCCATCCAGAATCAAAAGTCTACAAGGTGAAAGGTACTTTATGTTGCTTATTGATGATTACTCTAGAATGATATGGGTTGCTTTCTAAAGAGAAAAACATGAAGCATTAGAAAAGTTCAAAAGCTTCAAAGCTATGGTAGAAAATGAGACAGGTCAAAAGATCAAAAGTCTAAGGTCAGATAGAGGTGGTGAATTCACTTCCCAAGAATTCAATTCTTTCTGTGAAGAGCATGGAATCCAAAGACAACTATCTGCTCCCCAGACCCCTCAACAAAATGGAGTTGTTGAAAGAAAGAACAAAACCATTCTAGACACTGCTAGAACCATGATGTTGGAAGCAAATGTTCCTCATTTCTACTGGAGAGAAGCTGTAAAAAAATTGGATGGATTTCAACTGACTGAAAAAGAAAACATGGTATGTCGATTGAAGAAAGCTCTATATGGATGTAAGCAAGTTCCTAGAGATTGGTATGCTAGATTGGATAAATACTTGTTAAAACTTGGATTCAATAAAGGTACTCCTAACACCAATCTGTATTTCAAGTTGGATCAAAATAAAGAATTGATCATTGAAAAGTGAGTTTGAAATGTCGATGATAGGAGAGCTAAAATTCTTTTTAGGATTACAAATCACTCAATTAGATGATGGAATTTTTGTATCTTAGTTTAATTATGTGAAAGAGCTACTAAAAAAGTTTGGCATGGAAGATTCAAAGCCAGTTGGTACACCCATGATAACCAGATGCAAACTTACACATAATGATGATTATCCTAAAGAAAATCAAACAAGATACAGGTCAATGATTGGTAGATTACTCTATTTGACTCATACCAGGCAAGATATAATGAATGTTGTATGCATGATTGCTAGATATCAAGCTGATCCTAAAGAGTCTCATGTGACTGCTGTGAAAAGAATTTTCAGATACCTAAAAGGGACAGTTGATCTTGGTCTTTGGTATCCTAGGGATGATGATCTTATCTTGAGTACTTTCACTGATGCTGATTGGGCAGGAGATGTGGATGATAGGAAGAGTACTAGTGGCGGTGCATTCTTCTTAGGGAAGAAGTTGGTATCTTGGTTAAGCAAAAAGAAGAATTTCATTTCATTATCTACTACTGAGGCGGAATATATTATTGCTGCAAACAATTGTACCCAAGTATTGTGGATGAAGAAAATTTAAGAGATGTTAGAATTGAGTATGAAGAACCTATTGCCATATTCTGTGACAATTCAAGTGCCATAAACATTTTTAATTATCCAGTGTTGCATTCAAAGACAAAGCATATATCCATCAAATATCATGTCTTGAGAGATAAAAGTAAGTGACAAAGAAGTTAGACTGGAGTATATACCTACCAAGGAGAAAATTGAAAACATCTTTACTAAGCCATTTCCGAAGGATAATTTTGAGTACCTCAGAGGAAAGTTAGGGGTGATTTCCCCTCCTAATCTAAACTAAGATGTAGGTCTTTGCATCAGTCCATGAATTCATAGCCATATCTTAGTCCAGATTGATGTTGTGGTGGATGCTACTCAGGGGGAGTAGTTAGATGATTCAAATATATGATCAAAGCATGTGCACCTTTGCCATTGATGTCAAAGGGGGAGAAGAACAATGTGAAATACATGGGAGAAGAAGAAAACAAGAAAAGAGTGCACAATCTAAGGGGGAGATTGTTGGAGAAGAGTTAGTTGGGTTGATGGCATTATTTTTCACATCATGTGTTGTCATCAATTCCAAAGGGGGAGATTGTTGGATGTTATGGTTATATTTATGATATGTGGTTTTCATTGATGTCAACACTATTAGCATTGGTGATTCTGAAGGCTGCATATGTTGAGGAGATTGAGAAAATTGTAAAAAAAAATATTGTAGGTAGCTAGTGAAGCTAAGAAGGTCAGAGTGTTGGAAAGTTGGGGTCGTTGAATTTCTGGTGGTGCGCACTAAAGGGATTTTTTCTGAGTCTATCTAGTATGTTGTCCAAAAGTTTCAGTGGTACGCATCAAGATTTGTGGAAGTTATGAAGTTCTGTGTGCCTATAGTTATTCAGTTTCTGTAGCAAGTGTTCTTGGAAGAAGAGGACAAAATTCTAGTAATTTCAGTTGTTGCGCAAGTACCTGTGACGTTCATGGATGAGTCTAGATTGTGGTCTATCAGTTTTGTACATTCGTATTGATTAGAGTGTTCGTGATCAAAGATTTTTTTGATGTGTGCTCAAGTTTTTATGTTCTTGGCTGACATAATGGTAGTAGCGTGTTGTGGATCCATGAAGATTAAAATTTTTATTGTTTGGTGTGTTTGAAGGTGTTTGTTTGGGTCCTCACTATGTTGTGACCGACTTGTGTTGGTGCACATTAATATTTATTCATGTATTGAGGCTGATAGTTGTAATTTATTCTTTATTTGTGGTTGACAGAGTAGTTGATGTAAATCCGTGTAGCAGATATATAAGAGTGATTGTTTTCCTCATTTTGAGGAAATGCTCAGTGTGTGAAATTAGTGAACAAGTGTGAATAAATATCAAATCATTCAAGAGCAGAGCAAAGTGTGAAAGAGATTGAGCAGAGTGTGGAAGAGTGTGTAGAAGTTTCTGTGTGCCTAACCAAAACTGTAATTAGGCTTTTGTAGAAACTAATTTCTCAATTCAACCTCATCATATGGATTTAATCTGATTATTGTATGTAATGCAGTGAGCCTTCCTCTGAGCAGTGTGCTCTAGGCAGTGTGCTTGAATGCAAGTGCATTCCTTATTCATTCTTCATTATACTTCTAACAAGGTATAATCTTGTGGACTAACATCCACCGTGGTTTTTCCCCTAACAGGGTTTCCACGTATAAAATCTTGGTGTTCATGTGTCTTTGATGTGTTATTAATTTATGCTTGCACTGTTAATTATCAGATCTAAGATTAAAAGTTAATTAATGTTGAATAAGTTTGATTTTGGTAACAACTGATTCACCCCCCCTCTTAATTGTCTATCCTTGTTTTTCCAATAGATATTTGATATCAGGCCACTTAGTGTTGTGATGTTAGTGGCATGTTTGGATCTGGATTGGGTGTAATGGATGAATTGATTTGATTTGTGTTTGGTGGATTGATTTGATTGGATTGATTGTTGATTAATGTTCTTGATGAAGCGATTTGTCTTGCTAGACCTTGGATTAATGTGGGTGATGGAGTTATGATAGGGAATAGTGGGTATGTTTGTGATGTGTGCCCTTGTATGAGTGAAGATGAACCACATAGGGTGCCCACTTGTCCAACTAGTCCTACTTGATATTGTGGAACATTAGAAACATAACCTTGTGTATCTAGGGTATAGGATGGTGTGGCATGAAAAGTGGATGTTGTGTTTGTTTTATGGATTATGAGTGGTACATATGGATTTTGAGGGTCTTGGGGGACGTTGGTGTTTGCAATACCCAAGATTGTGTTAGCTTCCAAGTTTTGATTGTTGACAAGTGGGTGTTGTTAAAGTGCTTGAAGTAAGGAACTCCCCTTTGTAGTCATGGGTTGACTTGGTGCATCTGATTATGATGGTTGGGAAATAGATTGGCTCACATTTGGAAATGATGGTGTAAAAGATGTTTGGGGAATGGTTCCCAAAGGTTGTTCAATGATAGTGATCACATTGAATGTAGAAGGGAGTTTAGCTCTTTCTTTTGCCAACTCCAATATATATTGGGTGGGGTTTAATCTCATTACAGTGTTGACAAGTATATGGGTGTTTGGATCTTGTATTAGTTCAATCAAATCAACATGGGCCATCCTTTGGAAATTGGTTTTTAACATACTCTACTTGACATCCTCCCTCTTGAGAATCTTGAGGTGGTTGAGGGGGATTAGGTAGAGGGTTTGTAGATGCTCTTGGGTCAAATTTGGTTTGTCTTAGGTCACTCATGGTAGGTGTTTCTTTGTTTTGTTCTATGTTCTTCTTGTGTTGTGATCTTGTTTGGACCATAAAATTGGAAATCAACTTTAGGAGTATATGTGGTGGATTTGGTATTGTTTGAATTCTTTGTTTGATCCAAATTTAGGTACAAAAAAGAACCTCTATGGTTGTTTTAGGATCAATGATGATGTAGAATATGAAGGGGTAAGTGATAAGGGTGTTGAACTTTAAGAACTTTGGTCAATACTAGACTTAGGGTTTGATTTTGATGTTTTGATTTGATAATGAACTTGTGAATCCTAAGATGGAATTGTGATCTTATGATAAACTTGTTCAAAAGGGTGCTAATTTAACTAGAAGTATGAGAAAGGATGCATTCTCACACATCTATCCAAACAAGGTGATTTTGATTTGATTTAATGATTTACCCAAGTCTAGACTATTGATTTTTCCAAAGCTCTAAAGTTGTTTGTGGTATGGAAATGATAAATGTTTTGGGATGGATTGATTTGATCCTAAATTAACCTAAGAGGGACCTTATTTACAAGACCAAGATAGTGAAGAACATGCTTTACCCTATGAGTAGTTCAATCCAAAAGACCAATGTTTTTCTTGGAAAATCATAAGACAAAAGATAACAAGCACATGTGTGGGATTAAATTAATCTAATCTTGATTAATGAATTCTACAACTTTGAACATCTTTCATCCCATAAGGCTTAACATGTGGAAATCAAGAGGCTAAAGCTATAGTTCCCTAGGTTTACTTTAGAATTATGTGAATTTAGATACAAGTCCAAATATTTAGAAGCCTCTAAAGATAATATATCCTTAAGGACAAGCAGTAGTATTGGGATTTTTAAAGGTATTCACATTAAATCTAATGGATTTGAAATCTCAATGATTGTTCAATGTTTGTTTTTGTTGTTTTGGAACCAAGAAATGTGTTTTGATGGATCACAAAAGACAATATTTACCTCCTAGAAAAGGTACGTATCTTTGACAATGGGCTTACCTCATGCCTCGAAGGGATGATTTTACATGCAATTGATGGAGGAGTGTAGAGGTACATTAAGAATTAACTCTTAAACTCTATGCCTCAACCAAAAATTAGACTTGGTAAGTAACTTCTTGTAAGTAAATTCCAATGCACCATTCTCAAGGAACCTTTTCAAAAATAAGGATGACCACTACAAAAAGGTTTTTAATGACAATACCGTGAACATCATACATACACCACCATTCAATGGCCACTTAAGGCTCTTTAACCGTTCCTGTTCCACTTAAGGCGTGGGATTAGGTGTAGTATGTTGTCACCGAGAATTAAAGCTATTTTCTTATGATTTTGCAACCTTTAATATAGCCCACTGGTAAACATGCTTCGAGACCTTGCTTATGAGTTCTCCATTATGAGATGTGTCTCATAGAAATCCCTCTATTAAGGGTGAATCAAAAAAAAAAATTTTGTAAATCAAGAGTGTTTCTCTTCACTCAAGATCACACTAAGCATAAGGGGAGAGGATATGCACTAGATATCTACCAAGCATAGTCAAGCACAATATACAATGATTATTTTTAACCTTTAAAGTAATGATGAATTTGTTTTAATAGAACCAAAACAAAGTGTAAATTTGTATTGTTCAATTTTAACCAACATTGCAATGGTGAGGTTATTTGTGTTCAATTTTAGCCAACTTTGAGATAACTCATTGCATTGCTGATTTTAAACCCAAATTGAAAGATTATTTAGCTAAAGAATGAAATGAAAAATCAAGTTGGATTATCCTTTCATCAAGTGTTGAGAAACACTTTTAGAAAATCAAATGAAATGATGCCATTAGAAGTGTTGATCAATACTTTACTTTCCCAAGTATTAATGATGGATGATTATGATAGCAACTTGAGATAGTGATAACTTTCTCTAATTTTAATCAATTTTGAAATTGTGAAGTGTTCTGGAAAGCTAAAAGTGAGATGCACAAAACCTAAAAACCTTTTTGCAACATTCAACATGTATAATTTATTAAAGATGAAAGAAAATCATGAATTTAAGAGATTAACAATAGAATTTAAAAAACATAGCAAAACTAAAAACACAATGTCTTTTATAATTCTTCATGAAATTGAATGCCTTAAAATTCTATAGAAAGATAAGATTGAGGTCTACGAAACCCAGAAACCCTTTTGCAAACTTCAATGCGCCCATTTTGCTATGATTTAAAAATATGATAGGTTTGAAGCAATTTTTTGGCCGTAGCTTTCCCAAGTGTTAATGATGGATGATTATGACAACAACTTGAGATAGCGATAAATTTCTCAAATTGTAATCAATTTTTAAACCGCAAAGTGTTTTGGGAAGCTAAAAGTGAGATCTGCAAAACCCAAAAACCTTTCTACAACATTTGACATGTAGAATTTATTAGAGATGAAAGAAAATCATGCATTTAAGGGATTAACAATTTTTTTTTAAAAAGCACAACAAAAATAAAAATACTATATTTTTTAATTTTTCATGAAATTGAATGTTGTAAAATGCTATAGAAATATAAGACTAAGGTCTACAAAACCCAGAAACCGTTTTGCAAACTTCAATGCACCCATTTTTCTATGATTCAAAAAATATGATGGGTTTGAAGCAAATTTCCAGTTGTAACCTACAAAATTCCTTAAAAAACACTCAAAATATTAAAGCTACCCTCCTTCTAGCACCAAAATGTGAGCATGATCTAAACTTGTAGCTAATAGGATCAAAACATAAAAAGATTAGACATATTAACTAAGATAAATCTCACTCCCTATGAAATTCTTGAAGACACAAAGCATGGAATCAGTCAAAGCAAGGCATGAAACAAAAAATAATGCATAATGGAATCCTAGCTTAATACTTCAAACCTCAATCCCATACGGAGATTGGTGCCATGATGTGGAACATTGGCCCTTTCCCAATCCCAAGCTTCAAGATTATGGATAAAAGATGAAGATTGATGAAGTTAATGCAAGACTAGAGCTCCAATGATGGAAATGGATGATAGTGAAGATGATATGGTGTAGCATAAGTTTGCTTCAAGCCATGGATCTCAAATGGATGTGACAAATACCAATTTCCTTCAAAGAGAATGATAGCAATTGGATGATTGATTGATGAAAATGAGTATAATGCCATTGCTCTCATGAAAGTGGATCCATTTCCTATAGAAGTAACTTCTATTTATAGGAAGCAAGGGTTAGAAGAAGGGTGAAAACTAAGAATTCTGGGACTAAATGGAGGATCATTAGCCTTGTGACAAGTGTCACAAGGCTAAGAGAGGTAATGGGGATATGTGCCCACATAGGTGTGTGTGCATTTTGGGAAGAGGACATGTAAGAGGGAGTTAAGACATGTGTAAGAAGAATTAATGACATGTGGGTGAAAGATATTGAAGGCTTGGAAGAGAAGTGAATGCTCATGTAAGAGGCATGATGGCTTGTAAGAGAAGTGAATGCTCATGTAAGACATGATGGCTTGTAAGAGAGATGAATGCTCATGTAAGAAACATGATGGCTTGTAAGAGAGAAAGTCAATGAGGGGAGTAAATGGATTCCTTTGTGAGGAAAATAGCCATTTAATTAATTTAAGGAAATTAATTACTCGTGCAAGTGGGGTTAATAAACCATAGGTTTATTTAACCTTAGTGGGGTTAAAAGCTAGATAATGGGCTAATGAGGATTAGCAAGTAGATAAGATTAATTAATTTAGGTGGGTTTAGGGGATTTTTAGAGGAATGTGACATTTAATTAAATAATTAGAGTTGTTTAATCAAATGAGAAGACATAGGATTTTTAATTAAATAATTTGGATTATCTAATTAAATAGCTAGAAAAGAGGTGATTTAAGAGGAAATGGTTTTAAGATCAAATTCAGGTGCCTAATATCGATCAGGATGATTTGAAGTTTCTACACTATCATCCCATCAAAACGTGGGAGAACAAAATCAAATTAAATTTTAAGATCTTTCTCTTTCTCTTTCATGGCTGATCTTAACATCATTTGATGGTGGATTTTGAAGGAAAGATCTTCATATTCACTTTTTTCCAACCTTATTTAGGTTGGGATACTATTTCGTGCTCTACACCATTCTTAAGATCATCTTGTTGAACAATCCAGATAATTGAGAGGGGGGTGAATCGGTTATTATAAAATAATTTTCTTGACCTTAATTAATCTAGAGAAAACTTAAATCAATCAAATAATGATCTAACATATATGAACATGAATGCACATAATAACACCAACACCAAAATTTACGTGGAAACCCAAGAAGGGAAAAACCATGAAGAATGATAATTCTCAATTATAGAACATCAGTGAAGGTGATTTTTACAAAGGCTCACTGCAAGTAAGGCTCATTGTCGGTGGGCTTACTGCCCAACTATTATAGCCAAAGATAAAAAGGCTCACTGCCAAAAGAGAAAGGCTCGTTGCCTACAAAAAATGGCTCAATGCTAGAAGAATAATGAAAGGGGATCCATTGTTGAAATAACTATCACCAACAATGACACCAGATAGAATCTCACTGTCTACTACCTCCAGTTATAAACTTTCACACAATGTTTGGATTTTAGATTCACATTCACCACACTTGCTTTCATTGAATAGAATCAATCTTTTACTTATACCAATTTGTGCCTTCATAATCTCCGAAGTCAGCCAAACACAATTCCATTCCATGCTTCCATAAACTCCTAAGTCAACCAGACACAATTTGAATTAGGTCACCACAAAAGCATTCCTATGGTGGAAAGGAATCAAACGCGGACCAAACATAACCTCCTCGCTCAAATAAACACACTACATATTAACCATGATATCCAAAACCAATGAGTATGATACAATGAAAAAAATGTTCTGGGGCACGCTAACCACTTTCTAGATCAGTCCGGGCCCATAAGAGTGTATCTTATTATGTTGCAAAATAAATGGGACTAGGACAAGCCTGACCAAATATAGATCATCACAACACAACATTTAGAGCACACCAATCTAGATCACCACAACATCAAACCCAAACCTTAATCAATCAACCAAGATATGTTGACATCAATGAAAACCATTAATGACAACAATCGACAACATCACATTCCAACAATCTCCCCCTTTGTCATTGATGGCAACATTCATCAATGACAAACCAAACAACTCAACAATAACAACAACAACAACAACAACAACAACATCATCAAGGAACCTGTTTTCTTCTCCCCCTTTGACATCAAGGACAAAGGGAAAAAACCCCCCCTAAAAGACCTACTCCGCTCCCTTATGAGGAAGCCATCAAGCATTGATCCAGATAAGTGTGGCCATATAATACCCTAGACCAATGCACAACCTGGTGCAAATCATTATAGACTTGGAGGGGGAAGAATTCCTAACTTCTGTTGGAGATACTCAAAAGTATCTTTGCTCAACGGTTTTGTGAAATTTTTTGCAATCTCTTTTGTGGGTACATATTCAAGTCTTACCTCATTCTCCAATACCTTCTCTCTCAAGAAGTGATATCTGATGGATATATGTTTCATTCTTGAGTGTTGTACCAGATTCTTGGAAATGTTTATTGCACTTGTATTATCACACATAATTGAGATCGGTTCATCAAATCATATGCCAATGTCTTTCAATGTTTGTTTCATCCATAGTACCTGAGTGCAACATGAGGATGTTGCAATGTATTCAGCTTCAACAATAGATAAAGATACAAAATTTTGTTTCTTTCTTGACCAAGCAACCAACAGGGAGCCAAGGAAATAAGCTCCACCACTTTTGCTTCGCCTATTATTAACACATCCGGCCCAATCAACATTAGTATAGGCTGTCAAGGTGAAATCCGAGTCATTTGGATACCATAACCTGATGTCTTTTGTGACCTTCAAATATCTAAAGATCCTTTTTACTGCAACAACATGTGATTCCTTCGATTCTTGCTAAAATCTAGCTGCTAGAAAAACAACATACATAATGTCTGGTCTAGTAGCAGTCAAATATAGTAATCCTCCAATTATTGACCTGTACATACTTGCATTAGCTTTAGGTGAATCATCTTCTTTTGTCAGCTTACATCCGATAACAATAGGTGTACAAATCGGTTTGGAGTTCTCCAATCTAAACTTCTTCAATAATTCTTTGGTATACTTGGACTGAGAAATGAAAAGTCCTTTGCTATTCTATTTTACTTGTAATCCAAGGAAGAACTTTAACTCACCTATCATAGACATTTCAAAAATCCTTTTGCATTTAATTTATGATTTTTTTGCACAAATCATCATTTCCTCAAAAAATTATGTCATCAATATAAACCACAACAATCAATATTTGGTCTGAGTGAATTATGTAGTATAGATTACTGTCAGTAGATCCCTTTTGAAATCCTTGTCCAATCAAGTACTTGTCTAATCTACCATACCAGGCTCTAGGAGTTTGCTTCAATTCGTATAAATCTTTCTTCAACCTGCAAACAACATCTAGGTCATTTCCGGACTTAAATCCCTCTGGTTGCTCAATGTAGACTTCTTCCTTCAATTCTCCATTCAAAAATGCAGATTTGACATCCATTTGATAGACTTTGAAATCCTTAAAAGCTGCAAAAGCTAGGAATATCCGGATCACTTCCATGTGGGCAACAGGGGCATATGTCTCTTCAAAATCAATACCTTTGATTTGAGTGTAACCTTTGCAAACCAATCTTGCCTTGTTTCTCATTACCTTTCCATTTTCATCCAGCTTGTTCCAAAATACCCACTTTGTTCCAATTACATTTTTGTCTATCGGTCTGGGCACAAGTTCCCAAGTCTGATTTTTCTCTATTTGATCAAGCTCTTCTTTTCATCCCAATTTTGATCATTGCATGCTTCTTCCATAGTCTTTGGCTCAGTTTCTGAGAGTAAACATAGTAATACTTGTTCTTGAGCTGATTTGCTTCTTGTGATGATTCCTTTATTCTTATCTCCAATAATCTAATTTTTTGAATGGTTTCTATGTACATACCTTGGAGTTTTGGTTGTAGTTGTCGAAACCTCCTTTGTCTCTTCTTCTTCTTTCTTATCCTTTTCTCCTTTATCATTAGAATTATCTGATTCATATTCAATATGCTTGTTAGGATTTATTTGAACATCTTCATCCACTTTCACATTCACACTTTCAACTATCTTGTTCAATCTCTTGTTGTAACACCGTACAATAGCACAACAAGCAATTAGCGCCAAATTTTGAGCCGTATTTTAGTGTATTTTGAGTACATGAATTGAACAATTTGGCTAGCACTCAACTTGGCGCAAATAGGCATGGTCATTTTAGCATCAGATTTTGCACCAACTTTTTTGCTGGATTTAGTGCCGGAAAATCATAGCGCCTAAAATAGCGTCTGGAAGTAACGTTAAAAATTGCACCGAAATGGGCGCCCAATTTGGCTTCCGATTTTGCTTCCATGTCTACTCCCATTTTTGCTTCTAGTTTTTCTTATAGTTTTGCTTCTGGTTTTGCTTCCAATTTTGCGTCTAGTTTTGCTTCCAATTTCGCCTCCAGGTTTGCTTCCAATTTTGCTTCCAAGTTTGTTTCCAATTTTGCTTCCAGTTTTGCCTCCAGGCTTGCTTCCAATTTTGCTTCCTAGTTTGCTTCCAATTTTGCTTCTAGGTTTGCTTTGGGTTTTGCTTCCAATTTTGCTTCCGGTTTTGCTTCCAATTTTCCTTCCAGTTTTGCTTCCGATTTTGCTTCCAGTTTTGCTTCCAAGTTTGCTTCTGGTTTTGCTTCCAAGTTTTCTTCCGATTTTGCTTCCAATTTTGCTTCCAGGTTTGCTTCCAATTTTGCTTCTAGTTTTGCTTCTAGGTTTGCTTCTAGTTTTGCTTCTAGATTTTCTTCTAGTTTTGCTTCCAGGTTTGATTCCGATTTTGCTTCCAGTTCTTCTTCCAAGATTGCTTCTAGTTGGGCTTCCATTGTTACTTCCTTTTAAGCTTCTAAAAATGCTTCTTGTTTTGCTTGCATTTATTAATTTAATATGTTTTATTTCAATTTAATTAGTTAAATATATTGTGCCTCTTAAATAAACCATATGATTATAGAGTAAGTAATTTATTTATTTAACTCATATAATTAAATAACAATATAATTATTGTAACATGATCATCATCTACAATTAAAACAAGTCAGTCAAATATCTATAATTTAATTGAATTTGACAACATCCATCCTGAGCAGTAAATTAAAATCATCATACTTAATAAATATCCATCCAAAAATCATCAACCACTTTTAATATATATAAATTGACAAGTCAATACTGATAAGATCATCATCATATATAACTAAAACAAGTGAAAGTCAAATATGCCAGTACATAAAAAACATTTCAAAATGATACATGTCCAATAGTCGATATAAGTGAAAATGATACATGTACAAATGATATAAATAAAATTAATAAATTATGTAGCTTAAATTGATACAAGTCAAGATGATACATGTCTAAATGATATAGTGAAAATGATACATGTCAATATGATACAACTCAACAATATAGTACTATAGGTCGTGAAAATGATACATATGATAGTAACCATGAAAAGAGTCATCATAACGATATATCAACAATGATCCATGATGTAGTCTATATGATCATGAATGTCACTGGTTACTATCACCAATTGTCTCATCACCATCACCATCATCATCATCATCATCATCATCATCATCGTCATCATCGTCATTGTCGTCGTTGTCGTCGTCGTCTTTGTCGTCATCATCATTGTCATCGGCCTCAGTGTCTTCCATATCTGCATCATCATCATCCTCTGCCATGTGATCTGTACTGGTAGAACCAATATTTTATGGATCTATATCATGTTGAGGATCATCTTGATCTTATGGAAGATCCATGTTCTGCAAAAAAAAAAACATTTAAAATCAAAATTTTATTATTTATTTCATGTAATAATTTATTTTTTTGTTATATATCTAATATTACAACATATGAGATGAAACCATAATCATATTACATCATATCAAAGTGCACATACCATAATAAAATTTCAAAAATGTTACAGCTAATACTGGTGAGTCAGGAGAAACTTCAGATTTCAAAAACAAAGCCAATTAGGTTGGTAGACTTGTGAATCAGGCCAACATTTGGTGGAAGAGGAAGAAAGATGATTGGAACTCTAGAGGCCCACCATAATGGATTTTAGTATTCAACCATGAGAGCAGAAGAGAGAGTAGATATCATGTATCAAAACATTAAGCATGCATTCTTCAGCCAACGGAGAAGGAGATGATTACTTTGCTTTATTTTCATTTGCATAACCATATCACGGCATGGGAACCAAGAAGACCAAGGATGTCCAATTTTATGTGGAGGTAATAGACGTGGTCCAAAATTTAGGAGGGGCAAGAAGGTCAATGTATGATCCTGAAGAAATTGAGGAAGAATAGCAAGAGAGGGAGAAGAAAAATAAAATCAATACAGAGTTTCAAGGATTTGTCAAGCGAGTAAGAGAGCTATGGGAGCAACCTCATCTAAAATATTTTGAACTAGAGTTTGATATACCATTTAGAGAGCTTTGTTTTCATGGAGTTCCTTTCAAATCCTTTGCTTTTATTGTTCCTATGATAAACTGTTTGGTAGAGTTGGTGGAAATACCTTTCTTAGTAATCACTATTAGTGAGATTGAGATTGTTAACCTTGAGAGAGTAGGACTTGGGAAAAAGGCATTTGATATGGCTATTGTTTTCAAAGACTTCAAGTGGGATGTACTCCACATTGACGCCATTCCTCAATCTTCACTTGATGGTATCAAGGAATGGTTGAACTCCATGGATAGAAAGTATTATGAAAGCAAAATGAACTTGAATTGTCGGACAATTTTGAAGAGTATTACTGATGATCCAGATAAATTTATTGAAGATGGTGGTTGGGAATTTTTGAATATAGAATGATTCCGATTTTGATAATTTAGAAGAGTTGGATCAAGGATATGAACCCTCTGACGTAGAAGAGGAATCGGAATCAGATTTCATGTAGCCACCATCAAGAGTGTTACAAGCCAACAAGATGGAGGGAATTCTTATATAAGGATAATTTTCAATGTTGCAAGTATCAGCTTTAATGCCAACTACAATGAAAACATTGAAATTCCCTAGCAATATTTATGTTAAGGAATTTTCTTTTAGATGCAAGGATTCAAAGCACATCAACCATGTGGTATAAATGATTAAATCCCAAAGATGATCTATAGCAATGAAAGAGTCTGAAAAGGCAAAGAGAGCTACACTGGTGACTCGAGAAACTTCATCTATCAAAAATAAAGCCAATTAGGCTGGAAGATGTGTGGATCAGGCCAACATTTGGTGGAAGAGGATGAAAGATGATTGGAACTCTGGAGGCCCACCATAATGGATTTTAGTATTCAACCATGACAGTAGAAGAGAGAGCTGATATCATGTATTAAAACATTAAGCATGCATTCTTCCAGCCAACAAAAAGGAGATGATTACTTTGCTTCATTTTCATTTTCATTTGCATAACCATATCATGGTGTGGGAACCAAGAAGACCAAGTATGCCTAGTTTTATGTGGAGGTAATGGATGTGGTCCAAACTTTAGTAGGGGAGATCCTGATGTCTTCCAAGAGGCATAAAGTCAGATGAATTAAGTTCACCTACATGTTTTCCAAAGTTTATTTCCAATTTTTATGACTGTTTTTCTTGACTGTCAGAGTTTACTTACAAATTTGAAATTTCTTTCTAGTCATTTTGATAAGGATATATTCAACCAATGTGTAAGCACCTTTTTTTTGTATCACAAGCATCTGTGCATTGCAAGAATTCTAATTATCTATGGTCTACAACTATGTCATCTCACTTATTGGATCTTCTATTTCAATGTTTTCTATAGCCTTCTCTATTTGAGGTAGCACCTGACAATCCTACCTCCTTTCCTTAGCTAAGAAGTGGATTTGAATTTGGAAATACTGCACTTTAAAACTAGCTATGGTTTAAGGAGAGCTATTCTAGATTTGTTGTTGACACCCTCAATCTTCAACAAGAACTTAGATGCATGGACTGAAATGCAAGCTTTCAAACTTAGATTTGAATGCGCATAATTTGATTGATTATGGTTTTCACAGGTAGTTGTCTTTACATGATTATTCTGGAATGTCAATATGTGTAATAGTGACTGTATCCTTATCAAGTTTGGCTACCCTCATTCATAATTCCTTGGCCTTTGGACTCAATACAAAGTTGTGCATTGTTATTCCATATTTGTAACATGTAGGATATTTAAGGGGTACAACATATAGAAATTCATTACTGTCATCCAAGGAAAACTTACAGGTGGTGTATCAAGAACAACAAAAAAATATTTTATTAGGGTTAATGCTTTCTTCCCCCACACTGCTGATATTTTCCTCAAAACATGTTTTTTTAATTATTTCAACGCATCTCAAAATTCAATGTACTGATTAAAATTTGTTACGCATTTCAGCTATTTATGCAAATGATGCATATATGTTAACTCGATCAGTGTTGCTACTTCGGTAGTTTGACTTCTATGACAACCAACCATTAGGCTATAGTGTGTAGGAGCACGTTTGTGTTTATAGTTAGCTTTTTTGGATATCTCTACTGGGTGTTGAGGACATTCCATTTATCTTTTGAATGTTAAGAAGTCAGAGTTTCAAGGATTTGTCAAGCGAGTAAAAGAGTTATGGGAGCAACCTCATCTAAAATATTTTGAATGAGAGTTTATATACATTTAGAGAGCTTGGTTTTCATGGAGTTCCTTTCAAAGCCTTTTCTTTTATTATTCCTACGGTAAACTATTTGGTAGAGTTGGTGGAATTACCTTTCTTAGTAATTGCTATTAGTGAGATTGAAATCTGTTAACCTTGAGAAAGTAGGACTTGGGAAAAAGGCATTTTATATGGCTATTATTTTCAAAGACTTCAAGTGAGATGTACTCCACATGTACGCCATTCCTCAATCTTCACTTGATGGCATCAAGGAATGGCTGAACTCCATGGATATACAGTATTATGAAAGCAAAATGAACTTGAACTAGCGGCCAATTTTGAAGACTATTACTGATGATCCAAATAAATTTATTGAAGATGGTGGTTGGGAATTTTTGAATATGGAAGCTAGTGATTTTGATTCTGATAATTCAAAAGAGTCAGATCAAGGATACAAACCCTTTGATGTAGAAGAGGAATCAAAATCAAATGAGAAGGTTCAAAAGATGAATCTCTTGTGGAGTCAAAGGAGGATGATGAAGAAGAAGAAGAGGAGGAAGGTAAAACATGGGATGAATTAGAAGCTGAAGCCAGAAATGTAGATAAGGAAAAAGGAGACGAGTCTGATAGTGAAGAGGAAAGGCGAAAACAAAAGGTAAAAGCTACAGGGAAGTCTTAGGCACCTGATATTAGAGATTCAAGAGGAATGCCTACCAAGAGGCATAAATTCAGATGAATTGAGTTCATCTACATCCTTCTACTATTTATTCATGCACATAAACCCATGTCATCTTGTAATCATAAGATTTGAGCTCTATTTACTCATCCTATGCATCAATAAATAACTCAACATAAGAGATGAAAATTGACATATTAACACAACAATATCCAACTAAGTTATTGAAACTCAACTATTGATACCTCGTTCTCCATCCAGATTAATTTACTCTGTAATTTATCTGTCAAATTAACATGACATTTGGAGTTTGAAATAAACATGTTGACATGTAATAGGTGTAGACAAAAGTTCTATAATCAACAAGTTCATTCTGTACCACATGGAATTTATGAACAAATGGATTGATATGTATGATAAAAAGAGAGAAGAAGTGTTAGAAGCAAGGAGACAGTTTAAGATATCGAACCCAAGGAATACTCCACTTCCCACTCATCTACTTGGGGAATGGGGAAAATATTGCACACTAGAATGGGTTACTAAACAAATTCAAAATCAAATAGAAGATGCAAGTGCAGATTCAAACATAACAGAAGATAAAATCAACATGTCTAGAGGATGTGAAAGAAAGGTACAGTTGGAATTTTACAAAATGTTGTTTCCTTACAATTTTGACAGTATTAACTATTTTAATATTCGTCATTATATTTTTTTCATTGAAATAAATGGTTTTTCACAGGTGAGGAAATATCCAGCATTGTGGGCACATGGTCGACATTATCGTGTAGAAAGTGTAGATGTAAAGAGATGATCCTTCGATTATGGCATCATGGTTGACTTCAAGCAATCCAGTCGATCAAACTCAAAGGATAAGAATATAATTGAAGGGAATCTACAATATGTTGGGAAAATACAAGAAATTATTGAGTTGGATTACTGCTCTTTTAAATGTTGTATTTTTAAGTGTAGATGGTATGAAGCATTTGAGAGGACATGAAGACATGATACCCATAGTGGATTGTTTTCTATAGATTCCTCATCGTTCCTTCCAAAGGATAATGAGCCTTATGCTCTACCAATTCATTATGAGCAGGTATTTCTTTAACTCAAACAAGAAGCGACAGTGATCATTAATATATTAATTCATAGCTTATTGCGAATATATACATGTGTTTATTAATCAATAAAATTGTTATAAAATACGTCTAATATATGTATGTCGTTCATGTTTAGGTATTTTTCTATGAAGATATTTTGGACCCGAAATGGATATTTTTCACACATTATGATCCAAGATTAAGGCATGTATTTGACGATGCATTAGTGGATACTGAACAAAACAATGATGGCCAAAAAAATGAGAGAGAGGGATTAGAGAACATCGAAGAAATTGACATCCATGATGATGTTGAAGATGGTTATGTTCATGCACAAGAAGACAACAATCCAGAGTTAGATGATGTTATGGAAGACAACAATATGGATGGTATAGAAAATGATGATCCAAATACATCTGGTAACAATATAGATGGTCTAAAGTCAAATTTCAATGATGATAAAGATGATGCAGGTCAAGATGAGGATGATGATAATATTAATTACTTGAAATAACAGATGAACATTGACAATGATACACTGGATGGCATTGTAGCAGACAATAATGTTAATGAACAAGACTTCTAAAGTTTTAGAATTATTTACAATCCATGTTTAAAAAAGGATGATTCTTATGGCCTAAACTTTGAAATGCTTCAGTAATATTATGTTGTACTTAGACAATTGAAAACCTATTTTATTCTCCTAGCAAGCTTTTTTATTTTCCATTATAATTCTAGACTAAACAACATTTGTGGGGATGGCCTTTTACACTAATATTAATTTGTATGAAGTTCACGAAACTTGTTGTCAAGCAGTAAATTCCTTTCGTAGATAGGAAATGTAAAGGATTCATTTAAGAAAAGATAAGTAGTCTCTTTTTGAGGGTAATCCACATGCAAAAAGTAAAAAGCACATAAAAAAACAATTATACAGTAGAAAATCAGATTCAATCAGTTATGTCTTATTTCGCTTGCACACTTATCTAAAAGACATAGGGTATTCACCATACATTTCCCTTGACAAAGAAAACATGTGCTTTCATTTATTTTTACTATATATCTCAAAAGTGAAATTGTTGTTATATAATGATGCACTGAGAAAATAATATATACAAAAAAATGCAAAGAAAATATTTAAAATTTAACATGCAACCTACTATGTTGTACTGAAAGGAATCAAGATTAACTGGGACAAGAAATAAAAATAAAATTTTGATGATTGTCCTTAAAAGTGAGCAGGATATGAAAAGTGTGGACAATGATGATGCTGAAATTGAAAACCCTAATTCTAATGACATTATTGTTTTATGTCATTAGATATAAAGAGCACATACAATTTTTTTTGAATGGTGATAATATTATATTTTATTCATATAAAGCAAATTCACAAAATTCTTCGCATATCCTTCCGACAGAATCCAAAAATATCTATCAACCAACACAGTTTGTAGTAAAATAGAAAACCTACCAAAATCATCAACAATATCTCCTACCATCTAAAGTCCATTCCCCCTAGCATAGAAACTAATTAAGCCACAATAGGGCTACACCCCATATCGTATTTCAAATACAAAAAAATAGTAATAAAAAAGATATACATTTTAGCTTTATGCAAACTTTCCTGATGAGCTGCCTAGATACATCCGACTTAAGGCTAAAACCAGCTTCATCTTCTTCTTCAGACGTAGACCCTTCTTCTCTCATAGCTCCTCCTCGACGACCACTTTAAGCCTCTCTATTTCCTCCTCCACCTCCATTAATTCCACACAAAGCTTCAACGCTTTCCATCCTTGTTTCGCTCCTTCTCTCCACTTCACTTTGGTGCTCCCTTCTGGCCATATAATGAAGGGATGATTTATCTCTGCAACTTCAAAATCTCCATCATCCATGCATTCACTCACATCAAATCCATCACTAGGTATAGCCCATTCCAGTATACTATCCATGTTCACTAAGAAATCTTCGTGTACCAACACTTCCATTACCTTCCTCACTTCCTCCACTGGGTCTCCCAAATCTAGCCCCCACACCAAAATCAAGGAATAGATATCCATGTTCGCCTGATATCTATGCTTCAAATTCTTGAACCCACTGCCCAAAATGGCTTGCATAGACTGCACCACCTTCACATCTTTGAATAGGAACAAGCCTCTTAATCTCTTAATAGTTGCTTTACCGATAAACGAATCTAATTTTCTCCTCGACTGTAGAGTGAAGTTAGCCTCCATTTCTTCCTTGTTACACAAACTTCAGTTGTCACACACCTCGGCCTTGTCACATTCCTTACTACCGCACATCAAGATGGAAACAAAGGAAAGCAAAGTGTATTTTTATTACACATCAAATTGCCAGCCATCTCCATTAATGACGAACGTACGTCCAACGTCGGCAAAAAAACCTTCATCAATACTTTCATTCCTTCGAGAGATTCAAATCCATCCACCACTTACAAGCATTAACTCCATCCTGCTTTAATTACATCGTACTTATCTCCACTAACAAAATTCTGCTAAAATCTTCTATTTTGATTTCGTTCACCTCCACAAATGATAAGGCCCATTTTGATAGGATATCTTTAGAATGTAGGAACTTCCTCTGTCAGATATTTGGAAATTCCTGTTGGGTCTCAAAAATGCTGGTTGACTGAACCACGAGAGGTTGCCACACTCTCACTACATTATTGGTCAACTGACAAGGCCAACCAATATGGTTGAACCCTCTACTCTTAAGGCTCTGCTAAACCTAGGTGGGTGCACCTATATAAGTAACACAGATTTTAAATTTATGTCTCCTACTTGATCTAACTATCCACAAATGGCAATTCAACAGTGGAAAGATATGATCCTACTTTGGCATAAATTGTATATGCAATATCAAGGTATGAATTAATATGTTCAATTAAGAGATGTCAAATGAAATGAATAAAACTAATGTAATGTAAAAAAGGGAGACCGGTGCCTTATTGGGTAAAACGGAGTCAAATGAAAGCCTTTAATGAATGGTTTCTATCTAGCAGGTCCTCTAATTGTTTAGCATATAACTATGAGTTTACAACTGGTATAAACATGCAAGAGTGTAATTGATAAACCCTACTTGAGGTAGAATATCAAATCTAATTATTTGATTCTTCTTACTGATCCAAATGATGTTCCCAGATTACTGTAATTGATTGAAAGGAATTTTAATTCTTCTTTAAAGAATCCAATAAACCAAATCACACAGAAACAACAAATGTATACTGATAAATCGAATATATACTTGATACTTCAATTTAAACAACCAAGAAACATTAGATTGGAGATAATCAAATAATCGCAAGAATCCAACAAACAATTGATGCCAGGATGAAATCACCAAATCAACAATTTTTCATTATCTTCCTTGAAATTCATACATGCAACATAGTCTCCCTCGAATATCATCATTCCAAAAATATAGTGCCTACAACAGTCTATCCTATTCTAATTCTATCTTCTACTACCATGAATTTATCCAACAACGGATATTTATACATCAGTTTGCAAAAGGACGTGCCTTTTCGAAAAAGTTTAAAGCATAAAAAGTTAATAAATTCACTATTAACTAATTTCTGTTAAGCCACAAATGGACTGCAGACATATGCTCTGTATAATCCTGGCACTCATGAGTATCAGCATCTCCTAACGCATCATGGATCACAATCTCCATCATCATCATTCACTCATTTTGCTCACATGATTCATCCAATGTCACATCCTTCATAGTGATTGTCTTCAACATCTCTTGGAGTATCGTTTCACATTCACTTTTCCACGTAGTCACTTCTTTCAGTTTCCCTTCATCATCACATAACTTGGTCAATCTATCTTCGACAGCCTCTGTTAATCCCTGCACATCCCCTTGTAATTCCTCAAAGAAATCCCCGTGCCTATCCATGATACAATTAGCATTTTCAACCTCTATACTACTAGGAGTATCCTTTTGCTCCAATTCCTCAATTTTTTCCTAGATTCTGCTATCCACTCTCCTGTGCTCCTTTATTGCATCCACGTATTGTGAATGTTTTCCCCAGAGTTTATTTAACCAAGTGGTTAAAACGACCTGCCTCCTTTTGATTATTGCAGCAAGTGCATCCATTTTCCCTTGAGAGTATGAAGTTGATCCTTCCCAATGGTCTTTTTTCTGTGAACTCTCACCTTGGGTGAGCATCTTTGTCGGCTCTGTTACAACACCTACCAAGTCTTTCAGGCGTTCATTCTCTCTCAGCATTCTCTCATTATTGATTTTATACATCTCCCTTTCCCTGATCAATGCTTGGATTTGGGCTTTATTCAACTTGGCTATATTTATCCCAATGTCTGCAGTTACAACAGGATCAACCTCCCCGACCTTTAGGGTCATGACATGTCTGAATGCCTTGTTAGTATCAATAACAATTGATTTCTTATGAGGAGGATACAAGGCCCAAATCATCAATGTTTCATCATTAGGATTGTATCTTGATCCTGTGTATACCTCTGTCACCTTCTCTATGCTGAGCTTGTGGGTAGCATTGTTATCCTTTAAGAAACTGCCAAAAACTAATGGAGAATTCAGATCCAAACCTGGGAAAATCATAACACCTGCCTTTTCTAGCATCTCCCTTTCCTTTTTAGGGGTCATGTTAGTCATCTCTTTGTCTACCTCATCCTTTAAGTTTTTTAACAGTTGGTCTTCATTTCCTGGAGTGACATTGTCAACCAGTCCCCTTATCTCTTTCCCTTTTTGCTTATATAAAAATGTTTTAAACTCTGAGGTCTTTATAAATTCATCATCTGGTATAAAAGACCTATAGTCTTCATGTCTTGTATCTATGTCCATAGTTTCCTCAACATCTATTTCTTTGGCAACATAGGCATAATCCCAAGTCTTCATTCTTGATACCTTCCCAGATGAGCTTTGTGGCCTGTCAACTTTTGATATCCCTTTAATGGAAGATAACAACTCAACATCCACCAACTCCTGATCATGTTTCTTAATCACAATTTTAGCTTCCTCTGCCTCCAAGTTTCTGATTATGTCATCAGATTTATAGGGCACATGCTGGTACCCTCCAAAGTTTATTTTTTGTTTGGCAGAGTGAATATATCCCTCTGGATCAAAGTTTTTTCTTGTTGGTGCCCTTCTCATGTTGTAGTGCAATAATTTATCTAGAATCAAATTGTAACCCTCCTTGGCTAATACAATAAAATCACTAAAACACAATGTACTGGGCATAAAGGCCTGTTTCCCACATGAAATTAAGTTCATAACACTGGAGAAATCCATTTGCCTAACAATTTCTAGCTATGCAATTCTATCCAGGATAGTTCTAGGTAGAATGAAGGGTGTATCCTCAAAACCATAAACCCTAATCATTGTGGCATTCTCTAAGCAATACCAATCCCCCCAGTTGTGGTTGATTGGTCCATTATAATCTCTAGGCCTAAGAAACCTTTTTACGTCTTCAGATAAAGAATAATCACAAGGATGATTGAAAAATCTATACAAGGGTTTCACAAAGAATTCCTCAAAATGTAAGAAATTTGAATTGGCAAACCTGCTGTCCCAAACAACAGTCCATAATTGAACAGGAAATGGCCTACCTTCCTTGTCAGATTGTGAAATCCTCAGCTCTTGGGGCCATAAACCTAACTCTTGTCCAAAATACAAAACTAAGTGCATCAACAGTGAATAATTCCTGAGATGGAGAACATAAGCACCATTCTTTATTGCCATTGGACTTGCATCCAACTCCTTAAAAACATGTGCAACATAATCAAATGATCTGGAATTGTGGTACTGAATATCTGTAGAAATCACCATGGGCACAACCGCCATAGGCTCAGGTATCTCCATCCCCAATACTTGTCCTACTGAATAGTAAGTATATTTCAAGTAGGGTTCAAAAAGATCTACATAAAAGGGTGGTCCCTCACTATCTTCCATTGGAGTAGGTTTGCCATGGAACCTAATTCTATACAGAGGTAACCTCCACCCTTTATAAATGGTGTCCATCCTTCTGAACTCACTATCGAGCTCCTCACTTATTATTCTCTCACTGCATATTCCCTTCATCTTGAAAACCTCAACAATTGCATTCTCAGACACATGTATCAATGGATTCCCTGAAAAATCACATATAGCTTTATTCTTTGAGTCATAATGTCTAGCCAACAATTTTACCAGTTCGACATCAATAAAAACATTAGGGCACACCAATTTCCCTAAATTGAGCCTCCATGGATTGCATACTGGCTCAAAGCGATTTCTCCTATGAGAATGGAAATTGAATAACTCATACCCACTGATTGGAGTCCAAACATCCCCTATAAACTTGCATTTGTCATCCAATTTATCAACTTCCGCTTTGAGCTGTGCAAAACGCCTAGCTTTAGGCCCAGAACCAGGTAATTGGTCTATGAGGTCTTGATTTAATTTCCTTTCAGTGCCCTCTGGTTGCAATTCGATCTTTTGCTTCTTTGCTTTTGATTGGCTACCCTCCTCGGGTTTTCTTCCTTTTAGTTTTCCTGAACTAGTGCCTTCCATATTCAAATTTTACGAATTCTAAGAGGATGAGAAACTTACTGTAACCTTCTTGTGAATCCAAGCCAGGTGAATGCCTTAATTGCTTTGCTGGTTCCCTTGCTCTCCTTCGCTGCCAATTTTGAGAGACAATGATTTCAATTGAGTATACCCAGATATGCAAAATATTTTATGCTTCGTGGTGCCATTAATGTCTTTACTGAGACATGAATGCTGCAAGTTTTTCAAAATTCTCGTTGTCACATCAGGGCTCATATCAGCAAGACATTTCAAATCTCTGGCTAATCTTCCTGTTCAATGTTCACCCATCCGCTAAGATGTCTTGCAGTTTCTCCGACATCACAAGTCTCCCCGATAGTTTCTTTCTTTTTGCCTTTTATATCGCCATGAGTTTCACTGAGGCAACTATCGCCCAGACTTAATGAATTGGGCCAACAATTCTTCACCTTACTCTGAAAGCTCTTCGTCTTACTGAGATGTTTGCTTTGTTAACTTATGTCACCAAGACCAAGAAATTGTTCTACCGACAGAATAATACTCGCCGTGATGTTTCTTAGATCTCCCTGCGGTGACATGTCTCACCAATATGCCTTTTCTTCGGCAAGACAACGTGCATCGTCTTCTTGACACCCTTTATCTCCGCATGCTTAGTTCTATTGGTGTAACCCGAGGGGTCGGTAAGACTTTCTGAACTCTCCCCGACATCATTTGTCTCACCGAGTGAGTCCTCCCTTTGCTTTATTGGCAAGACCAATAGCGCTTCGGGCAATGTTTTGAAATCTCTCCCTGATGACCAAAGTCTCTTCGATAGACTTCACTTTTCTCCAATCGGCAAAAGGTAACTTAGCTCGATATGACCTTACATCGTCACACCAATACCTTTTGTCTTGCCGATAAGAAATACAAACCCACATTCTTTTGGTATATAATTTTATCAGTGTGACCCTTCTGATGTCCTACCGATATACCGAGGATATGTATATTATCATCGATAAGACCTGCATCAACTTATGCCGATATTTTCATATGTTAAATTTTTAATGCCAGATGAGATTTATGGGGCTTTATGGCAAAATTTAAATTGGATTTAGGTAAAAGATGCTATGTGAGGATTTTTATGTCTGTATTATGAACCTTTTTGGGAGACTAATAATCATGAAGGGTGAATGAAATTGCCAAAATTTCACAATTCCAACAATTCCTATACACAAGTTCTTCTTCAGAGCGAAAACACTTGGAAGTGTTTCACATCGGCGCAAGGTACAATCCAACCTGGTTATGACATTGATAGCAATCTATTTTTTCCTAAACCATCCATACCTGAACATGCATCACAATCTATTCTTCCTGCACATAAAAATTACACATATTAATCCCTTCTAAATAAAACTCAAAATACCATGAAACAATGAGTCCCCTATATTAGTAAGTAAGTAGGCAGTCTATAGGGCATAGTTTGATTTTATACAAGGATTCTCATGAAAGGAATCTTCAAGTGACAGTGAGTGAGTTTTTTGAGATTGCAGCTAATGGTACAATATCCAATCTTAAAGGAAGTTAGCAAACTAGTAAATGTGCAAGAAAATCAAATTGTACACAACAAACAATTCACAATGTTATCTTGCATAATGCCTTAATTTTGAAGACAAAAATATCATTGTATCTTGATGAAAGTAGTGACCTTAATGGTCAATCACTGGCAACCATGATTTTAAAACATGCTATTGTGCTCATGGAGGCAACATTTTAAGCAAGGTGGTGAATGGTGGTTTGGAACAATGGCAGGTATGAAGGACTTGCTTTATATGCATACTATGCAGTCTAGCTTAAGACAACATTCTTAGAAGAGATTGAAGGTGGATTAGGGAACTTGAGGGTTACCATGATAAAGATTAAAGCAAAGACTGAGATCTATTTAAAAGCCACTATCATGAAGATATTAAAGATGTCAAATGAAAACCCTGGTAGTTGGAATAATGAACACAATGCGAAAGTGGACAGCATGCTAGGACAAATTTAGGAGATCTCTACATTATCTAATCATAGGAAAATACATCATTTTTATTAAAAAAAAATTAAAAAAATTATTCTAAACCTTATATATGACACATTGATACTTCAAAAGCATCTGATTTATTTTTTTAAATTAAAAGAAGTCATTCTAAACCCTATATATGATACATTGATACTTCAAAAGCATCTGAAGGAATTTGAGATTATGAAAACATATATCAATTAAATACCTAGATTACAAACAGTAGCATGAACATTGTAACCCTTGTTGATTAGAGTAGGAATGAGATAAGCAACAATGAATCCTATGCCTCCTATCATGCACATCTCCTTACCATTCTCTATCATTATTTATTGAAACACTTCTCCATTTTGGCAGGCTACACCTGAAAATAAGGTTTCAACAAAGGTTTTATTGTATGTTTATTAAAATGAAAACTCCATTCTGGCGGGCTATGCCTAAAAATAAGATTTTGACAAAAAATTTAGAGTATGTTTATTAGAGTTTTAGAGTATTTTGGCGGGATATATTCTTGATTCCTTAAATGATTTATTCAAGTGGATTGTGATTGAAGTGATTTGTTGCATTTAGTGTTGTAAATTGTAATGATGCCACGATTACCATACTACCGTTGTCTCTTATTGTACCCGCTGGGGTATGGCCGTGTGTTTCCCTTCCCTTCTATTGTTTATCACACTACCGCCTTTCTCAAGGCTTGTTGTTGTAGGGTTGTGGTGTATACCACTCTACCATATATGTTTCTCACCTTACCAGCTGTATAGCGGTGTATGATTTTGATCATTACTTGAAGAGTGTCGATGAGACAATCTTATTTGTCTTACCGATATCTCAATGTCTCATTGACATTAGATCTTATGTTCCTCTAATGTTGGTTGCCGATGTCAATGAGACAAGTTAATATATCTTGCAGATATGCCACTATCTCATTGATATTTTCCTTTGGAAGTATTTCTTTATATATCGATGTAACTTTGCCATGTCGAGGAGACTCGTGATTATCATTGCGGTATGGTAGTGTTTTTCCCTTCCCTTCATCTATTTACCGCACTACCACCTTGCTCAAGGCTACTTGCTGTAGGGTTGTGGTGTATACCGCTCTACCGCATATGTTGCTCACCTTCCCAATGGTCTAGCGGTGTATGTTTTTGATCATTACTTGAAGAGTGTCGATGAGACAATCTTATTTGTCTTACCGATATCTCAATGTCTCATCGACATTACTTCATTATATCCAAGAGTTGTGTTTCGTTGAGCACTTGTAGATATACCTTGTCGATGTGACGTAATTTATTCTCTCCTTGATATGCCCGTATCTTGTTGGCATTTCATTTTTTTACATCATTGATGAGACATATAAGTAAGTCTCTTCAATATAGGGGTGTCTAAATCGATGCTAAACCCGAAGCTAAACTCGAAGCTAAACTCAGAGCCAAAGGCAGCACTAAAGATGATGCCACATTCAAAGCCAATATCAACGCTAAAGGCGGTGCTAATTTTGACATAAATTAGCACTGAATTTTCCTGATCGGTGCAAATAAATGCTAAAAATAGCACCATCTCGATAAATAGCGTTGACGTTTTCAAAAAATTGGCAAAAAATACATTAAAACAGTGGGTGGAAGCAAAAAAATAGAGCAAAAAATGAAGCAAATTATAGGATTTTTTGTATGCTGGTACACCTTGCTTCTTGTAGAGTAACCCAAAAATATGCCTTCATCAACTCTATTGTCAAACTTTCCAAGATTGTCCTCATCTCTTCGGATGTAGCACTTGCTTCCAATTTTTTTGAAGTAACTTACTGTGGGAGCTCTTTCATGCCATAACTCATATGATGTCTTTCCATATTTCCTTTCTAATAGTACTCTGTTAAGAGTGTATACTTCTGTGTGTATCCCTTCTCTCTAGTAGACCTGTGGTAAACTTGCTTCATTGATAATTGTTCTAGTTGCTTCTTGAACTGTCTGGTTCATTCTTTCTACTACACCATTCTACTGTGGTGTTCTAGGGGTAGATAGTTATCTTTTAATATCATGTTTCTCATAGAACTTGTTGAATTCATCGGAATTAAACTCTCCTCCTCTGTCAAATCTTAAACACTTGATTCTCTTGTCAACTTCATTCTCAACTCTTGTCTTGAAAATCTTGAATTTTTTTAAAGTCTCTATTTTTTCTCTTAAGAATGCAACCCAGGTTAATCTGGAATAACCATCTATTAAAAGCATGAAATATTTCTCACCTTGTAAGCTTCTTGTTTTGGTTGGACCACATAGGTTAGTGTGTACAAGGTCTAACAAGCCGGTAGAGGATTCTTCTTTTCTTCAGAATGTTTCTCTGGTCTTCTTTTCTTCTTGACATCCTTTGCAGATAGTGATGTCTGGTTTGGTCAGTCTTGGCAAGTCTCTGAGTGCTCTTGTTGAACTTATCCTTACCAAATTGTCAAAGTTGATGTGACACATCCTCCGATGCCAGAGCCAACTATCACTGCTCTAAGAAAATAAGCATCTCTTTGTATCTCCTTCTAGTTGATATATATTCCCACTTGTTCTTTTTCCTACTACAATAATAGTTTCAAAACTCTTCCAGATCTCACAAGCATTGTCTTGAAATACAACATTATAGCCATTCTCACACATCTGTCCAACACTCAAAATATTATGATATAAACTCTTCACATAGTAAACATTGTCAGTGTTATATTTTCCATCAAAGGTAATAGAACCAATTCCAACAATCTGTGTCATTTTATCATATCTAAATCTAATAGAACCTCCATCATATTTCTCAAGCTTTACAAACTTACTTTTATCACCGGTCATATGATTCGAACATCCATTATCAATCAACCATTCATCTCTATTTCTTTTGAAAAATAATGCAACTTCAGTGTTATCATTAGATTTTGGACAAATATTAGGGATATCAAATCTAGGTTCATCCTTTTCCACCAAAAACAAACAATCCTCATGATCTGATTTATCATCTGAAATACTGGAATTCTCATTAGCATAGGCTTTCTTATTGATCTTTTTAAATTTTTTCCTTGTTCTTTTCTCCGGACACTTATTTGCTAAATGACCAATCTTTCCACATCTAAAGCATTTAAGAGGTAGCATACCTTTGTACTTGTCGATACCTTTCTCCATTTTCCTTGTGAAGTTTGCTTCCAACTCATCTAAACTTTCACTATCTGGATCTTCTTCTATTTTTGTGGCTTTGAAGGCTATTTCATATTTCTCCTTTTCTTTTCTAAATTTCCTCATCTCAAACGCAGTCAGGGTGCCAAATAGTTGCTCTCTGGTGAATTTCTTCTGATCATAAACTTCCTCAATAGCTGAGATCTTGTCACTATAGCTCTCTGATAGGGTCATCGAAATATTCTCCATTACATCTTCATCTATTAGAGTGCCTCCTTGATTTTTGAATTCATTTACTGCACTGTCAACTCTATAAAAATAGCTTGCTATATCCTCACCTTCTTCCATCCTCAAGTTTTCATATCTATACTTAGCTATCAACTTCTTTGATGATTTGAATCTATCATTTCCTTCATATATTTCTTTCAACTTTTCCAAAACATCATAAGCAGTGCCCAATGAAATAAATTTTGTTAACTTAGTTTTAGATAAAGCACTAAAGATTGCATACCTTTCCTTTTGATTCTTTTCATAGGCTGAAATCTCATCCGTAGAAGGACCATTTGTTGGTTCAACATATTTTGTCTCAACAACTTTCCAAGTTTTGCACCCTAGAGAAATTAGGTAACCTCTCATCCACACTTTCTAAAAACTGTAATCAGATCCATCAAACACTAGAATTGTTAATTTGTGCACCATCAGATCTACCCCAAGCAGTTAAGCTCTTCTTTGAGGAACCAAAGCTCTAATACCAATTGTTGAGCAATCCAGATAATTGAGAAGGGGGTGAATCAGTTATTATAAAATAATTTTCTTGACCTTAATTAATCTAGAGAAAACTTAAATCAATCAGATAATGATCTAACATATATGAACATGAAAGCATATAACAACACCATGCACAATGAACACCAAAATTTAAATGGAAACCCAAGAAGAGAAAAACCATAGATAATGCTAATTCTCAATTATAAAACACCGGTTAAGGTGTTTTTTTATAAAGAATCACTTCCAAATTGCTCATTGTGGCACAAGTAAGGATCACTTCCCAACTATTATAGCCAAAGATAAAAAGGCTCACTACCAAAAGAGAAAGGCTCACTACCTACAAAAAATGACTTACTGCCAGAAGAATGATGAAAGGGAATCCACTGCTAAAATAATTGTCACCGACAATGACATAGGATATAATCTCACTGTTTGTTGCCTTTGGTCATAAACTTTCACACAATGTCTATATTTTAGATTCACATTCACCACACTTGCTTTCATTGAACATAATCAATCTTTTACTTATACCAATCCATGCCTTCATAATCTCCTAAGTTGGCCAAACAAAATTCCATTCTATGCTTCTATAAACTCCTAAGTCGACCAAACACAATTTGAATTAGGTCACCACAAAAGCATTCTCATGGTAGAAGGGAATGAAACATGGACCAAATAGAACCTCCTTGCTCAAATCATCATTCTACATATTAACCTTGATATCCGAAACCAAAGAATAGGATACGATGAAAACAATGTTTCGAGGCACACTAACCACTTTCCAGATCAGTCTGAACCCATAAGAGTGTATCTTATTATGTTGCAAAATAAATGGGACTAGGACAAGCTCGACCAAAGATAGATCATTACATCACAACATCTAGAGCATGCTAATCTGGATCACCACAACATCAAACCCGAACCTTAATCAATCAACCAAAATATGTTGACATCAATGACAACAATTAATGACAACAATCAACTTCACATTCTAGCACATCTTTCTCTGGGGTATCTGGTGGCACATAAACCTTATCCCTCTTTTCCATCGTCACCACTTCTTATTTCTTTTCAGCCATCCCAATCAACTGTTCTTTAACCCCAAGCATAAAATTCATAGAAGTCAGATCCCCCAATGAGGAGAGAGTATTAGAGAATCAAGGAGGATTGGGAGCTAAGGTAGCCAACTTTTTTAATTGTATAGTGGAAGTATCTATTGTGTAATATTGTGGCAAAGCGCCTTTCCACCAAGACCCCAAAGAATCCAAGTTTAGCTTGGGCCTCACATAATTTGTTGAAGTGTGTCCAATTTTGAAGCACCGTCAACAATAGAAAGGCAATCCTTCATAATCTAGTATTTGAGTATAGTAGCAACTAGCAATTCTGAAAGTTATATCTACAAGGAGATCCTTGGAAACATCCACATTCACTAATATGTGGGAAAAAGTTGTGTGGGTGAAATCAGAAGTATCTTTGTCAATTGCCAAATAATCACTTAAGGAATTTCCAATTGCTTCAAAGTATGAATTGAACCAAAAGTTGAAGTGGAAGTTTTGGGAAGCGAACCCAAATGGGTTTAACTTTGAATGATTCAAATAGAGGATTGGATTCAGGTTTCTAGGGTTTGAGTAGGAGGAAATGTTTCCCCCAAATTCAACGCTCTCTCAATATGGCATCTCGATCTTTTCCACTATCAAAAACTATAATGAAAAAACCCTTGGCGCAAGGGTATACCTCTAGATTTCCTATCATTATCGGCTTCCATGTCACAACAATCCAACTATGTAAATCTAGGAGGCTAGGCCATAAGTGATTGAACTATTTGATCAACCCATTAGTCATGAAGAATCTCTCACCCTCTATAACTTCTTGCATAATATCCTCACCAAATTCAAGAATAGGGGACAAAGCAGCCTGTCTAAGAGGTTTGGAGAAGTTAGCAAATGGGCGATCCACTAGAGCATTTGAGTGCTTTGGGAAAGCATCCCAGGCTAGAATTTTCTCCCCAATATCGGGGGTCACATGCCCTACAAAAAAACTAGCAAGTTTTTTTGAATCCCTACATCCATACTCCACCTCCCATTTGGAATATGTGGCACCAGACTTGGTCACCACTGCATGGGATGAAGCTTCGATATATGACAAAGAGTCAAGCGCAGAGGAAATGGGGGTGTGTAGGCTATGAATTTTCTTATGCACCCATGATACAACAAAAATACCTAGGGGTGAGGAGGGATGAGTGTTGCCTTTATCACCACCCCAAACCTTATGCACAAACATCGATTGTTGATCCATGGAAAATTAGATCATCGATCAAGAAATGAGGGAGGTTGCATTGTCATGCGCAAAGGAGCAGAGCGGAAGCACCATGGTCAAGTAAAATTTGATTTATTTTATTTTTATTTTTTATATTAGTGGTTCTATTATGTGAGGTATTAAGGGATGAAAAATATTAAGAGAAGGTAATTAAAGATGTAGACACTAAAAATTGGTCTAGGCTTGTGAGCACTACTTTCGACATAATTTTCTAATGTCCATGGTCATGATTAAATAATGTTAATTATTTAATTATTTCCTAAACACATCTTTCTTCTATTAATTAAATAACCTTTAATTATTTAATTAATTCATTATGACCCTTATTCAACTTTGATTAATTAAATAAATCTTATTTATTTAATTACGTTGCTAATTAATTAATTCTCTTTATCCCCAACTTATCGATTGGGATCAACAAGGTACACCCATCTTAGACATATTCAAGAACGACGAAGTGATAGATGAGTTCATGGGACTTCAAGAGGGCATACGTAGAGGGGATCATAAAGTTGGCTTTACCATAGACTTGGATGACAAGGCATATTTTGGGAATCTATTCACACCTCCAATCGCAAAAATGAAAGTAAAAAGAAAAATAATGAAAATGATGAAAATGACAAGTCCCTAGGTGAAAAATGAAAGGCGGCTTTGGACGAAGAAATAGTAAAAATAAAGGACGTATCTGAGGGAGAAAACCTCTTTGAGGCACCCAAGGATGGAGGTTTGAACATTCTCCCAATTGCTCAAGAAATATCACCAATGTTAGTAGAAGAGTCTGTCGAGATCAACATAAACACAAAAGAAAACCCTCGGGTAATATATTTTGTAGCGTCTGTGACAGAGATAGAGCAACAAGAGTTTCGAGACTTGTTCACAAAGAGATAGATAAACTTTGCATGGTCATATGTTGACATGCCTGGGCTGGATCCAGACCTTATATTGCACCATCTACCATTACAACCAGGTATTAAGCCCGTCAAGCAGAAGCTAAGAAAGATGCATCCACAGATCGCTCTACTAGTCAAAGCTGAACTTAAGAAGCTATTAGATGTTGGATTTATCATAACCATAACCTATACAGAATGGATATCAAATCTTGTTCCAGTAACCAAACCATCTGTGGGCATCTGCATTTGTACAAACTTTAGAGATATCAACAAGGCATGTCCTAAGGATGATTTCCCTTTTACCAATATTGACATGATAGTGGACCTTGTAGTAGGATATGAGATGCTATCCCTCATGGATGGTTTCTCTGGCTATAATGAAATAAAAATCGCAGATGAAGACCAACACAAGACAACTTTCACATGTCGACGGGGAACATATTGCTGGAATGTTATGCCTTTTAGGCTCAAAAATGTTGGAGCTACATATCAATGTGCAATGACGACTATTTTCCATGACCTTGTACATACTCTCATGGAAGACTATGTCGATGAAATAATAGCCAAATCATTAACAAGAGCAAATCATTTGAAGGTTCTAGACAAGATTTTCCAAAGACTAGAAAATTACAAAGTCAGACTAAATCCAAAAAATGTGTCTTTGGCATTAAATCAGGAAAACTTCTAGGATATATCATTTCTAGAAGAGGCATTGAAGTGGACCCCACAGAAGTAAAAGATATAGTGAATATGCTTCCACCAACCAACATCGGTCAGCTAAGAACACTACAAGGGAGATTACAGTCTATCAGACACTTCATAATACAATTAGCAGACAAAATACATCCATTTCAACATTTTCTCAAGAAGGGGGTACCGTTTGTATGGACACCCAAATGCCAAGAAGCTTTCCAAAAGATCAAGGATTATCTACTTGATCCACCTGTGTTAATGCCACCTACAAATGACATACCTTTGATACTTTACATTTCAGCTACTCAGTCAGCATTAGGAGCCCTACTCGCACAAAATGATGTTCAAGGTCATGAAAGGGCAATGTACTACATTAGTCTTACTTTGGTGGGATATGAACTAAACTACAATAACATAGAATATGCCTACCTTGTAGTAGTATTTGCTACTCAAAAACTTAGGCACTATATGCTAAACCACCAAACCATGCTGGTTGCAAAGATAGATCCTCTGAAATATCTCCTAAGTAAAGCAACATTAACAGGCCAATTGGCTAAATAGGTGATGATACTTAGTGAATATGACATCCAGTATGTGGAAAGGAAAGCTATAAAAGGGCAAGTAATTGTAGATCAGTTAGTAGATGCACCAATTAAGGCATACCATCCTCTAGTGGCAGATTTTCCTGACGAGTTTATCTTCAAAGTTGACACTAGAACCACATGGAAATTATACTTTGACGGGTCATATACTAATCGTGGTTTAGGAGCAGGCATTCTATTTGTTACACCTCAAGGCGATACTATTCCTAAATCATTCAGAATTGCTTTCCCTTACACCAACAACATAGCAAAATATGAAGCCTTAGTGACAAGACTAAGAATGGCAACCCAATAGAAGATCAAGAGTCTACATGTTTATGGGGATTCTCAGCTAGTAGGCCGGAAAGTCAATGATGAATATGAAACTAAAGATGAGAAACGTGTTCCCTACAAGCACATGGATGACAATTTTAAATAGTACTTTGATGACATCACCTTTCAACAAATACCACACATTCAGAACAGGGCAGCATATGCTATGGTGATCGTTGGTTCCTTATTGGATATTCCTAGCAACATGCCTAAATTAGTTTTTTTGGTCGAACAACTTTTGGTCCCTACCTATGATGTCATCGATTTTGTGATGGTGTGTATGATTGTTGGTCCTACTTCCCCTTGGTACAAGGACATATACGACTATCTAAATGTCCAAATCTTACCTTTAGACCTGTCAAACAACCAACGTAGAACCTTTATCCCTAGGTCTGCCAAATACACCATCATTGGAGATACCTTGTATAGACATACCTTAGATATACCTTGATGAGATGTCTTGATGCTGAAGAAGCACAAGCAACCTTACATGCAGTACATGAAGATATCTATGGATCCCATTCTAGCAGTCCTACCTTAGCCCACAATATTATGAGATTAGGTTATTATTGGCCTACTATGGAAAAGGACTCATTTATCTTTGTCAAGAAACGTCGACAGTGTCAGATACACAGAGATTTGATACGCGCACCAACACAGGAGCTCCATTCGATTACTTCACCATGGCCCTTTGCCCAATGGGGACTTGACCTCATAGGTAAGATACACCCTCCATCTTCTAATGGCCATAAGTTCATCATAACCGCCACAGAATATTTCACCAAGTGGATTGAAGCTATTCCTACGACCTATATTACCAGTACGCAAATTTCCAAGTTTATCCTAAACTACATAATTTTTCGGTATGGTGTTCCTCAATTCATCATCACAGATAATGGCCGTCCATTCAAAAACCAAGAAGTCCACCATTTCCGTGAAGAATTCCACATCCAACACCATTTTTCCACCCCATATTACCCACAAGGTAATGGCCAAGTAGAGGCGTCTAATAAAACTATTATCAGAATCCTCAAAAAGACTTTCAATGACACTGGTTGTGACTGACATCTATAGCTTAATCCTGCCTTATGGGCCTATTGCACAAGAATTTTTACTCCCACCAATGCCACTCCATATTCCATGGTATTTGGTTATGAAGCTATCTTACCTATTGAGGTTGAAATTCCTTCCCTAACGGTATCATAGAAAGGTCATATTGATGATGAAGAATACTATGTATCCCAATTGCATGAGTTAGAATTCTTAGATGAACGAAGACATAAGGCTCTAGATCATTTGCAAGCATATCAGAATGTTCTTCGTCGTAGCTATAATAGGAAAGTTCTAAATCGACATTTTGAAATTGGTGACTCGGTTTTAATAAAGAACCCAAAGAATCAATCTGAAAGAGAAAAACCAAGCAAGTTTGAACCAAATTAGTTAGGGCCTTATATTGTTACAGAATCTTTTGGATCAGGAGCGTATCAACTCTCTACCCCTGAAGGAGAACCACTTTTATCATCGATCAACAACCTTCATCTGAAGAGATTCTATGCATAGCTTCTGAGAACCATGTCTTAAAAAAAAAAAAAAAAAAAAAAATTTCTTACCTTGATGAAAACCTAGCAAACAGGCATCTTTGTAACACCAAAAAAATTGAAAAATCAATACAATAGTAAAGAGAAATAATCCGTCCAATAGTGAAAACCACTTCGGTGGCACTATGGATAAGTACCATGGTGAAAACCTAGCAAACAAGCACCATGTGTAGTCGACTTCGCTCCTTCGTCTACCATCATTCCAATCAGACTTTTCACCATCACCCATAATAAATGGTTGTCTTATCCATTACTTGGAGCGATTGACATCAAGTCCACTTCATCTCCCTATTCTATCCTATAGGTCTTATTCCCGACTGGGGGAAAATCCTTGATTTTCGTCATTTGGAACTTGTACATAACATCCCAACGTTAGAAAATATCCTGAAAAAGGCTAAAAAACATTGTAAAATGTCCTGAAAAAATCCAAAAACATAAAAAAATTCCAAAAAAGACAAAAAAAATTAAAACATGTCAAAAATCCCAAAAATAGATTCAGAGTCAGTCGTGTCAAGTCAGTTGTAGACATAGTCAAACTACGTTGCCTTTGTGACTGAACCTAGGCAAGGCCATCAGTCGATGTGCCCCCGAGGCATTAGGTTTGTCATGCATCATACATAAAATCATGACTCATTTCTTTGTATATGTCAAAGTTAGTGGTCTTGTCAAACTACGAGGTCTCTCCATGTATAACGTAGGCAAGGCCATCAATTGATGAGCCCCCGAGGCTGCACTAGGTCAGTCCATTAGGGTTTATCATGCTCACTATCACACACATCGCATAATCATCTATCATTCATGTCAGTCAAAGTCTGAGTCAAACTACGAGGTCTTTGCATGTACAACATAGGCAAGGCCATCAATCGATGAGCCCTCGAGGCCACACTAGGTTAGTCCTTTAGGGTACATCATCTCAACTCCACATAAGTCAACACACACACACTCATAATAGTCAAGGCATCAAAACAAGTCATGCATCAACAAGGCAAATAAGTCAAACTATCATCAAGTCAAAATCAAACACATTGTCAAAACAATCAACTTATGTCTTAAGCAAGATATGTCTTTCTTGACAACAGACATCGTCAATCGTCATAGCCTCATGTAGCTTATTGCATCAAAGACATCAGGCTCAACGTCTTATACGGCGTGTGTCTTTTTGAAACTAGGTTTTTTCATGCCTTACACAGATGGTCACAAAGTCGAAACTAGACTCAACGTCTTATATGGCATTTGTCATCCCTGACATTAGGCTATGCCAAACATCAAACAATCACACAAGATCAAGTTTTGGAAAATACGTTTATTCAATTTTTGACTTTATATCTTATTTTGTCTTATCTTTTTATGGATTTGTATTTGAGTTCGATTACTAGCTTTCTCGAGGATGTCTCCTGAAGGATTTAGAGAAGCAAGGATGTCTCAGGACTCTTTTTCTTTAATTGTTGTCTGTCAACTGTCTTTTAACTTTGGATTTTGAGTCATGTTACTAGTTTCCTCAAGGATGTCCCATGAAGGATTTAGAGGAGCAATGATGTCTCATGACTCGTCTTTTATTTGTTTGTTGTCTGTAGTTTGTCTGGACAAAAAGATTGGGCAATTTTGCCCTGAGTATGAGTTAAGACACTCCTTGTCTGTGACTATCTGTTTTTCGAGTGGATGACTTTGTACACTATGGTCTATCTCATATCATGGTGTGTACTATCCATTTGTGTCATGTCCTGCCCAATGATGATTTAATGCAAAGCTTAGTATATATATGGAAAAATATCAAAGATTATATGTGCTTCAAATAACCATTCTTGTTTCATACTAACATTTTGAATTATCCATGCTAACATTTCTTCTATCTTGCACAATGACAAAGTCCTATGACACACAAAAAAATTAGATAATCTGCATATGCATACATTCCACAAACATTATGTAAACAATGTCATATGTCTATATATAATACACCATATAGTTAGGCTGCATTTTAAACAAGTATAAACAATAGGAATATCCATTGCATATCTAGGAAAATCATGGCATAATAGGCATTCAATCATCATAAGGTACACAATAAAAACATTATATGTACATAACCATTGTCAACATATAGCATCACATGTAGATAGCATTGTATATATAAACATTACATTACAACCCATTATCATAAAGTACATACATCCATCATCATATAGAATCAACATAACATCATAGGCTGCATAAACACATCATAATGTAGAAATGATCATCCATAACATGTACATATCAGATAAACAATAACATCTCATATAGAACATAATCATATAGGAAAAGAATGCATCATCATAAATAGAACTGCATATCATATGAAACATCGCAAAAAATCATATATATATATATATATATCACTCAAAATAACATGTCTCACAGTACAATGTTAGAATGTATCAATAAATAAAAAGGAGCTCGCAGGCTCTATGATCAAAGTATAATGTCTAAAAATATGAAAATGTCAATGTGTGCCACTGCCGCTACTCCCATGTGGCGAATGTGGAGGCAATTGTCATTGAGGTACTCTTTATGCAGTGGGAGGCCTATCATATGGACTTGTCCTTGATGGTCCTACCACACCCTCTGTGCTCTGTGTCCTTGTCTGACTCTTGCTCTGAGATATGTGGCTATGTGCCTCAGAAAAACTATGATCTCATCTCTCAAGAGGTACCATTGACTCATATAGATCCCTGTAATAGGAGGCTCTCTCCACTACCCTGACTAACTCATGAGCAAAACCATCAGATGATGAACCACTACAGAGACGTTTGATCTTAGTAAATTGCTACTCTATCTCCTGCCTTTGGGCTACTTCCTAATCTCTCTAGATAAGAGCACTGTCCCTCTCCCTCCGCATGGAATCCCGCTCTACGGTAAGAACTCTCACCTTCTCCTCTAAAGACTCCATAGCACTGTCTCTTGGAGCCTCCTCATCCTGTCCCCACTTCCCCTCTACTATCCTATCATGGAGCTCTCTCTCCTGCTCCCCCATCACAACCTCCTCCTCCTCATCATCCACTCCATATCCTGCTAGTATGCAAAGGACATCAATATCCATGTCCTCTCTCTCAACCTCCTCCTCTGCATGCTCCTCTCTCCCAACCTCCACCTTTGCATGCTCCTTTGCTACCACCTCCTCGAAAAAATTCTCTCCTCTGATCTCTGCTCCACCCCCGAGGTCCAACATCGGTATGTCCTCTACCTCCACCTTAGCCTCACAGATAGGTGATAATCCACCTACCTGACCACCTATCCATCCCCGCCGACCTCGTCTCCCACCTCTACCACCACCACCTCTACCATCATCTTCACCTCCTTTTCCAACCCTACCACCACCCCTACCTCTACGTCAACCTCTCAAACCTGTCCCCTATCTCTCTAATGGTGTCCGCTGATCCAAATCTATATATGGTACAGGATGATGCACTGCCCACCAGGTATCATACGCAATAGTGGTCCTTGGATCCACTACACCACCTCTCCATCCCCATTGTAAAGGCTGCAATGCCTGAATATCTGCCTCTATAGTAGCCACTGGTATCATAGGCCCCCACCAAGGAACCTCTCTGGATGATCGAGTGAACTTTGATCATCCTCGAGGCTCATCCTGAGCCTCACCAAACTATCTCAGTACACGATCTGGCAAGTGTCTCTCTATAATATGAACACTAGAGATGGTCCTCCCAATTAGGTACTGTGTTTGCTGATAATAAGGCAAATGTCTATCCTTGTCGGACCATCATGCACAATCCATTTATGATCTCCATGTAAATTGAACTAGTGTGTCTAATGCATGTCTCCAATATCCTATGTCTCCAACATGACTCTGTGTGATGTTTCCCGCATATCAAAAAATATATGGGGATCTATCACCCCGATCGACAATAACAGGAGGATGGAACGCATTAATGTGTTCCCATGCCCAAACCATGAGAAGTGTGGTACCACAGCTCATCGACTGCACATCTCTATAGGCTATATCATGAAGATGGAAGTATAACATGGCTAATAAGCAGGGACCCCAAGCATAAAAAACCTCCCTCTCAAGCATCCCAACTAACATCTCCCCCCACCCAATAGGAAATCCATGACCTCGACAGTCAGGAAGAACTATCCTAGCTATCAATGTACATAATATACAATCAATCCTCTCATATTTATTAGCTAATACCTACCATCTTATCTCATAGTACTCTATACTTGACCTCCTAATATCATCATACACATAATATCTAGTAACCTCGCTAGATCCTCTGTATGTATCATACATGACTCGCTCACCTCTAATAGGCAATCTAAGAATCCTATAAACATCCTCCAATGTAACAATTGCCTCTCCAGTAGGCAAATGAAACGAGGAAGTCTCTAAATGCTACCTCTCACACAAGGTAGTGAGCATACCTCTGTTTGCTCGAATCATGGGCATGTTGCATACGTGATGTAACCCCAATCTCCATAGCAATCATGCCTCTACACTCTGTAACTGATCTCTAAGCTCAAATGTATCTGGCCACAATTCTCTGGTGTAGATAGGATCTAGTATAACTTGCAAAAGGCATTCGAACCATGTGTCGGACAACAAATCATTTCATCTTTCCATCATAATTTTTTTTCAAAAGTTTGACAATCAAATGCGTCACTTCAAAAGAAAATGCGGTGCACAAATCATATGCGTCATTCTCAAATTCAAATGCGGTGCACTACAATACATGCATCGTACAAACAAGCATATGCGTTTCATAGTTCAAATGCATCACAAAAACTTAAAGAAAACATTATTAGGGAAATGCGTGAAACAAATTACAGATGCGGTGTATTTTAATTGCCTATCTCTTATGCAAATGCAATTCATTTCTAACAAATGCATTTCACCAAACTAAATGCGACTATCCTAATATCATATGCGATGTAGAAACTCAAATGCAATGCATAAATTCACAAATGTGATCATTCCCTAAATGACCTAAAAATTCCTAGACATGATTTTGCATATGCATCGTTTTGCGAGCAAATGCGTCGCATACGAATGTATATGCGTTGAATTAAAAGTGACGCATTTGTAAATTCAAATTTGGATGCCTAAAACTAAATGCAAAACAATTTTTCAAGAGATCGGTCAAAGGTACATATCGAGGGTCTTGCGTCGGTAGGCCGTCTGAAGGTCCAGATCTTGTAATCGCGATGATTTGCGTATGGAACGGGAGACATTTTCGCCAAGTGCTCAAAGCAAATTTCTCAATTCTTCAATTCTATAGGGTGCAAATGATTTGAATTTCATCCTAATTTCTATTTATACTGATAGGGAGGTTGGATGAATCAATCATTGATTCATGCTCTAGGTCTAGCTTGGTAGACCTCTAGGGTGTTTTACTCCACCTTAGATAACCTATAGGACCCCTTCCTTCTAAGGTTCCCCTAGTTCTCCTTGCCAACCCAACTATCAATTAAGCTCTTCCTTCCAAGTCAACACTTGGTGCTATTTTGTAACACTTGCTTTAGCTCTTAATCCACCCTAAAGGCTACTAATCCTTCAATTCTTGAATTTAGTTTTACAAAGGTGTGTAGGTGATTTCAAAGGCTTTAGTCCATCCTAGCAAGGGTAGTAGGGATCCACCTAGCTCCATTTTCTAGTCACTTTCACCAAACCCTTATTTAGGCCTAGAACCTAGGTTTTCTTCTCTGAGGGATCAGGGTTTTCCACAAGGTTCTTCCAAGCAAACCCCAATATTTTCTTGGGATTCTTGGTTCTTATGCTCACCACTCAAAGATTATTGGAGCCTTGGGCCTCAACTGGCCGTACAAAGCTCTAATCTGGAAGTGGACAAAACTAGGCCTTTTTAAGCCCTTTTCTTGACCTCACTGTAGACTGTCAAGTCTTTCCTTCACCAGATGGATTGGTGGAGTCTCCTCCTTGTTATCATAGTGTGGTAAGCCTCACATCTTCCCTCTCCAAAAGGAAATTTCCATACAATCAACACCTCTGCAATTTTTTAGTGCTCTGCACTTTAGCCTTCCCTAGCCGGGCTCTTCCCTAGCTTGCCTAGGAGAAGACCTCCACAAAAGCTCCTGTGTTTTCAAGAGTTCTAAATCCTACCATATTTACAACCATGGAGCCTAGTCACTATTCCCAAAGATCCGTACAATTTTTATGGTGGGAAAGTCATCTAACACTCCATTCTTCTAAAATTGCCTGGTTCAGACCAACAATAGTATGAAACCAAAACTAACTACAAACAATGTTTAAAACTACACTAACAAGCTATCTGATGCCACATAGAATCCAAAGAGTTACTATCCTACATTATGCATGAACTACAATGCCAAACTAATCTAACAAAACATCACAACAATGCCAAAAACTAGAATTTCAAACTGAATTCACATTAAAAATTTCTTGATTTCAAAACTTTAAACAATAGGAATGCTTTTTCCAACCTCACTCCAATGTCGATGCATACCATAAATAGGGTCTCCAATTCAGTTATCCTCTCCCTTGGACTCTCCTAGGCCGCTTGTAGCTTCCATTGAGCTTTATTTTCAAAATTTTGAAAAGAAACTCTTAAAAGGTCTAAAAGGTCTAAACCTCACTTGTAGCCAAAACCTTAAGCCTATTCTATGGTCAACATGACCTTCATCAGATCAAAACCCAATCAAAAATTCCACTAAGGCACAAACATAAATGAACATGAATAGATAGATAAGTTGGCCTAAACAAAATTTCCCAAGACATGACCTTCTAAACAACCTATGGTAACTTATGGGTGCTCCTGCACCATTCTCTCTCCCTCTGCACAAACACTAAGGAATGTGGGGAGAGATCAGAGATAAATCAATACCATGCTTCTTGAACTGAGCTTCATCCACCCATGTAGCCTCAGAGTTTGGTTTTCCTTGCCATTTGATGAGATGTTCCATGTATACCTTATGTCGGGTAGACTTCTTCACTCTTGATTCCAAGATCCTCTCTGCTTGCAGCTTGTCTTTAGGAGGTAAGGCTATGTTACTCACATCCTTCAAGACATCCATACTATTCTGATCCATATCAGTGACTGGTCCTTTATATCTGATCAGGTTAGCCACATTAAACACTGGTGAAATGCCTAAGTCTGTAGGTAGCTCCACCTTGTAAGCATTCTTTCTATATTTAGCTAACACCTTACATGGTCCCACTCTCTTCATCTATATCTTGGTTGATGTTCCTTTCTGCAACCTATATTTATTGAGATGGACCATGACATAGTTCCCTACTACAAATTGGAGATCTTTCCTAGACATATCCACCTTAGCTTTCAGCTTGTGAGTAGCCTCTGTAATTGTCTTTTTCACTTGCTCTTGAATCTCCTTCATGGTCTGAGAGAAATCCTCGGCATGACCACTCCTATGCTCCATAGCTCCTAAATCTCTAAGTTCACACACACCTCTTAGGTGCATTCCATACACTATTTCAAAAGGACTTCTGCTTGTGGTCCGGTTCACACTATCACTGTAGGCATATTCAACTTGTGATATGACCATGTCCCATGTCTATCCATACTCCTTGGTTAGGCATCTTAGAAGGTTACCTAACACTCTGTTAATCACCTCAGTTTGTCCATCGGTCTGAGGATGGTAGGCTTATCCAAAAGACAAGTTAGTATCTAATCTGCTCCATAGAGTCTTCCAAAAATGACTCATGAACTTCACATCCCTATATGAGACAATGCTCAATGGCAATCCATGGATCCTCACAATCTCTTTGAAGAAAAGGTGAGAAATATAGCTAGCATCATGGGTGGTTTTGCAAGGAATAAAGTGACTCATCTTACTGAACCTATCTACCACCGCATAGACACTATCAAACCCTGTCTTAGTTTTAGGGAGTCCTACCACAAAGTCCATACTGATGCATTCCCATGGTCTGTTGGGAATGGGTAGAGGTTGATACAAACCTACATTGCTAGCTCCCCCCTGGGCTTTCATACAAATTACACACTGCTCCACATAACTTCTGACATCCCTTGGTAACTTAGGCCAATAATAGAACCTTTGCACTAGTTCCATTGTCTTGTTGATACCAAAATGACCACTAAGACTACCATTGTGCTTCTCCTAGATGAGATTCTCTCTCATTGAACCTTTTGGAACACATAACTGATTCCCCTTGAACAAAAGTCCACTCTGCAATGTATACTCTGAGAATTGACTATGAAAGTGATTCTCAAAATCAGAACATACCTTGTATGCTTCAGAGAAGTCTTCATCTTCCCCATAGAGATCCTTGAAACTCTCTATCCCAATGCTTTTGAATTGAATCTCTTGCACTGTTAGCAACCTCCTACTTAATGCATCTGCCACCTTGTTCAACTTTCCCTTCTTGTGCTTGATGGTAAAGGTGAAGGCTTGGAGGTACTCCATCCATTTCAAGTGTCTATTACTCAACTTTTCTTGTGTGTTGATGTAGCTAAGTTCCTGGTTATCAGTAAATACCACAAACTCCTTAGGTAGAAGATAATGTCTCCACTTTCTAAGAGATTGTACTAGAGTGTAGAGTTCTAGGTCATAGGTAGAATACTTCTTCTTAGCTTCATTGAGATTTTCACTAAAGAAAGCTATAGGCCTGCCTTCTTGGCTTAGCACTCCTCCTACTACAATTCCACTGGCATCACATTCTAGAATGAATAACTTATCAAAGCTAGGTAACAAAAGGATGGGCTGAGTTGCCACTTCTTGTTTCAATTTCTCAAAACCCTTCTCAGCTTCAAGAGTCCATTTGAACTTAGTCTTTAGGCCACCTTTGATAGTATCAATTACTGGTGCACATATGCCACTAAAGTTCCTTATAAAATTCCTATAAAACTGAGCTAACCCATGAAAAATCCTTACCTATGCCCTGGTGGTTGGTGTAGGCCAATTTAGGATAGCTTTCACCTTGCTTGGGTCCATCTTCAATGATCCTTGGGATACTACAAACCCCAAATACACAAGCTCTTGTTTGAAGAACTCACACTTCTCTAAGTTGATGGCTAACCTCTCCTCCTGCAATCTTTTAAGAACTAATTCCACATGCTTCAAATGTTCTTCTGTTGTCTAGCTAAAGATGAGTATATCATCTAGATATACCACCACAAATATCCTTGTGAAGTCCTTAAGCACTTCATTCATGAGCCTCATGAATGTGCTAGGGGTATTTGAGAGGCCAAATGGCATAACTCTCCACTCATACAACCCATAATTTGTCTTAAAGGCTATCTTCCACTCATCCCCACCTTTAATTATGATATGGTGGTATCCACTTTTGAGATCTAACTTAGTGAAGTACTGTGCCCCTCCAAGACAATCCATCAAATCCTCAATCCTAGGAATAGGGAACCTATATCTTATTGTAATTCTATTTATAGCCCTAGAGTCAGTGCATAGTCTCCACTTACCACCTTTCTTGGTTGCTAAGACCACTGGCACTGCACACAGACTGATGCTCTTCCTGATTAGTCCTTGGTCTAACAACTCCTACACTTGCCTAGCTACCTCTAGGTTTTGATCTGGTGTGAGCTTGTAAGCTGCTTTGTTTGGCAATGAAGCCCTTGGTATAAAGTCAATCTGATGACTGATGGCTCTCTTTAGAGGTAAGGTTGCTGGTGTTCCATCACTAACTATGTCCTTGAACTGTTCAAGCAACTTTTGGAATGCTCCTGGTATGACTATCTTCCTAGTCTTGTCTTCTTCCTTGGGCTGTACCATGACCACATATCCTTCACCTCCTTGTTGTAGAGTGTTGATAAACTCCTTGCCACAACTTAACAAGACACTAGGGGTCTTTGACTGTCCTTCCTCATCTGACAGTGACTGTAGTTTGAATGTCTTTCCATCCTTCTTGAATGAGATAGTGTTCTCCTTTCCATCATAGATGGCTCCTCTGTCATACTACCATGGCCCGCCCAATAGAAGATGGCATGCATCCATATGGAACACATCACAAATCAGCTTGTCTTTGTACCCTCTAATTGAGAACTCCACTGTTGTCTGCTCATTGACAAGAACACTTTTCCCTTTATTCAACCATGCCACCTTGTAAGGGTTAGTATGGGGTACTTTCTCCAACTTCAACTTCCTCACTGCGTCCTACGAGATAATGTTATCAGTAGACCCTGAATCCACTATAACCTTGCACACCTTCCCAAGTATTTTGCATCTTACCCTGAATAAAGCTCTCCATTGCTTTGGCTCCTCTTTGACTGGTTGTTTGATTAGAACCCTTCTAAACATTAAGTTCTCCCCCATTTCTGATTCAATGTGACTAACCTCTGGTGATTTGATACTCATGGTGTCTTCTTGTGCATATGCTACTCTCTTTTCTATGTTTGAGGAGGATGCTTTCTCCGGGCACCTATAAGCTGGATGTCCTACTTGACCACAGTTATAACACTTCATACTGGCAAAGTATGAGTTACTTCTGCCTACTCCTCTTCCTCTATTTGAACCTCCTTGAGGTCCTCTACCTCTTCCATAACCTCCTCTAGAAGTTGTTTCACTCCCATGCTCTGTGAGTTTAGACTCTCCCTAATTTCTTTGTTCAGTCCCTCTACCTTGGTATCCACCTCTATGTCCTCTTTGATCTCTGCCTTTCCCTCTACTCTTGGAAGCCCGGTCTTGTTTCCTCTTACTCCTCTCTTCAATCTTTATAGCCAATTGATAGCATTGGTGCACTATTTTGGGACTTAGAAGAGTCATCTCCTCTTGAATGTTCCACTTCAAACTGTTAAGATACCTAGCCACCTTGAGACTTTCATCCTCTGATACATTGGACCTCATACAAAGTTTTTGAAACTCCTCAGTATAAGAATTCACATCTTTGTCTCAAGCTCTGTCTTTTCTTATGCAATTGAATCTCATAATCATCTGGCATGTATGCTTCTCTCACTTTGGCAACCATTCCCTTTCAAGTAGAAATAGGCTTCTTGCCTTCCTTTTCCCTCTCTGTCTGAATGAATTTCCACCATGTCAAGGCATAACCTCTTAATCTTGACTTTTCCACCTTCACCGTCTGTGCTTTAGTGACTCCATCACACTCAAAATGGTTTTCCATTCCCTCTATCCAATCCATGACTAGATCAGCTTCCAATTTCCCACTAAACAATGGTATGCCTTCAAGTGCTTTTCCACTCATAGCTTTCAATGCCTTCAAGAAAGGCTCCTCTTGCAGAACAGGCTCCTCTTGCAGTTCAGGGATCTTTTCTTCCTCTGCAACCTCTTCACTCTTGGGTACCCTTCCTTCCAAATTGTCACTGACCTCATCGGTCTTGGTTTGCACATTATTCATTGCTTGCTCGAGTTGAGCTATTCTTTCCCTCAATATTCTATTGTCTTCCTCTTAATCTTCGACCTTCTTGGCCAACTCTATATTTGTCACCATGGTTGTAGAACCACTAGACTCAAGCTCTAACATACAACAATCAATCCCAAATCTTTTGTTGCTCTGATACCAATCTGATAGGGAGGTTGGATGAATCAATCACTGATTCATGCTCTAGGTCTAGCTTGGTAGACCTCTAGGGTGTTTTATTCCACCTTAGATAACCTATAGGACCCCTTCCTTCTAAGGTTCCCCTGGTTCTCCTTGCCAACCCAACTATCAATTAAGCTCTTCCTTCCAAGTCAACACTTGGTGCTATTTTGTAACACTTGCTTTAGCCCTTAATCCACCCTAAAGGCTACTAATCCTTCAATTCTCGAATTTAGTTTTACAGAGGTGTGGAGGTGCTTTCAAAGGATTCATTCCATCCTAGCAAGGGTAGTAGGGATCCACCTAGCTCCATTTTCTAGTTGCTTTCACCAAACCCTCATTTAGGCCTAGAACCTAGGTTTTCTTCTCCGAGGGATCAGGGTTTTCCACAAGGTTCTTCCAAGAAAACCCCAATCTTTTCTTGGGATTCCTGGTTCTTATGCCCACCACTCAAAGATTATTGGAGCCTTGGGCCTCAACTGGCCGTACAAAGCTCTAATTTGGAAGTGGACAAAACTAGGCCTTTTTAAGCCCTTTTCTTGACCTCACTGCAGACTGTCAAGTTTTTCCTTCACTAGATGGATTGGTGGAGTCTCCTCCTTGTTATCATAGCATGGTAATCCTCACATCTTCCCTCTCCAAAAGGAAATTGCCATACAATCAACACCTTTGCAATTTTTTAGTGCTCTGCACTTTAGCCTTCCCTAGTCAGGCTCTTTCCTGGCTCGCCTAGGAGAAGACCTCCACAAAAGCTCCTGTGTTTTCAAGAGTTCTAACTCCTACCATATTTACAACCATGGAGTCTAGTCACTATTCCCATAGAGTCGTACAATTTGTACGGTGGGAAAGTGATCTAACACTCCATTCTTCTAAATCTACTTGGTTCAGACCAACAATAGTATGAAACCAAAACTAACTACAAATAATGTTTAAAACTACACTAACAAGCTATCTAATGCCACACAGAATCCAAAGAGTTACTATCCTACATTATGCATGAACTATAGTGCCAAACTAATCTAACAAAACATCACAACAATGCCAAAAACTAGAATTTCAAAATAAATTCACATAAACTTTTTCTTGATTTCAAAACTTTAAACAATAGGAATTCTTTTTCCAACCTCACTCCAATGTCAATGCATCCCATAAATAGTGTCTCCAATTCAGTTACCCTCTCCCTTGGACTCTCCTAGGCCGCTTGTAGCTTCCATTGAGCTTTATTTTCAAAAAATTGAAAAGAAACTCCTAAAAGGTCTAAAAGGTCTAAACCTCACTTGTAGCAAAAACCTTAAGCCTATTCTATGGTCAACATGACCTTCATCAGATCAATACCCAATCAAAAATGCCACTTAGGCACAAACATAAATGAACATGAATAGATAGATAAGTTGGCCTAAACAAAATTTCCCAAGACATGACCTTCTAGACAACCTATGGTAACCTATGGGTGCTCCTGCACCATATACCTAGGGTTAAAAGTGACATTTCTTTTGACCATGTCTATTGGCCACATAAACCTCCATCTTCAATCAAGCCGTACACGTACCTAACACCTCCAAATTCAATTTTGTTAGCTCCATAGCATTTATGGCCATCAAATTAACTTATCGGGACTATTTCCTAATTTTTTGAATTTTTTCAAAAATTCGTCAATTTTCTTGAGGGGGCATACCCTAACCTATTTCATACTGGGGCATGGATGGGGCACATTTTTAATGATTTTCTTTGACACAAAAGCTGAAATGACATTGTATCAAAGAGGGGCAAACGGTAGACACTGAAAATTGATCTAGGCTTGTGAGCACTACTTTTGACATAATTTTCTAATGTCCATGGTCACGATTAAATAATGTTAATTATTTAATTATTTCCTAAACATATCTTTCTTCTATTAATTAAGTAACCTTTAATTATTTAATTAATCCATTATGACCCTTATTCAACTTTGTCTAATTAAATAAATCTTATTTATTTAATTACGTCACTAATTAATTAATTCTCTTTTTGAATTAAATAATTTATTATTTAATTTACCCCTTTATCATACTTCAACTATAATTAAATATTATTTTTGAATTATTTAATTATTCAATTAACCTTTTCGACAGTCAATTAAACACATGATTATTTATTTAATTAAATCCTTAAATTTTGAATGTTGAATTAAATAAACATTTAATTCATAAAAAGAGTTATTTCTGTCACATTCTTCTATCACCTACTTAACTAATCTTTCACTCACCATCTGACTCGAGATCTATTTAAATCCATCAGTTGTCTCCTGATTCGATATTTGATCGTCTCTGAAAAGAGACTCTCTGTCATAACCAGTCAGTTATCTAGTTAAGACTCATATGCATGAACATATTTATTAATTAAAGATCTTTAATTAATTAATTAATTCATGTGTGCATTCGAACAGATCATTGTTGAGTTCTAACTTTATCCTTTTCGTTCAATTCTTATCTTTCTAATTTTCAAAGACTTTCAACTAAAGATTAAATCATTTATTTAATCTTGATCTCTTATTCAGTCTATTTTTGAACAGTCTTAACACCAGATTAAATTATTATTTAATTTAATCTTTATCTTGCAGAATTTTTCAACTCATGTTCTAATTGACACAAATCTCACATCGCATGACATTCAATAATCTCAATCATTGATCTCTCTTTTGAATCTGAGCTAATCGTTCCAAAACCAGCTTTCTATAAATTGATTGACCTTTGTCATTATTCCTCCTCCCAAAATCTATATACTTTGGAAGCATGAATTCTTAATATTCGATGTTTTGCTATTATCACATATACACATGAAGGCTATACTTGCACACTTATGAAAATCTGAGGGCAATTATACTACAGAAGGAAAAATGGAGACAATCGAGATAATTTGAAGGAGTTTATAGATATTCGGTGAGACTGTTTCATGTTTTTGCTTTAGTTTATTCTTTTGTGCTTTGTTGTTTAATTTAGATTAATGCTTGTTTATTAGATTTAACCGATCTTGCTTACAACGCTTTTTATCTATGTTACAAAATATATCAAGTTTCCACAATCCATTATGTTCAATTTTTGTTTCTCGTTTTGATTGTGTAGAATTTTTTTATATCAACGTTTCGGATCACACTTCATGATCCATCATCAGGATAAGAGAGCATAAGAGAAACAAAAATTGAAACATTGATATAAAAAAATTCTACACAATCAAAACCAGAAACAAAAATTGAACAAAAGGTAATTATTTATTTATTTTTAGATTGTGATGTTTATTAAATATTTTTATAATTTTGTTGTTTATTAATGTATTTAAATATGTTTACAATTTTACAATAGACAATAGACAAATGATGGTGTTAGAATTTGAAATTCATAGTAACAATGATGAATAATTAATTGGAGTATTGGAAAAAGGTTAATATTTTGAATTCAAAAATTAATAAAATAACATTATAAATAAACCTTTTTTGGCAAGTTTCACTTTACTAATTTTCAAACATCATATTTTTCTTCATCTTGCTACATCATCCTTGAACAACTTGACCAAGCTTCAAAAGCAATTCATAAAGGATTAATATTAGAGATTTACAAATTATCCAAAATGATGTTATAAATAAATATTTCTTGGCAAATTTTCACTCTAGCTTTCCTAAAACATCTCGTTTTTCATCTTTTTGGTTACATCATCTTCATATCTTGCCACATCATTTTTGTGCAACCTGATCAAGACACAAAAGAAATTAGTGAGGGGTTAGTATTAGGCATTTACAAAGTTACAAAATATCATTATAAATAGACATTTCTTGATAAAACATATGAAACATCTGATTGTAAAAGTGTATACAATGATGACAATCTATCATATTTGAATGAGATTTACTAATAATTGTAACAAACTAATGATATTAAATGAGAAATATTTATCACAAAAAATTATGAAAAATATTTTGATATAATTTATCATTATCCAAATATTTTGTATACTTTATTATTTTTTATAATAAAGTACAAATTTTATTTTATTAACACAAACATTTGTTGATCATACCAAATAAATTCTTAATCTTGGCAAAGAAGTCTTCAAAAATTTAAGTAAAGAATGAAATAAGAATTGGTAAATTTTTTTTGTTGATAATCGTTGTCATAATGCACTTTTACAATGTTGGCCCATATTCAATTCAAATATGAACTATTTAGAAGGATTTATGTCATGAAAAAAAATATAAAGAATTAAGGAGTATTGAATCTTCATATTCATCTAAATTTATAAAAAAACAAAGAATTTATGGAACACAATTCAACTCAATGAAAAGCATGCACATAAAAAATTCACAAATTTAAGAAAAAATTTAATGTCATCTTTATAATGGTGGATGAGATACAGGTTAAAAATATATGAATATAAAAATAAAAGAATTGAAATCACAACTAAGTTGCTAGGTTTTTAAATGCAAGGATTGGTTAAATATTTTTGTTGCATTGCAACTATATCTACTTATTTATCATAGTGTTTACAATTTCTATGAATTAAAAATAAATCTTAGGTAAAAACAATTTACTGGTAAATGTGATATTTTTAGCCTGGCCTAAACTAGCTAAGGCCACAAACGAGGGACCTCATCCCTGACATGAATGCATAACATTAGTGTGAATATTCCAAACCACAAGCACACTAGCTAGTGAGGGTTTGGAACACAAATTCAAAAGCATGAATGCCCATCAAGAGCACTAAGTCTCATGGAATGAATGCCAACAACATCAACACTAAGGTACAAGCCTACAAGCGCATTGGATCATTAAAGACACAATGTATGTGATCATAATCGTCTAGTGGAGGTTTGAACCTTGATGGAAACAACAAAAATGCCACAACTTAATCATCATACTATGGGATGAATCCCAATTTTCTTAGTTAATAATTTGAGACACGAAAAACCCTTGATACCAAATATGTAATGCCTACTACACTTTTATCTTTGGAGAATAAATGATAAGTGGGTCAAAACCATGTGATAGACATTTAAAATATATTTTCTCATGTCATGATTATCTTTATTTATTTTATAATTATATATGTTTTTGATTAAGGGTAAAAAACAGGTTTTGATGGGACCCACAACTCAAACCAAGGCGAGAAAGTTACAAACATAAGATAATCAACAAAACATAAACAACAAAATAGCAACAACCATCAAAAATTAGGTTTTGATGCAGCCCCGCAACCCATTACATCCAGTTTTGAAGGGCTTTGTAACCTTGTCCAAGGCAGGCAAGCAGGAAACCTTAAGTGAACATTGAACCTGCCTGCATCAAGCAGGCATCAACAAAACTTCTTCTTAGGAAAGACATCACCGAGCTAAGAAAAAAAGGTAACTTAATGGTAAAGGACACCATCAACCCCAAACCCATAATAAAAAACACAAGCACCTCCAAGAACCCCACCTCAATAGGGGAATTAGAGAGCAAACCAAAACTCAGAAGCTCATCCATCTTCATGTAGCAACACCCTACCAGAGCCAATCCTCCCTCCACCTCAATACAAGAGAGCTCCACTCTATATAATATGAAGAGATGAGAGACCAACCTACCAAATCCTTCACACAATTGCCCACACAAGCTCCACCTCAATAGGAACAAGTTGACCAAAATCTCCATGAAATCTACAACAACCATCTCCACCTTAATAGAAGAGGGATTCCCCTCAATGGGAGCAGTCTCCACCTCCATAGAATAATCCACCTATAGATCCAGAGAGAATGAAAAGACATCAGAAGGATAGACCAACATATCCTCTTTAGGCATAACAGAGTGCAGAAACATGACAAAAAAAACTTCAGCCACCCGGGTAAAACCCTAAAAAATCTGAGCCTTCAATATGAAAACATAAGGCTGCTCAGCCCAAGAATGAACCTCAAACCCTTGCACACCATAATCATAACTCCTCACACTAGGGAGGCAAAGATCCACACATAATTTTTTTAAAAAATCAGCAACCTCTAAAAAATAGAGGCATAAATAACTACTAGGTTGCTCCAGAACGAGGTCAAAAATCACAACAACAACTTCGTTAAGAAGAACATTCAGGAATAGATATAAAAACCTCCCAATCCAAAAAATACAACTAGAATAAAGGACAAAAAATCTTTTCCAGAACAACACCCTCAACCCAAGAAGATGCCAAAACTAACCCTTAAGCCCCAAATTTGGCAAATAAAGCAAATAGGACCAATCATCACTAGAATAGCCCAACTGGGCAACAATAGCATCTAAAGAGACCAGTTGAAACTTGAAAACTACAAGAAACGAGAAGAAAAAGACATTCCCCAGCCAATTGGAAAAGAATCCATTAGGAAGCAAGCATTAGAAGCCAAACAGACCGGAGAAAACAAGCTCGCAGCACCCACAAAAGGTGGTAGCGATCCCACCACCAAAGCAGATAAGTGGCCAACACACGAGCCAGTCGATCAACCAAGAGACGAGCATCCCAGAATCCACCACGTGAAACAACGGGAACAAGAGTGCGACCTCCCACAACATCACCCATGACCTGGGAAAAGAGGAAGATCCCCAAGCCACCAATGGAAACCAACGAGCCTCTACAACCATGAGCCAAAGAGGGCAGAGCAACCAAAACACCCTTATGCAGGACAAAACCTCCAATAAGAGCAAAGAGGACCACAAAATAGAGATCCACAAAGGCGAGAAAGGGCTCCAATGAGCCAACATAAAACTAGCCCCCTCCCAACACAACTCCAAATTTAGTAGCAGTAGGAAAGAGCACCACAAAGCCAACCACTCCATTTGAATCATCCTCGTCCCCTTCTCCTCCATCACCTTCAAGAGATTTCAAACAAAAAATCCCTCGCCTATTCTTGCCTCTTGCCGACGATCGCTCCATAATGATAATATGGGTTGTATGTGTTCTAATTATATATGTTGAGTTGAATATTTATGTCCAATTTTTATAGATTAACAAAAAATATTAACCCTCTAATAATCAAAAACATTGGGGAATACACCATAAAATATATTTGTGATGCATATATCCATAAATATGCTACGTGCTCTTTTATTTAACATATTTCATTGCAATGTCACTTCCTTCTTACATTCTACTGCATGTGTCATTTTTTCTACATTATATTGTTTTTCATTTTCTTTTCCATATTATAATATTGCTATTTTATTCTTATTCTTTTGTATTCCTTATATGACATACATTTTGGTAGCGAGTAGGTCATATACATTGTGTATGTAAAGATAAAATATAGATTGTGTACATTAGCATGGATTTCAAAAACATAAAGGTCATAGAGGAGAAAGAGAAAAAGTTTATGAAGGAAAATTGTAATCAACTTCTCAACAAGTTTAGCTCAGAGTATTTAGAAACCCATTTTAGGCTTATGAGAGAAGAACACATTATGTCTTATGGGAGGTTATGATGGATCTCAAAAGGAGAAGAGCACAAAATTAAATTTCAACTGAAAGCTACTCACATATATACAGATATATAAAAGTGAAAAAGTGATCGACATGGGAGAAAAACTTCAATTGTATGGTACTAGTGTTTCAAAATTTAATAGCTTATATTTTTCTATTACATTTTGGTCTCAATTAGTATGTCTAGAATGTAAAGATATAGTTATAAAATGTATTTATTTTTTAGTACTTACACAATACATAGGATAATCATGGAAATTATATTGACTGGTTATATCATTGCAACTTAGTTTACTAAGCTAGTTGACCACTAGAAATCATTCATTGTGAAATGAATACTAACTTGATTTAGTCAACCTCCTTTACCTTCACCCCATAAAAATTATAATGATTAAATCAAGAAATGGGAGAGAAGAGGGGTTTCATATGTGATACATCTATCTAACCAAGATATATACTAAGTCAATAGCTTATAAATTTAAAATTAAGAAAGCATTTCAATAGAAAAACTACAAGGAAAAAGCATCTACAATGGAAATAGGTCACTCTAGGAAATATTATGCATAAAATGAATTGAATTCCATTAAATAATAGTGTAGTATATATCCTAAATTTTAAATTCAAGCCATTTTTTAGAAAGAATGAACGATCTTAAAGAACATGTGAGAAAAAAAGAACTTGTGACTCATTCTTCTTTATAATGTCTATTTAAAATTTCACTTTCAATCAATCTCCCACTTTCCTTTCAATATTAGAAACCCTTACATCAATGGAAATTGATGCTTTGTCTAAAATTTGATAAAAATCCATCTCTCAACTTCAAAAATATTTTTGAATTACTTATGATTGTTTTTGATTAGGGGAAAAAAAGGTTTTGATGGGACTCAAAACCCATTACAAATAAGTTTTGCAAGGACCTGGAACCCACTGAAAAGAAAGCTGCAAATAGATAAAAACACAAACCATCAACAACCCAAAAACATCAACAACACAAAAATTACACAAGACTACCCAAATTGCAAAGAACAGGTTTTGAAGGGGACTTGAAACCCACAACAACTAGGTTTTAACGAGGACCTAAAACCCAACCAACAAAGAAAGACCGTCTGAATCAACCAGGCAACAAGAAACTGCCAGAATTAGTTAGGAAATAACACAACTAGACTACAAAAGACCATCCACTTACGAATCACAATACTAAGCTAAAAGGAATAGGGCAACAAGAGCTCCCTTTCGAAACAATTAGACCAAACAAACTCCCTACCTTAATCAGAGAATCACAAGACAAAGCAGAGAAAGAGGTAGAAAGAATGTCCTTAAAACACTTATCAATCTAGTAGACCAACTCAATCTCCACCTCAAAAGGAGAGAGGCTCCCATTTATTGGAGAGGATAACATGACCACCTTTTCCATCGAACCCTAAAATTTTCAGCAACCTCAACCTCCACCTCCATAGGAGAAGCTTCCACCTCAAAAGGAACAACATTTGAGGAAACTAGGAACTTCCAACCAACTCAACAACATCCATCTCCACCTCAACAAGAGAGGAATACACCTCAATAGGATCCGAGGAGAAAGCCATCACTTCAAGAAAAAATGCAACCATACCATCCTTTGGCAATCTTAGAAACAAGAACATAAGGTGGAGGAATAAATGAATCCCTATAATAGCCACAAAGCCACCTTAACTTCTTTTAGCATATTAATAATCTAGGTGTTCAAGAAAATCATGAAATGACCATCAACCAATAAACAATAATATGATTAGAGCAATACCACCAACTACAAGAATCCTTCTACCAATAACATATTGCTCTTAACCAACAAATCCACCAAGCACTAGCTGTGAAGCTAAAAAACACATTAGAGAAAAGATTTTCTAAAAAGGAAACAAACCCCATAAGAAAAATAATCTTCACAACCTAAAGTGGGTTCACAACTAGGCACAAAGACTAGATGCGAATACAGACCAAAAAACCTTTCTAGACTTCATAAACCAAATCTAACAAGAAAATAAACCCCTTGAGTAAAATAATCAACACATGCCACAAAGGGTAAAAATCCAAGTAGTGAAGCTAGAGTAGAACACAACCCACACAGCTACAGGCCTCATAATCAATCTCCACTAAGAGAATCCATGGAACAAAAAACCCCATGGCCAAACCAATAAAGCACCATGGAGAAAGAAACAACATACCATACCTAAACAATAGATGCAAACCCAATAAATAGGGTTCCATCCAAAAATTGCCACTGAAGAAAAGCCAAGTAAGGCCCAAAGTAGACCACTCCCCCAAAGTTAGAGCAAGAGAGAACAAATCCCATAGAAGAGAATCTACTAGTCTAGTATAGAGGATTCCATGGGCCAAAAAGTAGGAAAGGCACCAACATATAATCATAAGCTTCAAAAATCCATAGTAGCAGACTCATGTGGCGAGAAGAAGTAGCAAAATGAGAAACGCCTAGGCCAAAAACAACCCAGGCCTGAATGGAACACAAAAAAAAGATGACAACAACAAGGGCCGAAGAGCTCCCCACCAGCCCCGATACCCATCCAAAACAAGGCCCAAGTCTGCAAAAAATTCCTAGAACAACTCACAAACCAAAGAAACTTTTGTAGACCCAGCCAAAGCAAGAGGCACTAAAGAGAGAGAATATGCCCCCTTCGCAACACATAGATCATTATCATCATCATCTTATAATTTTCCTTCCTCCTCGCCTTCAACAAAATTTGAAAATATGCTCTCACTCATCGCTCTCCTCCAATCACAAAATTCATGTTAAATTACTTATGATTGTTATCTACAACCATATATTCCATTTAAACAATATCAAATTTTGATTCTTTTCTTATTCAACATCCCCTATTTGTAGATCCAATATTGAAAAGTAATCAAAAGAGCCTCTATAGTCCCAAGTGGATGTTTCAATTATATAAGGGTAAACGCACATGGTTGTGTCACACTTTTGGCCAACAAAATAGTTTTTTTTAGTGAAATAGTTTAGCTCTAAATAGTTTCATGAAAAATGGTTTCACCCAAAACCATGTAACATATACGTGGCACATACAATTTTGGTGAAACCGTTTTTCCTGAAACTGTAAAATATTTTTTCTCATTGAAAATTTGAATCGTGATAGAATTTGTGTATTATTTTGGGTGAAACCCTTTTGACTAAAACTATCTATGTGGTTGCCTATGTGGCAACTTAACCCATCTTTTGGGGTAAATTAAAGAAAAATCAACTTCAACTATGAATTTCTCCAACTAGGGATATGTTCATGAAAAATAAAAAAAAATATATTTTGTATAGCTTAGAGTCTAGAATCCAAAAATAAATAAACATTATTGTAAGCAAGTTTTTATAATCAAACATGAGGCTGATTAGAAATTTTAAAAAATAAAAATAAAAATAAAATATATATAAATATTTGAAAAAGATATTGTGCATTAGAGGAGAGAATCCTCTTCAAAAAGGTTTTTTTTTTTAAACAATAAAAAAAATAGAGAAAATTTGACGTCTCATGAAAACTATGGCATTCTAGTGAAGTTTGACTTTAAAATGTTATTACAAAAAAAAATCATAAAATCATAAAAAAATTCATGCACTAGATATTAATGTTAGTTATTTAGGAGAAAAAAATAAAGGAAAAAATTATTTGCTCTATTTTTTTGTGACATCCTATTGAACTCACTTTTTTCTAAATTTTTTAGCAATTCAAAATTTTCTCTTAAATTTACAAAAAAATACATGAAACCAATTTTAAAAAATCATAAAAATTACAAACATAAACTTCATCAAGAGTTCTACATTTGATTAGATTATATCATTTTGAAATTCAAAACATAAAGACCACTTTTATATAATCAAAGTTGAAAATTTATATTTGTGTTGATCATTTCCTTTATAAAAATGTAACATAGATTTGTACTTTTATCTAGAAAGAGAAGAAGATCATTCAGTGATAGGGAAGCAGTGGAAAATAGGTTTTTCGTACACAATCTTTACATGCATGTGTCAAAAAAAATTCTAGTGGCATGCATGCCTTAATATCTTTGTAAATACCTACAATATAGCATGTCAATCATTTCTATAAAATAAAATGAAAATAAATCTAATTAACACATGTTGTCAGTTAATCTAACAATTTTTAAGAAAAAATGTTCCACAGAAGATGCTCTCACACTAATAAGCTTATTGACTATTTAGTGCATATATATACATATACATATGTATGTATGTGTGTGTATGTAGGTATATACATACACATATATGTATATAGAAATGTATATGTAGGCTATTTATATATACATATACATGCATATATATGTATATAATATATGTATGTATTGTTAATGTTTATATACATCTATACATATGTGCATCATATATATGTATGTATGTATGTATATATGTATAAAGGAGGGGATTCACTATCCTCAAGATGATGGGGTCCTAAGGAGAAAATAGCCCTCAATTACCACAAAAGACATTGCTTTGGTGACAAGATAAATAATAAAAAATATCAAAAATCACTTAATTACAAGGGTAAATGACATGATTAATTTTTCTAACTAGTATACAAAAATAGAAAGTACAAAAACCAAGGATTGCACTTTTAAGAAGATTTGCTTTTGGCCATGGATGTTAGTGTGTCACGTAGATGTCTCTGATGAAACAAACAATAAGGGTCCAAATTCCAAAATACCCAGTTTGCTAAATTTATACATCTACACACAAACAAAACATAAAAATGTTGGGGGTTATTTAGGGTATGCCTCAGTCAAAGCCCCATTTCAGTGTTTCCACCTCCACAAATAGCCAGATAGGATTGAGATAGACAAAATGCATAAAGCAAAGACATGATAGAAACAAACCCCACAAAGGAGAATCCCTATCATGAATGCAAATAAATAAAGACGAGATTACATAAACAAGACCGTATGAAATAGAATGAAAAGAGAGTGTGACCAACAACTTGTCACTCATCTCTTGGATTGATAGATATGATACACTTATGAGCAAGAGGAGTCTTGAATCTTGGTTGAGAGAGAATTTCAATAGAGCTTTGCCATGAGAGTAAGAGTGCAAGAGAGAGCCTTCATTTCTTAGAGTCCTCCTTTTCAAATGAGAGTGAAAATGTAGTTTTGTTTTAAGTTGTATGGGTGGGAGGAGCCATTAGACACACATCTTTGCTGAGATATGACACATGCCATGGGAAAAGAACACAAAATATTCACATTTGAATCTCGGAATGTTTAGGGATGCTAACATTTCGTAGAGACATCTACACATCGCACTAGTGTCTGACCAAAACTTCACGAGAATCAGACACTCAGTCTACTAGTGCTTCATTGTTGTCACCTATGAAGCCAAAATCGTGAAATTTTAACTTATAGGTTTTTACCATAAATAAGGTGGACTTAAATGTGTAGGTGTGAAATTACCACAAGGTGCAATTTTACAACACTACAATATCTATATATGTATGTGTGTAGATATATACATGTAAATTTACACATATACTTGTGTATTGTTAGTGTAAATAAAGTCTTTACATATCTAGTTAGTATTTCAATCTTTCTAAGATTGACCCATTCACACTTGTTAAGTCTCCACTCAAGAATTTTTACTTTTTTGTCTCACTTCATGTGGTTGAGACATGTATCTTCATAATTTGAGACACCTAGTACATGCATAGTTATCACTTGCTCACACACTTGTTAAGTGAGCTCACATGTGTTGTACCTTTGGAGGGATAGTCACTCATTCATTCCTACCTTCTTACCTTCTCATCCTTGCCTATATATGCAAGTTTGTTTATTTTATTTACATACTAATAGACATACTATTGTGCTCATATCTTTGTGGAAGGTTATCAATTCAAACTTTGAAATTTTTGGCTAATCCCAACGTGATATTAGAGCCATGAGAACACATTTCCTCTTGCATCAAGGTGACTCTCTCACATATCCATATCATTGGAACATTATGGAGCCAATCAAACATCGCCATTGTGTTTGGAAGGCTTGAAAAATGAAAAACTACCCTTTATTTAGCCAAGTTTGATAATTTTTATTTTTTGCGATTTTGACTAGATCATCTCTACATAGAAAATTTTATTCATTGCAAGATTTGAAAAATTATTCAAAACACCTATTTAGGCATGTTTGCAAAGTTGAAGGTTTTCGTGACAACAATTGTTAAAAGGTTTATTTATTTGTGGGTATTAACAGATCTGATCTTTTTTGTTGAGGGGATACAAGTGTAGAAGTTCACCATTCCATCTAGTCTTTCTTGATTTGTCTTACATTTCACACTATTGAGATCAACATTGACTATTTTTTTGAGCATTATTTAACCTTTGTTAGACATTATTTAGCGACCTTTGTACCACACCTACAATTTAGGTTTCTTCTCTATTGGATGATGCACAAGAATTAAATATTTACCAAGCAAAAGTCTTTATCAAGGAGTCAATCATGGTGGTTTTCTACCTCCATCACAGGCTCCAGATCATCTCTATGCCCTTTCCTCAGCATATTCGAATCTTGGCATTGCACTTTTCCAACCAAGAGACCATCAATGAGATTGCTCATGTGACCTCCTCATCAACACATGACCCACAACTTAGTGACCCAATTCTATGTGCCTCAAACAATGTTCTTAGCAACATATTACCTGTTCTTCCAACCACTCACATGGCCTTCCTAACTACCTCTCATCAATATTTTTTCATTTGCACAATGAAGAGGTAAATTTGATGGCATGTAACTATTGAGGAACCAATCAAAACACCCCCTCCAATGGCCTACAATCTTTCCATATGAATTTTTCCCTATGACCTCACAAAGGTTTATATTTGTAGTGACAAGCATGATTGTGTCATGAGTTTCTCCAAAAGTGCCACCATTGGTAGCAACTTTGTCCATCATACACCTATAATAGCATTTTCAAAAAACTCCAAAGGATTTAGTCTCTCCTCCATTTGCACATCGACCAAGTCAACACCCTTAACTCAAACTTACCTCCCTTGTGGTGGCCTCCAAGCATCACATCAATAGTTTACATAATTAATGGTTTCACATTGACATTTTATGTCACTGTGAGAGTTATATTTGTTAATTATATATGATGTTTAATATTGGGGGTTAACTATTGTAACCATATCATTATATGTTATTATCTAATGTAACCATTAAAATTTATTGCAACCATTACCTTTTTTTTGGCTAACCTCTAAGGGTACAGTCCCATGGAGGGGGGCTTCCTTAAAAAATTCAGCATATGCTGCTAAGTTTTTTTAGGAATATTTTAAAGTTGGTCCCATGGATTTAATTTTATAATTTTGCTTAGAATTTTAAGCTCCAAAATTTAAGAAATGAACTGTAGTGCTTTTATAAAAAATAAATGAAAATTCTCTCATTTTTATTTTCTAATAAAAATTTAAAATTTTAGATGAGAGACACATGGCATAAAAAACTCCTAAGCTATAGGGGCAATTCTAGCCCCACCTCAATTTCACCAACTGAAAGATTCATTTCTAAAAGGTAGGGGCTCCTATTTTTCTGGAAAAGATTCTAATTAATCCTATAGCACAATTTATTTTTCCCATGGGACCTCCTCCTCCATGAAAATAGAAGCCCAAGCCCCCCCATGGGACCATACAGTAATAATTTGTGCTAACTACTAGCAGTTTATATTATCAATTATTTTGACCACCAGATGACCATTAAATGCTTGTATAGAAGGGACTATTTCTTATCACCATAACTTACAAATGAGAGGGTTATTTTTTCAAGTGTAAATACTCGATAGGAAGATGATTTTATCATCTACACTTCTACATCAAGATGTTTTGAAAATCATATTGTTTTAACTATTTTTTTACCTTTTGAAAGTCAACTTTGTAAGCGAATTTCAATTGGGCATAACTTTCACCTAGATTATTAGATTTTTTTTATAAAAAAAGATTCCTATTAGAATTTCACAATAAATTCAATTTTGCATGTAAATTTAAGATTTGGATTGCCATTTTAATTTTTTTTTGTAAAATCTCTGAGCTATAAATGGAATATTGTGGTATCTAATCTTCACAAACTTGTAAAATTTTCTTGCATATATTTTTGGGGGTTATTAAATATGTAATAATCACATCAAGGGGGTTGTCTTGTGTTTCTTTTTACAAAATGGACCTAATCCTAACTCCATTTCACTTCTATGAATGGAATAAATCAATGGAGATAAAGTTCAAGAAACTAGGATTACATCAAATCACTATAGGTTTAGAACCTGAACCTACATGAGTAGTTGAAAATGGCATAATTGTTTAATGATGAAACCTATGATATTTTATGTATGCCCATTTCTCCCAACCTTATCTTCTATGTTGAATCTACCACAACACCTAATGATGTATGAAAAAATTAGAAAATTTATTTGGAAAACAAGATGTAATGAGGGGACATCAGTTGGAGAATTAACTAATAAATCTTAATCTATGAGAATTTAACACAATTCAGGAGTTCTTCATTAAATTGAATTCGCTAAGGTTACAACTCAAGCAATGTGGAATAGAAAAACAAGACGAACAATCTGTCTTAAGAGTCTTATCAAAGTTAGGTGCTCAATATTCAGTGTGTTTTTACTTTTTCATGCAATAAAGAATATTTTTGGTGCATGTTATACTATACCTTCTCTATTATTTTTTGTTTTTTATCTCACAAAGAAGCCAGATAAACTCATTCAAATAGGCAACTTGAAGCCTTCAAATCCATAAGCTCTTGTTGCAGCCAAACAAAAGGCTCTAAAATCTAGAGGAAAGACACAAACTAAGGATCAAGCTAAGGGACCCAAATTAGAGAAACCATCTTATTCATCTCCCCCATCAAAAGGGAAATATTCAAAGGAGAATCCCAAATGTACTTATTATAAGAAACAAGGGAATGAAGAACACCAATATTACAAAAAATAAATTGATGAATTAAGGAATCTTCTTCAAAAAAATCAAATTCAGTTGCCTACATCTAGTATGGGTGGTTCTCCCTCTTCTCCATCAACATCATCCACAAATTTAGACAAAGTTAAGAATAAGGGTATGCCACTCTTTAATTTTGTAAACAACACATCACATAAGTGACTTCTTGATTGTGGGGTATACCACATGGTTGCATCCATGGAAATATTTTCCATATTTGAGCCTTGTTCATTCCCACCAATATTAATGGAAAATAACACCTATATCTTAGCTCTTGGAAAATGATATATTGAGATTAGTGAAGCAACATTCAATGGTGTACTTTATGTACCTTTCTTATCCTCTAATCCCCTTCTCATTTATTAGATTACATATAGTCGCACAAGGAAAACAATTGAGTTCACACCATATTATGTGATTATCAAATATTTGTAGAGTAGAGATATCATTGATATAGGACATATTGATCATGATTCCAGATTATACTCCTTTTCTTCCTTTGTTTTTTCTAACTTTGGTGATGGTTTGAGTATAGATGGTATTGATACCTTCAACACATATAAGGAGATATAGTTTGGTTTTTTGAACCTTGAATTTTTATCCCCCTAATCGATTCCTTCATCTTACACTAATATCACATATCCTTCACTTCTTGTTTCTTCAATATTGAGTATTTCTACATAATTGGTTTCTCATGATTCAGGACAGTAGGATATTCATATTCATGTTTCCACTATAATTGATTGCGATGATTAATTATAAGGAATATCACACTTCTTTAGTAAATCCCATTTTACAGAGTTGGTAGGCACTTTTGATGACAACCATTCAATGCTATTATAAACACATCTAAATCTTTGGTTTTTGTTTTGCATCAACCTTCACATGGAGCATTTGAGAAAATTTAAGAGATACCATCATTGTATTCAAGGATATTGTGCATCATTTAGATACTTATACATTGGAAGGTTTCATGCACCTGTATACATTTCACCTTCTTTCATGAGGAAGAAATGTTTTTTGACATTCAAGGATCACATTTTGCATTCTTCTTTGAACATCACTAAGCATTGTATGATCTATCATCTTATGGGACCCTCCATAGTCTCTATTTTTCTCTCTTATGGGGGGAGAATTTCTTGTACTTATGTGATAAAAGGAGTCCTTGGGGGTCATTATGAGTCCTATCTTCTTCACTTGTAAATTTCATTGCATTAGCATCTTTTGGAGAGGGATTTTTATTTCCCACCAGGATTTTCTCCTTTTATTTGCTTTATGATAAATTTTTACATGATTACCTAACATGGCCTAATATATGGGACTCATCATCTTGCATACATTACTTCGTAAATTGCGCTTAAGGGGGTATTAGTGTAAATAGGGTTATTTCACATCTTGTTAATACTCCACTCTTTCTATGATTAACCCATTCACACTTGTTAAGTCTCCACTTAGGGAATTTTATGTTTTTGTCTCACTTCATGTGGTTGAAACCTTTTTTCTCATCATTTGAGACACCCAGTACATGCATACTTTCCACTTTCTCATACACAAGTGAGCTCACAAGTGTTGCACCTTTAGAGGGGTAGTTAGTTTTTTAGTGGTACCTTCCTACCTCTTCATACTTTCCTATATATGCAAGGTTGATCATTATATTTATATACTCTTTATATATTGATAGACATACTATTGTGCTCATATTTTGTCCACTTTTGGAAACTTATCAATTCAAACTTTCAAAACTAGCTAATCCCAACATATATGCATGTATGTATCTACATATGGCCTCTCCAAGAGAGATTGAAATTAAATTTCAATGGGGAATAAAGAGGAAACATCAAGGTCTCAAGTGCAAGATGCATCATTAGGAATGAGGTGGGAATCCTGATTTGGGCTTTATCTAAGAATCTCAAACATGGAATAACTAATGAAGTTGAATTATAAGTACTTTATGAGGGAATAATATTAAGTGAATAGAAGGATGTCAAGGTGATGTGCATCAAGGGTGACTCGATGATATGTATTAATATTGTTAAGAAGAGAAATACTTTGAATTGGAAGTTACAAAAATTGGTGGATATGATTTGTCCTTTCTTAGAAAAATTGTAAGAGCATACCCTAACACACATTTTTAGAGAATTGAACAAAGCACAATTTTTTTTGGAAAATCAAGGTGTTGATTAGATCAATGTGCTCAAAGTATCAATGATATCATTGAGTGGATGGGTCTCAAAAAAATCTTGGAGGTAGATAAACATCTCTTTTTAGAATAGGATGTTCTCATATCAGTTGTAGAGATCCTTGCCAATGAGATCAGATGTTATGTCTCCTACCTTATTTTTTCTTGGGTTGTATTTTAGAAATGTCATCTCAATATTTATACAAGCAATGTTTAGTTTTGCACATAAAATTCCATAGCAAATATATTTTTAGTGTCAATAAAAATTTATTCTTGAAGAATCGACAACTCAAATATAAATATTGTTCAATGTTGAGGATGCAAGGGTGGTGAATGTTGTACAATAAATTATTGGTTTACACATGTTCATAAGTGAACACCTCCATGATAGTCAAATATATCAAGAATTATTGAAAAATGTGGTATTGATATTGGGGAAGAAACAATAGGGAAATATTTTGATCAATGCTTTCATAAAAATAAATTGAGAGAGTAGGATTTTAGTGAAATATCTGAATTTTACAAGGGCTTGATGAAGGATCATTGACAATAATTTTAAACAAAAAATCTACCAAATCAAACTAGGTTGACATAGAATCCATGAATTTATTCAAAGTCAAACTCAACTGAAATAGCATGGAGATTTTTAACTTTTACATTCGCCATCACCCAAAAATTCTCTCCTCCCAATAGGTGGAATGGGACTTTGAGGTGTCTATGGGTCTTAATTTCCTAATGCATCTTAGGATGTTAGATAATCATGATGTAAGATGTATGATATATCCTAGAAAAAAATTATTTTGGTTTTAATATATTTGGGACCTACCCCATTGACAACACTTACCTATCAAATATATGTGTGTGTATGCATATGTATGCATGTATGTATATATAGATATATGTAGATATATGCATATATGTATATATACATGCACATGCACATACACATGCACACACACACATATGTGTGTGCATGTGTATATGCACATATATACACAAATGCACATGCACATGCACATGAACATGCACATGCACATGCACATGAACATGCACATGCACACACATACACACACATATGTATATGTACAAATGATATTTTGAATTATTAATAAATTAAAAATATTTTCATAAGAAATTATAATATAGTTTTCAAAAGTAAAATGAGACTATTATTGAACTAGAATTATAGTTTTTATTGGCTATTATGTGTTCTAGATGATTGTGTAAGGTTATTTCCTTGGAAAGTGTGGTCCCTACTAGACTTATCTTCATCTCCTAGCCTCCTTCATTTTCCTTATATGTCTTTGTCTATTGTGTAGTGCAAATTTTGACATATTTTATTTGAAGCTACTATTTAGAGTTATGGGTGATGAATCTAGTTCAAGGAATTTGATGGCCTCCAATGCACATGTTCCTCGCTTAGATTCTAAACCCATTATTGAGGTCCCAATAAATCTTATTAGCTATTATTTTGATACCCTAATTAGATAGTTCATTGGAATATTTCCAAGCCCTAATACCCTAAAAATATGGATTGCATCTATATGGGGTTTAATGATTTCTTCTTGTGAACTATTTATTTGTGGTCAGGGATATTTCACTATCATTTCTTAATATTAGGAGGAAATATATGTTATTTTCTAAGGAGGTCCCTAGTTCATGGGATCCACTTCAATTTTGGTTTTCTTAATTCAATATGTGGGTAGATGTTTCAAATGAAGTTCAAGTCTAGGTAGGGTCCCACTGTATTTATGGAATAAATCCTACTTAGAGCTTATTGAGAATACATTTAGGAAATTATGGACTAGGATCCTCCTAAATATTCCAATGTTTATTTTGCTCATAAATGTGTCAAATTTAACCTAAAAAAGGACCTACCTGAATCTATTGGATTCATAATTAGGTCTTAAACTATGAGTGTATTCCCTCTAAATCTCTTTCTTTCCATGAATACAATTTTTTTAATGGATTTCTCTCTATAAAAGGAAACTCTCTAAGGTGAATGGATTTTAAAATTTCCAATGTAGGAGCTAGAGTAGGTGATCTAGAGTATTAATAACAAAATACTCTTCCCCCATAGCATGACCCTTTTGCAATCTTGACCATGCTCAACCTTACACTGAGAGTCCAAGCTAATGCATAAGGAGAACTTGTGTGCTTCATGAATACTCTCTCTCCAAAGAACTATTCATCATAATTATATTAACCCATATGTACATCATAAGTACAATAGTGACTATATCCTACATGACACCTATACTTTAGTGATTGGAAAATAAAGTTCTCGTAGGCTAATACAATTATCCTTAGTGTAATCCAAATAGAAAAGGAATTTCGATGTATTGCACACTACACCATGGGTCCCATCCTTCGCTTTGGTTTTTACACCTTCGAACAACTCAGAAGTCGAGACCATCCATCACTAACTCAACCATTGACCTTAAGCATAATAATACTGCTTCTTAATTTAAGCTTTGTATCAACAAAGTTTCCTTTATCCTTTTTGATCTATTTATTCCATTTTGACAACCTTTCTAATCTAAGGATAATCCTAAAATCAAAATTTCCAATCTGAATTGGTTACCTTGGTGAGCCTTTTCACCATCACATTATGCTAGTTCCATAGAAAGATCAAAACTATTCCATTGATCCACAACCTCCTCTTTGGAATCTCATGAGAGTATACACATCTTAGCAATGATGACATCCTGGCTTCATCCTCTGGAATTCTAGACAATAACATGCTACATACCTTGTAGCATTCTACTCTATTCTCTTCCAAATTATAGTGGTTTCCCATTAGTCAAATAATTTTGTCATTCAAGTGTTCTGTATATGACATCAATTTACCCCCTTTCATTCCTTAATCTTCCAAAAAGTTGGTACTTAGGTTCTTCCTCTGATTCATTATAGTCCATCCTGATTAAGTGAAACCTCTTCCATGGACTTATACATCATTTGATCTTCAAGTATAATGATTAGATATTTTGTGGAGATATCACTCCTTCATCTTAGGACATCCATATCTTGGATTTATTTTGTCCTTTGATCATTTCGAAAGTTGTAATCCAATTTCTAGCTTAGTTTATTTCTTTCGATGAGCATTTATACTAGTTTGAGTAATATTTCTAGTTTAATCATGTTGGCTTGATATTATCTTCCAAAATATGTCAGCAATTTTTACATACCTAGTTACCAAGCATGCACGTTCCTTAAAAACTCAAGATCATGAGTATATAATTCTTACCTTTCTGATTCCATAGGTGATAATATTTTCTTACATGATTAAGCATGCTGCCTATCCTTTTCCAAAATATTATTAATAATAACTGTAGACACTAAAAATTGACCACTTTGATTTGGTCAATTTACGCCTAATTTGACCAATTTCATATCCTCTATATTAATTAAATAATTCCGTATTACTTAATTAATATTCATTATCCCTTATCCCTTCATCTTTATCTATTTATTCTATAATATTTAAATCCTAGCCTAAAGTAAATAATTACCTTTCATTATTTACTCCCATCACCTATCCCTTTCCTCTAAAAATTAAATAAATAATCTATTTATTTAATTCCCCTCATGTTCCATCCTCCATAATCTACACCTAATCCTAACCCACTTGCTAATCCCATCATTAAGGATGTGCACATTCCTAATCCATGATTAGGAGGTGTCACATCCTCCAGATTTTGCAAGTGGGCACCTAATCCCCATTAGCTACCTAACCTTCCTCTAATCCTTAATTAAGTAACCTAATCAACTCCTTGGTAAACTCTCCCCATCCCCCGAGGAAATTTTAATTCCTTTTTGTCTTCCCAAGGTCTTTTGGAGGAATTTTTAATTCCTCCCCAATCCCCATGAGGATTAAAAGGGAATTTTTAATTCCCTCTTGTCACATCCTTCCCAAGGGTACTTGCAAGTACCCTCCACCTCATCCTCTCCTCTCCCCATGTGATGACACTTGTCATCACCATGTGGGTTGAGATGTATCAAGGCATCTCAACTTCCATTCTTGACCCTCCATCCAAAATCCTCCAATCTATATATCCCAACACTTAGCCATTTTATGGCTCTCTCTCACCCATTTTTCACTAGAGCATTGTTATGCTGCTGAAATTTTGAGTGAGCACACAACTAATCAGACATCATGGGCACATCTACACAACAAGAGGCTTTATATGTTTGTTTGAGCTCCTTATCACACAATCTTGAGTGTTTTACTTGTTTTTAGTCTTTTGCTTGATTTTCTTGCATTTTAGTAGATTAAAAACACTACACACATTTTTGGAACACCCGATGGGACCCACGTCATAGGTCTTTAATATTTTTTATTGTTTGAATTTTGCAGGTTCAGATACTTTCTATGCACAAAGGCGAATCTGCTTGACAGGCGATTTCGCCAGTTACAGGGGCAAATATGCTCCCTAAAGGGGTGATTGCACACTCATCCCTACTTTGAATATGCAATTTCACACTTCACCAACCCACCCTGACTTGCAAAGGTGAACCTGCATCAAAACAAGTGAATCCACTCTCTCAAAGGGTGATTACATTCTCACCCCTCCTCTGAATAGGTGATTTCATGCTTCACTAACCCACCCCTAACTTGCAGAGGTGAACCCACTCATCCAATAGATGAATCCGATCTCGCCTCTTTCCAGATAGGCAGATTTTTAGATGGGCGAACCTACTTATTCGATAGGTGAATCTGCTCTCACCTCTTTCTAGATAGGTGAATTTGTGGAAAGGAAAACTTGCTTATCCAATGGGAGAATCTATTCTTGCCTCTTTCTAGATAGGCGAATTCATAGATGAGTGAACCTGAAAACCTAGATAGGCGATTTTGCTACCCACAGGGGAAAATTTGAATAGTCTATAGAGGCAAATCTACTCTATTCTTGGGTGATTCTGCTCTTTCCATCAACAAACACAAAAGGTATAAAAAACATCAATTTTTGATAATTTTTTTGTAGCACTTTATAATTTGCCTTTCTAAAAAAATTGGTCCTGGCCCCCCTTAAGTGGGGGATTGGACCATCCCCTTGCACCCCTCTTTTCATTGGGTTAGGTGTTTCACCCCTCGGGCTAACCATCATCCGATTTCATCATTTTATTTGCATCTAATCATCTTTTTGTGCAAATTTCTCTTGTTTGCCCAAGACTAGAGTATTAAATTACTAACTTATCTTCTACAGGATAATTGGTCAAAGAAAAGTGTGAGTATATTTTTCATACTAATCTAGGCACACAATTTTCTTAAAGGGTCAATTAACACTTGTTTTATGTGTTTGGAGTTCACTATTGACATATGTTCTGCCCTTGCATTATATGATGAGCCTGGGGATTAGAAATCATAACTAACTCAAGTCCAGTTGAGTCTACCTAGGAGGTGTTAGTTTTGTGCGTATGCTCTCCCCTTGCGCTAAATGCGAGCTTGGGGATTAGAAACACCTAACACTTCCTTCCCTTTAGGAGACCTACCTGAGATTTCATCACCTGAGGGATGATCTCAACCACACGAACCAATGGGGTATATAAAGGGGGAGAACTAAAGTTGTACCCCAATCCAATTGTGTTGTGTCTGGTGCAGAATTGATACTAGGGTGATTCATAGTTAGGTGTGAAGGGTTGGTTTGAGTTTCTAGTACCTTGTTGGGGCTCCCAATCCATGCTTGTGATGGGCTGGTGTTCATGGACATGCCTCATGCACCCTCCTAGTGTATCGAGGACTCCCTAGATTGCCTTGTTTAAACCTAGTTTAAGACTCGTGTCTAGCCATGGCTTGGTGTAGTGTAGGGATTATGAAAGACACCATGAATCTACTCACCATGTACTCCCTTAGGTTGAGATAGAAATCCTCATGGTGAACTATGATAGTTCTTGAGGAGAGAGAGAAGGTGAGCCCGTGGCATCCATTGATGACCCTGTGCCATTAGATCTCTACCTATCTACCTTCATGAGAAAGGGTGCTTCCACCTGATTATCAGGGAGTATTAACCCCTCAAGGTGGTGGGCCTACATCAAGTTTGTAAACCCTCTTGATTAATTCTAGGTTTGGCTGCCTGGTGTGTCTTCTTGTGCATACCAGTGGTTATCATTTTTCCATCCTAGTCTGTGTTTGATTGTTTGATTTCTTTTCTATTTGTCCCTTTCCATCGAGTCCCTCTATCCTATAGAGGTGTATCCACTCTCTACAGAGGTGAATCCACTCTCTACAAAGGTGAATTCTCTCTCTAAAGGGCGTTCACATTCCCTCGTCTATTTTAGTCATTTTGGTCAATCATCTCGGATAGGCGATATCTCTCCCTTTAGAGGTGAATCCGCCTTTCTCATCCATATTGTCATCCCAAAGATAGGTGATCCTACTCCCTTTAGGGGTGAATCCACCTTTCTCATCCATATAGTCTCCCCTAGATAGGCAAATAAGCTTTTGTCTTGGGCGATTCCGCTTTTGGTCCATACACCCGATCATCCCTCATAGGCATTTGCGCTTAGCTCATAGGCGTATATGCTATCCATTCGTATACCTCGGTCATCCTCTTAGCTGGATCTTCTTTGTTCTTGGGCAATTTCATTGTCCTTTTCTATACACTTGGTCTTCCTACATAGGTGAATCCACACCCTTCTTGGACGATCCCATTGTTCATGTCATTGCACTATTCAGGCCATTCCGTCATAGGCGAATCTGTTACTCTGATAGGCATTTCCGCTATCTACAAAGGTGATTGCACTCTATTCTTGGATGAACTCACTTCCCATCCAAAATATAGAGAGTCAATCCATCCTATCACGATTAGTCTATATCTTCCTTAGTCCAAAATCATAATCCAATCATTTTTTCCTCTTCATATCCATCTCCAAATGATCACTTTCTTCTTATCAATCACTATCAATATTGTCCACAACATCATCCCCTTTGATCAAAGAGTTAGCTAAACCTATCCTTCATCCATCCAACAATCATCTCATCATTTTAGTTGCATCCTTGAACTTAGAATTCTATCCCATCATATCTTCCAATCATCCTAATTCGAGCTTAAATCCGATCCTAATCTAAGCTTCAATCCAATCCTAATATGAGCTTAAATCAAATCCCAATTTGAGCTTAATTTACATCTTGATTTGAGATTTAGTCCATCTACATCCAAGATCTTCTAATATTGAAACAAATATTAAGACCCCTTCTTCCATGTTCTTCTAATCCATTCTATTTATATTTTCACCATCTCTCATTTTCTTCTAATCATCTATTCCCATATTTTTAATCCATATCCATCCAATCCAATATCATAAACCCCTATCCTCCTTCATCACAACCAAAAATATTAGTTAAAGGAGATCCCAATTAGATTGAAGATGAAATTGAAAGTCTTGTTGATCAAGATGAGTATGATATAGATATCCTTGATGCTATCGTTACTATCCATCTCTCCCCAAGCATCATCCAAAATCCAATCACTCATCCAAGCTATCCCATCATGCCTTCATTCACACCTACTAGAAATCCTTATTCTACCTTTGAAAAGGGATATCCATTATCTTCCTCATCCACATATCCATACTATCCTTCATCCACATCTCTGTCTTATCTATCCCCCACATATCCCTCTCATTCCATATCCATAGCCCCATCTTCTCCTCTATCCATATCTCAACCTCAATCTTCACACAATAACACTATCACCTCCATCCCTAGTCCAAAATCACCATCTCATTATCCTCTAAACCATATACCAATCCATAATCCTAATCCTCCTATCCATGATCCCAATTTTTTTGATCCACCATCCATGTCCTATCTCAATCCACCATCCACATCCTCCTAGCTTAATCCACCATCCACATTCTCCTATCCTAATCCACCATCCCAATCTTCCCACCTTAATCCACCATCACAATCTTCCTACCTTAATTCCCCATCCACTTTCTCCAACATCAATCCTCCATCCACATATTTTTATACTAATCCACCATCCATGTCCTATTGTCCTAATCTACCATCCATGTCCTCCTATCCTAATCCACCATCCATATCCTCCTATGTCACTCCATCATATCCTAATCCTCCCTCCAATCCATCATACCTTTGTCCTCCATCTAATCCCAAGCCACCATCTCATTTTTCTCCAAACCCTCTCCCAATCCATAATCCGAATCCTCCACTCCATGATCCTAATCTACCATCCATATCTTCCTATGACACTCCATCTTCCACTCCATCATATCCTAATCCTCCCTCCAATCCACCATATCTTTATCCTCCATCTAATCATAATCCACCAATCCATAATCCTAATCCTCTACCCATTCATAATCCTTCATCTATTCCCACAATCCCATATAAGCCTACACTATACAAGTATCTCATTCCATATGTCATCCAAGGACTCATGGCAAATAAGACATACCCAACTCCACATCTTAAAATTGTAGATCTATGCCATACCACTCTATCATGTACAATCATTAGTGATGAGGCCCTTCTCCATCCTATGCCTATCACCCCTATTACCACTCCTAACACCCTCCAAACTGTTGAAACTATCAAACCCATCAAATCCATTGAATTCCCATCTTCTACTCCTAGAACTGCTAAACCCATCAAAGACACCCAAATCCAATTCACTTATGTGGGAACGGAAAAAGTATCCCTTCTACTTTTCCTTGCTTGTTTGGGCCCTCCTTGTAGACTAGGCTTAATGGTGCCTTGATTTAGTGTTGTAATGTACTTGATACATTCACATTAGGTTTTAGGCCTCTGTGAACTAATGAAAAAGAATGGTAACTTGCTAAAGTGTTGTGAAGTGTTGTAACCCACTTTCACACTTTTCTAAGGTTTTATTAATTAACTACATCTAATAAATCTCTTTTTAACCTTAATCATGCCTTATTTAAAGTGTTGTAACACACTTTCACATTTTTCTAGGGTTGTCATTAATAATTAGACTTCTTTATGTTTTAATTGGCCTTATTTTGCATCCACAAGCCTCATTTAATTCATATTTTTGAGGATAATCCTGACACAAATCAACATCCAATCATAATTTAGGTGTTTTTAGGTTGAATGGCATAGATTTAGTGATCTAGGACTCATTCACCACCTTGAGCAAATGAGTCCCACCTAGGTTTTTGGGTCCTGAACCTGCTTTCACACCTTTCTAAGCATTTTAAAAATGGTCCCAAAAATTATGCCTAATGGGACTCATTCACCACCTTGGGTGAATGAGTCCCGTGTGGCCCAAAATCAAAATTAATTCAAATTTTTGGTGGGATTATATCCTCCTAGATCTGATGTTGGCTTGTTGTGTTATAATTTTGGGAATTCTTGCATAATTAAGTATAAATACAAGTTTCTTTCACTCATTTTCAACCTAACACCCCAACCATTCAAATATTCATGCATATAGAAAGTTTGAGTTTACAAGTGCATTCAAGTGTTTACAGTTAGAGTAAAGGTTTTAAATTAATTATATTAATTAAGTTACCTTTATTCCTCTCTTAAGATTTCACTTTAGTTTGCATATTGTGACATTTAATAATTATATTAATTATTAAATGTCTACCTATTAGGGTTGCACAATCTCCTTTTATAAGGATTGATCATTGTATTTTAAATTCTCTCTCTGATTAATATATTTTTTAGCTTTCAGAGCACCCTTGCTTTTTCGTCTCCATCTCTTCTTTCTATGACATGTTATTTGCATGCAGGTGATCTTCGGGGTCTGTGAAGTTGGATTTCTCAACTTCTACATGGTATTAGAGCTCCAGACCTGCTGCTTCCTGTTCGACTTCTGAAGGTTTTTGGAGCTTTGAGGGTTTGGGGTTTCTTTTTTGATCTAGGGCATACCTATTTGATCAGAGCATTTTGAGCCCAAACGAACCTTGCCATTGAGTCCGCAACGACCCAAAACCCCCAAAATGACTGTTCATTCATCCATTTTGGACAAAGTTGATCGGAGAGGCAATTTGTTTTTTGCTAGAGAGGCCATATGACATCCCTAGCACGCCTTCCGAGGCAAAAAAATTAAAAAAAAAAACAAATTTTAAAAAATCAAGTTTTTTTACAAAACTTGCGTTGCTAGTTTGCAAGCTGGGCGCTGCCCAACAACCACCTAGCAGCCACAGAGCAGCCACCCAGCAACCACCGTCGGCGGTGGCTTTAGCCAGCTACGGTCGAGCGGCCACCAAATCGTCGCTGCTCAGCTACCCGTGCACCGCTCACAGCCCGTGTGCCACCATCCCACTACCTGAGTCCCGCTCTGCCAACCCCTTGGTCATGCATACAACTAGGGGTTCTGAAGGGCATATTGGGCAATTTTGAGCTATTTTCACGGAATCAGGCATATTTTTTGCATACGATCTTCATTTTTTGGAAACGAGGTATCGTCAGAAAGCTGGTTTGATGCTCTATCCAGTGGTGCAGGTGTAGTTTTCTGATTTTTTTTGTTTTTAAGTCTTTTTTTCCAGTCAAAGTCAGAACTTGTGTTTTTCACTCCGAGAGGCATACCTTTTACGTCTGGACTCCGTTTTGTGCAAACGAATAGGCGTTGCAAAGGTGTTATAGTGTTATTTCCAGATCTACAGTCTATTTCATCAAAAAAATTACCAGGTATATTTTATTCAGCTTTGTGTGTTTTTACACTTTGCTAAATTACTTGGATAGTCTGGCACCTACATGGGATCTGTTTGTGTGAGATGGGTTATATTAATCTGATTTACCATTGTTGAGAGTTTTAGTATTTGATTTTTTTATTTTTTTGAGTAAATATCATGGGTTTTTCTACTCACCCTTTAGTTGTAATTCTGGAATGGGGTAATTATGAGTCATGGGCATAGGGCATACTTACACATTGTAGGTGGCTCAATATTTTGCCTTATTTATATGATCTCATACTTACACCAGACACATCAAAGGGTTTATCAACATGGGTTATTATTCGAGATCATATTGGAGGGGTTATTGGTTGTAGTGTTGATTTTGACACTCTGTGTGCTTTATCTAACATTCATTGTCCTCACACACTTTGCCAACATCTTTGGGAGATTTTTGGAGACCCTAATATCTCTCCATTCCTAGAGGATCCCGCTGTAGATTTCACACCCTATGATAACCGTACTCTAGAGGAGCTTGAGTATCTCACAGGTCTTGCATGTGCCAATGGTTCAGAGACTTGTATTCATGTTCCCACTCTTCATATTGAGACTTCATCAACATCACCTATTGTTACTGATTTAGTGCAGCAAGGCATCATTCATCTTCCAGACATAGCTACTTTGGACTCTTATGTTGCAGACATATCTTTCTTGTTTGTGGAGTCCTATATTGCAGATTTGGAGGATTATTTTGAGGACATTCATCTCCTCTAACTTGACAGTCAGGTATCACTATACACCCACCATTATCAGTGCATTCAGAGGCTGCATTTCAGGATTCTCCACATTAGTTTGGATTTGACATCATTTGTTTCAGTTCAGATAGATAGATTCTTCAACATCCTCTCATGGCACACATCTTGAGACAAATTGGTTCATCACTCTTCATAGGGTTTCTTCGACATCGTCCTTTGGATCCGTTTCTTCCCAAGGGGAGGAATATCATTTTCCACTTCAAGATCTCCTTTTGGATTCTACATCAGGCATCTACCATTGCGACATGAGTTTCTTCTTTGTGGGGGACCCTTCTTGTCTCTTTCTATCTCTCCTATGGAGACCATTATATATGTACTTATATGATAGAAGTTGTCTATGGGGGGTATCATGTAATCCACCTCCTATCCTTCTTTCATTAGTGTATTGCATTCCTTTCTTTGCATTCTATTTTTGGGGAGGAGTTTTGTTCCCATCAGGTTTTCTCCTTTACCCCGTTTCCTTTAGTTTGCATTACATTTGTAAATGGGTACCTGATCAGGCCTAGTTGTCGGGATCCATGTTTAATTTCATGCATTGTAGTTACCTTTGATTTCTTATACATGTTTGTAGCTGCACTCTTTCTCATCTTAAGGGGGGGTGTTAGAGTAAAGGTTTTAACTTAATTATGTTAATTAAGTTATCTTTATTCCTCTCTTAAGATTTCACTTTAGTTTGCATATTGTGACATTTAATAATTATATTAATTATTAAATTTCTACCTATTAGGGTTGCACAATCTCCTTTTATAAGGATTGATCATTGTATTTTAAATTCTCTCTTTGATTAATACATTTTTTAGCTTTCAGAGCACCCTTTCTTTTTTGTCTCCATCTCTTCTTTCTGTGACAGGTTATTTGCATGCAGGTGATCTTTGGGGTCTGTGAAGTTGGATTTCTCAACTTCTACATTTAAAAAATTATTCAGGAGAATTCAAGGGAAGATTATCAAGCATTTTATAGCATTATTCAGGCATCAAGCATCATGTCAAATATTTCATGCATCATGTTTGTTTTTGAGCTAACAATTGTGATGTAGGGTTTCATGATTCAAGCTAGGATTTCATTCAAGATCTATCACCTTCAAGCAAGAGTCAAGATATACATCCATCGGAGCCATCTCATACATGTTTACAACATTTGATTTCCAGGGTTTGGTGAGTTGCACCATCATATTTTTTTCATTCATCATTCTCCATTCCTATTTTATTCTATTTCAAGGTTTGATTACCAAAGCAGGGTTTGACCAAGGCAAACCCTATCCACTAAAAAAACAAAATTTTCCCCTCTCTTTAGTGTGTGATTTGTAGGTTTATATTGAAGACACATTGAGAAGAAAGCTTGGAGAAAGTTATCAAAGTGCCTAAAAGTTGTCAAAGTTGTCACTAGGCATTGGGGAACATTAGAGAGCACCTACAGGTTGATTTTCAGAGATTTAGATCCAGAAACCTAAAGAAGAATATTGAGCAGACTAAGAAGAGCAGATTCAGATCTTGAAGTTTTAGAAAACCCTAACTGGACTGATTCACCACTTTTGGCGAATGAGTTTGGTCAAAATTTAGATTTTTGTAGATTCAAATACCGATTTGCTAGATTCTTATTCCTACATAGAAACCTAGATTTTGGACTGATTCACCCAACTTGGTGAATGAGTCCTAGTCAAGATTAAAGTAAAAATTTCTAGCATTTTAGAGCTCCTTCTAGTCGTCTCCAGATTTCCAAGTGCACACATTTCATCTTACAATTTTTTGGTTTGTTTTATTTACATTTCTAAGTCATTTTGTAAGTCATTTCATCATATTAGGGTTTAGCATTACATCTTACATTTCATTTGTCTTTCCAAGTTTTTACTTGGTGGTGAACCCCTCATTAGCTTATAACCAACCCCTAGGAAAACCCTATTGCAAGATCTCTTTATCCTTTGTATTGAGATCTCTAGGGTTATCCTTGAGTGGAATAGTTGAAAGTGGGTGTGCTCTATGTCCTAAGCCATATGATAACACTCTCATTACCCATTTTCATTGGTTTCAACTTCTCCTACTCCTAGTATCACCAAAATCCACTCCCATGAACTTCATGAATCCTCCATCCTTCCATGTGTTGGTGTGGATCCTGATTAGTCTCCAAGTGGGAGATTATTGGTATGTGGTGATTGATCATGCTATACTATACACGCTTCATGTATCCTCACTGGGGTTTGGGGGTGGCAGCCCCCAAGAAAATATTTTTTCCACTTTTTTTAACTTCGTCATTGAAAAAGGAAAAATAAACTTTGTAGAACCCTAATTTTTGGAAGCTTCTAAAAAGCTTGTTATAAGCAGTTGGGATGTGGAGTTGTAGTATGAATTATTCATGAGTTTGTAATATGTTTTGCACTGGATAATAAAATCATTGGATGGCTATGATTTTGTTGATGTAGCTCAGATTGGGTGAACCACATTAAATTATTTGTGTTGTCTTGTTTATGCTATAATTTTGTGTGTGTTTTATTTCTCAATTTTATTGATCAAATCTGCATTTAACTTGTTAGATATTTTCCTTCTAACCCTAACATTCCATTCACCCCATCCAAGGAGTCCATCCAACATTCCTCTTTCACCACACCATCTACACCCATTGAAACTTTCCAAGAGCTTGTTCCAAAGCATACTAATGCATACCCTTATCCAAATGAAGATCTTACCATCCCATCTAGTCCACCTCAAGATTATAGTCCCTCATCCACTCCATCCCATGATCCCCTTGTCACTCAAGATCCATTACTCCATCTCATGATCCCTTATCAACCGCTACCCCAAATCAAGATCCTACCATTACATCTAATCCCCCTCATGATTCCTTATCACCTCCTCTTCCAAATCAAGATCCTACCATCCCATCATCTCCATTTCATGATCCTTTATCACCACCTCCATATCTCATTGATCCTCTTATATTCATCCATGGTGGTTTTCTTGTAGAAGAAGAACAAAGCATATACACCACCCATCTTCCTCCACCTAATAATGTACCACATCATGTTTCTAGGATAATAAGCATCCAACCATAAATAAAATGCTCAAGATAATGAACTATAAAGGAAAAGGTTTAGGCCTTCATGAGAAAGGTATTTTAGAACCCATCCATGTCAAAGAAAATCCACGTGCAAAAGGTCTTGGATATATATCTCAAGACTCACAACCCAAAAATGATGGTACAACCTTTGCACATCCTAAGCGAGCCTCTTCCAAAAGAATAATATAGGCTCTTCCCATCACTCCACCACACCATTTTCCACTATCCCCCCTCCATTATATCACCTCAAAACAACCATTCATATTCCTCCTTCATCCTCCAAATCCATTTTGGGTCCTTATGTCCCTCCATCCACCATCACACATCCTCCATGTGCTAAGTCGGTTTTAGGGCCTTATACCCCCAAATAAACTCCTCCATTCCATCCTACTCATCCCCTCATCCATCAATCACCTATCCCTATCACCCATCATACAAACCCAACTCTCATAATCCCTAATCAAGATAAAAAAAAGGCACATAACTATACCTCCTTCATCCACACACCATCTCGAAAATCCTACCTCCATCACTCCATTCATATTCTCTCCACATCATCCATCTCCTCACACCTATCCCATTGCTATTACAAGCACTTTGGATGCCAAACTACAAATGCATAACCCAAACATCCACATGAATCTAAAACCCCCCATGTCCTCTTAAAAGTACATGTTAAAGAAAAGAAAAACCCAATCCAAAATATCAATCAATCCCAAGGGCTACACAAGCCCATTCAAGAAAAAATCAAAACCATGTGGATCCCAAAGAAAAAAGATGCAGCAAATTCAACTCAAAATTCCATAACAACATGCAAAGTTTCTAATCCAATAGCTAATAATCTGCATCCTTCATCTCCTAAATCTATTATTGGTCATATGTCCCAAAATTTACTATCCTGAATCCTCCATCATCCCCACATTCCCCCTCCAATAACCCTCCTATCATTTCACATCCACCACCATATGCACCAATGTTGGTCCTAAAAACATTCCCCCATCACACATCCACTCCATTATTCCATTCATATATTTTCCAACATCCCATATATTATCCAACTTATCCCCCATCAAACCCCTTTAATCCATTCCATTGCATAATCCACTTGTCCTAATAAGGTTGTACCAACATCCAATAGTCACTTCACACATGGGCTCTTATTACCTCATATGGAATTTGATGCTTGAGTCCTTCAGCTATCCCCTTATCACCTATCCTCCAAAATCATTTATCCACATCCCTATTATCATCTATCATCATCCACACACTTTCCAAAAAATACCAAAAAAGTCCAAAAAAATAGTAAAGAGAATTTTTTTTTACCCAATGGGGAAAACTTGGCAAACAAGCGCCTTGGATAAGAACCATGATGAAACCATAGAAAACATGCATCATGTTAAATCCCCCATCCAATTTACTTCCACACTCTGGGGAAACTTCATCCCCTTTCTCCATCTCCTACATCCAACCTATGCACCTATCCTACTTATCATATCCCTTTCATCCCAATCCCTCCATCCTCCTTGTGACCTTGATAAAGACAAGGGCATCTATCTATACATGCTTTGAACACCGCTTGGCATACATTCCACTCATCCATACAATAATATTACTTATCCTCCCCATCTACCTTTCTTATCCATGAATCTTATCCACATCCATCTACCTTCCTTGTCCATCCATCATGCTACAATCCATCTCCATTCCTTATTTACCCATCCTTCTATCTTCCATCCCTCCTGCCTCATCATAAATGACTATCTATAGTGGGGCATGTTCTTATTACTTTTTGAAATAGTCCTTGGAGACATCATTCATCCACCCTATCCTCCCTTTCATCTCCCTATCATTATCTCCACATCCTCCTTCCATTAATACTTCCAAAGACTTCACCCCCTCATCCAATGATCCTTTCTATCTTCCACAACCTTATCTTCCCATCCATCAATCCAAAGCAAAATCCAAAAAAAGAAAAAGAAAAAAATCCCTTCTATCTTCCAAATCCTTATCTTCCCATCCATCCATCCCCTAATCCCTTCCATCTCCCTATCCATCCATCTAAAAATCCTTTTCATCCCCCCATCCTTATCTTCCTATCCATTCATCCTATCATTCTCCCCCTCCATCCATCCTAGCCTTTTTCCATCTTTCCATGTTTATCGATCCATCCATTTATCTCTATTTTCTATCTCATAATCCCTTGTCATTATTATCTAGCTATAGGCTACCCCTCATTCAATCCAATTCTATCCATCCCACTATCATCATTTCTACCTCTATCCCATATTTGGCTAACATCTTATCACATTTTATCACTCATCTATCCATCGTATCATCCTCCCAATTTATACCTGGAGGTACCCTGAATGTGATGGAGCAGTCAGAATTCCAAAATCCTGATAAAAAGGCCTCCAAATTGAGTACTTACTAAAAATAGTAAGTTGTCAGAATTCAGTGAAAATTCAGTGGGGCCCTGCTGGAAGCCTTTTGACAACAATGTCAATTAGCCAACTCAATTTAACTTCAAACTGGCCTGAAGAATGGAAAACCCTAATTTCACAAACTTAGCCAAAATTTCAACCAGGTCAAATCTGATGATTTGGATAACTATCCCATCCATGAGCTTCACCTACTCCATATCTTATATATACAATCATCCTATACATACAATTAGTCTTGTGTCATCATATCAGCTCCATCATTGTATCTGCTTATCATGGTTATCTCATCATCCCTTATCCATCATCTATCATTGGTATTTTTTTTGAACTACATTTCCCTTGTGCTTTCACGTAGGCAAGGCCATCTTTGATGAGCCCTCAAGGCTTTTGTACGTGTATTTGAGTCTTCATCATTCTCTTTTTGCTTTTATCCATTGTCGGTCGTCAGTATTTTTATTAAAATATGAGGTCTCTACACTTTCACATAGGCAAGGCTAATCTTCGATCATCCTTTGACACCCTAGGTTTGTCCTTAGGGTGTGTCTTGGTTTTGTGTCGTGTCTTCAAGAGTGTCCCTATTCAACTAGTTCCTAATAAAAAATCCACTAGTCCCATGAGGTTCAATCTATTTCTGGTATCCTGAGTCATGTCGATCAAACAATCTACCCCCATCTATCCTTGGTCTTAGCAGGATGTATCCTTCCTCACATCAAACCACATCAATTCCATCCACCTATTGGTCCTATGGAAAAGGATATTTGAAATTTATTGTGATTTCTTAGTGCTTTTGCATTTTGTTTATCATTTGAGCTTCCTACTATATCTACTCAAGGTCGCCACAATCCATCATAGCATGGTATGATTTGAATAGTAGAAATAGGGACGTATCTTGGTTTTCTATGTGGTCATGTTTTCATGGTTGTCCCACATAGTACCTACCATGATCCTTAGTGGTCTTGTGTTACGCTAGGGCAACCTCTTGTGTTTGTGGTTTTCTAACCTCGACCCCACCAAAGTCCTTTGTGACTTTGTGAGATGTTGGCTAAACCTTTTTATTTTTTGTGTCAATCCCATGCATGTGATACAGGGTCACCTTGGTTCCTCATACCTTGGTGCATAGTATCACATTCTATATCAAATTAAGTGCTCACCACATGGTAGTTTTTATATGACGCTCCTAATCCATCTTCCCGTCCACTCACCCTACATCTTTCTCATCTATTCATCCTCTATCACTCCTCCTCATCTATCTATCCTATATGTTTTCATCCCTCCACTTCCTCCACTTCCTCCATCCTCATCATATCTTCAATCTTGTTAGGATAATATAGATTTGTTATTCTAAGCATATTTTTACCATCCTCATCATTTTATCATCTCTTCGATCTTCTTAGGATAATATAGATTTGTTATTCTAAGAATATTTTCACCGTCCTCATCATTTTATCACCTCTTCAATATTCTTAGGATATTATATAGATTAGTTATTCTAAGCATTCTTCCTCCATAATCTTCATTCATTTTAAAAATCTCACATCTCAATCCAATCCTAATCTATTCAATCTAGCACAAATCATCCAATCACATCTTTGGTCTTGTTTCTAGTCTTGCTACAAGCCTTGATCCAATCATCATCATCATTGGGATGTATCCTTCCCTATCCATGTGTTGTTTCAGGATATATCATTCCCTCATCAACAACACTCTCATCCTCATCATTGGGATGCATCTTTCCCTATCCTTTTGTGTTGTTTCGAGATATATCATTCCATCATCAACAAAACTCTTATCATCATCATTGGGATGTATCCTTCCTAATCCTTGCATTGTTTCGGGATATATTTTGTTCCCTTGTCAACAACACTCCATCCATCATAAATCAATCTTGGCTTGTAGCTTTACTGGGGCAACATCATATTTGTCCATGAATTCATTTGTGCTTTCTTTCTTATCATCCTCTCCTTCCATTATCTCTTCTCACCCTCTCTCGCATTCTATTCATCATTTTTCATCATCTACCCCCATATATCCTTGCATCATCTCATCCATTTCAAGAGCACACCCGTATTCTCTTGAACCTGCATGTCCTCTTGAGGGAGCATCCTCAATTCCTAATCCTCATATTCACTCCCATCATCTTTCCTCCTAGTCACTCATTTGAATGACTATGGAATCTTCCCTAATCTAATCATCTTCTTCTTGGTGTCAATCGTTTAATCTTATTTGAAATGATGTTACTTCGTAACACCATCTCAAAGAGGAGAAAAAATGTAGACACTAAAAAATTGACCACTTTAATTTGGCCAATTTATCCCTAATACAACCAATTTCATATCCTCTATATTAATTAAATAATACCCTATTATTTAATTAAGATTCATTATCCCTAATCCCTTCATCTTAATCTATTTCTTCTATTATCTTTAAATCTTAGCCTAAAGTAAATAATTACCTTTAATTATTTACTCCCATCACCTATCCCTTTCCTCCAATTTTTTTAAAAATAATCTATTTATTTAATTCCCCTCATGTCCCATCCTCCATAATCTACACCTAATCCTAATCCACTTGCTAATCCCACCATTAGGGATGTGCACATTCCTAATCCATGATTAAGAGGTGTCACATCCTCCAACTTTTGCAAGTGGGCACCTAATCCCCATTAGCCACCTAACCTTCCTCTAATCCTTCATTAATTAACCTAATCAACTCCTTAGTCAACTCTCCCCATCCCCCAAGGAATTTTTAATTCCTTTTTGTCTTCCCAAGGTCTTTTGGAGGAATTTTTAATTCCTCCCCAATCCCCATGAGGATTAAAATGAATTTTTAATTCCGTCTTGTCACATCCTTCCCAAGGGTACTTGCAAGTATCATCCACCTCATTCTCTCCTCTCCCTATGTGATGACACTTGTCATCACCATGTGGATTGAGATGTCTCAAGGCATCTCAACCCTTGATCTCAACTTCCAATTCTGACCCTCCATCCAAAATCCTCCAATCTATATATCCCAACACAACCATTTTATGACTCTCTCTCACCTATTTTTCATTGTAGTGTCATTATGCTGCCGAAATTTCAAGTGAGCACACAAATAATCGCACATCATGGGCACATCTACACAACAAGAGGCTTTATATGCTGGTTTGAGCTCCTTATCACCCAATCTTGAGTGTTTTTCTTGTAAATAAACTATGATGCCAACCCTTAGCAATACATTTTTTCTTTTCATGAATAATATGCACATTTGAAATAAACATCATTCCAAACTTTCCCATTGAATTACAACAAAGTATTACAACTTTCCAATACATATTGATTTCATATTACATAATTTCATGATAGTATTTTCTCTTTTACAATATTCCATACGCATGGATACATGAGTACTTACATAGCTTCCATGAGCTTACTAGAACTAGGTATATGAATGGTCCAGATGCCCTCCATCAAATATTGGTTTTCTACTGATGAGGAGAAGCATCACTCAAGTGCTTTTTCACCAACCACAAACTTATTGCGGTCCCCCATACATCTACCTTACTAGTAAGATGGCCCTCCCTTTGATGAATAGATTGTTTTGATAACCTCATAATAATAATGACCTTCCTTGAGCTTTCGTGTTGTGTCCTACATATCTAGATCTATCACATAGTGGCTACAACCTACATATATGGCATTCCTTGCCTAATATGTAAACCTAGATCATAGTGAACTAACAGTGTAAACAATGGCAACTTGCACTACTTTGGCCAAAGCATTCATCACCAAGAATTTAGAGTGGACATCACATGCTCACCCACCTTCCTAGCTTGATTTGTATTGACTATTCATATCCTATGCATAGGATATCCCCTTTCACCATAGAGTAACCTTAACCCAAGGAATAACCTATTAATAGCTCATGTTAAGAAGTGATGTCATAACATCTTGACTATCTAGGTTACACCCTTTCCCTTGGATTATCCCAACCCTAGGTATAACCTAATTAACTATACAGGTTTTTCATAATGACACAACATTAAATAAATCTATTTTCCCAAAATATCAAATCTCAATAATAAATGTCTCCATTCAAGAGTATATCTCAACAATAAATTATTCTCATCAATAAATCAACTCCAAATGAAAGTATAATCAACAATAAAATGATCAATAAGATCATATAGGTTAATCCCAATTTTTTTGTTTCAATCAATAATCAAATAAACAATCCTGCCATATAGGTTATTCCCAACCTAGGGTTTCAATCAAAAGTAAAGTAATGTTCAAGTGAACATTAACCAATCATAAAACTTCTCTTTCAAAATACCTCGAACATTCACATGTTTACTATATTTTATATCATTTGGAGGATATTATCAACTTGCGTTGGTGCATCTATACCCATAGTCATCTCACAATATGTTTTGGGTTACCGAAACATGATTCCTCTCTTAGACTTCCATGAATAGGAATAGACTCTTAATAAAAAAAAAGAAAACAACATAATCAAAAATATATTTCACAACCCTACCATTGAATATTGTTATAACCATTGAGTTTATACCCTAACCCTAGGGTTAAGACTCTCTTCCTACTTTCAAGGAGATACAAGTATTCAATTAAGTATAGACATATTACGTATAGTATAGATACATCACATTCATACAAACTCCCATATATAGGGTACATACACATCTATATAAGTATAAACCAATATGATAGGTTCCTCCAACATAATAAACAACCAAGAAACATGCAAGCATGTACAAGAAACACAACATACTCAAAACCATTCCTTTCCTACATAATAATCAAACTATTTAACCTTTCCAACATAAATGATAGAGGTATAGAAACTAGAATGCCTATATAAAAGCTCCAATTGATTAAACTCCCCTCCTAGTTCAACTCCTCTAGCTCACTTGATACTTCCTCTAGTATCCACTTAATTTCATCTTCTATCCTCTCACTAATTCTCTCAACAATCACGAATACAAAATAGAAAAACAAATCTCAAACTCACAAGCTCTCAACTCACTAACTCAAAAATCACAAAAAAATAACATCAAGATAATCAGATTGATAATTGTAGCATAAGGTAGAATGAGCACCTCTATTTATACTAAGTTGTGAGCAATTGAAGGCTACAAACAAGTTAACATTTTTGCCACCTTTCTATCCTCATGCAACAACTCATAAAACGAACTTACTAGTTTGTAACACATAATAGTCCTCTCCAATTAAATGGATGAGTCGACTTGTTATAAGGGACAACAAGACTCTTTTACTGAGTCAAATGAACAACAAGCTCAAAAACATATTTCCTAAATTGACTTCCTTCACATATTGCTACCAATTTTATTTTTACCGAGTCTATGCATATCAAAAGGTTTGAGACTCCTATTTTCTATATAATTTGTCTTCAAACTGTGCTTAATAGACCACATGATCTATATATTTTTTACTTTCCTAAGCGCTATATATGTGCTACATAATGTGTGCAAGATTTTTCTCATTTGGCCATTATATCGACCAACATAGTAGCTATTCCTATGCATAAATTACAATATTTGTTGTCACACATAAATTAAGGAACCAACACATATTTTATATGTTCTAACGCTGCCTTTATGTAGCCTTGTTCATATGATGAATAACTCTTTATCTAGCGCAATACACTGCCTCTTCATGTTATCGTTTGATTAGCACATGGTTTACACCACTAACTTAAGCGTTGACTATTCATACACTAGTTTTTGGCTCTGCCAACCCATGGTTTCAAGATTGGCCTTCCTATGTGGCCATTGAAATGCTATTTATACTCTATTCAATGCCTTTATATCCAGCGTGGTCTTTTCAGCAACATAACGTGTTTAAAATCATTTATCATTCTTTTGATATGGTGCAACATATACTTATAATATCCTTGGCTTTAATATAAGCCTATCAACAATGTATGGTCCATGTTACTTATGCACCATAATAACTATAAATATTTCAAAAAACTATTTAAACATTTATAACGATATACTTATATATATCATTAATATATATTTATAATATGATTTCAATCATTATATTATATTATATATATGTATACGTTTATTAAATCGTATTACCAATCTCACACACACATACATTAATATATTTATATTAACATATATTTATAGTTTCAAGATTATCAAATGCATTAATTGTCAATTTAACAGCTATATAAACATATATAAAAATAAAAATCATATATATACACAAATATACAAGTATATTAATATATATACACGTAATTATATACATGTATATTAATATACATAATTATATACATATATATATATATATATATATATTAATATACATTATTTAATATCTTTATACAAACACATATAATCTTATTACCATCAATTGGCATACAAATATGAACACACAAAGAAAAAATTTCACTCGAGATAAAGACTCAATCACACAACCTGAAACAAGAACATTCAAAGATCAAAAACCCATACGAGTACAAAACATACTCACACCAAGTGATAGAAGGTTACTTTACCATTTCCCAAGCTATTGACTCGACTTGACCAAACTAGAAGTGAGTGTGTGAAAGCTCAGTTAGGCTCATTAAGGGTTACTAGACCAAGATCCCCTCCTGAGTGATACCGCCTCTCACATACTCAAGGGCTTCAATATGTTTCTGCATCCTACTTAATACATTGCATTAGTTAGTCGTTCATATTAAATCCATTTACATCATAAAACATTGACATTGTCAAAGCATTAAAATATGCATAACTTAGATGAATACACTTAAACACTAACCTGCTAGGGTTAGAAGTTAAAGAAATATCCGGTCAAAGAAATATTTGCTCATGAAAATTATGCCAAGAGAGCCTAGAGAGAACCAACTTGTATGCCATCCATCCTGCCGTGAAGATTTTCCTAGAAAACTCATCCAAAATCCCCCATGAAATCAGGGAAATGGGTAAGGGATTGTTAGAAAGAGTAAGGAAACATTAATGAATAAGCATGGCCACTACAAATCCACTTGGAGGAGTTAGAGAAAGCATTAAAGTTGTTCTTGAAACCCTAAAAATAAGATATGGTAGCTTGAAACTGGTTGCACATTAATTTTGTCACCTAGAAACATGCCAAATCTGTAGGGAGGTCAAGCCATCGGGCCTAAAAGGAAGCCTTTACAAGCATATGAATTAAATGGTCCAAAACACCAAAAGTTACACACCGTCGAGGGTCGAGCATCAATCTTATTGCTTATCGCACGCTTAGAAGAAAGGAGAAGCAGAGTGCGAAGAAGAAAGGAAGCAATGAGGGGAGAGGGAAAGCTTACCTTTGAAAATTAGAGGTAAGGGGAAGACTTACCCCCCAAACTCAAAAATATGACACTTAGTCATTTTTTGAAAAGAAGCTATCGGAGAGACAATCAAAAATTAGCAAGACCAAAGAAGAAGTCAGTTTGACATTTTGAAGGAACCTCAGGCGATGACTGAAAGCTAGAAAAACCAATCTTTCAAAAATCGGAGGGAAGCCTTTCCTCTTACCTCTGAAGGTAAGAGGTAAGATGCAAGGGAGAAGGCTGAAGGCTAAAGGCCGATAGAAGAAAAGCGCAAGGGAAGAGGAAAGAGGGAAGGTTGACCCCCAAAGTCTAAAAAACCAAGACTTAGACAAATCTTGAAACTTAATTGGGCTTCGATGGTCGGAGGTAAGGCTCAAGGCTTACCTTTAGAAATTGGTAAAGGGTAAAGGGTAAGGGCGAAAGTCGACACCTGAAACACTTAGAGGAAAGAAGAAGGAAACATAGAGGGAGTGATGGAGAAAGCATGCAAGTAAGCAGGTAAGTGAAAGCTGCTCCTGGAGCAACTCGTGTAACCCATCTAATCTATTGAGCACAACGAGACATCCTCCTTCCACCTTCCTACTGGTGAGGCCACAGTTACACTAGAGGATGTTTGGCGCATCCTACGACTACCCATCCATGGTGAGAGAGTTATTTGCGATGTGGATGTCGGGAGGGATGCCTGCTATGAGGTTAAGGGGCTCGAGGCCATTGTATTTTATGAGGGCCAGATTGATCTAGGGAGGTATAGGGGAATAGAACCCACATTCAGACTTATAGTTGCAGCGATCATATCAGGTCTTGTGGCACCAGATCGACGGGGCCAATATTTCAGTATGAGCTGGGGATTGGCATGGGAGCAGATGCTCTTTTAGAGAGAGTGCCTTGTATGGGGTCCAATGATGCTAACCTTACTACACAAATATTTACATGAGTTTTCTTATTTAGATAGCAGGGCCATTGGGGTCGAGGCTACTTTGCTTCATGTTTGGGCATGGGAGCACATTGCAGTGCTTCGCCCTTAGGTTACACCAGTTTCCCTAGAGCTAGATGATCTGATTATTTGGCGATACGGTGGTGCACATATCAATTTAGCACATATAGGGGCAGGTGGCATTGCCCACTGGTGGTGAGTCATTGATGAGATGATGAATTTTACCTGGAGGCCCTGGCTTGGTGTAGGCCCATGGATGGATGATGTACAATAGTTGTTCTTTGCTTGTCAGGACAAGCTGATGCAAGGCAGAGAACACACCATGATTGAGAGATATCTTCTTGATAGAGTGGCCAAGTAGTTCGAAGATGTTTAGGATAGACCCGATGACCAGTACGTGGCCATTTTTGCCCATACTACAAGGGAGACCGCATGGGGCCTGCCTATTCCAACAGAGGAGGTAGTTGCATCTTTCAAGCAGTTGGTGGCTAGACCGTGGCCATATGATTAGGGTCAGGGTAATGCGTGGGTTACACAGTTTGAGGCTCACAGATCCAGGTGCAGTGCCTGCACAACGGAGGCCCAGGGGCTGATCAACAAACCAAGGTTGAGGGTAGGGAGGTAGGGGTGATGGAGATAGAGATGGGGACAAAGACAGGGAGGAGGTGGGCCACCTCCACACCAGACACCACCCCAAATATAACCACAATAGACCCCACCCTGGGTACAATAGTTAGGGAGAAACCATAATAGACCCCACCTAGAGATGAGGAGAGAGAGGTTCCTCAATAGAATCCTCCATAGCAGACCACCAAGATGCCCTGATCCAGCAGTTGTAGGCTCAGGTACAAGTTTTGACAGCTGAGAGGGATCAGGCCCTATAGTAGGTCATGGCACTCACGATGGAGAGATATCAAGCTAGGTTCAAGAGAGACTAGTAGATAGGCCGAAGGCGACAACTCGAGAGCACAACCTCTACATCCCAAGGACAAACAGTTTCCATACGGGCTTATCAGGAGGTAGTTAGAGAGGCAGAGTACTACAGGCTCCACTATAGACAGATAGTGCCACCAACAGGTCGGGTGCCCGAGTACTCACAACAGATAGGGATGAGGCCACCAAAGGACCATGCCGAGAGATAGGTTGGGGAGGGTAGTAGCTAGCAGGGCTAGTTTGACATTTTGATCATAAATAGTATTTTTTGATTCATGGGCTTTGATTTGTTATTGTCCCTATTGTATCATACACATTTGATCCTGATTTTGTACCTTGACATTTACTCATGTTTTTATATATGTGAGATGATTCGATTTATGAGATGTGCTATTTTACGTGCAATGGATGGATGCATTTAATTTCCTATGTGTTATGATATGATGTAGTGATTATGGATGCATTTCTTTTTTTTCATTTTCGATACATTTTATGGTGACGATGTATGGATGCAATCATGATATGCAAAAATGGTTTTCTATATTATGTCCTAAATGGAATATGTGATGCATTTATGACATGTATGCAGTGATATGCAAGTGATGTATATTTTGTATCCCTTTTCTTATGCATTTATGAATGATTTATGAAATGCAAATGTTATGCCCATATGAGATGATACATGGTATTTATGGTATGCAATGGTAATGCAATGAATGTGATATTAGGTTATGAACTAATGTTTTAATGATATGACAATATGAAATGATGATGAAATGCAATGCAATGTATATGATTATGAGATGGTGATCTTTATGAGATGATGTGCAATGGTTCCTTATGATATGCAACACTATGTGATTTATAAATTGGATTTTTTATTATGAAATGATAACGGAAGATGACCTATGATTATGTGATGCAATGATTGATTTGTGGATGCAAATGATGTAATGAACATTATTATGCCAGATGAGATGATGTTTTATGAAATGTAATGGAAATGAAATAATGAAATGATAATGTGAAATGGAATGTAAATGACTATTATTTGTAATGAACTTATTATAATATGATGTGCATATGGATATGATAATGATGATACTTATGATAATTTATGTCATGCATAACTTAATAATGCCTATGTGATGATATCTATAATGGAATGTAAATAATTGCAATGCATCTATATTTACTACATGATATGCATTATGCTAATGATTGGTGGATGCAGGATGGATGCATTTTGGTGATGTTTTTGAGTAACTGTCACAATACCATGTTAGTATGGAAAGAAGATAGGAGAAAGAAGATCCACCAAGCCTATCCTTATGATGATGGTGATAATGAAACCAAGAGTTGGAAATTTAAAAGGGTCATTTAATTTATGTTTGATAACACATGTAGGTACAATGCATCAAGGTATTAAGAACCAGGATGACGTTGTACCTAGTGTGATGGACTTTGACTCGACAATCAGATAGGAGTATTCCTGTTCAAACTTGACATACAAAACCTTATTCAGGATGTAGTTTAGATATTCTAAAAATCTCAAACCAAAACATAGAAAAGAAAGCCTTCCTATGTGGTCAACAAGACATCTAAAACACCTTCCCTACAAACTGAACAAAGCATGCATGACCAAGTTATTTTACAAGAATATCCAACAAGCACAATAGATAAAAAGGATAATGATCATTTCTCCATTCCTTTCTCTCTAAACCATTTTGATTAGGCATCATCGAGAGGTCCTTGGAATGAACGCAAAATAAGATAAGTCAAAAAGACCAGATAAAGTAAACAAACAAGCTAATTTTCTTCATACCGCTAGCCAATACTAAACTATGGTGATGCCTGATGTTGATGTCCATTATAGGAAGGATGCATCCTAGGACATGTTGTGATCATGTGATATGGAATTGACTGGATGATAAGCTATTGATATTCCGAGTTGATTAACTTGCTGACTTATTAACCTAGACTTGAGACTTTGACGATTGAGCTTTCACTTTTAAACCTACTAGACTTGCTTCCAAATGACTTACCAAAGGATGAAAATGATGATTTATTTATTATGAATGAATATTATTTCTGGTGAGAGCGAGCTGAGACAAATGCACCATTTTGGAATTTTCCAAATATTTGGATGTTTTTGGTATTTTGAAATGTTTTGAGGCTGTTTTTGGGATTTTGAGATTTTTCAACTTTTTTAGACTTTTGAGATTTTGACCAAGAGACTAACCTAAAGACCTATCCTAGAGGTCTCAGGAGCTGATCAATAGATTAGCCTTGCCTACGTTATACACGCAAAGACCACGTAGTTTGACTGACACAGATTTGATTATTGATGAGATAGATGGACAAATGGATTGCCATTTTATTGCGACAGACAGCTAAAGGACTGACCTAGGGTGTCTCGGGGGATGATCAAAGATCAACCTTGCCTACTTTCAAGATCAGAGACGATGTAGTTCGACAAGATGATTCCATTTTTTTGAATTTTTGGATTTTGATATAATTTGGATGTTTTTGGATGTTTTTGATTTTATGATGTTTTTGGATTATTTGATTTTCTGATATTTTTTGATTTTTTGATTTGAAGGAAGATAGCAAGGATATAAACGAATCCGATCTAGTGTAGGTACAAGAACATGCCCCTAGCATGGTGCAATAGACTACTTCGATATAGGCAGGACAAACTGACCTTAGGAATGTGCCAAGTAGTACTAGGGTGGAACATGATATGAACAAAAGATCAAGCTATGGTATAGACGTGAATAGATGGTGGGAGGACAAATGGAATGTAATGGATGAGTGAGTGTACAGAATAATCAGTGAAGATCTTGGTGGATGGAGAATGCCTTATTTACACTTGGGGCCTGTTTGCTAGGTTTTCACCAAGGTACTTGTCCAAAGTGCCACCGAAGTGGTTTTCACTAGAGGACGATTTTTTTTCTTTATTGTTTTCAATCTTTTTTTTTATTTTCGATTTTTTGTATTTTTGGTTTTACCCTTAAAAGATCAGGCATAATTTTTTTTATGATGGGAGCTGTTCATGGGCTCTTGTAGAGGTTTGCCTTTCGGTGTTGATAGTTGGTAGGCTCTTGATTTATAGCTCGCTGTGATGACGAAAGGTCCCAACCAGTTGGGCTCAAACTTACCCTTGCTCTCTGGGTTCAACATGTTCTTCTAGTTCTCCTTTAGTACTAGCTCACTAACTTGGAAGGTTTGCCTCCTGATTTTCTTGTTGTAACTATGTTTGAGGCGATTCTGATAGAATTGTAGGTGATTTAGGGCATCCACACGCTGCTCATCTAGTAGCTCTAGCTCATTCAGTCGTGAGACCTGGTATTCCACATCTATAATGAGATTTTGCAGTGATATCCTCAGGGACATGAACTCAATCTCAATGGGGAGGATGGCTTATTATCCATAGACTAGGGAGAAGGGGGTGGCACCTGTTGGTGTGTGGATGCTGGTGTGATAGGCCCATAAGGAAGGATTTAGCTATAGATGCCAATCATGACCGACGTTATTGACTGTTTTCTTAAGGATTTTCAGAATGGTTTTATTGGTAGCTTTTGCTTGGCCGTTGCCTTGGGGATTATACATAGTGGAAAAGTGATGTTGGATTTTGAAGTTTTGGCAAAAGTTACGAACATCCTAATTTTTGAAAGGTGTCCCATTATCTGAGATAATGGCCTGAGGTACACCGTATCGACAAATAAGGTAGTTGAGGATGAACTTAGATATCTACTTTCTAGTTATGTAGGTCATGGGAATGGATTTGAACCACTTTGTAAATTACTCAATGGCGGTGATGATGAATTTATGGCCATTGGATGAAGTGGGGGTGATTTTATTGATGAGATCTAGCCCCCACTGTGAAAAGGGCCAAGGTGTAACAATGGGATGAATCTCCTAAGATGGTGCATGAATAAGGTCCCCATGCTACTGACACTAAAAACATCTTTTGACAAATTCATGCGCTTCTCTTTCCATCATGGGCCAATAATATCCTATCCTCAACAATTTCTTAGCCAAAGTCATATCGCTCGAGTGCAAACCACTAATGCCATTGTGTACCTTAGTTAAGGTAGTCAGGGATTCCTTAGGATTTAGGCAACGTAATAGGGTCCCTTCGTTGCTCCTATAGTAGAGGGTTTCTCCTAGGATGACAAAACGTGAAGAATTTTTCACAAAAAATCTTTTAAGGTTTGGGGTTATGTTAGTGGGAAAGAATCCTATTCTCAAGTAGGTATAAATGTCATGATACCAAGGATCATCGAGACCAACTATTTCACACATGAATTTAGACTCTAGTACCTCGAATGCTCGGACGAGAAGCTGCTCTCTGAGGAATTCCTATTTCAGGACGTTGTGTGGGATTTCCAAGAGTGATCTGATTGTAGCCATTGTGTCCGCTACTCCATTGTTTGTTGTGGGTAGCTGTTCAATTTTAATATCAATGAATGACTCCTTGAGGCTCTCCACCAATTTCTTGTATGGAGTTAATTTATCATCCTTTGTCTGATATTCATTATTTACTTGATTAATTATGAGTTGAGAGTCTCCATATACCTTGAGAGCCATAATCTGCCACTGCACTGCAATCCTTAGCCCTATCACGAGAGCCTCATATTTTGCTATGTTATTTGTGCATGGGAATGATAATTTGTAGGATTTGGGTATGCAGTCTCCTTGGGGAGTGATGAAGAAAATTCATGCTCTCGACCCATGCTGTGTGTAGGATCCATCAAAATACATCTTCCAGTGGTTTGCTATATTTAGGCTGAAAATTGATTCATTAGGGAACTCTAAGATAAGTGGGTTTTCTACATATATAGGTGCCTTTTCCAGTTGATCCATAATTTCTTGCACCTTGATGGCCTTGTGCTCTACATATTCAATGTCATGTTCTATCAATATCATCACCCACTTGGTTGTCCATCCTATGAGAGTGGCTTTGGAGAGTAGGTACTTGAGCAGATCTATTTTTGCGATTTGCTTGATCTGATGTGCTAGCATGTAGTGTTTGAACTTTTGAGCTGCGAATATGACTGCCAGACAAGATTTCTCTATAGGTGTATAGTTTAGCTCGTGTCCTACCATGGTCCTACTGATGTAGTATATTGCTTTTTCCCTTCCATTTTCATCATGCTGAGCTAAGAGAGCACTAAGAGCTATCGTTGTTGCTGATATGTATAGGATCAATGGTTTGCTTGGAATTGGCGACATTAGAACTGGCGATGTGAGTAGGTATTCCCTGATTATGTTGAATGATTGGTCACATTTGTCATCCCATTTGTATGCTACCCCTTGTGGAGTAGATGAGAATATGGGATTTATTTGTCTGCCAGTTGTGCTATGAATCTGCGGATAGACTGGAGCCTTCCTTGTAGAAATCTTAGCTACTTTAGTGTCGTTAGTGCTTCCATTTCGAGGATCACCTCGACTTTGGCGGGATCCACCTCAATTCCTCTCATTGACACGATGTACCCCAGGAGCTTTCCTAATTGCACTCTGAAGAAACACTTCTTTGGGTTGAGTCTAACTTTGTACTTTTCTAATCTATCAAAAATGGAGCTCAAAGCTGATATGTGGTCCCGTCTTTTCCTTGATTTAGCCAGTATATCATCCACATAATCTTCCACTATCTTATGAATCATATCATGAAAGATCAATGTCATAGCTCTCTGATAAGTTGCTCCTACATTCTTCAGCCCAAATGGCATCATATTCCAACAATAGGTTCCCCACGGACATGTAAACGATGTCTTGTGCTGGTCCTCTTTTGCTATCATGATCTGATTATTTCCTGAGAACCCATCCATTAGTGATAGAATCTCGTGTCTGGCCGTCATATCCACTATCATGTCAATGTTCGGTAGTGGAAAGTCATCCTTGGGACACACTTTATTTAAGTCTCTGAAATCCGTGCAGATGCGGATGCCCCTAGTGGGTTTTGAAATAGGTGTAGACACCTAAATTTGACCACTTCCATATGGTCATAATCCCGTCTTTTATTCGTCTAATCTATCTATATTAATTAAATGACATATTTAATTAATAATATCCTCTTTCCCTAAGGTTCCCAAAAGTATTTAATTAAATACTTTATCCTTTACCATTTCCTCTCTAAATTAAATAAATCAATCAGTTTATTTATTTTAGTCAATTATCCTCTTCATTTTTTAATTCATTCTTTCTCTCTCCTTGTCCCATCCTCCATAACCCTTTCACTAATCTGGGTTAATTTAATTAATCCTTCATTAAGATGTGCATATCCCTAATTAGGATTAATGTCGCATCCTCCATATCTAGCCACTTGCCTCTAATCATCATTAATTAGCCTAATCACCTATTTGCACAATCCTAATCCTAATCAATTACCTTTTCTAGCATGTCCTTAAGTCAACCTTCTTGGTACTTACTTTTTTTGGGATGACCTCTACCCCATGTGAATTAAAAATTCACATTTATTCCTCCCATGCATTTGTCTTCCCCATGACCTCTTAAAGGTCACATTGTACCCATGGGACAAAGACCCCTTTTAGGGGGAATCTTCTCTTACCCATTGGTTTCTTCCAAAAAGTGAATTAAAAATTCCCTTTTATTTCTCGAAGGCCATCTTCAATCTCCATGGTGACAAGAGTGGACTTTCTAAAAGTTCTGACTTGTCACTTTCAGCCCTATATGGGGCCAAGGAATGCCTTTTTGGGGAAATCCTCTCCCATCCCAAGGTACTTGCAAGTACCTTGGGACCACATGGCCTTTTCCATGTTACTTGTACCCTTGCCATCTCATCTTGTCCTTTGAACACTTCACCCACCACATAGCAAGATGTGAGGGCTTGTGAGTCCTCAACTCACCATAGCCCTCCATCTTGGCCATGGTGGCTCAATATTGACTGTTGCATCCTCTAGAGAATTCGAATTCGTCTATAAATACCCCCATCTTCATTCATTAAGGGATCTAGAATTGAGAACTTATGATTTTATGTTTTCATGCTCTCAAGCCATCTTGCATCTTAGTCATTTATTGCAGCATCTTAGCACTTACACTTACATCTTAGCATCCATTATTGCATCCACCTACCTCCATTAATCCTTCAACCACCATATTTAGTAGCAGTTGCCATCAAGGAGCACACAACTTCAACTCCAATCAAGGGCCAACCAAGGGAGCACAAGTTAAAGGTATAATAGTCCTTTTTATCTTCTAACTATTTTTTATTTGTGTTAACCTAGGCTAATCATTGAAGTGTTAGGTGTCATTTTCTTCTCTTGCATTCTATTTTTTTTTCATCCTTAGACTAGTAGATTTCGCTTGATCACAACAGGTACCAAGTTGGACATCCACTCTGGATAATCAATCGGGCGTATGAAACCGACATCCAAGAGTTTCTACAATTCCATTTTGACTAGCAAATATATTTGGGGATGCATCTTTTCTCAATTTTTGTCTCACAGGTTTTGCTTCAGGATATGCAACCAAGTGATGAACTACTACCTCTGGATCAAGCCCAGGCATGTCAGCATAAGTCCATGCAAAATTTAACTTTCTTTCTTTCATGAATGTAGCTAAGAGTTCCCGTTCTTTTGTGAGAAATGATTCGACATAGAAGGTTATGTGTGGTAGCTCCTCTGTTCCCAGGTTGATGGGAATGCATTATTTGGCCAGGATCGTTGATTTTTCTTGATGAAGTGCAGTGAGGGGAAGATTGAATCCTTCATCCTTCGACACCTCAGAGAGGTTTTCAACATTTTATGTGTCCTTTATTTTTATTGTTTTTGGGTCAGAGAGTGCCATAGTGTGGTTTTCACTCAAGGACCTTGAGATTATTCTCAATTTCTCACTTTTGTGACTGAAAGATTCAATCATCTCCCCATAATAGGGTTGAGTGTCTAGTGTGATTTCAAACCTAGCCTTATGATCTCCATATGGTATTGTATTCCTCAATCCCATGAACTCCGAGAACGCCTCATCATTTTCAAACGTGTCCAAAATCGAAGGTCCTCGTTGGTCGCAATTGATGAGTTGGGGGTGAACCAAGTTTATTTCATGGGTGTGGTTTGACTCAAAAGATAGGATACTAATCATGCATAGGGACGAATCTTCAAACAACCTAGGTAAATCAGTTATGGGCCCCTCATGACTACTACACACTTCAGTTACATCAAAGGTGAAGTTATCTAAGGGTAGACCTGTAGATATTGGTAGTTGAAGGGTGGCTGCCATTTACTGAGGGGGAGTCTTGACTGCTTTAACTGGGGGACTTCTGCCATGTATTGTTACACTTAGAGGGGTACAGCCAAGGCCAAGATTTTTCATGCGTTTCTGAACAATATTAGGTTCCAATCGGCCATTGTTGTTCTTTCCCAAACTTTCATTTCTGCTATAGCCCATACCCAACATTAATTGGAGTCCTTTGTTTGTATTATCCATAGGAAGGGATGGTATGGGTCTTTCATCTTGATAAAGGAAACTGGATACATCTCGCTCTTCTACCACTTCTTGGCCTAGATCTCCCCAACTCTTGAATTGGGAGGGATTTGTTATGAAGGTTTGAGCTATTGTAGTAGTGGGCTGTGGCTCTCCATGGGATCTAGGGATTGAGGTAACTCCCCAACCACAAAGGCTCCTTTATTCATTCTATATTCCCCACACGCATTATCTTGGATTATAAGCTTGATGTCAGATATGTCAGGGATGGCAGGTGTCTTTGTCCTAGAAGTGGAGTCTATGTTGGATGGGTCTATATATGGAGTTGAGGGGCCTTCATCATTCTTTAGGACTTGGGGGATTTTATAGTACTTGGCTTCCAGGTTCTTGCAATAGGCGAAGGGCTCAAGATCACCATATATTGTAACCTCTTGATTTTGGTATGAAAACTTGATGCATTGGCAGAAGGTTGATGCAATTGTTTGCATTCCATGAATCCACGGGCGCCCCACGAGGATTTTATAAGGTAGCTCAAGGTCAAGCACTTGACAGGTAGTTTCCATAATGGCTGGCCTTACTTGAATAGGGAGTTAAATAGTGCCCTGAGACACTCTTTCTTGATCATTGTAAGCTCTGATTGTGATACCTTTACCTTTTTCAATGGAATCTTCAAAGATTCCCAGATTATTTATAAGTTTGAGTGAATAAATATTGAGGCCTGCACCTCCATCCACCAGACCCTTTTGACCTTATTTTTGTGAACCATGACTTCAAGGTGGAGTGCACGGTTATGAGATGGCTGGGTGGGGAAGTCCTGATCAGAAAATGTGAGGAGATTTGGAGTGGTGATGTTACCGACCATAGCTTGGAATTGCTCCATATCAAGGTTGGCAGAGATGGTAGATGAAGCCAATTCTTCATGAAGGATTTCTTTGTGGGCAGCTGAAATCTTCAGTAACTCCATGATGGAGATCTGAGCAGGGGTTCTTTTTAACTGATCAAGGATGTTGTAACCATTAGGGACAAATTTCTAGTTTGAGGTGGATGTCCTAGAACTGGCTGTGATGCCCCGACAATGGTGACCTTGCCGCCATGTATGGTGACTCCACAATCAACTTTGGATCCCTTGATGCTAACAACAATGACCATTTCGTCAAGGAATGCGACAACTTCTTCGTACACATGGCTCACATTGCCATATTTTTGCTTCCCTATGTTTCTTCCTTGGTTGTGATCGAGCATTGGATTCATGTATATTTTCAAATCTTGATTACCAGTTGGTTGCTCAATATTTATGATTTTGTCATCGATGAGATCTTGGATGATATTTTTTAGTTTCATGTAGTTGGCAGTTGTATGCCCCTTGAGCTTATGATAATCGCAAAGAAAATTTTCATTGTACTAGGGTGGTTTCACGTGAGGCTCCTGGTAATTATCATATGTGGGGATTTTGATGAGATTCTCATTAACCAACTTCTTCATGATGGATTCAATTGATTCTCCAAGGGTTGTGAATTTCCTCTTGGGGGGATATCGGTTTCGTGGAGGTGGCCCCCCTTGATTATTGAGGTTTTTGACTTGATTGTGGGGTGGTTGTTGGGTTACCACATTGGATTATGTGTTATTGTGATTATTGTTATGCGGTTGATGATGTGTTTGGGCATTTTGCTTTGGAGCACTGATGACGACCTTGGCATCGACCACTCTATTATTGGTGACATTCCTATTTTTTACCCATGTGCAAGGTTTCTCATTATAACTGGTGGATGGGTGACTATGTTGATGTTCACGATATGTAGGTGTGCCCCCTTGTGCAATAAGGGCCCTTTCGATGTTAAGCGCCTTGGGGATCAACTAGTCATATCTGGTGATGCATTGCATCTTCAGATAAAATGCCAGGGTCTTGTCCAAATTATCAATGATAGTGCAGATTTGTTGCTCTTCTAGCATGGTCTGCTTGCTCGGATTGGCCTTGGATCACCATCGTTGTAGGAAGGAGGCGAATGATTCCACCTTTCCCTGTTTGAGCATCGATAATTCCTCTAGACTAACATCCGTGCTGATGTTGAATGCATAATTCTTGAGGAATGCGTCTACGATTTCTTGGAATGTTCTAATGCCCATAGGTAGGCGAGAGAACCATTCCATGGTGGGACCATCCAGGCTCCGAGGAAACAACCGCATCAGATATGTATCGTTGTAAGCAACTTCCATGCAATGTACTTGGAATTCCCTGATGTGATCTTCAGGGTTTCCCAACCCACGATATTTGTCAAATTTGGGGATTTCAAATCCCTTTGGGAATGGTATCATTGCAAGGCTCCTATCAAAAGGATAGGGACATAGATTTCCAGGTGTCGTTATTTTTCCTGATTGAAGATCCAACAGTTGCCGTGAGAGCAGTTTGATTTGTGTTGTCACATCATCTTGTGGATCAGGAGGTGGAGTGAACATGTTTTGAAGGGGCTGGGGTGTTTGATTGATGGGTGGGGCATTGGTGGGGGTTTGCTGTAATATTTTCTACATGATTAATGTCTGCATTTGTTGTTGAGCCAATAACGCTTGTTGTTGGTCGTGTTGTTGTGCCAACAAAGCTTGTTGTTGGGCTTGCTATTGAGCCGCTAGCTGTTGTGCTTGATACTCTTGTAAGGCTTGTTGATAAGCTTGTTGTTGGACTGCTTGCAACTGTGCCTGATATTGGGCTTGCGCTTGCGCTTATTGAGCTTGATATTGGGCCTAGGCTTGAGCATGTGCTTGTTGGTCTGCTTGTGCAGCCTGAGCAGCCTGTCCAACTTCTGTAGCTTGAGCTACTTGTTGTTGTAGTATAGCTTGGGCTTGAGTAGCCTGTTGTGCCTATTGTGCTTGTTGCGTTGCTAATTACGCTTGTGATTGTTGTGCAACTTGTTGAGTTTGGATTTTTTGGAGTGCCTTTTGATAGGCGGCTTGTCAGGCTACTTGTAACGTTATGCTGAATGAATTCGCTAAGTTGGATTTTGGTGGCGGTGGTGGTGGATTGGGAATGGTGTTGACCGTTGTAATGAGTGAAACAGTTGTGTTGACGATCGGGGTTTGAGTGGCGGATGGTATGGTTGAGATGTTTGGTCCTTGGGAAACCATGTTTTGAGAGATTTGAGGAATGGTGGATGTGTTGATTGTTGGGGTTGCTTGGATGGTTGTTGTTTGTTGTTATAATATCGATGGCATGATAGGAGGATTTGGCATGATGTTTTGATTCATGATAGGGGGACTGCTTTGATTTGATTGATTGATGGTGGGTAAAGAAGGAAGACCCAACCCAAGGGGTGATGTGGATGTAAGTGGTAGAGGTGGAAATAGTGGAAAGATGGGTGGTGTACTCTCTTGGATAGATGATAATGAGAGATTAGAGACTCCTTCAGCTCCAAACAAATCACCTTCTCCTTGTGAGGTTATAGGGAGAGGTGTTTGCATGTCGAGAGGACCAACTGGTGTTGTATGAAAGGAGGATGAATTGGTATGATTATGAAATGTGAGTGGAACATATGGGTGTAATGGATTTACTGGGACAGATTGACCTAATATGGTGTTTGTGTCCAATTCTTGGTTATTTACAAGGGGATGTGCTTAAAGGGAGCTTCCCTTGCTAACAATTGGCGGAGTTGGAGCAATAGATGATGTGATTTGTGGAATACTTTGGGTGATGTTTTGATATAGCGACATGTGTGGGGTTGGGGGCATGATATCAAGAGGTTTCTCCACAAGAGTGCTTAAGTCATAGTTGGAAGGGAGTTTAGCCTCTTCCTTTGCTAATTCAAGCATATATTGGGAGGGATACAACCTCATCATGGCATTAACGATTCAATGATTTTTAAGATTTTGGACCATCTCAAGGATTTCATCTTGTGTCATCCTTAAGACGTTGTCAGTGATGTCCTCTACTAGACCCTCCTCTTGAGGATTTTGTGATGGTAGAGGGAGATTGTTTGAGGGATTGCTTGATCCAATAAGATTCATTTCAGGAGTAGTTTGGCTTAGGTCACTTGAAGTTGATTTTTCTTTGGTGATTTCCATATTCTTCTTGTGTTGCAATCTTGTTTGCACCATAAAATAAGGATCAATTTTCAAGAATGTGTAGTCCTTTTAGATTGATCTAACTTTAGGCACAAAAAGAGAAGAACTAGGATGATTAAGGATAAAAAATATGGGGATGAGATAAACATAAGATGAATGATGCAGATGTTTGAACTCTTGAGAAACCTTGGGGAGATATTAGACTTTAGGATTGGATTTGGATTGATTTTGGATAGTGAACTTGTAAACTCTAAGAGGTTGGATTTTGTCTTAGAGTAGAATCTTACACAAGATGATAATTCGACTAAAGGTGTAAAGAAGGATTCATCAAGACACCTTTAATCAAACAAGATGATTTTTAAATAATGAACTCCTAGACCCCAAGATGCTGGATTTTGTCAAGAGGTAAATTTGTTCATAAGGATTTGATAATTTGATCAAATATGTGGAGAAGGATTCATCCCCACATATCTAACCAAACAAGATGATTTTGATTTTCCAAAAGTCTATCATGGATGATATTTCAAGATTTTCAAGAGTTGTTGGTGAGATGATTTTTGATTTTGATGGTTGAAAAATGGGTGAGAGTGATGATTTTGATCCTAGAACAGACCTAGGTAGAACTCCTTCTTTCAAGATCTCAGTATTGAAGAACACACTTGACACTTCCTATGTGAGAAAAGAAAATCTCTGAAAGAGATCAAGTTTTTGCTGATAATAGAATTCACACAAGTGAGGGTTGTTCTTTGAAGCTTTCTTTCAGAAATTTTAAACCAACCTTTCTCTTACCTCGTGAAGCCTCGAAAGACGTTCTTCCTGAGCTTTTGGACTAAGCCTTTTGAACTTGGGTTTGCGGATTTTGATTTTGTGGGAAATCATTTGGAAGAACACATGTGTGGGGTTCGATTGTTCTTATCTTTGCTTAGTGAGTTGTTTTTACCACAAAAACATCTTGATTGAAGTTTCAAACTATATGTATAATGTCCTAACTTCTTCTCATCCCACAAAGTCCATTATGTGGAGAATCGAGGAGATTAAGGCAAAATTTTCCTAATGTTAACTCTAGTGAAAACAAATGATGATAAAACCCAAGTACTTAGAAACCTCTAAGGATGGAATCCCTAGGGAAAGCAAGAGCACTTAGATTAGTCAGAGATATTTTCTTCCTCCAAAGGGTTTGAAATTTTGAAGAATTTTATGAATGTTTGTTTCGAATGTTTTGAGATCCAAGCAAAGTGTTTTTGATTCCAAGAACATGCACAATCCTAGGATGAAAAGACAATGTTTGTTGGGTTCCCACTTGGATAAATCCAACTACGCTTACTCTTAGCGGATGATTATATGCTTGACCACACTGGCTCCCCTCCATGACACACACTTCTCGGGTCAGCCAAGCATCAATATCCATGAATCTCCCATGGCATATTTCTCATCTCTACTAAAAGCTGTAAAAATGTGGGGTGGTTTCAGAATGATCGTTCTTGCACGAACAAATAGTTTAGGATTTTGGCTTTTCTAAACAAGGGGTTTTAATGCAGGCATTCCGTTCATGGGGGACCATCCATGCAGCAAGAGACCATTGTTGCCCTTCTTGTCGAAATGATCCTTGTGATACTCGAACTTTCCTCGAGTACCCACACTTATATACTGGTTGGAAGTCGCTTGGATTTTAGCGTGTTACCGGTTGGGTCGTTCCTTGGGGTGAGTACTTTTTCCCACCAAGGCAAACCCTCTAGGATAAACAAAAGCGAGCAAACATATCCGTAGTTCGATCAATCTTTGTTGAAAAAAAAGAGAGAACACACGTGATATGTTCCACTCACACTCACAAGATTTGTTCAATTTTTAATCCCAAATGAAATGTGGAGGCAATCACTTTCACAACTTAAGATCATCAAAAAGCCTTTTGATTCTCAAGATCGCCGTGAGGTGCGAGAGAGAAGCGCATGCGTCTTTTAGATGATATTATTTTGGGAAAGTGCTTACAAAACAAAGATGGACATGTTCATTTTAAATCCTCAAAGCAATGATTAGATTATTTTTAAGGCACCAAAAGGAAATATTAAAGTTGCTTTGTTCAATTTTTAACCTTAAACCAAATCTAGTAAGTTTGCCTAAAGTTCTTTGTAACCTTTTGTAACAAAATTGAAAGCTTTTGTAGTGTTCTTTTTAGAGCCCAAAAGAGATTTAGTGTCTCCTAAAAGCATGAAGGTAATCAAATCCTTAGAAAGGGATTATAAGTTCTCCCAAAGTGTTTCAAAACACTTAATACAATAAGCAATGATGTCATAGTGAAAGAATCCTCTTTGTTCCCTCCTTGCCTCAAATCTGCAAACTGAATAAAACCAAGAAACATAGAGACATAAAATAGGTTAGGAGTTCAAAATATCAAGAAAAAAAAGCACATGTCAAAATAAACTAAATTTGAACTTTTTACTCCACCTCAGCGACACAGTTCACAGGTGTGATAGAGTTTGGAAATGTCAGGGACGCAATATAGCGTCGCTAATTACTGAGAGCGACGCTCTGTAGTGAAACAAAGACTGCGATTGTAGCTTTGTTTGACCAGCGACGCGGTTTGAAATTTAGAAAGTCCATGACCGAGTTTGGAATTTGAATTTCTTTGGTGGGAAGATTCTAGCATCAGACTTTGGAGATTGGAGTTGCGTGATATAGTGCCGCTTGACTATCAACAACTGAGTTTCCTAGGAGCTGCAAGAAAACACAAAAAACCCCAATTTTTTTTCAAAAACGTGATGAAATCCTTTAGGGCTGCCATCTTTCTAGCGCCAAAATGTGAACCCCAATCCTAGACTTGCACAAACATAGAAAACAAACACATTATTAGATCCAAATGAAAATTAGAACTAAGATTCCCCATGAAATTCATCTACAATTCTCAAAATAGAAAGAAAACAAAGAACAAAACAAGAAAAGCAATTAAATCCTATTTAAGCATGCAAACTCTTGATCCCATGGGGGAGTTGGTGCCAATTTGTGTGTAGGAAATGGCCCTTTCCCAACTCCTTTGTGTGATTGAATTATTTTGATGAAGATTGATCCACTTGGTGAGGAAGAACAATGTAATCCCTTGATAAAACCTGCAATACCCTAGCTATGATAATGGAAAATGCTTATGGAGATGGATGAAATTTCTCTAAATGTGAAGATAGTAACTTTACTCTAAGTTGTGGATGTCCAAATGAGAAGAAGAGCCTCCTATTTATAGAGAGAAAAGATGGAGGAATGAGCAAAATGAAGCAATGTGGGATCATTCAACATTGTATGGCCAAATCCCACTTGTCAAGATGTGAATGGTGGCAGGTTGTGCACATTTTGATGAATGAGCCAATAAATGATATTAGGTGGAATTTGAAATTCATGAAATGACTTGTTGGAGAGGGAAATAAAATGACTTAAATGCCACTTGGCTCAATGCACAAGGACATGTAAGAGGAGATAAATGCTTTGTTGGAAGGACAAATCCACTTGGAGGGATTTTCAAACTTGGAGGAATATTCCCTTAAATATTTCATGTTGAGAGAAAATATGGATTTAATAAATCAATTAAATGTATTTTCATGTGCAAGTGGAAAAATCTAGAGAAATTAAGTGATTTGGATTAAATTAATCAAGATTTGATCAATTTAATAAGAGATTAGATGATGTGATAAATTTGATTTAGATTTTAGGATTTATTTAAATCAAAGTTGAGAGGAAAATGATTTAGATTTTAATTAAATAAAGATTTTGATTTATTTAATTAAAAGGGGATGATGTTAGATTAAATTAAATAAGGTTTAATTTATTCAATTTAATAGGATGACTTTAGAGATTTAATTAAATAGAGATATAGGGTTAATTAAATCAAATTGATTAATCTAATTAACATGAGAGAATGACTTAATCAGATAAATAATGATTTATTCAATTAAGGGATGAAATGTAATGACAAGCTTAAGAAGATGATTCAGGATGAAATGATGTTAGTAATCAAGATCAAGCGTGTCAGTATTTTTTCCATGTCTACAAGCAATTTCCTTCCTTAGAATAGAAACTTCTTTTGATCATATATCTTTTATTATCATGAACTGATTCTTTATATGGACACTTAGATGCAAAGTGACCTATTCTTCCATAATTAAACATTTAAAAGGTAACTCTACCTTTGTATTTTCCAGTGCCTTTCTTTAGTCTTCTCACAAAGTTAGCTTTAATATCATCAAGGTCTTCAATATGATTAGGAGCCTCATCTTCAATATTTTTGTTGGATTTGAATGCAACTTCTTTCTTTGAACCATCTTGACCAAACTCTCTCATTTCAAATGCAGTAAGAGTACCGAACATTTCCTCAACCGAATACTAATCCAAGTCTTTGGATTCTTCAATGGTAAACACCTTATGACTGTAATATTTTGGAAGAGATCTCAAAACCTTTTTCACAATTTCACTTTCTTTCACTTCTCTACCAAGACCAATAATCCAAGTGACAATTTTTTGAACTTGAAGCATATAGATTGTTGTCTTCATCATCTACCATCTGTAGGGTTTCAAACCTGCTCTTGAAGATCCACATCTTGGCTTAATTCACTTTGAAATCTCCTTCATAAATACTCTTAAGCTTCTCCCAATAATCTTTAGTAGACTTGCAATTCATCACCTTCAACAATTTTGAATCAACTAATCCTCATAGAATAGCATTATTGGCTTTAGCATTGTATTCATACAATATGATTTTAGCATGATCGGTAATAGGAGTGGTAGGAGAAACATAACCATTTATGACAGATTTCCAAACACCAAAACCAAGAGAGTTTAGGTGTCCTTCCATTCTCATCTTCCAGTAGGAGTAATTAGTCCCATCAAACTATGACCCTTGTATGAACCATCATATGTCATCCCGGATCTTTGCCTCAAGCGAATAAGCTTCTATAGAGCTTGGTTCTAATACCAATTTTTGGACACTTCCAGAGATTGAGAGGGGGAGGTGAATCCGTCTACACAAAACTTGAAACTTTTAGCACAACTCAAACTCCTTTAGTAGATAAAGATTTAACTTTAACCAGAGCATTAATAGAGAAGATTATAACAATTAGAATGCTTAACACCTTCAACAACCTTAACCAATAAAATATATAGTAGTAATCATATCAACAACAAGGAGATGGAAAACGAGAACACACACATACGCAAGGAGATACTAGATTTATGTGGAAAACCCAATGAGGGAAAACCATGGTGAGACTTAACTCACAATATAAGGCTCACTGCCAAAAAGACTTGCTAAAATACTCACTGCCTAGGACAAGATACAAATAGGACTTGCAACACTAAAGTACCAACAAAATCTAGGAGCAAGATATAGGGACCTGATGAGATTCACTATCTCTAAACAGGGTTCAAAATGATTTGAAGAGAATTACAAAGATTGCCAACACAACACTCTATTGACTAAGGCATTATAACACAATTGATCTTTTCTTTCACAATCTTCGACACTATCTCTGCTAGATATTCAATATGAGATGCACACTCTTCTTAAAAATGAACACTTTTCACATATGTTGCATGTGAAATGATCTTGTATTTATATCCACCACAACACTTCAATTCTTCAATTAAGTCAACCAAGCAGAGAATAATCAATGAAGATAATTGGTCAACCACCAAAGCACAATGTGGTCCTATCTTGAAGGTAGAGAGGACCAAAACAAACTTAAAACCTCTTTCAATGTGATCCAAAAATGATTTATACATAGGTGCACATCAACCTAAGTCAACATCAGCGAAACGTGTGGATGAAACATTTGAAGCACATAACTAGTCGGCCCATAAAATCTTTTTCAATCAAATTTTCTTGATGTGAACCTAAGAAGAATAGGTCAAAACCAAAATCTATCATGACACATCTTCCATTACTGGCGCAACCCCCCAAGCAGGGATAACGTTAAGAACCCTTCCCTCGACGAAGGTGTAAAATCCTGGCGAATCTTAATGAATAATTGGTAAAAATAATAATCACAATGGCGAATCCTAGTGAATATTCACTAAAAATATTAATTAAAATGGTCAATCTCTCCTTTAAAAATTTGCATAGTTGGTCGGCGCAGTTCTGGTGCAGGGGCACCATTAAAGCAAAATTGTCAAATCATGAAGATCAAGTCTAGACTTTAGGAAATAGGAGTTTTGCATTAAAATAAAGCCTATGAGGCCATTTTATATTGTAATAAGTCATTTTTAATGACATTTAGTTGTTTAGATGGTTTGGGTTTCAAAAGTGCACAAAATGTAAAGATTGCAATTTTGTAAAATGTAAAAGTTGTCAAAATGGGCAAATTGGGAGATGAAGAGTCACATGAGAAGTTAGGGGGTTAGAAGGTGGTTTCCATCGATTGAATGGATTGAGTCAAGTTCAAATAGCATTGTAGACATTGAAAAATGGATCTTTTGTAAGCTTTTCAAGTTAGAAACTCAATAACACTGTTGTCCCATGTTTTTTCACAGTTTTCAAAAATTTTCAGAACTTCTTTTATTTTGTACGACCCGCACAACATATTTATTGCATAAAAGATGTTGGATTCATGTAGAGGGGTGAGTTAAGAGTTTTTTGCTTCAAATTTGAGGGAATTTCATTAAGTATTGAGGGAGAACCATCCATTTTTTTGGAACTACTCATTTTGACAGTCAAAACTACTGTTTTGAGGAATTAAAATGTGAAAACGGGCATTCCACCTACTTTATAAACTTGTGGCTCAGTGGAATGACCCTTTGAGGCATATTATGAGTGTCTTAATGTTTTAGAATCTTAGGAGTGTGTTTTTGTGAGATTGGGTTGATGCCCATGAGTGAAATAGGGTGATTTCTATGTAAAATTGAGCAACTAAAGAGTGAATTTGTCAAGATATATGTGGAATGGCCTATGTGATGGTTTTGTAAGCTTGTGCAGGGGATTTAAAGGGTGTTACAATTGGTGGCTTGGTCAAATAAGTTGTGGAGTATGCAAATACAATAAACCCTCCCTATTAACAAGGGTTTTCTAGTTTGGTATGTAATTGGGGGTTTCCCTTAAGTCCGGTTGTGGTTTTGGGGCTTTGATAACCCGAGGATTGCTTCCCAATCAATTTTTGGGGTTTATGAAGGTTCTGTGAGGGAGTTTCTTTGTTAATGAGACCTTTTAGGTCTAATTAGGCCTGGGTAGAGGGTTCAGTTTTAGTCATATGTTCCAAAGTCCTCAATACTGAATTTGAAGTTGTTATGTAACAGGGAAAAGGGTATCTGAAACCCTATTTTTTTTGTGAAGTCTTTTGGTAAGTTTTGGAGTTAAGCCCTTGAAACTAGGTTTGCTTGGCTAGCAGAGTAGGTGGTTGAACAAGGGAAGTTATACCTCTATTTAGTTTTAGACTTTGTGAGTGAGTTGGATTGGTCAAATTGGCCATCTTAATCTTGTTAGATTCCTCTTGAAGGTATGTTGACATATTGAGTTGTTTGGAGTCCCCTACACTTGCATCAAGTTCCCCCATATTTTTTTTATTTTTTGTGATATTGAAGTAGGGGCCTAGGGGCGGCAGCCACCGGCAGGGTCAAGGGGTAGCACCCCTTGTGGGGGTCAAGGGGGAAACGCCCCTTCGTGGGGTCTTAGGACAATGGCCTCGACGTTCTCCTGTCACGATACAGGTGGGGTCGAGGGGTAGAGCCCCTCGCCACCAAGCATAAATTCATTATAAAAAATGCATTGGAGAACACATGGATTAAGTTTTTTTTAAAAATATCACTTTAAAAGTAAGGATAAATTAAAAGTGTAAATGTTACCATCGATTAGCAATTTAGCTTTTTAATCGGATGGCTGTAGGTTGATTCCGCGACCTAATATGCACATGCCTTTTAAAGGGCTTGTTGAGGCTTGAAATTTGTTTTGGGCCACACGATTAGATTTAATCATGTGGCTTAAACAAATTTCGGGCCTCAACAAGCCTTTTAAAAGGCATGTGCGTATTAGGTTGCAGAATCAACCTACAACCGTCCGATTAAAACACTAAGCGATGATATGATGGCAATAAATAAAAGCCCTATTCAAGGCTAAAATATCCTTGAAATTAAATGGTAATTTATTATTATGGCGATATTTCCCCAAAATTAATGGTAGGAATATAATATTACTAGTGAATATAATCGATGTTTGTGATTATAGTATAAATTGCTCGCTAATCAGTTCCAATAACGTACATTGTTTAAAATATAATGCATAGGCGAATTAATCGAGACAATTTTTTGTTGTTGTAAAAACCTAGCGATTCAACATCGTTTTTCGCTTGTACTATTTGCCATTTTTGGAGGTCTTGATTTCAATTATTCGCCAATTGGCGAAGATTCGCCACTAAAATTTTCCCTACCCCCAAGCACATGACACAAGCAAAGGAACAAGCTCAATCAACCATATATCCACAAATAATCCAAAAATCCAACTCAAGATGCAATGCGGCACCAAAGCGACCAATTAGCAATATATGGATCACATAGGGATGTTTCTTGAACATACAAAATTACTTCCATACTCTTCTTTCATATTGTCATGCCATCAATAACCATTGTAGATCAAACAGGTACAAAACACTCTGTTCAAGAAACATAGGATACATGATCAGATGATGTAGCATTAGTAGAACAACTTGTGGACCACTTTAGCATATGATATTAGAACTGAGACATTGAACAAATATTGAGAACACATTCACCAAGACATAGGAGAAAGGATGTCAATCCAGAGAAATGTGGAGCATTTCCTGGACTAGTCTGGACAACTAGCAACATTGCCAACCTTCTACAATTCATAGATTTCTCCTCGACAATACAAGTGACCTAAAAAGATAGGAGTGCAACGTATATAAAGCACTAACATTGAATACCAAACTGCAAGAATATAAGTGCAATAGCAGAGGAATGTAGATCATTCTTTCAGATAGACTTCAATGTAGCTTCATGAACTAGAATTGATTAAGGAACACGCAAAGACTAAATCTTTCTTTCAACAACACATATACTATTAGGAACATCAAGAGAGAGCAAGAGATATATTGTAGACCTTCAAAAACATCTCTCCAACATTACTCATGCTTCTAATACTCATCTTAATGCTTATAATCCTCATCTAAACATATCAGTATGAGAATAACTTTGTTGATAGAAATAATGCATATATGCACATCAACAATAATACTAATTTGGTAAGGCAAGAAATTCTTTAACTCTTCTTTGATAAGGCATGACATCCAACCATGAACTCCTTTAATTCTTCTTTGATAAGGCATGGCATCCAACCATGAACTTCTTCAAGTCTTCTCTTCATCACCAATGCTAGCCCAAACTGAATGTAACAAAGACAACCAATTCCAAGGACTAACAACATGTTACACAAGTGTCGACTTCAATTACAACTAGCAACCAATGTTGACAAAAACTGCCAACAACCTTCTTAGTGTTTACATTAATGAAAACCATTAGTGTTGACATCAATGACAACAACTACCAACAAAACCTTAGGGGATGTATGATAAGTTAGGTTGACCAAATTGTGATGGTTGGATAAATACACCCTCATATAAAAAGGTAATGGAATGAATGATTCAACAATTAATCTATGCTAGGAATGTAGGAGATAGAACAAGAACACTAAATAAAACATTTATTATAAAAAAATAAATAACACACTTAGCTAAAATCTAGATAGAGGAATATGTTGTTAAAGATGCTTGGGGTTAATTCATCAAGGTGCTATAAAATTAGCATAAATATTAATGAAGGCCTTAGAATCTAAAAAATGAATTGTACCACAAGTTTTAGTTCAACTCCATGCTTGTAGAATTGATCTCTATGCACGTGGAATTAGTTTGGTGCATAAATTTAAACTTAGGCCCACAAAAGTGAACTAGCAAAGAGGTTAGTGAGTGTTGTAGGTTCAACTTAGTTTGTTGTGTAACCATGTTTGTAGGAGTGTGGTGCATATGAATTTGCTATCGAAGGAATGATTCTCCTTTGGTCAAGCTCCTAGATGAACTAATTCAATAAATTTCTAGCAATGGTAAAAAATAAAAAGCAAGAATAAATGGATGCCAAAGATGATGCATGCTTTGATAATGCTGCTACATGAATGTATCATGAATATTGTATGAGAGTCTCTTATTGATTCCTCACAATCATCTCAAAATAAATGCTAAATATCCTTAAACATAACAACATAGCACACAAGTAGGCACAAACATGCACTAAGTCAACTTACAATAGCTAGGGAAAGAGGACCTAGCAAGGTTTAAATTTTTAAATTTGAAGATTTGGACCCACACAAATAGAAATGATATAGGTCATTTTTGCATTCACATATCTAATTTGTAGTGAGTAAATAATTTATAAGATCGAAATAGTTTCCTAAAGGTGAGCAATAACAAAGACACAAAAGATAGAATTATATAAGTCAATTTTTTGCAAGAATATAATGCTTATGCACTTATTATTAAATAAAAGATAAATTAATTAAAGTGTTAACATAAGAAAATAGAGCATGTGTATTCAATGTTTACCTTTATAAATACAATATTTTTTAAAATTATAAAATAAAAACATTCGTGTATCACAAGCAACTGATGACGACAACGATTGGTTTCTTGAAGAAAGTTTTGAGGTTGGAGGATGCGAAAGGTTTCAATTGGGTTCCAAAGATTGAGGCATATACCAAAGAAAATGGGTTTGAATAAGTTTGCCTCCTTTCGTGGGAAGTTGGTGGTTGGTGGTTTCGTTTTTTGTTCTTTTTTGGTGTATATAGTGGCGTTGTGTAGTTGGTTTGTCTAGTGTATAGAATGAAATAGTATTGACACTGTAATGGTGGAGTCCCTTTGAAAATATGGGGTAGTGGTGTATAGTTGTAATGGGTTGGTTGGTCTGTGTTAGGAGGTGGGAGTGTTGACCAATGTTCTGGTAATTTTGGTGTTGTTGTGTCTGCATTTGATTAGGTAAAATGCTGCCCAGGGGGCTATTGATGTAATCTTTTTTAAAATTTAATATAAAAGCTCTATCTTACATACAAAAAAAAAAAAACATTCAAAAGCTTTCCACCTAAATTCCTCAAACTTATATAAAATAAATTAAAAATACATGTTTAAATGTTTCATTTTAGACTTAGAAAAAATTACTTTGAAAACACAATATAACACTTGTACACTTATTATTGCATAAAAGACAAACTAATTCAAGTGAACCCAAAAACATAAGAAAAAAGAACATGAATATCTAATTTTTATCCTTCCAAATATATGTTTTTGTCATAATTTTAAATTATAAAACAAAATATTCAAAACTTTCCAACTAAATTCCTCAAACTTAAATAGTAATAATAATAATATAGGTTTAAAATGTATGTTTAAATGTTTTGTTTTAAATCTCTCTCTCCCATTCCATTACAATGTCTCTAATTTCAAATTAGTCATAAGAAAGGTTTTCTTCACAAAACACAAATATATATTGCTAAATATTTTATTTTATTTTATTTTTTAGAATATTTATGTATTTTTTAGTCAATTTTGGGTACATTAGTCAAATTGAATGATTGTGAATGAGTCTACAAGGGATCAAGTCTTGCTAAGTGTAAGACCCTTAATATTATAAGGGGTAAAGTTGAGACCGTGTCCTAGAAGATTTTGGTACAATAGATACCCCTCAATCCTTAATTCTTAGCTGAAAAGATATCACCTTAAGCTTATATTCCCAAATTAAATTATGAAAATAATCTAGATTTAACATAAAATCTTTCATAAAAATAAATAAATAAAATTAAAAAAAAAACCTAAATTTGATGATTCATCTTATCTATCAATCAATTTTTTTGACATTCAAAATTGTTATTAAATATTAAAATAATGTTTTAAAAAAATATATAAATTCAAAATATATGTAAATAATTCTATTGAAAAATTGATAGTTAATCCAAAATCTCTCTTCAGAATTTTTTTAATTATATTTTACAGCTAAACCACCTAAATACCGCCATCAAAATTAGGCACCGACCCCGCCTCTGGCACGTGGATCAATGACGAAGGAATCGTTACTTTACGGTATGAAACGACAAGGAAAAGAGAATCCACCAGCGCACGGGCCGCAAATATAATATTTTGTTATAAACGGCTAAACTTGATTAAATAATTCAACAATTTGCGACCCAAAGTGGAATTGGAATCCCTTTTTCAACAGGTCGCAATCTGGAAATATAGTGTTTGCTCACGAGCGCCGGAAACCGTGGGGAACTCCAGTCAGCCCGCAGCCGCCGGGCTCTGTTAGCTTCTGGTGTTTTCCCACGGTCTTATGAAATACTAATGCTATTTTGTTCCCTGGACCCCAAGTTTCTAATTTGGTCAAGCCGATCAACCACCTGTCTCATGTACGGTCTGTCGTCCCGCTCATCTGCCAGGCACTCATACGCCAGTTCCGCAACTGCATTCACCATTTCCTTCACGTCAGAGTTCATTTCAATCTCCAAATCAGGATCCACCAGCTCATGCAATGCCCCCACTTGGATCTTCGCTACAGCCATATGAGCCAGACTAATTTCTTTTCTATTTCGATTGACATCCACAGCTAATTTAGCAGAGATGATCTCCACCAAAACAACCCCGAAGCTGTACACGTCGGATTTCTCCGTCAGCTGAAAGGACTGATGGTATTCCGGATCAACATACCCGGGGGTGCCATGCGGCGCTGTAGTGATGTGGCTGACATTTAGAGTCGCCAGCTTGGAGAGACCAAAATCTGAGACCTTGGCTTTGAAATGCTCGTCCAGAAGAATGTTAGCGGACTTCACGTCTCTGTGAAAGATTGGCGGGTCAAAGCAGTGGAGGAAGGCCAATGCCTGGGCGGTTTCTATGGCAATGTTTAAGCGGGTTCCCCAGCTTAATCCCCCCGGTCGCTTCCTTTCCCCGTGCAGATGATCCGCTAGGGTCCCATTGGGGATATATTCGTACACCAGTAATAAATCTCTGCTGTTCGGACAGGTACAGCCGAATAGCCTCACGAGGCTTTGGTGATGCAATGATGAGAGGATCTCTATTTCATTAAGGAACTGTTCGACCCTTCTGGTGTTGTGCTGGTAAAGTCTCTTTACTGCTACAGATCGGCCATCTTTGAGGCAGCCCAAATAAACTGATCCACAGCCTCCGTTTCCTAGCTGGTTCTCGTCGCCGAAAACATTTGTGGCTGCTTCAAGTTCGTGATAGGAGAAAATTGGCAGGATCCCTATCTTACGCCCTGCTTCTGTGTTGTGACCTCGTTCCTTGCAGCATTCATGGTCCTCTGTGCTCCGCTTTGGCTTTAATTTAACGTAGCATAGTATCAGTCCTATTGCTACAATCACTCCCAGCACTAAAATACTACCGCCTGCAACGAACAGGGGATATGGTGTTAAAGTAAGCAAAGTGTAAAAAGTTATGGTTTGCCGAATCATTAGAATCGGGATAAATAAAATTCACATACACACAACGATTTATATACTAAGAAGATAATTTTGATGTGTGTGGTAGACTATATATGTTCAGAATTTGAAACAGGGCAGGGGAAAAAAAAAACAGAAGAGCCTTTTAAGCTTTTTAAATATTCAGAGCTTCATAATGATGGAATAGCTGAAAGATGCTAGATGAGTTGTAATGCGAATTAGGGCTTTCGAAGTTTTGAGTGAGCTCTCTCCATTGCAGCTGAATCTACTCTTAACACTATATATATTACACCCAACCAAAAGGAAAAAATAACTTAAAGCTGGCAAGCTGCTCCTCTATCCCTCATCGTAAAATCAAAATTTTTATCCAACACCAACAAGAGGAAAACAGGACTTGGAGAATGGAGGGTTTATTAAAAGGGATTTTGCTCATTGTTTGGTAAATTTTGATTGAGCTTTGTCAGATTTTTTTTGATTGAGGATGTTTAACATCAATTTGGTATCTACATAACTGAAATTCTTTCCCTTTAAAGGCAAGAACTGAACGGTATAATTTGAACAAGTTTACTGGATTTAATTTACAAAGCTTTATCAAATTTATGGCCGAATCCAAGCCTGAAATGGACCTGCTAATTCCAATCTCAAGACCGTAATCTACTTAAAAATGTGTTAAATGAAATTGATTAGCTAATATAAACTGCTAAAATCTGTAATCTAATCTTTTCAGTCATCCTGATGATGGGTCACTACAAAATCTCGAATGCCTAATTAAAAATAAATAGAAATCTCTATGTATTCTGTTCAGCCATTAACCTTGTTATGACAGGAAAAGAAAATTAAGATTTGCTTGTCACTAAACAAGTAGTTACATATCTCCACAAATAGATGTTTAAAGCAAATGGAAGCTCACTTGCTCACAGCAATGATGTAAATGATGTATCTGTTATGAAAATTATTTTATAACTTAGTGGGTACTGCTTGGTTGCGTTGCGTGAGCAACTAGCATTTTCTGATATCAAATGAACATTTCTTACCTATTATTACGGCAGGACTGATGGGTTTCTTCCGGCGAAATGGAGTGACTATTCCAAGACCTGCTCACAACGAAGAGAATTAATAAATAACATATTCAAAAATCAAACAAATCAATAGGTAACTTTTATCTGACAAACAAATGGCCAATATGCAAAAGAATGTTACTGGCAGAATCTTGGTCACAAAATGCTAATCATCACAGGGCAGCAATATCTGTATAAGAAAATCTCCTCCTACAAAAGTGCCGAACTACCCATGTCAATTGGATCCAGATTAAACTCTGTACCAATCTTCCAGTAAAAAAGGCAGATGTAATAGCTAGAAAAGCCCTTTTCTTTAGTAAGGAACAAGTTAAAAGATTTCCGAATACTAAATCAGAAGCCTAGAATGGGATTACTATGATGTTGGACTACAAGTTTAGACCGCCTTCTCTGTTTTCTCAGTAGGAAGTGGCTTTGATAGGAGTGCAGAAAGTTCATGTATGTAAAACTAGCATTTTGAATACCATGTGCCATGGTTAGCAGGTAGGCTGTATTTACCAAAGCTTGCTGTTTATAGTCAAAATAGAATGGTTGCAGGAGGATCGTAAGGAGCACCTAAAGTTGAATATTCAGGCAATCTTTTGTTTGCAGCATATTACAGTGTCGGAAGCTTCTTAAAGCAATTATATATGACAATTAGTGCCGGACGCTTGAAATCTTTGTGCTGCATTATCCTCAGGGATGGGAAAATTGAAGCCAATGCTTGCGACTAGGGCTAATTCTATCGGCTGAACATTTCATTTAGATACAAAATGACGAGGATATTAGAATTTAACTTCAATTGTAACCTACGATGCCCAGAATGCTTCTATACACCAAATAAAACTTAAAAAGAGATAAATTTAACTTACCATCGGAGCAATTAAAAAGATGTGTCTGCCAATTTGGGCAGTGGCAGCAGAAAGTTTCAGTATAAGGATAATAACCACATAACCCGTTTGTTGCCTCACACCCGCCACACTCTGGAAAGATGATTTCATGATCCTGCCATTCTACCTGGAATCCTCTCCGTAAAAGCTGCATAAGCTGTGAGCTATCTTTAGGCACCGTTTTAGGCTTTTCCAAAACAGGGACTGAATAGATTTCGGAGCAAGACTCGGGTTTTTCTACATCAAACCCCAAATACCATCCGTTAAATTCACCACTCCTTTTGCAATCGAGCTTAACGACTTGCTTGGGTATTTTCTTTCCACAGTCTCGAAGCTCTGTAATATTAGAATTCTGATGCGAAACAAGAAAATTAGAATCCTTGAGATCATCATAGACGTCCGGGTCCAAGTTGCAGGCTTCGAAAATCTTTTGGTTTACTATGGTAATTCTTCTTTGAGAGATCAAGGAAGCATTAAGTATCCTATAGTCATTTCCATGGACGTGTAACCGAGGGCTCACTGTACAGTCCACTTGAAAGCCCAGGAGACCACAGCCCTTGTTCAGAATCCCAAAAGGGTACGACATATTTATACCTGCGCAATCAAAGTTAGGGTTGTGGCATTTTTCATAGGAAGCCGCGAGGCAGGCTGTGAAATGTAGGAAAATAGAGCAGGGCGTAAAGAAACTATGTGGCCTCATCTTCGAGAAACAAGAAAAGTGAAGTAATCACAGCTATAAACATGAATTTGTACCGACCAGGTAATGCCCGGTCCTGAAACATTCGGCAAATAATGAAAGAGACTTTCGTGCGGGAAAACTTAACTTGTACTCTCATCAATCGATTTCATTTAAGTCGCTAATTCGTAGTTTATAGTCTGTTGAACAGTGAAACCGTAATCGGTTAATCTTAGTAATCTAGAATCTTAGTACGACAGATCTGTAAGCTTCGGTGCATCGATTCTTTTTGACTGGTACTTATTCAGCGGCAACTCGATTCTTGTTTGAACGCAAGAAGAAGCAGAAAAAGAAATTCGGGAATGACGTATCTTATTGTTGACTTGGGTGGATGCATTCCCAGCATGCCCTAATCGTTGTCTGCCTTTTGTTGAATCAGTTTGACTTACACAAAGAAATAAGATAATAAATATCCATTGCATTGAATTTAGAGTCCTACGATTTGACATTATAGTAAAGTATCGTATCTAATAATAATGCTCCTTTGATGGAACCACCCAAAATTTTAGTGCGAAAAACACTGGCTTCTCTTTATTCTTTCTACAATTTATTGAATAATTTATATTAATTTGTAGATAGAAGATGTTGTAGTGGTAAGGTAGTTGACTTAAAGATTTTGAAAAAATAATGGGCAATTTGTACCACTAAACCAATTATAAACATGTCAAAATTTTGAAGCAAAACAAAACACAAATGGAAACACTTACTTTTGAAAGACTAAATGAACTCAATCAAAGAAATAAAATTAGTGGAGTTCAATCATGGTCTAACTACTCATTGGAAGGGGAGAAGTGCCCAACCCCCTTTACATGAGTAGAAACTAGTTGGTTTGATTGGATAAGGTAATAATGGGTCATCTTTGTTATAGTAAGTGGGTAAGTTCTTGTGGGCAAGTCTTATGCTTGTTAAATAGAGTTTGTAAGTTAATAATTTTTTTTGTTTTGGGAATGCATCGAAGTTAATAATTTGATATTTTTGGGAATCAATATGAAATAAGTGTATAAGAACCAGAGATCAAGTCGTTGAGTAGTTTGATGATTGAGTTTGGGATGAAGATGTAGGTATTAAGTTATGAAAAGGTATTTTACAAAGTATTATTTGTGAATTTAGTTTAATATTATTATTTGATAATTGTTTTTTGATTAGAATTAATTCTATTATTTGATAATTATTTTTTGATTAGAATAAAATTATATTTGATTATCATTATTTTGACTTGATTATTCTTAGGGGAAGAATATTCGATCATGTCATTATAATCTCTCAAATATTTTAATTATCTTCTAAGTGTCATATTGTATTTGATAGCACAATTGGGGTTTATTTTGAAGAATAGTTAGGACCAAATAAATAGAGAAAAACAAAGAATATAATAAATTATTAGAGTGATGTTAATAGTGTAACTTAGAAACCATCGTTTGTAGATAAGAAGGTCTAAAGAATTTAGATCTAGAAATTATCTATTTTGCAATTTCTACCCTAAGTTGGAACTTGATAGTCTTTCTACCTCTTGGGCCACATTTCAATTTAATAATTTATACCAAATAACATTCTCTATTTTGGGTCACAAGGGAAAATAGATTAAGTTTATTATAGATGACATGCTCAATATGTATATTTAGGTCTCTTAAACATTCTATGTGGTACCATGTCCCCTTTAAGACACATGGAAGGATTTCATTCGTGGTGTCATAAAATTGCACCCCGGGCAATTTCACACTACATAACCTCCCCTTTAGCCTAATAAGATAGTAATGGAAAACTACCCCTTTCACTTACCTTTAATTATATCCTTAAACCCTTTATTTTCAGACTTAAAGTGATTTTTTGGCGTGGATGCTAGTGCGATGCACATACATCTATGTGTCGCATAAACATATTGAAAAGATTCATGACTCTATGGTCTTTGGGATGTTACACTTTTGTCTGCCCACGAAGTGTAATGCCTTAGTGATTGCAGACACACCCAAAAATGACTTCATGCATGTTATTCTTCCATTCAAGCTCTCATTCCTTCAATCTATCTTTCCATTCTTCCATTATCTCAACTCATTCTTGCAATCTTTCATTCTAGCTCTCACTTTCTCATTCTACACCATCCCTACACCGTTTTCTCAAGCTTTCTTGCATGCTCTTGGCTTCTACATCAATGTCTTGGTTCTCTCAACTCATCCAGAGTGTTGCATTCTCTCCTTTGACATTGTTAGCTTGCTTGAGGGGGGTATCTTCACTATTTTTATTGCATTATCATGTTTTGTGTCAAGTAGCATATCAATATTTTATCTTTTCAATCTATCTACAATTCAAGTGAGGAAGGAAAAGTTGCAAAAAAAGATCCCATGCCAAAATTTTTGGTTTTTGAGGTTCGAATGAACTTATTGGTTTGAGCGAACCAAAAGAGGGTTCGCTAGAACCTAGGTTCGAGAGAACCAAAAGAGGGTTTGCTAGAACCCAGGTTCGAGAAAACCCATTAAATGCCCTGGGCCCACCATTCCTGCAAAAAAATGAAGAAAAACCTTTTTTGAAAGGGGGTTCACTCGAACCCCCCTCGGTTCGCCCGAACCACCCTTTTCCCACCTTCTCACCCTCTAGCCCAAAAAAACTCCAAAAATTTGCCCTTCGAAGCTCGGGTTGAGGATGAAAATAGAGGAGACTTCACAAACCCAATTGGATGATGGTAGTCCTTAGAACGAGCTATCCAAAAAATATAATTTTAATATATTTTGGTTTTATTATGTATTTTTTTTTAGTTTTATTAAACATAGGTTTTTTGCCAAAAATCAAGCTCTCTGTTCTACACATGTGGAAAAATAGTAGATTATCAATTTTTTTTTAAAAAAAAATGAGTGCACTAGATATTTAAGTCCTTGATCTAACAAAAAAAAAAGATACGTTGTATATGGTCTGCCTATGTCTGAATTGTAATTGGTTTGACTTCGATACTTGATTAAGGAAAAAATATTCAATGAAACACTATGAAACCAATTGGAAGCAGTAAATATGATAGTTACAAATCTAAATTTGAAAAAATTAGAATTTTATCCTTCATGGAAAAAAAGTTATGTTGTATACGGTGAGCGCCACTCCTTAAAAATGTTGTTTACTAAAAAACACTAGTTTTCGAAGGAGATAAAACAAAAGTGCAATATGATTCCAATTTTTTTTTGAAAAATATATTTAGAATCTACAGAAAAAATGTCACAAATCACTAGTTTGCATGATCTTCAAATTCCTCACAGTTTAGCCACTATAGGTGCCCGAAAGTGAAAATTTAGTTAGAAAAATTATTTCAGTGTCTAGTTTGGCAAAAATTGTAAACTAGTATTGTAGGATCACCCCTAGCTATTGTCTAATTTATTTTCTATTTGTCTACTTGGCTATCCGTGGAGGTGGAAACACCAAAAAAAGGTTTTGACCAGGGATAACTTTAGTGGAGAATCTTCGTCAATTGGCGAATTCTAGGAATCGGGCAAATCGAAATTGGCGAATTCTAGGTATCCAACAAGGTGTTCAAATCGCCCGGATTTCACGAACTATCGGTCCAATGCATGTCCATTAGCTAGAGGTTTTTTTTTACGAGGCATGTTTAGGCAATAAATTCGCCATAACAGACTACGCGTTTCCAATGGACCAATCAATATTTTCGCCTAGAATCTCGGGGAGCATGTCATAAAACACCAACATATTCTCCAATACTATTAAAACAACATTATATGAGGACCCATTTCACCAATTAAAATTTACAAATAGTTGCTTGTGAAGACCCATTTGCCAATTAAAATTTATAAATAGTTGCTTATGAGGACCTATTTCGCCTTGAAAATTACAAGGTATCATTGTATAAGCATGCGGGTTTCGCCAAATTTTTAACATACCATTTAAAAATCCCGTGGAATTCGCCAAATATGGATTGATATAAATACAATTGAAACTATTATTTGTTCTTACACATTTTGTTTGGTTCTGAGGTTCTACTTCTCAATTCAGAAGTAAGTGAAACCCGAAAACTTAGACTCAAAGATGAGTAATCATTTCTTCATACTGTTAATAGTTATTACTTATAATAATAAGATTTTTTATCCGTTTTCCATTCTTGCTTCAGTCTTAAACATGATTTTGAGTAGGGAATGGGATCTATATTCTCTGTCGGTCTGTCCTTCTTAAACAAGAAGACATTTTTTTCCAGCTTTTATTCGAAGTGAGATATCAATATGTGGAGCAGCAACTGCAAGGGTAAGACTCCTGAGGGTAATGAAGAGACTGGGAGGCCATCAAAATGCCCAAAACGTGGAGGTACCATACAATATTACTTTGGAATTGGCAAAGCTTCTAATCCATCAGATCAAGGTGGAGCTACACCATCAACTCTTCCACCAAATATTATTGAAGTTGGCAATGATAATACCTCACCGCCACAGGAAGGTCAAGGTGAGATTGTCATTGTGTTAAATCAAAATGTATCAAATGAGGATGGCAATACTGTAAAAGATGTTCCAAGGGATACCTTGGATAGCCAGAATGAGATAATTGACTTGGATGAGGATGATGTTGGTAGCAAGAAAAGAAAAGGCAAAGCAAAATTGGGGCACGAGTGGGAAATGACAAGGAATTTTCAAATTGGTTGGTTGTCGAAGTACCCATTCCTTGAAGCAGTAGGGGTATCAAACAAAAACGATATTGAAGGGGAAACAAAGGTCAAATGTAAGATTTGTAGTTGGAAATGTGGAAGAGACAAGATGATGCAGCTAAAGCTTGACACTATAGAAAAGCATATCGACAAAGTTTACGAAAAACAAATCATAGACGAAAAGGAACAATCAGTCGTACAATGGAAATCAAAGGAAGAATGTCTTCATGTTAAGTATGCCATAGATTATGGAGAGCATAACCATAGAATGCCGAAGATTAAAAAATGTGAAGGTACACTTGAGGCTCATTTTGGAAAAGCCATGGTAGCAACAAATCTATCAAAAACTGTTCAGATGAGTGTTGTTTTTCATATTTTGTCTAGGGGGCATCCTATGACAAACTACCCAAAATATTTTGATTTATTATCTTATTTGAGTGTTCCCCACATTCCCTTCTCACATTGGTCAGTAAACGCTAGATGGGAATGGGCGAACTGTCTTGCTGTAGTGGAAAAGCAAGATTTAAATGAGAAATTAAAAGAGTCAAATTTCATTGCATTATCTTTAGATGAAGTTACTGCGGTAGACAATACGTTTTGGGTTTATATGCATTTGTATACTGTAGAACAACATGTTCGCCAAGCTCATCTTCTTTGTGTTCGTAAAATGAAGGACAGTTCAACATCACAAAATCTATTTGAACTAGTCAAGAAATCTTTGAATGAAATTGTAGGTATGGATGAGTTGACAATTGCCAAAAAGTTGGTGTGTGTAGGAGCTGATGGAGCTGCAGTGATGCAAGGTCAAAGGAGTAGTTTTTGCACAAAGTTACAAACTACTTGTGCACCATACATGCTTGGCATTCACTGCATGGCCCACATAATGAATTTAGCATTCAAAATTGTAAGCAAGTTTCCTACAATATCAAAAGTTGAAAATCTAGTTCGCAAGATCCACGCATACTTCTGTCAAAGTCCTAAATGTTTCCTTGAATTTCAAAATTTTACTTAGGGAATAACACCTGGAAACAAGCTTCTCAAGGATGTTGATACCAGATGGATCTCCTTGCATGGACTAGCACAACAAGTTCTTTCAGAATATCAATCCTTAATTGGAGTGATGTACGAGCATCACAACACAGTAGACAAAACTCCTGACCTCTTACATAGGTTAAGCGATATAGAGACACTCTTGACTTTAGCTAGTCTTCTCCCCATGCTGGATGAGATGAACAATCTTGTGAAGAAAGACCAAGACAAAACTATGTATATTTATGAATATGCCAATCTACGTAAACTTACATGCTTGGCCCTCGATCATCTATATCTAGATTTAACACAAGAAAGTGCAAATTATTTGATGTGGCAGAAAATTATTGATTTGTTAATCCTGATAATTATTTACATTTTAATGCAAGCGGGCACTTATGTGTTTGTGTACGTGGATATGAGATACCAATGTACCATTGTAAGAAAGCCAGGTGCTCTAGAAAAGAAGTACCTGTTAACGAGGAAGATTTTAACAGCATTGTTAAATCTGTTAGTGATAATTTGAAGGAAATTGCAAAATCTCTTTCCTTAGAGATTCGTGAAAGATTCCCTCGATATGAAATACTTGAAGCCATGGGTATTGTGTATCCTCAATTTTGAGGAAACTGAGATAACCCAAGGGTAAGTGCACCAATCTGTGACACAATTTTGGCTCTTAAGATGCCACTTTTTTTTTTTTGAAATCAAGAAAATATGATTTGCACGAGAAAATGAAGATAGTTATGCTCAAAATTTCAAGATGCGGTAAGAACAAAAGTTGAAGTGCTATGAGTCTAGTTTCTAAGCTACTATTGTTTTTTGAAATTAATGAAGATTAAGGGTCTCAAAAAGGGGGGGGCCCAAAACAGGTCCTATTTTTATCAAAACAAATAGCATAGCGCTTGAGGGCTCCCCCCTTTTTGGTTAACTTTTTTTTAGAATTTCAAAAATCTCAACGGTGAGAAATTAGCTAACACCATGTAGTTTATCCTCCTTCTTTTGGATATTTTTTTTAATGAATATATAATATTTTATGAATTTTCAAAGTGGACACATCTTGAAAAGCTAAAATTTGAGCGTGCTCCCCCCCAAATTTTTTGCAAACTAATCAAAAATTGATTTTTTTCTTTTCATCATGTGTAGAATGGAGTCTAGTTTCAAAAAACGTAATTTTTTTCATGTTCCGATGAACGTGTAAAAATCTATCCTAAACCTAGCACATGTTGGTTTTTGACCAAAAACGAAGGCATTTACAATAGAAGCCATGGATCAAAACCTTAACTAAATTAAAATGAATTTTTTTTTATATATTTAGATAGCTGAGATAGAGGTTAACACTATGACAGTTTTTTTATAAACTTGCATTGAAAGACATGCAAATGAGATGGGGAGCACGGTCAAAAATATGAGAAAATTTAGCAACTCCTGTTAATTAACACGTCTAAAGCAGGCCTTTTGGTGAGCGCCAAATGGCCTGCTTTGCACAGAACTAGATTTTTGCTTTCTTTGTCAGGGAAATTATATACATGAAATAAACATTTAAGTATAAGTTGACATTTACATATGGACATTTACTTTCTTATACTTTAAGTTATATTTCATGTATATATAGGCAAGATGTTTGGGAGTGGTTTCAGATCTCTAAGAGTTATAATGCAAATTCTAGTTTTTGGAAGATCTTAAAAATTTTAGACTTAGTCAAATTTCAGTAATCAGCATGTCAAATTTCAGTAATCAGGAGGTCAAATTTTAGTACTCAAGAGGTTGAATTCCATCTATCTCACTCATTTTCATCTCTTATTCTCTAGACCTCTCTCTCTCTCACTATCTCCATCCCTTTATCTAACAATATCTTCCTTGAGCTCAAGAACTATGTCTCTACATGTCCATCTCTCTCTCCTTCCCTCTCCAATATCTATCTCCCTCCCTCCTTCCCTCTCTACATTTTTCTATCTCTCATCCCTCTCCTTTAATCTCTATATATATCTCTCTACTCTCTACACCTACCTATCCCTCCCTCTCCTCTCTTTCTCTCTCTCTTTGCTTCCCTCGCTCTTCCCTCCCCTCTCTACTCTCTATCTTGTCATTCTCTCTCTCCTTCCCTCTCTAGTTCTCTCTATCTCACTTCTCTCTCCTTCCTTCCCTCCCTCTCTAATTTTCTCTATCTCCCTCTCTCTCTCCTTCCCTTTCTACTCTTTATCTCACCTCTCTTTCTCCCCCTCTCTCTCTCCCTCTCTCTTCCTTTCACCCACCTTTGCTCTCTACTTTTCTCTATCTAACCTATCCCTCTATACATCTCTCTCTCCCCCCTCCTTCCATCTCAATCTCTCCACCTTCCTCCTTATCTCTCTAATTTTAAGCTCCATCACACATCTCTATCACCTATCTCACTTCTCTCTTTCCCCTTCCTCTCTACTCTCTTTCTATCTATCTCACCCCTCCTCTCTCTTATCTCTCTCACCTCTGTCTCTCCATACCTACCTCTTCCTCCCTCTCTCCTTCCCTCTATTTTTCTCTTTATCTCCTCCTCCCTCTATCTACCTAGACCTCTCTCTATTTTTGTCTCACCTCTCTCTCTCCATCCCTACCTCTCCCTATATCTCTCCTTTCATATCTACTTCTCTCTACCTAGTTGTCCCTCTATAACTATTTCTCTCTCCCTCCTTTCCTCCTCTCTCTCAA
>CM021103.1:100704563-100787920 GCA_007115665.2 Sequoiadendron giganteum
ATCTCACAATCCCTCTTTGTCAGGCCTCACTTACCTCCCACCCTACTTTCTTAGGTCTCTCCTTCCCACCCCCTCTCACTCACTCCCTCTCTCTCTCTTAGGTCTCTCTTTCTCACACACTCACTCACTCCCTCTATCTCTCTCCCCTCTACCCTAAACCCTAAACCCTTAACCCTTAAACCCTAAACCATTAAACCCTCTACCCTTAACCCTCCCTCCCTCTGTCTCTCTCCCACTCCCTCCCTCTCTCTCTCTTTCAAGTCTCTCCATCCTACCCCCTCTCCCTCTCTCAAGCCTCTCTCTCACTTACTCAATCCATCTATCTCTCTCCCATCTCCCTTAAACCCTATACCATCAACCCAATACCCTAAACCATCAACCCTATAGGTCCTCAACCCTATACCTTCAATTCTCAACCATCTAACCTATACATTGGATCCTCAACCCTCATCTATCTTTGTCCCTCCCTCCTCTTCTCTCCTTATCTCTATCTCACTTCTCCCTCCATCTCTCCCTCCATACATCCCACCTTCTCTTCTCTAATACCTCAACCCTATACCCTCAACCCTTAAAACCTTAAACACTCAACCCTATACCCTAAACCCTCAACCCTCAACCATTAAATCCTAAACCCTTAAACCCTCTACCCTCTACCCTCAACCCAATAACCTCAACCCTAATCCCTCAACACTTAAACCCTTAAACCCAATTAAACTCTCTACCCTAATCCCTCTATTAGGTATGTCACTCACTCACTACCTCTATCTCTCTCCCATTCCCTCTCCCACTCCCTCTCTCTCACTCTCTCCCACTCTGTCTTTCTCCCTCTCTCTCTCCCTCTCTTAGATATCTCCCTCCCACTCTCTCTCTCTCCCTCTATCTCATGAATCTCCCCCCACCCCATCCATATCTCTTGAATCCCTCTATCCCACCCTTAACCCTTAAACCCTTAAACCCTCTACCCTCAACCCTTAACCATCTACCCTTAACCCTCTACCCTCTATCTCTCTCCCACTCCCTCCCTCACTCTCTCTCTCAAGACTCTCCCTCCTACCCCCTCTCCCTCTCTCAGGTCTCTCTCTCTCACTCACTCCCTCTCTCTCTCCCCTCTCCCCTAAACCCTAAAACCTTAACCCTTAAACCCTAAACCCTTAAACCCTCTACCCTCTACCCTTAACCGTCTAACCTCTATCTCTCTCCTACTTAATCCTTCTCTCTCTCAAGACTCTCCCTCCATCTCTCCCTCCCTCCATCCCACATTCTCTTCCCTAATCCCTCAACCCTTAAAACCTTGAACACTCAACCCTACACCCTAAACCTTCAACCCTCAACCCTTAAATCCTAAACCTCTAAACCCTCTACCCTCTACCCTCAACCCTTAAACCCAATTAAACTTTCTACCCTAATCCCTAAACCCTTAACCCTTCAACCCTCATCCCTCAATCCTCTACCTTCAATCCTAAACCCTTAACCCTAAAACCTCAACCCCTATACCTTGTACCCTATATGTTGGACCTTGAACCCTAATCCATCAACCCTATACCCTCAACCATCTACCCTCATCCTTAAAATCTTGACCCTCAACCCTTAAACCCTAAACCATTAAACCCTGAACCCTTAATCCTTTAATTCTCAACCCTTAAACCCTAAACCCTGAACCCTTATACATTAGACCCTCAATGCTAATCCTTCAACCATATACCCTTAAACCTATACCCTAAACCCTCTACCCTCAACCCTAAACCCTTAAACCTTCTACCTTTTACCCTCTACCCTATACCCTAAACCATCAATCCTATACCATAAATTCTCAACCCTCTATCCTATACATTAGATCCTCAACCCTCATATATCTCTATCCCTTTCTCCTATTCTATCCTCTCTATCTCACTTCTCCCTCTCTACCCTAATCCCTCAACCCTATACCCTCAACCCTTAAACCCTTAAACACTCAACCCTCACCCTGATACCCTCTACCCTAAACCCAATACCCTCTTCCATCTACCCTTAGCCCTCAACCCTTAAACCCTTAAACCCTATCTCACTCTCTCCCACTCTGTCTTTCTCCCTCTCTCTCTCCCTCTCTCACATATTTCCCTCCCACTCTCTCTCTCCCTCTATCTCATGTATCTCCCCCCACCCCCTCCATCTCTCTCGAATCCCTCTATCTTAAGTACTCCCTCTCCCCTGAGTACTCCCTCTCCCTCCCACCCCCTCTCTATCTCTCAAGTCTCTCTCTCTCTCTCACACTCCTTGTATCTCTCCCATCCCTCTATCTCTCACTCCCTCTCTCTCCTACTCTCTTAGGTATCTCTTTCCCACCCCCTCTCTCCCACTTTGTCTCCCTCTCCTTCTCTCTTGGGTGTCTCCATCCCACTCCCTCTCCCTTAACCCTCTCTCTCACTCTCTCTAGATCTATCTCTATGGATTAGGGTTTAAGGGTTGAGGGATTAAGCCTCACTTATGTCACAATCCCTTTTTGTCAGGCCTCACTTACCTACCACCCTACTTTCTTAGGTCTCTCCTTCCCACCCCCTCTCTCCCACTTTGACTCCCTCTCTCTGAAGTCTCTCCTTTTTAGAGGAACATATTTGGCGCTCGCCAAATTTGGCACTCTCCAAATTTCGCGAGCGCCAAATGGGTTTTACCTTGAAATGGTAAAAATAAGGGTTGAACCCATGATTCAGGCCCACATTCTCCTATATTTGTTTGGTTCAGTGCTTTATCTGAGTTGGAAACGCCCTTTTTTCTGCAGTTGACTTCATATTGTACCAATCTATGCTTGATCCATCACCTTTTTACCACCAATCTGCATGGTAGACAATGAAGAAGATATTTTGAAGTTTCTACATCATTTTACATCATTTTACACTATCTAAGGTAATATATTCATTTTGGTAAATTGAAATGTTTGTCTTTAGTATATTTGTTTGTTTTTGACAATATAAACTAAATTTCCTTAATGATTTTATTAATCATAACAATTGGACTTAGAATTCAACATTGAATTAGATGGGATTTGCATAAAAAAGTTCAATTTTTAGATTTGCATAAAAAGTTCAATTTTTATGAGTTTGAAGAACAAAAAAAATTAAAAACATGACATTTACTTAACATAAATTTACTTATGAATTCTATTTGCATTGCTTATAGTAGTCCATTTCCAGCATGGCTAGTGGAATTCACTGCATTTCATTCTTTTTCCAACTAATTTGGAAAACTTTTATTTTCATCTAATTTGGAAAACCTCATTGCCAAAGAAATAGTGAATAATGATAAGATATAGCATCACAGACCCTTCTTTGAATCCATATTCTTCATGACTTTGTTGACAATCAAAAATTTGGTTTTGAGAAAAATAAACACAAGAGTCTCTAGCTTTCATTTAGGTGGCAGCAATTTATACCCTAGGTTTGTGATTCTCATTAATTTGCTGTATTGAATGGTTTCCACCCCTCTCTGCATCAATTTTTTTGTAAAATGCATTACTTACTTTTGTTCTATGTGTGTTTGTGGACATGTAGCATTCAAGGTCATGTCGAGGAAATGACCGAAGCCTCTAACACCATAAGAGCGTGTAGTTAAAAATGCAAGGAGAAGAGAATAAAAAATGTAGCTTGTGAAGCAAAGGAATTGCAGCCCATACAACCACAAACTTATGTGCAATCTAAGAGAGATGTCAAATTGGAAAAACAAAGGGAACGAATGAGGAAAGTTCATGGAAGGACAGGAATGAATACAAAAGTTGGGGGCACATCATCAACCATAGGTGAAGCTCAATGCACATCTCCAGTTGAAGACACATTGACAACAACATGTGGTTTTCCAGGTACATCAGAAATCACATCTCCAATTGAAGACACACCATCAAAAACATTGCGTTTTGAAAGTACATCAGAAAACACATCTGTATTTGATGGAAATCCACAAACGACATCTCAAGTTGGAGGTACAACATCGTTTACATGTCAATCTCAAGGTATGTCATCAATTGCACCTCCAATTGAAGGTACATGATCTATCCCCGATGTTGTTGACCTTCCCAATATTGACACAAATTTACATTTGAGAACTCCTCCTAGAGTTTTGCATAGAAAACCTACATTTTTTATTGATATTGATTCCAATGTTTTGAAATGGATGCCTAATAAGATTCCAAAACGTACATGTCAAAGATATGCAGAAAGGATATGGATTTTGTTTTTTGCGAAGCTAAGTGAGGGTGGAAGATGCCAACTATTTGTTGAAATGATGAGGCAACTCAAATTTAGGCCCACCATGAAGGCTCTTGGGCTAAGAGTTTTGAATGACTCAAGTGAAAATTCCATTGTAAGGAACTTGATGAGTGCATATGAGAGCGTGGGTTCCACCTCACGCACGAAGGATAGTTGTGCCACACGATGTGTGATGACAACAACACTGTTAAGCAGTCAAACAAGGAACACGGTGAGAGCCAAAGGAAGGTGTGAAAGAGTGGAGGATCCAAATAGCAATGAGTTATGGGCATTTTCGGGTAGAGTGCCACAGAAAGACAAAAGAATTGCTCAAGGCTTGAGATCTTTAATGGTGAATTATTGGAAGGATAACGCAAGGACCTCTCCTAATCAAAGAGATGTTGTAAGAAGGAGAATTGGTAGTATAAACTATGAGCCACATCCAATGCATTATTTGGATACCACTCAAACCCAATTTTTTGCTGATTTTGTACAAAAGTTTCCTAAAATTAAAATATGTCAAAGGTATTTTGAAATGCTAAAGCCTTTTTATGTCAAAATAAATCACACATGCACTACTTGTTGTTGTAGGGTTCATATTGAGTTTTCTAACCATTATGATTTTTATCGACATATATGTGTAGATATGCATACTGACAATGTTTTGCAAGAATGTAACATAATGCCTCCACCTAAATCGTTAAGGGAATTTTTGTCTTCCATTTTATGTGAAATTGAGAATGGTCAAATTTTTTACAAAAAATCATGTTTGGATGGCACATGTGATCATTGTGTTGGCATGCAACATTTTCCAATTTTCCAACACATGGCTAGTACACACACAATTGGAGACAAAATTGTGGAATTTGGCAAATATACGACAGTGGCATACAGTCTAAAAGATGGGAAAGAAGCAAAGAAGTGTGAGTTGGTTAGTGATAAGATTCTAGTGTATCAGTTTATGGACATTTTTCGTGATCAGGTGGTTTATTATTATGCAATGCATACACATAGAGCACAATGGTTGGACTCACAGTTCAAGTTATGCAAGGAAACATTTCTACTTCGTCATATCATTTTAGTTGTCGACTTCGCTGAGAACTACACACTACAACCATAGAATGAGGTGCAATCACAATACTACAAATCAGTGCAGGTTTCTATATTTGTACATATAACATTCATTCATGCAAATGATAGTACAGAGGAAAATAGGAAAGTATTGAGGGAGTATCACTTTTACATTAGTGATGATCGCACACATTCTGTAGAGTTTGTTCAAGGTTGCTATCATATGTTCTATGCCGATTTGGCTAGTAGGGGCATACCGTTTAGTTAACATATCATATGGTCAGATAATTGTACATCACAATTCAAGAACGCCAGAATGTTTTACTGGTTGAGCAGGATGCATAGGATTAGTGGTGTTCAACATATGTGGAACTTCTCAGAGGCTAGGCATGGAAAGGGGGAGCATGATGGAGCAGGTGCATGTATCAAAAGAGCCCTAGCACGAGAAGAGTTAAAGTACACAAATAGTGTAAAGTTGACAGATGCAAGATCAATTGTCTAGTGGTGCAATGGTTCAATGGGTCTAGGTAGTGAAGGCAATTCTTTAGTTTGTCAATTTTTTAATTTAGTAGATGATACTAACATTGCAAAATATGAGGATTGTTGTACACTAACAGGATCAAGCGAGCTACACTCTTTTAGAAGCTCCAATGCAGGTACATGGACTATCCATACAAGGAAGATATCATGCTTTTGTTATGCATGTACACTTCAATCATGGAATGATTGTGAGTCAACAGAGTGGGTTGATGAATGGTCTGTAAGAAGTCTAACCCCACTTGACACTTATCAGCTCCCGACGGCTCTACAAATCATAGAGATGCAATCATCCATTGACTTTGATAATTTATCAGACCTACTAGAACCAGGTAATATATCTTACTTACAAGTTTTATTATGTTGCTCAGTAAATAAATCTAACAAGATGAACATATCAATGCAGGGCACATTTATGCGGTAATTGCAAATGAAGACAATGAAGAGGGTACAAATTATTAATTGTGCTGTTGTATCGAGGCCAAAAAGAAATTGGAGTCCCCAGTTATAGATGGAGAAAACATAGAATATCCTACAAGTTTAGTGGTTGTTACTGGAACATGGCTTCGAAGATATCCAGTTAAGAATGTTGCAGTTTGGTTGTTTGAGGACTTTGACACGCATCGGAAAATTCTTCAGTATTCGAACCTTGTCGTCGCCACCAACGTTCATTTGATCAAATATAAGGGTAAACCTGCGAACAAGAACTTGTGGAAAGTGCGTGAGTTTGACCATGAGGCAATACTCAACACAATAAAGACTAGAGCAGACCCAGATGGTTCCCTGGATTGATTTGTAAGTATGCACATTGAATTTGTAAAGCCATGTTATTGATCGCTCTTTTGGACCAATACCTTGCAATAAGGCTTTTTCACGATTACTGTTTGATGTCATATGCATTTACGACTGTCATTGATCCTTTTCTGATTGTGATTGTAGGTAATACTAAAGTTTGTCAAAGTACATAAGAAAAGAACAACATCGGTTGCTGGTGCAAGTGTTCAGTGGTATGAGAAACATCAGTTGCTAGTGCATTTTCTGGTTGTCAATCTTCTCTTTCTTTTCCATCTCCTAGATTTATCAGATTGTTATATGCTACACGTTTTATGTTAAGCCTCTCAGTGATATATTTGAAATTTATACTTAGGGTCATCGAGAGATGATAAAGTAGCGAAGGGGCACATCACCATTGTAGGACCTTCAATCGACCTCCTTATCTAGCATGCATGAAGGTGATAGTAGGTCTCGTCAGCTGTATGACTGACATGATTTAGTTATTGCTCTTTTAATGATTTTTATGTGAGTCTATGTCTAAGATTAAGAGGCTTTTGCAGGTTTTTTGTGGACCAAATTCCTATGATACTACTCAACCACAGAGAGGCTACTACCCATGTGTTTTGTAGGGAGCAGGTGATGTACATGTTTTGAACCATTTTGGAATGCAAATAGTTGGGCCAGCTGAGGTGGAATGGAAAAAAGAAACTAGGCAGAAACTCCTTTTGTCCTTTTCTCAAGTACAATATATTTCATGATTTGTGTTGGAACTGGGAGGATTATTTCTTTGCATGTATTGCTACAAGTATTGACAAATGGGAGGATTTTCAAGATGTTCTTCCATCACTATTGTAATATTTGTCATTGACTTACTGTATTTTTTGAAGACTCCACATTCATAAGGACCTATTGTTGCATACACAACCATAGCTCTTGGAGTCTTTAGACACTGACTAACATAGACTTGACAGTCATAGGAAATTGACTATGGTGAGTGAATTTGATTATCAAGCACTTTATAATCATACACTCATTGTACTTAACAACTGATCACTACTCATTTCTAATTTTTCCTTTTCATTTGCACATTTCCATGTACAATGACCCTTCATAGTTCCCTTGTGTTCATCTATTCATGATGCTTGTCTTAATGAATAACCTTCCTTTAAATCTATTGTCCTTTGATGAAGTGACAAGGTAGGGGCAGTGTATGCCTCAGAGAAATCGATGCAACCTAGGTCATCTCTAACATACCTTAGGGTATGACATTCAACAAAAAAACTACTATGGTTCAACTGACTCAATCCCTACGAGTTCATGTTGGGCCCCTCTACAATAACCTTTCTCGGTTTTCGCTATCTCGAAGGCTTTTTCCTATGGTGGCGAATTTTCACTCGAGGAAAAAGTTGTCAAATGCAAGTAGTTGAAAGTTGCAAAGTGGTGCAACTTTCGTTCTGCAGCTCGTGTGACCAAAAAATCTGTTCCAACGTGTCCAGGTGGGTACATTTACGCTAGGAATGGTTCTCTTTGACACCTAAACACGCGGAATCGCTCCAAGCTACGTTCAACTGGATCGATCCCTTAAGGGGCCAAAGTGCAAAATGGCTGCGAAATTCAGCATGCTATTACTCGGACACCGTGACACTTAGAAAATTTTCATCTAAACCTATGAGTTCATGTTGGGCCCCTCTACAATAACCTTTCTCAGTTTTCGCTATCTCAGAGGCTTTTTCCTATGGTGGCGAATTTTCACTTGAGGAAAAAGTTGTCAAATGCAAGTAGTTGAAAGTTGCAAAGTGGTGCAACTTTCGTTTTGTAGCTCGTGTGACCAAAATAACTATTCCAACGCATCCAGGTGGGTATGTTTATGCTAGGAATGGTCCTCTTTCACACCTAAACACGCATAAATGCTCCGAGCTATGTTCAACCAGATCGATCCCTTAAGGGGCCAAAGTGCAAAATGGCTGCGAAATTCAACATGCTATTACTCGGACACCGTGATGCTTAGAAAATTCTCATCTAAACCTAAAAGTTCACATTGGGCCCCTCTACAATAACCTTTCTTGGTTTTTTCTATCTCGGAGGCTTTTCCCTATGGTGGCGAATTTTCACTCGAGGAAAAAGTTGTCAAATGCAAGTAGTTGAAAGTTGCAAAGTGGTGCAACTTTTGTTCTGCAGCTCGTGTGACCAAAAAAACTATTCCAACGCGTCCGAGTGGGTATGTTTACGCTAGGAATTGTCCTCTTTCACACCTAAACACGTGGAATCGCTCTGAGCTACTTTCAACCGGATCGATCCCTTAAGGGTCCAAAGTGCAAAATGGCTGTGAAATTCAGCATGCTATTACTCGGACACCGTGGTGCTTAGAAACTTCTCGTCTGATCCTACAAGATCATGTTGGGCCCATCTACAATAACCTCTCTCGATTTTCACTATCTCAAAGGAATTTTCCTGTGCTGGAAAATTTTCACTCGGGGAAAAAGTTGTCAAATGCAAGTAGTTGAAAGTTGCAAAGTGGTGCAACTTTTGTTCTATAGCTCATGTGACCAAACAGACTATTCCAATGCATCTGGGTGGGTACGTTTACGCTAGGAATGGTCCTCTTTTACACCTAAACACGCGGAATCACTCTGAGCTACGTTCAACCAGATCGATCCCTTAAGGGTCCAAAGTGCAAAATGGTTGTGAACTTCAACATGCTATTACTCGGACATCGTGATGCTTAGAAACTTCTCGATTGATCCTATGGGATCAAGTTGGGCCCCTCTACAATAACCTTGCTCAGTTTTTGCTATCTCAGAGGCTTTTTCCTATGGTGGCGAATTTTCACTCGAGGAAAAAGTTGTCAAATGCAAGTAGTTGAGGCATATTATCAAATAATTCACTGCCTTGTAAATGGCTTGTCATGACATTCCATCACCATGAGACCACTTTTCTTTGGGGTATTTTTTGAAAAAATTCAATGGCTTGTCTATGCTATTGCTTACTATTATGCTTTCCTAGATTTTTTCCAAGCATCCATAGCTTGTTCGAAAGCATCTGTTTTAGGCTTTTAGCCATAGCAAGAAGGCAATGAACTATTTGATAAAATGTTTTGGTAGACATATATGAAAAATGTCGTAGCATAGACAAGGGAATGAACTATTTGAAAAAATGCCTCAAAGAAATGTGGTCTCATGGAATTCCATGACAAGCTAAAGCAATTGGCAGCTGCTCCTAGTTATTAGTTATGCAATGTGAAGGAATTGCATAACTGCTTAGGTTGACTTTGTCAAAAGCTATATTGTAATTGAAATTTTGTCATCTATCAGCATCTAGTTATTTGTTATGCAATGTGAAGTGATGCTTTGAGTTTGAAAGATGTGCAATGCATGAATAAAAACTACAAAATCCTATTTTCTACATTTCATTAGTTAAACTCTTTATTTTATTTTCTCTCTATATCTCTATGCTATGGAAATGCCTTTCAATTTCAAAGAAGATAGTTTTTATCTCTTTTTATACAATTTTTTATGTTTTTTTATCTCTTGTTATAAAAAGGAGCAGATATACAATGTTAAAGAAGAGTGAAAGCACAACTAAATTTATCATTTCAAAGCAATTTTTTTGATCCATTTTTTCAAACAGTTCACTGCCTTCTCTATGTTATTGCTTACTATTATGCTTTTGATATATTTTTTGAAGCATCCATAGCTTGTTCAAAATCACTTGTTTTAGGCTTTTAGCCATAGCAACAAGGCAGTGAACTATTTGAGAAGATGCTTTGGTAGACATGTATGAAAAATGTGGTAACATAGACAAGGCAGGGAACTATTTGAAAAAATATCTCAAAGAAATTTGGTCTCATAGAATGCCATGATAAGAAAATGCAATTGGCAGCTGCTCTTAGTTATTAGTTATGCAATGTGAAGAAATTGCATAACTGCTTAGGTTGACTTTGTTCAAACTATATTGTAATTAAAATTTTGGCATCTATCAGCATCTACTTATTACTGATGCAAAGTGAAGTAATGCTTTGACTTTGAAAGATGTGCAATGCAATGTAATTAATGACATGAATATAAACTACAAAAGTCCATTTTTTACAATTCATTAGTTAAAATATTTATTGTATTTTCTCTCTATATTTCTATATGCTATGTAAATACCTTGCAATTGTATTTAAAAGGCTTAATAGGTCAGTTAGGTGGTATTTGCAAAATCAAGTTGTGAATGAATGGTAATTAAGAGCAAAATTGGAAAATTGCTATCTTAGAAGTCTAACAAAGGGTGGTTATGGTGGTTGATTGGCTCAAGGGGTAGTTGGAAGGTGGTATCAAGATATATTGCTGTAATACCCTGAGTTGAGGGTTGATTTTGTTCAGTTTCTAATAACAAAATATACTTGAAAACGCTGATCACTTGTTTTGTTTGTTTTCCTGAATTTTCTTTGCCTTGCACAGGCCCATACAAGTCTATCATGACTTGAGGCTTTGGATACTTGATTGCATATGTTTTTACTCTCTTTGCATCTGTTCTGAAGGTTTAAATCCATTGTTGGTGTGTGTGGGATCAACAAACTTGGTTACTGCTTTGTTTTCTGTGTTAGGGGTTTTGAGGGCAACACCATGACACATTAGCCAATCCACCTACTATTCTAACCCTGTTGCTCAGTGGATTGGCCTATACCATGATTAGTTTGGTGTATGAATACTTTGGAGGCCGAGAGAATGAATAAACTCAGTGGGGTGTGAAGTTCTAATGCTATTCACGGGTGTTTCCGCCATGAAAGTAAGAAACTCAAGTACTGAATCTGAGATATACTAAAAGGAATGGGATTGTGAGTGTCCTTTAAGTTAGGGCAGAGGTATTGTGGGGTGTTTGCACCTTTGGAAGGATTGGGGGAGGTCTGGAGTTACGAGTTTCTTTAAAACCCTTGTTTTTGTGAAGGTTTAGGACGGTTTGTGAGTAGAGGAATAAAACAAGTTCTTGGGGCTCTTAAAGTGGGAGAATCCTGATTTTGGTAAGCATCCCTAAGACTGTTTCAAGTTTCCTTGGTTTGGAGGTGAGTTTGTGAGGGGGTTCCTTTGGAAATTAGGCCTAATTGTGAAGCCCAAAGCGAGGGAGGTGTATTGAAAGTTCATGTTGGTCCAAAAGAGTTACTATTGGTTTTGGCATATGTTGTGTAACCCTGAAAAGGGTATCTTAATCCACCTTTAAATGGTCAGGTGTTTTGGAAAGGTTGGGAAAAATTAGGCTTGGACTGGGTTTTGAGTTTGGTGCAAGAGCACCTACACCACATCATCAATTTTTTTTATTTGAATACATCAATAGGGAAATGTTAGTTTCTTTAGGTTTATTTTGTCTAATAATCTTTTAGAGATCAAACATAATGCAAATAAAGGGTGTTTTGTGTCTTAGAAGTCAATTAGAAATCATATAAGTTGTAAAATGCTGACAAAGCAACTTTAACACAAACAAATGTAATTAAGGGACCAAATAATCCCAAGGTTGGTTATGGGCATTGGGGAGAATATGGTTGTTGGAAAATTATTTAAAAATCCTTACCAAGGCTTGACTGAGAGAGTGGAAGAATTTTTTTAATAATTTTACACAATAAACACCACAGTTTTGAGCAATTTTCTAGAAAAATATTGTTTTCTTGATCTTTTTGAGTGTTGTACGGGCACATACAGGCTCTTCATGGTCTAAGAATTTTAGAGGATGTGTCTATATGTTTTCTAATTCATTTATTTTTTATTTTGTGTCTTAACTCTTTGTTTGTAGAGAGAACCAACACAAACAGTGATTGTCCCAGTGTTGCTGAATCAAGGGTTTGAGGGGAAATTTGTGATGTAACAATCAATCCACCTATTGTTTGCTATTGTATCTTTGTGGATTGATTGAAAAAATGTTATACTAAGTGTGTCAACTCATTTTCGAATAAGGAATCATAATTATGTGGTGTTTTTGTGACTGTTCTAAGACTGAACAAGGGTTTTCCAACATGGAAGTGAGGAACCAAAGAGTGGTTTTTGAGAATTAATGCCTGTAAGGGTTATGTGAGGGTCTGATGAGTCCGTGTAGAAGTATTTTGAGGGTTTTGGGGCTTTGGAAGTGTTGAGAGAGGTCTGGAGTTGTATGTTTCTTTAAAACCCTTGATTTTGTGAAGGTTTTGGAGGGTTTCTTGGGTTTTGTGAGTTAGAGGCTCTATAGACACAAAATAATGACAAAATTTGAAGTTTGGCACCATGACCTAAGACTGTCCAAGGCGTTTGGATAGATACCTAAAGTTGGAAGGGTGGTCCCTTTGGAAAAAAAGGGCTAATTGGAACCAAAATTGAAGTAGGTGTGTTGAAAGTCTATGTCAGTCCAAAAGAGAGACCACTGATTCTTTGGTATGTTGTGTAGCCTTGAAAAGGGTATCTCAAACCATCTTGTAATTTTCTAGTATTTTGGAAAGGTTGGGAGAAATCTGGCTAAAACTGAGTTTTGAGTACTACAAGAATAACTAGTCACAAATGTGAGTTTTGGAAACCTTGATGAATCTGACTTAGGGATTGTTGTCAATTGATTCAATTGTCATTGTATGAATGTTGATGGTCTTTGTAGGGCCTTGGTGGAGTCTTTTTGTTCATTTGCAAGGTTGAGGAGTTGAGACCCTTGAGGGTGGGTTGATGCTTATTAGGCTGAATCATTATGAAGAAGAGTTCTTGATTGAGAATTAACATTTCCATTGTTGTGAGTCTTCTCCACCTTGGCTCTACATCAGAGTGCTACAAGGGTGGATTTTTGGGTAAGGTGTTGAATGAAGAGTTTGGTTTGATGGGGCTTTGAGGTTGTGTAGATTGCTCAAAATAGGTTGTATTAATCTTGTTAGGATCCCCTTGAAGGTAGGTTGTCAGACTGATTGGGTTTGAGCCTCCTCACCTCTACATCGATGAGGCACAAGTAATTGAAGCATTCCAAAGGATACAAACCACCACAAATGGAGCTTACTTATACAATACGCTTTAGATGGGGCTTATTGAGCATTCCATGGTAATTAATTAAGCATTAGATGTAAAAAAATCCATGCCTACAACATTCAAGCATACAACTTACACGATACGCATGATAACATCATTCAAGAATGGCAGTAGCAAAATAAGAGTTTCTTTAATCAAAAATCTGAAAGGCTATACAATGATATATATTGATAAAAGTATATAAATATATCCAAAAAAACCATATAGGCTTAGTACAAAGGAGCCATTTCGACAAAATATCACGTATATATATCAATAGTACAAAACATATGTTCCAAAATGCCACATAGGCATACAAAAAACAACACTAATACATAGTCATTTCCCTCTAGGGGAAGGAAATAGATCCCGTGCTGCCTTCGAAATTTCGGCTGGATGGAGTGACTGTTGCTTGTCTTGTCTTTCGAACATGCCCGCTACTCCTCCTTCGAACATGCCCGCTACTCCTCCTCTCTTCACTCTGGACCTTCAACTGATATGATTAAAAGTAAAGATGTTAAAACATAGAAATTGAATTATGGAATGGCATATAACAAAATATAATCACTTACCGCATACATATAGTCATCATGCACATTTAAAGCATCACCATGTCCATGATCTAGAGTGACAACCACCTGTAGCAACCATGAAGATAGAAATTAAACTACATAAAATTATCGTGAAAATTTTCTATAATAGACCATAAAAGAGAAAATATAATGTCAAATCGACTAATCTATTCCATACCTCTCTCAATGGATCAGAACTGGCTATTGCTGCAGCAACTCCATGGTCCATCGTGCCACCAACATCACCAGGGCTATCTCTTGTCAACAGCTGCAAATTAAAAAATATCTTAGGTATAATGTTGATATAGGAGAACATAATGTGGCACGATCAAGGAATACTTGAATGCAATGTTTGTGTTTCTCATCAATTTTTTAGATTTGTATATACGCAAAATTATGAAAACTAGCTAACATAGATTTACAACTCTATTAATGAATAAAGGCTACCTGAGTGTACGTTGTTTGAGGATATGAATCACAAGGTGTGGAGGAAAAAGGTGCACTAGGAAACTGTTTGAAATCCGAAGCATGTTATGAGACAAACATTCAAATATAACATTCAACTGTTCAAATGCAATAATAATATCTTTAATACTAGTTGCATACCTGTGGACTCATCGTCCAGAATGTATAAGGGTCTGTAGGAATAGAGAATCCCTCATGAACAGTGCGACCCTAAAATTTCATCATATCAAAATTCTACTAATTTAGTTATTCTTAAATTTCAAAATATATTTTAATAAACAACATTAAAATAACTTGCTAAATTTTACCTGAGTGTCAATGCTGAATGTATCATTCAGAATATCATCTGTGAAAGCCATCGCCTCTGCAACTGACATAGGCTATGTAGCTGCATCACAAGCACCTTGATAATCGTACGTGCAAACAACACCACAAGGGCCACAATGGTGGGGTGGAGCTCAGGGCCTACATGTCTCCTCCACACCAGACTCTACTAGAGGACTCACACATTGTAAAATGGTCTGGGTGAGTGAGCCAATTGACTTCATCGTGTCCACCTCTACACTATCCTTAACAATGGAAGGAACAATGACATGCTCCACCATGGGTCTGCCCAAGGCTCTCGGTGCCAACTGTGGATTACGTCGTGCAACAGGTCTATCATGTGTGGAGCCCCCACCTCTACCCTGAAAGTCTAAGATGTCAAAATAGTTTGGCATTTTATTGAGGACAAACTCACAATAGAGTTTTCTCAAAAAGTATTGTGGCGCCTCATGGTTATTGCATGGAGGTTGGTCAAATAGCATCCACCACCGCTCCCAAAATTTATTTCTAATTAAATTATGGTGGCACCAATGGATGGGGAACCTCCTGCATGCATGGGACAAAGGTTCATTGGCTTTTTGGTCTTTAAATAGGGCACACAACTCGGCTTTTCTAATTTTTTAGTTTTTTGACATCTGCATATGACAAACCATTAGCATAAAATTGCCTCATCTCATCTCTCTTAGTTGACCAAAAATTCATTTGCTCGCTCATTTCTCCTACATGAGTTAAAATTGACTTCAATGATTCAACAATCCCTCTCCTATAAGGGTGGGTTTCAACATGCTCGGTTAATCTTGCAATTAATTGTTGAATGTCTCTTTTATTGTTTTTAATTTGATTTTGAATATTTTCTTGTGTTCCTTGAGGATGCCTATGAATTGATGGAGGGGTTTCGGGTAGTTCTTGTATAGGAGGCTCTTGATGAGGGGGTGATTGTGAATTCTCAATGTTTTGAGGTGGAGATTCATTCCCTGAGAATTAGAACAAAGTTTTATTATAAAAATCTATTTAAAGTTGCATTCCAAATCAAATTCGAAATAAATAGAATAAAAATACACACCTCTTTGCAATCTTCGACCTCTTCGACGTGTTGGCGACATTCTCGTGGAAAATGGCAAGCTAAGGATGCAAATAATGGAGGAGATTTGGTGAGTGCGAGCTGTAGATATGAAATCTTCCTTCTCAAGCTGCGGGTTGAAGACAAAATGAGGGTTCCAAACCCGACTTTTGCATTTTATGTCTAGAAATACATTTGGCGCACACCAAATTTGGCGTGCGCCAAATGTATTTTTAGACATTTGGCATGCGCCGAATGTTTTTTGGACATTTGGCATGTGCCAAATGTTTTTTGGACATTTGGCATGTGCCAAATGTTTTTTTGACATTTGGCATGCACCAAAGGCCTTATTTCGGCATTTTTTTGATCGTTTTTTCAATTTGGCACCTAAATTGTGTCACAGATTGGTGCACTTACCCCGAAAATATTTTCCTGATCAAGTAAAAATATTGATCGAACAGTTTTTAGAAAAGGTAACATACAATGAACAAATAATAGAAGGAATTTTAAATGAAAATAAGCTTAGAAAGCAATGTCAGAGTTTTGCAACAACTATGAGGGAGTAGTATAAATCCATAGGAAAGGAGGCCTTTGAATTGGGATCAATAAAAAAGGTTTGGACAAGCTTAGGTCAGAGTGAAATATTGCGTGGTTTGATGTCAGAATATTTCAAACTTGTTGATTTATGTCAAACATTGATATTGGGGTCAGTGGAGGATGAGAGAGTTTTTAGTACATTGGGGTTTTTGAAATCAAAGTTAAGAAACAAATTGGACAAGATTTGGAAAATTGCTTGAGGATGAAAGGAACTACGTATAATGTCAAAAATTTTCCTTTTGAAAGGGCACTCGCAATCTGGAGGTCCACATGTGAAAGAAGAGGGACCGGGTTGTGCAACACAGGCTCTCCAATTCCAACAACCGCTGGTATTGGTGGTAGTGGTAGTGGGACTGGGCCTGGGACAAATGACAATTATATTGAAATTGACACAAATCAAACAATCAATGTTGAATTTGAGACACAGGTCGAAGAAAGTGTAGAGCAGTCTCAAAATCAAGATGACTCTTTTACTTTATCTGAAGATGAGCATCAGTTTGAGGACCCTAACTCCATTTGGGAAATGGAAGATAATTAACAAGTTTTGGGTATTTTTATTGCACTTCATGAATCAGTTTCCATTGTTCCAAAGTCCAAATTGTAGTTGATGTCTGATGATATTTTATATTGTATTCAATGAACATTGAAATTGTGAATCATTGCACTTCATTATATCTTATTTTATATTGCACTCAAGCACTGCATGAGTCATATTCCAAACTGTAGTTGATGATTTTTTATATTGTATTCAAATAAATTATGAATCATTGCACTTCAAGTTTAGGATATTTTATTTTATATTGCACTCCAAGTCTCCATGATATTTTATATTATATTGCACTTCATGAATCATAATACATATGCCAAAGTCAAACTGTAGTTGATGATAGTTTATAAATTGTATAAAATTCAATACCATCGGCCTAACAATACTTCATCGGCAGAATCCCCATCACAGTCCCATCGATGGCCTGATAAAAATAGCTCACAACCTAGTATCGGTGTAACAATACTCTACCGGGATGACTCCTAAGGTGCTCTCTCGATATACCGATAGAGTCGTCAACAAAAGTAACCATGAATTATAATTTATGACCATGGGCATGAATTATCTTATTTTATCAATAATCACAAAAATATACCACACTTTGATTTTATGAACAATGCAAATTGTGGAAATTTGTGTGACAAGATCCATATTATAGCCTACATTCACATTGTATCCATAAATATTAAAAAAATTTGAAATTTCATAGTGACGTAGTCCTTCCCCCATTCCTAACAAAATTCAATACCATTGGCCTAACAATGCTTCATCGGTGGAACCCTCATCACAATCCCACCAATGGCCTGATAAAAATAACTCACAACCTAGTATCGATGTAACAATACTCTATCGGGCTGACTCCTAAGGTGCTCTCCCAATATAGCGATAGAGTCATCAACAAAAGTAACCACGAATTATAATTTATGACCATGGGCATGAATTATCTTAGTTTATCAATAATAACAAAAATATACTACACTTTGACTTTATGAACAATGCAAATTGTAGAAATTTGTGTGACAAGATCCATATTATAGCCTACATTCACATTGCATCGATAAATATTAAACAAAATTTTAAATTCCGTAGTGACATATTCCTTCCCCCATTCCTAACAAAATTCAATACCATCGGCCTAACAATGCTTCATTGGTGGAACCCCCATCACAATCCCGTCGATGGTTCGATAAAAATAGCTCACAACCTAGTATCGGTGTAACAATACTCTATCGGGCTGATTCCTAGGGCTGAATCCTAAGGTGCTCTCCCGATATACCGATAGAGTCAAGTTGTCAACAAAAGTAACCATGAATTATAACCATGGCCCATGGGCATGAATTATCGAATGCATAAAGTATATTAGGGGAAATATGGTGCATCGGGGAAAAATTATCTGGCACCCCACCGATAGAACGAAGGATAGGTGTCCATCGGTGGAGAGGGTGGCTATTGGTGAAAGACTGATGTGACATCCTGGGGCATTGTGCAACTGTGCTGTGGTGCATTTATGAACCAGAATTGAAGTGAATTATATCACAAGTTGATCGCATAGTTGTTACAAAATCCTGGAAGATTTCACTTAGGGAAGAAGCAGAAAGGAAAAAAATTGGAGTTCTGACGTAGCAAAGAGTAGTGGACTGTGGAGGCGACTCAACGAGACTCACGTAAGTACTTCACTTTCAGACCCAATTGAGAAGCTATTTTACTCAAAAGCTTAAGATTTAAATAATGGAAGAGAGTACAGACAAACCCAAAGCTAAAAAATAGAAAACCAAAAAGCCTAAGAGACTCCTAAATGAAGACCTGATAGATCAATGTCCCGGGTTGGGGCCGAGACCCAAGAGGAGTGCTCAAATGAATCCTTCCATGGATCGATTATGGGACAAACAAAAGGGCTTAGGGGATATTTGGACACCGCAATGAGGGTACAACCTCTTCATGTACCATTACAAAAAACAATTTAGGTTTCAACCAGTCTGCAATCCATGGAGGTTGAACCTGGGAAGACTTGTGGTGCCCAATGTGTTTGTGAACCCAGAGCTAATTAAAGATCTTGCTATCAGATATGACCCCAAGAAAAGAACTATTCAGTCACATGGTGAGGGTGACATGCTTGTTATTTCTAGGGATCTCATTTCTAATGTATTTTAGTTAGAGTGTTCACTGAATTTATCATTCATGATCAAAGATCTCTTGACAGAGTATCACCACATGGATACCAGCTATAAGAGATGGAAATTACCTTTGCATAGGCCCAAGGATGAACGAGGCCAACTCAGGAGGTTCTCTAGCAGTGAAAACCCTCCTTTCCATGAAGATTTGTTCGAAGAGTATTTCCGATACACCTATTATTCAGCTGGTCAGGTTTTGGGAGTAGAGGTTCCGCCTCTCATGTCGATTGCCCCAATGGTCTTAGCTGCAGACATACAGAGCAAGGATTCCAGGCCATTTGATTATGCTAGCTACTTGGCCAACACCCTACATCGAGGGCTTGAAAATATTAAAAATAATAGTGATAATATTAATTTTGAACACTATTCTTTGCTTATGCATTTGCTATTGTACAAGGGACAAGTCAAAGGGGTCTGGAGTGAAGAATTAAGGATAAAAGATATAGATGAAAATGGAGATTTTAAACCTGTACAAATGTGGACTTCATTGTGGGACAACCGATTTGGTAGGTCTCATTACCTTTATTTTGAAGATTTTTTTGTATAACCATTGATGAAGTTGTTGGGGTATCTGTGCAACTATAACCTCTCCCCAGAAGTACAAAGATTTCTAAGACCAAAGGAAAATGACTGGAGAAATAAAGTGAATCATAACTGGGGAGACTGGTATGCTTTCCCTAATTGTATAGTGATAAGGTTTATGGGTTCGAAGGGGCTCCACACTTGATGCCATGAGTAGTTCTTGACTGAATTGCTGTTTTAGAAATTGTGAGGCAATTGGCAAAATCTGATTCCAAACACCTCAAAGGACATAGCGAACAATCAATTATGCCCAACACCTTATGTTTTGGAGACTTTACAGTGGTTTCCAAGGAAGGATATGGAGAAATTGATGGTAAATTAGCATAGTACAACCTACCTTTAGGTGATGTAAGGAAACAATTTGATGCAGAAGGGTTTATTCACAAGGCGAGATTATCGCAGGGGCTATCAGGGTATGACCATTTGTTCTAAATCAAAGATGTCATAAGAAACCATGATGAGGCTTCCACCAAGGAAAGAATGGCCGCCTATAACAAGATTATGCTTGCAGAGGAATGGAAGAGGAAAAATGTCATATCTTATTCAAAGGCATTTGGTGAGATATAGGACCCTTTAACAAGAACTGAGCAACTCATCACTCATGTCAATGAACTGGTAAAGGATGTTCCCCCAGTTGTTTTTGATGCACCTCATGCAACCTATTGAGGAGTACAATTTGAAGACATAGAGCCCTTGGATTACATACCTTCACAGTATACTCCTGAGGTATTTTTTTTGTAGATACTAATATAAGTGAAGAAGAGCAAGGTGATGAAGAGGGTGAGTAGGTCAAACAAATCAGTGCTCTTTTGATTGTACAGTATGAGCCCCCTCAAGAGCAGAATATTGTAAGATTTGAGGCATCAAATGAACTATCTGATGATGTGAGGGTCAATGTTGGACAACCATTTATTTTTGATTGTGATTTTGTTAAATCTTCTAAATTTAAATAATTTGTTTATGAATATAAAGGTAGAAAAATGAGAAAATAGATACAGGATATCACTCGTGAACATGAGGCAACCACTCTGGAGGAATTGAAAAGGGACGTAGAAAAGGAAATGGAGTCCATCACTCTTGAAAGAGGTAGGGAATTGCTTCAAGAAGCTGGAGTGTTGCTCCTGCCAGGGTGGGATATTAGCTCTTCAATTTTATTTGATAGCTTTAGAAAAAGAGGGGATACGACAATGAACTTAATAGAAGAAGCAAGAGGCAAAATGTATTTAGGATCTGGGTACAACCCAGACGAATCCACCTCTCTTATTTGGTCACTGTATCCCCATGATAAAAGACCTTCTATAATTAGTAATCCAAACCAAGTGTTTGGCATCTCTTGGTTCAACGAGTAGTGGATACCAACCCTATGGAGAGAACAAAATTGAACATAAATGTGGCAAAATTTACCAAAGCATAGATCAAAAAATTGATTAAGGAAAATGACAAACTGAAGAAGGAGCTAGCAAATCAGAGAGAAAAAACATCTTCCTCCTCCACATCAGATTTGTACTCCCCATGGCTTGAAAAAGATAAGAGAGTGCTTGATGCTTTGGCTGATGCAGCCTACTGGAAGAATTGCCATTTGAAATCCCAAGGGAAATGCAAAGAATTGGAGAAAGAAGTGAAAACCATCAAATATAACACTGCATTTGAAATGATAAAAGAAAGGTTCAATAAAATGATGAAATGTGCTATTGAATATTGGGAAGTATTCAAACAAACATGCATTGCATTGGTGGAGAATGAACAATTGCAGCCTAGAATGATGGAGAAAAAAAAGAACCTCCTAGATAAGAATGTCATGAATGGAAAGATATTGCTGACATATAACAAGTTGGTAGAATCACATAATGGATATCATAATAGGCTTAGGAAAGATTTCAATTGCTTTGATTCAGTCCCACTCTTGACACTTCATTTTGGCATTGGAAATCCACGAGAATATGATGATTGGAAGGAAGAGCTTGCTGGGCTTCTAACTGCTACGTTGTAGGAAATAAATGACGAGGTTATGGTTTTACAAAACACTCATAAGAAAATTGAAAAAATAATGTCTATGGAATATGATATGAAAGAGGCAATCTCTAACATGGACACCTATGCTGAACAGGAGTACATCCATCACCTCTCTGCAGTCAATCTGTTTATTAGCCAAACTATAGATGTGTCAGAATCAGATCCAACGGGACAACCATCAGATTTAGAGGAAGAACACTAGCCGACAGCATGATGAGCACCCTATCATGGAGTAGAAGCCTTGAATAGATCTTAGGTGGTCAGTGGTCATGGGATTCTGCTTGGAGATTAACAGATCGGTGCATTCACCTGCGACATTGTTTTATTTATAATTTGAGTTATGTTTAGTTGTCAAACGTCATGAATTTTTGCAAGGGGTTTGTAGCTTGTTTCCTCTCATATATAAGAGAGATCAAGACCCAAATAGGAGATCAATGGATTATCACATAATTTTTAATTAGACTTTAGAGTAGAAAATAGTAAGAAGATAGATAATAGATTGCACCAATTCGCCCATCCATCTCATATCATAAACTATTTTTATAATGCATATCATTTGAACTTTGAAGATCAATACAGTGGAGAAGGTTACACATATTTAATAATTTTATTTTGAGTGTTCAACTATTGTGGATTCATATGCTTATAAGTTATTAACTTATTTGGTTGTCTCAAAAGTGGCTATTTATGTTATTCAAATTGAGTGTGTGGAAGTACAATTAATTTATCGGTACATTGAATTTGAATTCTTCAGGAATAGGGGCTGTGACCATGGGGTTTTAGATTTATTTATGGACATGATCATTGATCAAGTAGTAATGTGGGCCACAAAATGGATCTTGTCACACAAATCTCTACATTTTGTGCTAATCATAAAATCAAATGTAGTGTATTTTTGCAGTATGTGGGATGTGGGTGAGGTGTAAGTTGGTGGATACTGATCAAGATTTTTAGTCAAAATATAACAGAAGCTAACAGTTCAAAATCCATAACTTAGAAGCTCTACCAAGAAGTAAATATAATGAGCTAACAGTTCAACATCCATAACTTGGAAATGGAAGCTCTACCAAGAAGTAAATATAATGAGCTAACAGTTCATCACTAGTTGAAATGATAAAATAAATAATATAGAATCCAAATAATTGAACATCATCACATTATTGATGTCTGAATTTGAGCTTTTTAATTGAATTTCACATGAAGGAGTACATATTGGCATTGGAAATGCAAAATCTTGCCAATGCCCAAAGACAAGTCTACACAGAGCTGAGTTGGAACTTCAAAACTCATATTATCAAAGATTGAAAATAATAAATCAAGTCACTGTATCAAATGTTCTAGCAACTTCCACTCTTCAGGTGGTGGAATTGCCATTTACTCTAACTAATGTTGTTTGACTTGAAGTTTTGTTAACATTTCATGATTGTAATTGGAAATGGAACCTATCTTGAATTCTTCAGTCAATTCTTTAGTAATAGCTATTAGTCTTCCTTAATTTTAATGAATTCTTGAGTCTCTAAACCCAAACTTCAAACTTTGACAAAATAAGAATTTAAGAAATGTCAAATGATGAGATGTAGCCGCAGGAATTCTTTCACTTACCCAGATTCTGAGTCTTGAATCTTGAAAACTAAAATGGCGTTGTTGGAAGTGGAACTGTGGAATCCAAAATAGGGTGGTGCACTGCAATGAGCAATTTGAAGAGTGAAGACTTTAAAAATCACTGTACAATTTCAAAGTGAAAAATGTTTTAAATTATTTTTTTCTCATAATTGGACCGTTAAAGTGAATGACATGTGTTAGGAGTTAGGTCTACAAGTCTCTAAGACTACAAGGTGCAAACTCTTAACCGTTGATCTTTCTAAATCTAACGGTTATAGGGTGATTCCGGAGGTTAAAGTTGGGAATCCCATCGCTTTGTGCATTTCATTACGAAATGCAACTACAACCATACATCAAATGTTCATCCAATGGTTGAAACTTGAGTAATTTATGAATTATGATATTAACTTTAAAAATAAACATTAATCACTCGACAGTTTGAGTTGACACTTAGTAGTACAAAGTGCTTTAAATGCTTTGTTTCTCGAAATTGGAACATTAAAGACTAAAGTGAATGACATGTCTTAGGTCTACAAGTTACAAATTCTTAATCTTAACCGTTGATCTTTCTAAATCTAACGATTATAGGGTGATTCCAGAGGTTTACATTGGGAAGCCCATCACTCTGTGCATTTCATTAGGGAATGCAACTACAACCATACATCAAATGTTCATCCAACGGTTGAAACTTGAGTAATTTATGATATTAACTTAAAAAAATAAACATGACAAATGTGTTTTAAAGTCAATACCATAGGCATCGGCCTAACAATGCTTTATTGGTGGAACCCCCATCACAACCCCTCCGATGGACCGAAGGATGACTCATAACTCATAAGGTGCGCTCCTCGATATACTGATAGAGTCAAAAAAAGTAAGCACATCGCTATAACACATAAACATCGGTGGAATGAATGATTGCATTCCCCTGATGGCCCGATATAACCTTGAATTATAAAGTACATATTGCATAAAGTTTATTACTTAATTTCTCAAAAGAAAAAAACTGATTTGAATATATTAAATTATTAATAGACACTGAAGTTTCGAACTCAGAAAATAAATCTTTACTCTTAAGCGTAAATGAATAACGAAGATTCAAGGAATCAAGAATAACACAACACAACCATTTATTTTATTGCAACTGAATTTCAATGTCACATTATTACATATCTTTTTACAGATGAGTAGCACTGTAGCTCCTATTTTGTATAAATAACATATGTCAGTGTGTCACTTTAGTACTTTACATAGACAAAATTTAATAATTTATTCCAAGTTGTTGCTCATTACAATGAATTACAAATTGATTCCAATTTCCAAGCTTCTGCTGCTGAAAACTTACTACAAATGTAACTCTAAAAATAAATGCATGATTCAAAGCTTCTGTTGGTGACAACATAATACAAATGTGGCTCTCAAAATAAATTCATGATTCCAAGCTTCGACTGGTGGATTTTCCAACCATGCTGGGGAAAGGGGGTTCCAATAAGTCCTGGAGAAATGGGAGCCATGAAGATACAAAATGTACTTATCCCCTTTGAGAACCTAAGCCATGCTGGGGAAATGGGAGTTGTTAGAATACAAGAGGAGAAGCAAATATTCTCCCATATTTTGCACGCAGCTTCCCTGCACTGGTATAGCACTTACCTCCATTAGATCTCCTCATCCTGGTTCAAAACCCATCTGAAAAGTCAGGTTAACCAAATAAACTTCTTTCCAATTCCACCCATTCTGAACTTGAAGGAAATTTGTCTTTTACTGATTACTCTGTAACTACATAACTGTAGGTAGGAGAATTTACAGTATCCCCAATACTGCATCATCATCTTCATGAATCCTTATTAACCCTAAAAAATAAAAACCCTTATGGAACTATTTACTATTCACTGAATCACTATCCCTATTTATGGGCCACTAGTGCCGCTACCAACCTATATAATTAAAATGTTTAATTTGATTGACATCTGGCTACATGCCAACTTGAACTGTACCTCAAGCTGACAAGCTATCAAAATCACTCAAAGTTCAAATGATATGAAATCATTACAAATCTTGTTTCATTAAAACTATGAGTTGTCCAAGAAATTGCTTTGGATGTTTATATCACATATGGTATTAATCGCCACCACTGCCTGCACTAGTAGTACGACAACCACACTTTCTTCAAAAAGAATGAGAATTTCAATTAAATGAAATGTACAATGTCAAGGCATTGAAAAGACAGAATGAGTGATGAGCGATGAGCCTTGATCTCACCACATGTCTACATCTAATGGTTATAGTGTTATTCCGACCGAAGGTTTCAAATCGCAAGTCTAGTGCTTTAGATATTTACTTCTGAAATGCAACTAGAGTTGTCCATCGAACATTTAACAAATGACCCCTATGATTTTTCGTTGGCATATCTGTTTATTTCACCACTAGATTTTTTTACTATTTTGAGATTCTTTTTAATTCGCTTATGAAAATATATTTTTTGCTTTGAAAAAAGGTTTTAATCGCCAATGGAAAAAAAATTCTGGTTTGAAAAATGGTTTTAATCACTAATTAAAAATATTTGCTATTCGCCAAGATTTTCCATAAACTTCTAGGGATTATAAAAGATTCGTAAATTGGGATTATTATTTTTCCCTTGTAAAATGAAAAAATTTGCCAATAAAATTAATATTTTTCATCGGGAACATACGGATTCGCTAGGATTTTACACCTGCGTCGGAGGGGGGGGTTTGTTAAAGTTCTCCTTGGTTTTGACTAAGACAAGCCCTAAAACAACCCCAAAGTTTTTTCTTATTTCTATGTGTGTAGATTGTTTGTTTGGAGCATTACAAGAGGCTGCATACTTCAGACCTCTTGTGAGTTCTTTCCTCTCTTATTTCTTGTTATTCTATTTCATTTAGTTTAAATCCTTGCATGTAAGTTTTTTTCTTGATGTTATTTTTGATATTTTATAATCCTAATAGCTTAGTAAAATATTTAGACTATAGTTTCTGAATAGATAATAGACTCCATGTATTTCTTGAGCACATTTTATTCTTAGACTGTACAAGACCATAACACACTGCGGGGACATCCATGCACTGCATTGTCATCTTTGGTTGAGAGCTAGCCAACTTGCTCAGGTGAGACCTCTGAAGTCTACTCTTTAAGTTCCTAAAGTCCTATTTCTAGAAATATGTCCTAAAACATAAATTATGATAAAAACTCTTTGTCTTTCCACCTTTGTCACCTGAGCTTTGTCTTTGAGGTAGTTGAGTACCATTTTCTCCTTGTAGACTCTTCTTGTCTTAGATACTCAGGAGTAGCAAATATACTACTCTATATTTTGGTGAACTCGACGTGAGCCTATTTTTCCCTTTGTCTTTTTGTCAAAAAAAATTCTTCTCTTGTCATTATGTGTATTTGATAAAGTGTTGCGACAGTTTTATGAGCTTCATAACCCAATCTACTACCTTTGAGCATGAAGTCAGAAGGAGTTATTGACATCTTGATATGGGTTCTAGAAGATAGTTCAGGCATCCTCGTCAAGGTCTAGATTTTTGAGGAGTTCTTTATGCGACTGTCGGTTTCACCTTTCCTCATATCAAAGTTGAAATGCATACCCCACCAATCTCTCCTTCTAACTCTTCCTCTCATGTAACTAAAGAATCTACTCTTATGGTTTCTGTTAATCGAATTTACTCTTTGGAAGTAAGAATTAGAGAGTTTGAATATTTTTTAATAAAAGAAAACTCATACACTCAAGACGCTTCTCTCCTTAATGGTCTAATAAATTTACTTATTTATGATTGTAGAGGTTTGAATTTACTTCAATGGATTGCAAATATTGTGGAAACCCATGTCCCTTCATACACTTTTGTCTTGGTTAACCCTCAAGATGTTCAATCAAAAATCATTGGTCACTAGTTGAATGTTCTGATACCAGGAGTGTCTGTGCATATGGCCAACATGATTGCTTCTATTGTGGCTATTCTTGCTACTAATAATACTACCACCACATCCATGGAAATTCCCATAATTAGAGTGAACCAAATCTCATTCACCAACAATGGTGAATCCATCCACTTATTCTTTTTTGAAAGTTTTGAACTAGATTCTGTGTCTCTCAGTCCACTCTATTCTTTTTGGCTGGTTTTCAGATCCAAATCTACAAAATACCACCCATAGGTCTTCTCCAAGCTTCTCCAAGGTTGAATGACAACTTTAGAGACTTGAAAAATTTCCTCCAACTTGGCTTCTTGACAAATTTGCAACCTAAACTTGCAAACACACACAAGAAGAAGGAAAAATGTTGTGGGGTTAGGGAATAGGGGTTTGCCTTGGTCAAACCCCTTGTTGGTAATTAAACCTTGAAATGCAATCAAATATGAAGGGGGAATAATGAATGAACAAAAGACAATGTTGCAACTCACCAAACCCTAGCAATAAGGTGTTGCAAACATGTAAGTAATGGCTCCAATGAATGTAAACTTGGAATCTTGATTGATGTTGATAGATCTTGAATGAAATACTTGCTTGAATCACAAATCCTACACCACAATTGTTAGCTCTAAAACAACATGATACAAGCCATCTTTGACATGATGAGTGACTCTTGAATAATTATCTAGAATGCTTGATAATCTACCCTTGAATGCCTTGAATTCTCTTGCTCAAATGATCTTGTGAACTCAATTTTATATAAGGACGCTCTCACAAAAGTATTAGGTGAAAATGAGTGAAAGAACCTTGTATTTATACTCAATTATGCAAGAATTCTCGAAATCACAACACTACAAGCCGACATCAGATCTAGGAGAATAAAATCCCACTAGAAATTTGATTTAAATTTAAATTTTGGTCACACAGGTCTCATTCACCCAAGGTGGTGAATGAGTTCCATCACACATAATGTATGGGACCAAAAATGAAAAGTGTCTAGAAATGTGTGAAACTTGCATCAGAGCCAACAAGACCTAGGTGGGACTCATTCACCCAAGGTGTCGAATGAGTCCCAGACACTAAATTTGGGCCACACAAGCTAGGAGCACCTGAATTATGATTGGTTACTGATTGGTGTCAGGATTATCATCAAAAAGATGTAATAAATGAGGCTTATGGATGCAAAATGAGGCCAATTAAAGCATAAGAAAGCCCAATGCCTAGAGGAATGTGAAATCATGTTACAACACTCCAAATAGGGCAAGATTAATGTTAATTATGATTAAAATTATGTTTTTTATGCTTAGTTAATTGATATAACCCTAGAAAAGTGTGAAAGTGAGTTACAACACTTTAAAACACTTTAGCAAGGTTCCATTGAAATACATTAGTTCACAAGGCCCAAGACCTAATGTGAATTTGTGTTATCCACACTACAACACTAAATCAAGGCAAAATTAAGAAAAAATCCATAAGGAGGATCCAAACAAGTGCAAAAATGTCAAAGGACCCATTTTTCGACACTATAGGTATGAAGCATAAATTTTTTTCCAATACCATCAAGTATCAGGTCATGATACCGAACAATGTGTGCATCTTAGGCATGTTATCCAAGACCACATTGACAACAATACCATCTGACTTGATGGTAAAAAGAAAAAAATGAATAAATTTGTAGCCAAACCTAATTGTCAACTGTAAATTTACACATCATTTTCCATCCCATTCTGCTAATATCATAACATCCACTTCTTCATCTATCGACCCCAGTCCATCTGAGTATGTGAATATGGTTTTGTTCAATCGTGTTCCTCATTTAGGTCACTTGGATAAAGCACCTAATATAATATTAATTCGGACCACATGACTTGCATCTCAACAAGGAGCCTTCTCTATTGTATATATCGACTCGAGTCAATGATAATGTCATGACTGGCATTATGGTTGAACCTACGAGTTGGGTCAATGTCATCATGGAGAAGACTCTCTTCATAAATAACCTACACAAGGAGAAACATGAGGATTTTCAGACCATGCTCTGTACCCATGATGGTCTTTTTGTTCCACCAACTGGCTCTATTTCTTTGTAGATCTTTATTGGGCCCAAGTCTCTAGATGTAACATTTATTGTGATACCAAAATTTAACCTATTCAAGGTTAGATTAGGCACTCCATGGCTAGCATCTATGAATGTGGTCACCTCTATCATCCATAAATGTCTGAAGTTTCCTCATGAGGGCACAATGTATACTATCCAGGATACTAGATACAAACCACTGGTGTCGTGTGGGGGATTCTCTCTTGATCATTTTTGGCTTTCTCTAGTTGGACCCTTACCTATTAGAGGGTACTTTGTATACAAGGCCTAATTTAGGTATAAGAATAGAGGTTCAATTTCTAATGGCTTCTTCCTGCCTTCTGCCCATGCTATCTCTATAAAGGCTTCTATGTTTGTGTAACAACATGCTTTGTAATCTACCCCTTCAAAGGCTAGACAATCAAGCTATTATCCATAGGCTTTATCCTTCCTCTTCATCTTCTTTTGTAGCTTCCCAAACTTTGGAAATGTCCTGTGCTCCTTCGACTATTCCTAGCATAGGAAAGGGAAAGGCGCTCATGTTTTGGAATTCCAAATTACAAGTCTTCCAGCTCCCAATTTTTCCCACATTCCCCCAACCCACCCTATATGGTAAGGGGAAGTATTCATGTGGAGTTTTTCTTGCATCTTGACTTCCATGACCTCCCCCTATTCCTCCACCTGCCACTTAAGCAAACAAAGGAAAGGGGCCCCTGGTGTCCATAGCCATCGTAACTAGCTTGTGTGTGAGTGTAAGTGTCATCAACCAACCTTAGCTAGGGAGTGTGAAGCTTCATAGAAGACCAAGGATATACTTTCTCTTTCTACTTCTACTTCCCTTGCTGCTTCCATTTCTACTCCTACTCTTGTTCCTATCTCCATTCCTTCTTCTATTCCCACCGCCTCTATTTTCTTTTGGATTCCTTAGCAGATCCTGATGAGGCTCACCCCAAGTGGGTACAAGTGTTCATCAATCCTCCTACAGAGCTTCCTTTGATCACTTCTTTACCAAATATTCCTCCTTTACCTAATCCCATTGATATGTCTTATACAAAGGTTGTGTCTTTCATGGCTCCTTATCCTTCTCCCTATTTTTCTTCTAATGAGAGGACCTCACATCCTCCATTTTAGCGTAAGTTAGAGAATGCCCTCATTTCAAATGATGGTCACAAAAGGTCTTCTTTATCTTTTGTGTCTTGTCCGACTTTGTCTTATACCGTTCTCATTCCCCAAAGTTCATCATTTCCCCTCTTTTTGAGGTCATTAATGACTCAAGTTTCTGGTCCTTCTCCTATTCAGTCACATCATGTATGTTTGAATCGTTGGAGGATATTCTAACTCTGTTGAATCCATTTTTGCAAGATTGATGATGTTAGTATCACATAAGCTTGGTGAGGAAGACCTCGAGGGGGCTTCTTTTTTAGTTCTTGCTACAGGTGAGTCAATATGCACCACTCTTGCTATCCCCCCTACAGGTTCATCTTCCCTCCCTTATGATAATATAGCTTAGGAGGAAGATGAATTGTTAGAGGTGTTTGACTAGAGTGATACCTTTTCTTTATCTTTAGATTAGATTTATGTGTTTGTTTGTGTTCCCTCATGCTTGTTTATTAATGTGTTGTGTTCACACATGAAGGACCCTTCTTACCCTTGTAGGTACTTGGATACAGGAGATAAAATCCATCATACACTTCTTCTATTTGTCTCATCATTCTTCTATATGTCATATACTTTGCTTTTTCACATCGGGAACGATGAAAAGCATTGGGGCATTTAGGCCTCTTCCATGTTGACCCGAATTTTTTATGTTGTCTTCATGTGCTCTTATTCCCATTCCAATCTATTTGGTGGGTGATGATAACTTTGATATGCATTATACTATCTATCTGTTTCTATGATCAGTTCTAACCTTGAATTATTGGATCCCCTTGTGATCTTGACTTCTTCATCTCTATTTTTCTCTTGATGTTATGGACTCCATGTATTTTACCTCGCATGGAAACAATCCATGAGTACATCTTGCTATGTATATCATGCCACAACATCTCTTTTTTTCTTTCTATTCTCCTTAGAATGACATGTGATCCTTTGCGTAGCACACATCATTCTAAGGGGGCTATCATATCTACTTATTTTTAAAAATATCTAAAAATATGTCTATATGCCTTAATGTCTTATGATCTCATCATCTATCTTGGGGGAAACTTGATTAGACTTGCCTTGTATTTTCTATGACTATCCTACAATGCAACTTGTAGTAGCCACATACCTATCTACTTGTTGCATGGTCTCTAGCTTGCTAGCCATACCTATTTGCATCATCTTTTATTTGATTAGATTATGTCATGTCTATAAAATTTATCATGTCTATTTTTCACTCTTTTTTCCTAACATGTTTGTCTGCAACTAACATGTTTGTAGTGAGATTGTAGTCAACTTTGCAGGATGGAAGACCCGTTTCCTCTTCATGTCCTAAATCAACTTCTATATCACATATACTAGATCGAATACATGTGTCCTCTTCATGTTGGGTATATTCTCTTCAACCTCTTTCTACGTTAGCTCACACATGTTAGAATACATATGATCGCTAAAGTGGGGAAAAAATATAGTATCTTAAAATTGCACCCCATATAATTTCACACTACATAACCTCCCCTTTAGCCTAATAAAATATGATAATGAAAATTCCCCCTTTCACTTACCTTTAATTCCATCCTTAAACCCTTTGTTTTCAGACTTTAAGTGAAATTTTGTCACGAACGCTAGGACGACAAGAAAACATCTACACCGTAGGAAAATGTCCCAAAAAGATTCTTGACCTTGTGGCCATTGGGACATTACACTTACACTTGCTCGTGAAGTGTAATGCCTCTGTAGTCACAAATACACATGAAAATGACTTCTTGCATGTTATTCTTCTATTCAAACTCTCATTCCTTTAATCTATATTTCTATTCTTCCATTCTCTCAACTCATTCTTGCAATCTTTTATTCTAGCTCTCACTTTCTCATTCTATACCATATCTACAACATTTTCTCGTACGTTCTTGGCTTATACATCAATGTATCGACTCTCTCAACTCGTCCAAAGTGTTGCATGATCTCTTTTGACATTGTTAGCTTGCTTGAGGGGAGGTATCTTCACTCTTTTTAAATTGTATTATCATGTTTTATGTCAAGTAACATATTGATATTTTAGCTTGTCAATTTATTTATCTTATCAATCTATTTAGCTATTGTCTACTTTCTTTTTTATTTGTTTACTTGGCTATTTGTGGAGGTGGAAACACCAAAATAGTGGTTTGATTGAGGTAAACCCTGAAACAAACCCAACATTTTTCTTGTTTCTATATGTACAAATTATTCATTTGAAGCATTGTGGGAGGTTGCTTAGCGTTGGACCTCTTGTGATTCCATTCCTCTTCTCTCTCATTATTATGTTTCATTTAGTTTAAATATTTCATGTTAGTTTTCTTCTTGTTATTGTACTATCGTAAATTGTCACCCATGACAATTTTACCTTATGTTTGGTCCCCCCTTAAATTATTCCACCTAATTGAGTATTCAATTTCCTAAAATATGCATTATATGGCATATTTTTGACAATTTCCAAGGAATTACAAGTGAGAATCAATTGCATTTATCTAATACATTATCCCCAACACTATCTGTCCTAGAAAATAGGTCCAACACACTCACGCCCTAGGCATGAGTGTCCTATTTTCCCTCCAAATTGAAATATGACGATTGTGGTAATTTAATATTTGAATTTCAAGTGTCTAAATTTGGCTATAGAGATCTAATTTTAATTTTGAGAAATTGAATAAATTCATACAAATAGCTAGTTATGGCATCATTTGAACATTAAGTAAAATTTGTTGAAGAAATTATTATCAAGAGTATTCAAGAGCAAGTCAAGAGAAACACTTTAGAGCTTTATTGCAAAAATTCAAGATCCTAACATCATGTCCAATTATATGTAACTTATGTGTGTTCATGTTGTCATTGTTTTGTGAAGGCTAACACTTTTGTAGGTCTCTAAGCAATTAAAGTATTCAAGCAATCACGAAAAGAAAAATCCAAGACCTTGAAGTGATGTGTATGACTTTAGTCCTTCAAGGAAACCATTTAAGGGTGGTGAGTTGTAGCACTTTTTTTATTCATCATTACTCCCTTTCAGTTATCCATTTATCATTGACATTGCCATTATGGAAGTGGAAACACTTACATGAGGTTTGACTAAGGAAAACCCCAAATGGCTTAAAATTTCCTCTCTTTATGAATGTGCAGATATTAGGTTTGAAGAAGATTGAAATGATCTTGAATATAATTTATTCAGTGTTGCATTCAAAACCCTACATCTTTTCAACTCACAAAAACTCAGTTACAAAAATATTCAACAGTGTTTCAATAGATTTGCAGGTGAGAATTCAAAGCTCAGATCCAACATCAAAGGACTATGAAAATAGATCCAAAAAATATCTACAAGGAAAATCATTCCCTAGGCATTAGTGTCCTCCAAAATTAGGCTTATATTTGAACTATAGGTGCACAATACCTTGCTCTATCCTGCTCAATTGTCTAAATTTTCTTTTAACTTTCTGTGTTTGTTGTATTTACATCATAAAAATAAATTGCACTATTAGCCTAGTTAGATCATTGCATTTCATCATTAAGACAGTTCCAAATTTGGTTAAGGGTTGGTTGACTCACCTATCAGGCTATAATTCAATCACATACCTTGTCCAAATCCATTAACCCTCACTACCATTCAAATCTTTAATGAGACATATAAAAAGTGCATAAACCCTAGGGTCAAATCTTAGGGTCTTACTTTTTTCATGTTTCATTTTGGATAACCTGACATGCTACACTATTTACCTTCTTAAATATGAATCAAACCACCTTAGACCTCAAATTTTCATTGCATTATATTGTATTTCTCATTTAGGGTTTGATCTTTGCATCATAAAAAGTCAAAAATTCAAAAAAAATGCATTCATATTGCATTGAAAGTTGTAATAAGGTTTGTTTTAGTCATCTTAGATCAAAATTTACATCCAAATTGTATTCATTAGGTCATACATTTTGAAATTGTTCATTGAATCCATTTAGGAATATTTCATTTAAGACAAAAAACAAAAAAATTGCATAGTTTTGTTGCAAAGTGGCATAAAATCATCATTCTCACAATTTTGCATCTTCAAATCAATTAATTATTGCATTGTAGCTTTGAAAATTGTATGAACTAGAATTTCATTTATTTTTCAAGTATTTACCACATTGTTGCATACTTGTATTTTTCAAATTTCTAGTCATACAATCAATAAAATTTACCAAAAATATTCATTGTCAAAATTGTCTAAACACAAATTTGAGAACCTTAAACAATAATAAGAATTTTCAAACTTGAACTTTGTAAAACCCTACCCAGGACATAGGTGCCCTAGGCACCTCTGTTCTGCCTTCTTGGCCTAAATTTTGTCTCAGATCTCCGTTCCTCTATTTTTTATAGGATTTCGCTATCTAAATTCTATTTCTATATTTCAAAATTGTCATTTTGCATTCCACATTGTTGCACATTGTCACTCTTAAGTTCATAAACATACAATTGGCAAAAACTACACTAGGAAAATATTGACTGCCAAATCCGTTTGATCACAGAGCTGGGAACCTTATATAACACCCTAAATAGTCAAAATTTGAGCTTCCAAAAATCCTATCCAAGACATAGATGCCATGGGTGCCTCTATCTTTCTATTTTGGGTTGAAATTATTCTCAAATCTTTGTTTCAGTGTTCTCTAGATGTCTCTACTGTCCAAATTCTATTTCTGAACTCTTGTACTGTAATTGTCTATTTTACTAAAAATATTTCTAGATAGATCCATAGGGCATAACATGATGTTCTCATTGAAAAAATATTTAGTTTTCATAATGCATGTTCTATTATCAGATTGTGTTAAGCATTTCAAGAATTTTTTGATTCAAGCATGTGAAAATGAGTTTATTTCCCATAGAACATTGTTTAATGAAGTTAGAATGAAAAATTCTCTTAGAACATTGACACCAACTACGAAAGTGGAACCTTTACAAATTGAGCATAAAGATAAGAATCTTTCATCAGTGACAAATTTGTTGGAGGATGATTGGGGTTCATTAGATTTTACACCTACATTCATGGAAGAAGACAAGATTACACACAAATTAGAAAAAGAGAAAGAAGTCACAATGGTATCCATAGAATCTATCACTAGCTTATAAAAAACATCCACAACTTATAGCAAAGGGAAACACAAATTACACATCCACTTATGATGAAGATGATCATGAAGAACCATCTTATTCGAAAGTAGTGAAAGAAAATTATGAAAGATGTTATCAAATTTTGAAACAATTTGGTTATAATGGAGAAGGATGTGGTATCAAAGAACAAGGTATCCATGTCCCTATATAGCCTAACACACAAGTAAAAAAAAGAGGTCTTGGCTATTGTCCTTCAAAAATAATGAAAACATCAAAAATACCTTCACTTAATCATACAAGAGACAAATAACATTAGTTGCTGCTCCTTGCCATGTGGTAGTTGTAGTATCACACGTGAAGGCTCACTACCATGCATGGAGGTATAAAATAGGATTTATGCAATCATATTTCATCTTGCAAGGAGCGACATATCATAATCCATTTGGCTCACCTTTGTCCATACACTTGGGGGGAAAAGGATTAGGTAGCTTATGTTAGGTGCATTCCTTATAGAAGGGGATCCCTTTGTATATCCAAGTTAAAACATGTGTAGCAAGTACACTAACATTTTAAGGGGGGGCATATAGTCCCCCACTCATTTTTTGTATGTGGAATAGTCCCTTCTTGGTGATAATAGCATACATCTCCCAAGAAGTGTGACCTTGTGTAATCAAAGTGTGGCTTTCTTGATCCATGTGAATGTCTCTTTTGTGGTGATATTGGGCTTGATATCTTTCAAGAGTGTGACCTTTGTCGACATATGAAGTGATGCTATGGCTAGTATTCCCTAAGGTGTGAATTTATATTTCTATGATTTGTCCTCTCTTGGTGGTGATATCATGAAGGTATGACCTTTTGTATATTAAGCAAAGCCCATTTTTTATTTTTGGAAACCATCTCTTGTGGTGGTTTTGATACAACATCCCTTGAGTTTTTAACCTTATCATATTTTCATTTGTGCACCCCCTAAGGTGAGTTTTGTTGCACCCCTTAAGGTGAGTTTTGTTTCACCCCCTAAGGTGAGTTTTATGGCGCCCCTTGAGGTGAGTTTTGTTGCACCACTTGAGGTGAGTTTTATGGCACCCTTTGAGGTGAGTGTTGTTGCACCCCCTAAGGTGAGTTTTTGCAAGATAGTTCATGGATTCCTCATAGTGGAGCTTGTTGGGTCATGAACTTGAGAAACCCGTAACATGGAAACCTAGCATATCACAACTTGCTTGCTAGTGGAGCTATGTGTTTCATGAGTGATGTGGCATAATAAAAATTTCTAATCCTCGTGTTAACTAACCTTTATTCGATGCATGATGTTTGGTATTTGAGACAATTTAAGATTGAGGTCTCTTTGCCTTACCAACTTGAATCTTTTAGTACTAACTTTGTGTTTTGTTGTGTGTCTTCTTCATGTTTACACTATTATTGTTTCCATTTTGTTGTCATCTTTATGTTCCATCATACCATGTTTTTTCATCATGAATGCTTCATGTTTTCTGACATTATATGTTAGCGTATGTTGTCTTGCTATATAATCATACATATTTGAGTTCCTTTGTGCCTATGTTAGTTTTCCATGGGCTTAGATCCTAGGGGATTGGCCACCCCCTAGATCCTTAGTCATCCTATATCTTCAACATTTGGACAATTGGATCCCTCTTGACATAAATTTTATGCTTTAGCGTGAGTCTGAGCGTAAGTTTATACTCTCACTAAATTTGGGGATAAATGTACTATCCTAAGTTGTCACACATGAAAATTTCACCTTATGTTTGGTCCCCCCTTAAATTATTGGACCTAGTTGAGTATTTACTTTCCTAAATTATGCATTTTTATGGCCTATTTTTGACAATTTCCAAGGAATTGCAAGCGAGAATCAATTGAATTTATCTAATACATTACTCGTGACACTAGCTATCCTAGAAAATAGATGAAAGAAACTCACACCACTAGGAATGAGTGCCCTCCTATTTTACTTCCAAATTGGAATATGTTGTGGCAATTTAATATTTAAATTTCAAGTGTCTAAAGTTGGCCATCATGATCTAATTTTTGGGAAATTGAATAAATGCCTATAAATACCTAGTTATTGCATCATTTGAACATTAGGAAAAGGATGAGGTTAGAAAAAGCTCAAAAACCCTAAAACCTACTATTTAATTCCCACTAGGACTCATATGCCAATTCAAGCGATTTAGTCCCAGACTAGGGTTTATGTGCCAAAACTAGAATTTGTCAGTGTATAATCTAGATCTGTTTAAATTTGGAAAAATCATTGTACTAGGAATCATATTCCACAAGAGGCGTATCAATCCCAATCTGATTTTTTGAAGGGTCAAGATCTGAATCAGGTCTGCAATCTCTTCTTTTCCTTCCACACTTTGTTTTTCGGATTTGAAACCTAGATTTGCAACATGTAGGTAACTTTCCATGTAGATGAAAAACCTGTGACCACTTGATGAATTTCTTCAACCTTGTAACCTAATCTTCAAAGATCCTTCAAGCTCCAATACACCTAGATCTGCAAACATACATGTAGAAAGAGAGAAACTTGCTGATTGCGAGGAAATAGGGTTTACCTAAGTCAAACCCCATTTAGGTAATTAAAACTTATGATGAAACAATGAAAAATGAAATATGAACAATGATACCTTGACTAATGTCTTGAGATGTAGGTCAAAAATCTAAAATGAAGTGGCCATGTAGAATGTAGATCTTAATCTTGAACTTTGATATGAAATAATGCTTGCAAATGGATCTTCAATACCACATCACAACACTATCTCAACAAAATACTTGATGCATTATGATCTTGACATGATGATGGATCTTGAATGGCTACAACAAATGATGAAGAATTTTTCCCTTGAATACCTTATAAAGGCTCTTGTAAACTCTCTTGTTGCTCTTGTAAAGTATTGGAATGCTTAAAACTCTTGAATGCTAGGCTTGATATTATGAATGCTTATGTGAAATAATGATCTGAGACCTTATTTATATAGGCAGTCCATCCAACTTGTTTTTTATTAGATCTTAGAGGGTGACATACATGAAATTTGAATTTAAAACCCTGATTTCTTGCTTAAAACCCTAAAAAAGGGCCAAATGGAACTCATAGGCCACTTGTGGTGCACAGGTCCCATCTGGATGGTACTCATACACCCAAGGTGGCATATGGGTCCCACTAGGGCTTTTTAGGTGGAGGAAATATCATGGTGTTGAGAAATTAAGTATATTTGTTGATTATATCGAGATCTCGGTTGAAATAAGAATCATAATGCATAATATAGGGTCTTAGGGGCCTATTAATGATGATATGAAGGTCATAAATGCAAGAGGGCCCAAAACTCAATGTGAAGGTGTAAATAAATACACTTTACAATATTAAATTAAGGAAAAATTAGGTCTATTTAGCTTAAAAGGGACCTAAATCCAATGTGAATATGTAAAGCACATTACAACACTAGATCAAGGTGATATTAGGTCCATTTTAATGTTAATCATTCCCAAATTAAGTGAGGAAATGTTGAGGGATACTTTTTCCGTTGCCACATTTAGCCCCCACTTTAGTGAGAGGATGAACTTGCTTCAAACTCACACTAAAGTAGACATTCAAGTGGGGTCCAAGTGTACCAATGCGGATGGTCTAGGATAAAAAAGATTGAGGAGGTGGCCAAGCCTTCAAGATCCAGGGTCCTACGTCAAACTGACATAAGCATGAAGTCATCGAAAAAGCAACCCTTCTACCTTTTCTGGCTTGTTTGGGCCCTCCTTGTGATTTTGACTTAATGTTGCCTTGATTTAGTGTTGTAATGTGATTGACACATTCACATTAAGTATTAAGCCCTTTTGAACTAATGAATTTTAATGCTACTTTGCTAAAGTGTTGTGAAGTATTGTAATACACTTACACACTTTTCTAGGGTTTTATCAAATAATTAAACATAATAAACTTCTTTTTAATCAAAATCAACATTAATCTTGCCTTATTTGAGATGTTGTAAAGTGTTGTAACACACTTTCACATTTTTCTAGGGTTTTATCAAATAATTAAACACAATAAACTTATTTTTAATCAAAATCAACATTAATGTTGCCTTATTTGAGATGTTGTAAAGTTTTGTAATACTCTTTCACACTTCTCTAGGATTTTTATTAATAATTAGGCTTTCTTACGCTTTAATTGGCCCTATTTTGCATCCACAAGCCTCATTTATTATATCTTTTTGAGGATAATCTTGACACCAATTATTGACCAATCATAATTCACATGTTTTTGGCTTGTGTGGTCTAGATTTAGGGATCTAGGACTTATTCCCCACCTTGGGAAAATGGGTCCCACCTGGATCTTTTGGTTTTTGGTCCCATACATTATGCCTAATGGGACTCATTCACCACCTTGGGAAAATGAGTCCTATGTTACCCAAAATCAAAATTCAATTCAAATTCTTCCAGGATTTTATTCTCCTAGATTTGATGTCAGCTTGTAGTGTTGTAATTTCGGGAATTCTTGGATAATTCAGTATAAATACAAGGTTCTTTCTCTCATTTTCATACCTGGCATTCAAGAGAATTCACAAGAGAATTCAAGAGCATTCAAGGGCAGATTATCAATAACTTTAGAGAAACATTCAAGTTCCAATCATCATTTCAAGGATTCCATATATCATGTTTGTTATTGTGCTAAAAATTGTGATGTAGAGTTTATGATTCAAGTGAGTGTTTCAAGAAAGACCAATATCAATCAAGAAAAAGTCAAGAACCACATCCATTGCAACAATTTCAAGCATATTTTCAACACCTTATTGCTAGGGTTTGGTGAGTTGCAACATTGTCTTTTGTTCATTCATCATTCTCCATTCATATTTTCATTAATTACCAACAAGGGGTTTGACCAAGGAAAACCCCTATCCACTAATCCCCCAAAATTTTTCCCTCTCCTTTTAGTGTTATTTGTAGGTCTAGGTTGCATATTTTATAAGGAGAAAGATTGGAGAAAAGTTGTCAAGCATTCAAGGTTTCCAAAGTTGTCATCAAGCCTTGGAGAACATTGGAGATCACCCATAGGTTGTAGATCAGAGATTCAGAGCTAGAAACCAATGAGGAAGAGTAGAGCAGACAAATAAGAGTAGAATCAACTTTTGATGTTGCAAAAAATTCTAATTAGATTGATTCGCCACTTTTGGTGAATGTGTCCTAGTTCCAATACATTTTCAGGATTTTGTAGATCCATATACCCTTTTCGCAAAAATATGTTCCTGCCGAATTTCCCAGAAACAAGACTGATTCGCCCAACTTGGCGAATGAGTCCTAGTCAACCTTGAAAGCAAAATTTCTAGTGATTTAGACCTCCATTCAACCTTCTCCAATTTCCCAGGTGCACACTTTCTGTTTTATAGTTTTCTGTTGCATTTCACTCACTTTTCTAGGTCACTTAGTGTTAGTTTGCATTCAATTAGGGCTTTTCATTTCATCTAGCATTTCATTGTCTTTTCCAAGTCTAAAATTGGTGGTGAAAATGTCATTAGATCATATCCAGTTCCTATGATATCCCTATTGCAGTATCTCTTTCTCTTTTGCATTGAGATCTCTAGGGTTACCCTTCAATGGAATTACTTTGAAAGTGGGTGTGATAGCACTTAATCATCGTATCCCCCATTTTCATCAGTTCCAAAGTAAAAAAAGGACATGAACAAGGTGTATGATATACAACATCAAGATACATAAACATGCAATGTCAATGACTAAAAGAAAGAAAGACAAAAAAATAAAAAATAAAAAGAGGTGGATCAAACCTCAACCATTTATCCATCGTGATGTAGGTCAAATGTAAGTTGTTTGTCCAAAAATGCACATTCACTCTGAGGCAAAAAAACATTAGGTTGTCCACTAGGTGAGTATCCAAAGGGTGGCTTAGTGAGAAAGTCATGCCTCTGTATCAAATTCTCACCATATAATGAGAATGTCATGCCCACGTTTAGCCTTCTTATCATACGTTAACCATACCAAAGCTATACCTCCTGATAAATTTGACAAGGAGCGACATAATAATGAACTTCGATCTTCATGAGGCAAGAAAAGCTTCATATGATTGACATCCATGAACAAACAAGATGGCTCCACAAGCAAGCAAAGTGTGTTATGCAGGTGGCCATATAACAAACATTGTAAATGCAAAATAGTGTAAATTGTGTTCAAAGGTATTTTTCTTAGTTCATGTAAGGTCTCTTCTTAGGGAACATTGTGCCAAATTTCTCTAAGAGAGGAAAAGTCAAAGAAATATCATGCTCTTGGAGAATATCAAGCCTAATGAAACTACCAAGAAAAGGATGCATCAAAAGAAGAGAGAGAATCACACAGTGAAACATAAGTGTCAATATATGCCCCTACTTTAAAGTGGTTTTTAACACCATTGATTTGAGAAATTTCTTTAAAGTGGAAGAAGACATGAGAGCTTATTCAAAAATCCCTATGCCAAGTCATATGTTTCCAATAAGCTACATCATGAAAAGGGAAGGGGTTACCCCAAAAATGTATAACTCAGTACATCACATGTGAGCCAACTTAAAGTATGCCATCCACATCCCAAACTTGCTCTTATATACATATGAAAGGTGATCAAATATCCAAAAGAGACAATGACAAGTGACATACGAGTACACGACTACTTAACCCCTTGCCCCTTCTTAGTGCAGGACAAGGATGAGTCAATATGATTGATGTGAAACATGCTAGAGTAAAAATCAATATCGATTAGAGGAATTAGGTGCTTCCACATAAGAGATAGCACCACACTCAAGATGTTGAATTTTGTTACTCAAAGCCTTACATTCATTAGTAGAATGACCATGAACTCTATGATATGCACAAAATGAATTCTTGTACTAAAATTTCTTTCATGTTCTTGGAGGAAGAGATATCAAACAATCTTGGAGGAGTCTCAAAAAGATACCCTCTTGATCAATAGTAGAAGATGTTCCTTTATTTGTACAAGATGTCATACACACACTAAATGATAAGGCCTTCGGTGAAAATGGAGATAAAGGTGGTAAACCTATATCTTTCTTGAAAGAGTATGGTGTATCATTTTTCTTCGTGTGTTCATTGTATCCATGTATAAGAGGAAGTTTTTATCCAAGACCATAACAATCTTCTAATTCAGATGAAGGGGGTTTATGCTTCTGAGAAGGATTGGCTTCTTCATGAGAACACAAACCCCTTTTGGGTTTCTTAAAGTTATGAATCGTCCTCTCTTGAGAGATGGGAGTTAAATAGCCCCCATCATCACCATGGGGTAATGTTTTGACGTAGAACCAAGTTGAGAAAATAAAACACAAGGTTTCTTTGGTTTAGATTGTGAGATTTTGTACTCCCATAAAGGTGGGTGTAAAATCTAATGAACGCCAATTGTCACTAGAACTTGTGTCTAAAAATGAATCATTTGTATATGACTCTTTGGACTTTGAGGGTGAGATTTTGTATTCTTTATTTAAATGAGGTGTAAAATCTAACGATCCCCAATTATCACTAAAGGGTTTTGTTATATTTGAATTAGGATTGACATCAACTTGTATAGGTTCAATTTTTGATTTTGGGATGAAAGTATTAGGGGAGTTGGAAGTGTTACGATCATATGATTTATAGCTTCGTTCATCTACTTCAATCGTGTATATCTTGTTGTTGTATTCAAATTTCATCACATGGTGAAGAGTAGATGGGACTCCTTTCATAGCATAAATCTATGGTATCCCTAGGAGAAGACTGTATGAAAGATGTCCTGGCATGATATGGATAAGGGTAGGAAACACTACAGGTCCGACCTCAATAGGTAATGCGATCATTCCTAATGGTTGCCTATTAACATTGTAAAAGCCATAAATATTAACATCATTAAGTTGAATAAGCCTCTTGTCTATGAAAATTATATCTAGGAGGTCAATGTTACAAACATTAAGACCTCCTCCATTATCTATGAGAGTGAGCCTAACTGCGGTTTTGTTAATGATCACCTTTATCATCAATCCTTCATTTTTGTTTTGAATCTCAAGTGAGGGTAATTCATGTTTAGGGAATGTGTTTTTTGATTGTGTGACATGAATATGATCAAAGAATGGTGTTACATTACTCAATTTCATATGATTGGATCTCCTCTTGCTTTACTTGTAATATTTCTTGAAATATACAATTGTATGTAGGTGATAGTTGAATAAGTTGTCATATGGATATATTAGCGGGAGTCTTTTTAAGGTATTCAACACTAGGAAAAATATGTTGATGCAATGGTAATGAAGTGGTGGTGATTTTCAGTTGCCTACATGTTTGAGAAATTGTATTATAACTCGGTTGCTACCAAACATTTTTATTATCAAGTTTCATTAAATATTTCAAGAAATCTCTTATTTTTTTATGTGATTCACTAATGAGAGGTGACCTAAGAGGCTCACTAATTTGTGTCATCATAACCTCAAAAAATGCATCCTTATTTTCATGATCTCTTAGTGAAGAGGATTCTAGTGTCTCTTCATCACCTCCATCTAAGGAAGCCTCATTACTAGTGTTTGAAAGACATGTGCCAATGTTCTTATTTTCTTGCACCATGATATCCTCCTTAGGAGGAGAGTTTTTAGGAGAACTACAAACTAGATGTTCATGACATTCAAAGGTTGGTTGTTCTAAATTAAACTCATCACAAGTAAGGGAGTTATCAATGGTTAAATTCTCTTGTTCAATAAGGTTTTGTAGGGGAAAAGGGAAAACTAATATTCTCACGACTTTTATTGATTGTATTTTCTAACATCAAAGTATCTTCTTCACCGCTAGGAGAGATACTAGGAGAAGGATAAATGTGATTGTCATGATTGTCCATAATTTCATGCCTTTATCCCATAATGTCTTCCAAAATAAGATAGGTAGGGGAAGAAACATAAAGAGGGTTGTCATAGATCTTAAATATTTGATTATCTAACAACAACATATCATCATCATTCACAACATTATCACAAGATGGGAAGATGTTGGGAGATGAATGTAGACTAGTTGAAGTGTTATTTAGGTAGATTTCAATGGTCTCTTGTTGTGTCATGTGATCATCATGATTACCTATGGTTGTTTCCTCTTGTTTAGTAATTTCTTGCCTAATAGGAGAGGTAAGAGGAGAGAAAAAACTAGGGTTCTCAAAACTCTCATTGATTAGTTCTTATAACATTGAAATATCTTCATCACAAATAGAATAGATATTAGGAGAAGAACGAATTTGATTGTTATGATTACCCAAGGTTGTATTCTCTTTCACTAGACTAACCTCACTCATAGAAGGGATACTAGGAAAGGGATCAATGACGAACAAAAAGAAAGGGGAAATGACTTCATATTCATATGTACTTAACACAAATTTCTTACAACACTCAACAAGATCTGAAAATAGAATATGAAGTATGATAACTATAGATTTTTTCAATGAAAACATGATATAATGATTGTCCTAAAAAATTGAAATGCAAAAATGGTAGAACAAACATGCAAAAGGATAATGCAATTTTAAAATTTCAAACAAGGTAATTTACTGATTACACTATGCAACACTTTGAAAATGAAATTTTGTAAATGAAAATTTGGAATTAAGCAATGCATGAAATTGTTAGAGTAATAAGTTATTTCACTTAAATAATTTAATTATATTGGTTAATTAATTAAGTCACTTATCACTTTAGTTTTACTTAAGCTAAAATTAGGCACATTAATAATTAATTATTTATTAATTATGAAATGTGGACACTAGGTTTCCTTTTAGGGTTTGATCTCCTTTCTTAAGGATTGATCTCATTGTAATTATTCATTCTCTTTAATGCATTTTTAGCTTGAGGCTTGTAGAGCATCTTTTTTGTTTTGGATATCTTTTTTTTGTGATAAGTCATTGCTTGCAAGTGTTCACTGGGGTCTATGAGGTTGGTTTATCAACTTCTACATGGTTTTAGAGCTTCAGATCTATAGTTGCCTGTTCATTCTTTTGAAAGATATTGCCTTACTATGATTTTTAAGTGCAAGGGTTTCAAGTTAGACATCTTTTTCCAAGATCTAGGGGTAGCCAATTTTTCTAGGATTTTTTTGGGTAAAACAAAGGTCATCAGCACATTCATAGCACCTCAAAACCCTAGGAACACTTGTCATTTGGTCAATTTTGGAGCTATTGAAAAAAAAGGTAATTTTTTTTTTGTTAGGGAAGCCGTACGACCTCCCTAACATGCACTTCGAGGCGAAAATTCATTTTTTTTTAAAAACATGTTTTTTTTAATCCTCCATCAGTGCTTCTAGTTCAAAATCAGCCACTTCCATCGTGCCACCCACTCATCACCAACGGAGCGGTGTTCTGAGCGACTTCGCCCAGTTCTTCCCTCGTCACTGTTCGGCTGGCTTAAGCCCCTGCAGGCTCCCTGCTGAGTAGCCCCAATCACATCTGTGCCTAGGGGCTCCACCGAGTACCCTAGCACCTAAATAACCAATGAGTGGTCACTGATCAAACTAGGATTTGGGCATTTTTAGCCCCTTGGCAGAGGTGCCCCCATTTGTCTTTGAAGCCTAAAGGAGGAGGGGTTTGTTGTTTTGCCGTAACTTTGACATACTATGTTCATTTTCTGAAAATGAGATATCACCGAAAAGTTGATTCTGAGCACGATGCAATGGTATAGGTCTCATTCCTTGATTTTTCTATTTTGGTGCATTTATTTCTAGTCAAAGTAAAACTTGCATTATGCGCTTCCAAGGCTATAACTTTTTCGTCTAGACTCTATTTTTTGCCATTCTCATGGCATCAGAAAGCTGACTTCATCATCTACACAGATCTTAGAATTTATTCTCTATAATTTTTTACCAAGTATTTGATTTTTGGTCAGAACTTAGATTTTTCTTTCTTGGTTATTTTCTTGGGAAACGTGCAATTTAGGCTATTTTTTTGAGATCAAAGTTTTTTTTTTGCATTGAGAGTATGTACTACTATTTTTCATCATGGATTCACATAATATTTCACCCCTTACTCCATTAAACTAGTTTGGTTGGAAAGAAAAATGGAGATTCATTTGATGCACAAAGGGTTGTACAGAGTGACCATGGGTACAAAATTTGAACCCACAGGTGCTGTTGAAAAGAGAAAATGGTTTAATATGTGTGATAAAGCTTTTGGTACTTTATGTCTATCTATTTCTGCTGATCTTCTTTTTCATATTGAGTCTATCACTACACCCTATCAGATTTCGACTCCTTTAGGGTCTTTTTTTGGGAAGCAGGATACTATGAGAGGATTCCAGTTGGAGAATGAGCTTATGGCTTAAATCCTAAGGATTTTGATAGTATCCAGGAGTTCTTCACTAAACTCAAGTCTCTTAGATTGTAGTTGACACAGTTTGGTATTCAGAAGTAGGACTCTCAGTTGATATTGTCCATTTTTTCTAAGCTTGGACCAAATTATTCATATTTTGTATCTACCTTTTATGCCACTAGGGATGGTCTTGGTACTCAGTTTACTATGCCATCTCTTGATGAATTTGCTTCATCTCTCACTCGAGAGAAAGATAATTTGGCTAGCATGGGAAAATTGAAACTTTCTACATGCAAGGCACTTATTGCATCTCAGGGGCACACAGATCAGAAAGCTTCTAGTGGTAAAGGGAAGAAACATAAACAAAAGGATTCCAAATCTCATGAGAAACAAAAGGAGTGCTCAGATTCATCTTGCTCTTCTAAGGGGAAATCATCTAAGAAGGAGAAGGTTACACGTGCATATTGCAAGAGGGAAGGACATACAAAACATAGTTGCTATAAGAAGGACATTGATGAGTTGAAGCATCTTCTTTAGAAATATCAGATTGATTTTCCTTCTAGGATGTTTGCATCATCTCCTTTCCCTCATTCTTCTTCTTTAGAATAGTCTGACAGGGGCACAACTGGTTTACATACTTCATCAGATATGAAGGGACATGCTCTTTATGCTTATTTAGGTCATGGATCAAGGAGATGGCTTCTAGATTCAGGAGCATCTCATCATATGGAATATTCATAGTCTATGTTCACTTCCTTTGAGCCTTGCATTATGTCTCCTATTTTGATGGGAAAAAACACATACATGAGTGTTACAGGGAAGGGGTCTATTAGTTTTGGGGCAACACTTTTTAGGAGTATTTTGTGTTCCTCATTTGACAGACAACCTTCTTTCCATATATCAAATCACACATGGAGGGAATGGGAGATCTGTGGAGTTCACACCTGATTCAGTTATCACAAGATACTTGGAGAGTAGATAAATTATTGATAGTGGGGTGGTGAATCACTCATCTCGGTTGTATTCCTTTGCATATTTTTCTTTTGATGGTGCTTTTGTTCCTATAGCTGTTCATCACACTTCTAGTATGAAGCATCATACATAGGAGACATTTGGCTTCTTGAACCTTGGTGTTCTCACTTCGGATCCAGTTCTTGAGCCATCAATTCCATCTCCTCCACCTCCTGTTGTAGTTGCTGATACTTCTATGACTACATATGTGGTTTCTTCTATTTTAGTGCAACAGGACCTAGTTGATCATTCATCTTTGGAGGTTTCTCTTTAGTCTTCACCTACTTTGACTTCTTCATTGGTTGAGGTCACACCTACTTCTGTGGAGATATTTTGGGCTATACCTGATTCACCTTCAGAGATTGCATTCATGCGACTTCTTCCGTCTCACTTCTTTTAGGAGATGCAGTTTCTTCAGTCTTTTTGGAGCTACTTCATTATGGGGGGCTATGTGGTCTCTTTCCTCCTCTCTTCTGAGGGGTTCTTTCATGTATATTTGTGATGTATGGTGTTCTTGGGGGGTCTTATGGAGTCCTCCATCTTTCATCACTAAGTTGTTTTTGTATCCTATTTTTGGGAGGAGTTTTGTTCCCATGTGGTTTTCTCCTTTACCCCGTTTGGTACCTGATCTGGCCTTGTTGCTGGGAACCATCTTTGCTTTCATGCATCTTTTCCTTAGTGTTTTAGCTACTTCCTAAGTTCATCTTAAGGGGGGGTGTTAGAGTAATAAGTTATTTCACTTAATTAATTTAATCATATTGGTTAATTAATTAAGTCATTTATCAATTTAGTTTTACTTAAGCTAAAATTAGGCACATTAATAATTACTTATTTATTAATTATTAAGTGTGCACACTAGGGTTTCCTTTTAGGGTTTGATCTCCTTTTTTAAGGATTGATCTCATTGTAATTATTCATTCTCTTTAATGCATTTTTAGCTTGAGGCTTAGAGCATTTATGTTGTTCTGGATATCTTTTCTTTGTGACAGGTCATTTCTTGCAGGTGTTCACTAGGGTCTGTGAGGTCGGTTTATCAAAATCTATCGAAATGAACCTAATTAAGCTAGATCTAATGAAATGCATATAAAAAAAACTCAACCAACTGAAATAGATAACTAATGAAAACAAACAAAAGTGCAAAAATAAGGTTTTCATGGCTAATAAAGGCAGTTTCAGGGCTGATTTGGGACTAATTCACCCAGAGGGACGTACGAGTCATAGTTAGGGTTTTTAGGGGTTTGAATACTGATAAATAGTCACCATAAAATACCCAAAAATCAGGCAAAACCACCTGTACTAGGACTAAATCACCTAGAGGGGCGTATGAGTCACATATCAACGTTTTTGCACCATTTTCAGTAAATTCTATGTGAATGTTATGTTTTCTATTTTGGATGATGTCTATGATAAGTGTAAATGCAAATTTCAGATAAAATTCAATGATGCAAGATGCAAAAATGCAACCTATATGCACTTTCACTAATGCAAGATTTATAAACCCTAGATGCCAATTAACAAATTCAAAACCTAATGCAAAGTCAATGCAAGATAGATCTAGGATTATGATGCACTCAAAATTATAAATGAGATGTTCTAAAGGTAGGTTCACCAAAATGAAACACAAAAATAGGGTGCCCCACCTTTGAGGAATGGAGCACAAGGGTAGGGTTCATATTTCACACTTGTAACACTCAAGGAAACCTTAGAGATCTCAATCCAAAGATAGAAATGGGGAAAGAGATCTTGAAATAAGGTATCCTAGGGTGTGAGGATTCACCACTAAGTTAGGGATTGGAAAGACAAGAGGTGAATGTAACATGCAAAGTACTATGCAAAACCTAAGTAAATGACCTAGGAAATGAAACTAAAATACAAAATAACAAACTGAAATGAATAGAGGTGCACCTAGAAGAAGGATAGGGTCAGAACAAGCTCCAAAAACCTAAACGCTTATTTTTTAAGGTCCACTAGGACTCATACACCAATCTAGGTGATTGAGTCCCAGACTAGGGTTTCTGTGCCAAAATTGGAATATGCCAGTGTATGATCTGGAGCTCTTGAAATATGGAAAAAGCCTTGTACTGAGACTCATATGTCATAAGAGGTGTATCAGTCCCACTCTTCTTTTTTAGAGGGTCAAGATTTGAATCAAGTCTCCAATCCCTACTTTTCCTTCCAAACTTTGTTTTCGGATCTAAAACCCTGATTTGCAACCTGTAGGTAACTTTCCATGTAGATGACAACCTTGTGACAACTTGATGACTTTATTCAACCTTGTAAGCTAATATTCAAAGATCCTTCAAGCTCCAAGACACCTAGATCTACAAACACACATGTAGAGAGAGAGAGAGAAATTAGTTGATTGTTAGAAAATAGTGGTTTTCCTAAGTCAAACCCTATTTAGGTAATTAAACCTTATGATGAAATAATGTAATATGAACATGAAACATGAAAGATGAAACATGAAAAATGATACCTTGAATGATGTCTTGAGATGTAGGTCAACAATCTAACATGAAGTGGCCATGTAGAATGTACATCTTGATATTGAAATTTGATATGAAACAATGGTTGCAAATGGATCCTCAATACTACATCACAACACTAGCTGAACAACATGGTGATGCATTATGATCTTGACATGATGATGGATCTTGAATGGATGCAACAAATGATGAAAAATTATGCGCTTGAATGCCTTAGAAAGGCTCTTGCAAACTCTCTTCACGCTCTTGTAAAGTCTTGGAATGCCTCACTCTTGAATGCTAGGCTTGATATTATGAATGCTTATTTGAAATAATGATTTGAGACATTTTTTATATAGGCAATCCATCCAGCTTACCATTTATTAGATCCTAGAGGCCAACATACATGAAGGCCAAATGGGACTCATATGCCAGTGTATAGGTCCCATTTGGATGAGACTCATATGTCCAAGGTGGCATATGGGTTCCACCAAGCCTTTTCAGGTTGAGGAAATGTTGGGGAGCTGAGAAAATAAGTATATTTGTTGATTATGTTGAGATCTCGGTTGAAATAAGCCTCAAGATGTATAATAGGGGGTCTTAGGGGCCTATTAATGATGATATGAAGGTCATAAATGTAAGAGGGCCCAAAACTCAATGTGAAGGTGTAAACAAATACACTTTACAACAGTAAATTAAGGAAAAATTAATTCTATTTAGCTTAAAAGGGCACTAAATCCAATCTGAATATGTAAAATACATTACAACACTAGATCAAGGCGACATTAGGTCCATTTTAATGTTAACAATTCCCAAATTAAGGGAGGAAATGTAGAGGGATACTTTTTCTGTTTCCACATTCTCCTAGATCTGATGTCGGCTTGCAATGTTGCAATTTTGAGAAATTTTGCATAAACAAGTATAAATATAAGGTTATTTCATATATTTTCTCTTAACCTTTCAAGTATTCAAGAATTATAGAAAATTTATGACCGAAAGAGTTTACAAGAGAATTCAAGAGTATTCAAGAACTGATTATCAAGCATTTTGGAGCATCAATTCAAGATTCAAGCATCATGTTAGAGTCATCGCGCATCATGTGTGTTTTTGAGCTAATATTTGTGATGTAGGTTCTTATGATTCAAAGAAAGAATTCAAGTCAAGATACACAACATAAAAATAGAAGTCAAGATCTATGTTCATGCTAGCGATTTCATACAATATTGTGACCTTTGTTTCAAGGGTTTGGTGAGTTACAACATAGCATATTTGTTCATTCATCATTCCTTCTTTCCATTTCATTTCATTCAAAGGTTTGATTACCAAAATAAGCTTTGACCAAGGAAAACCCACATCTACTAACATAAAAACATTCTTCCCTCTCTTTGATGTGTGTTTTGTAGATTTAGGTTGAATATTCATTGAAGGGAAAGATTGGAGAAAGTTTTCAAAGTTGCAAAGTGTCAAATTTGTCACCTACCTTGCAAGATTACATAAAGTTGCCCGCAGAGCAGAATTTAGTGTTTCAGACTCAGAGATCAAAAGGGAGAGAAACTACAGAAGATCACTAGAGGATTCCATAATTTTAGATCAATCCTAATACTAGGAATAAATTACCACTTATGGCATATGAGTCCCAGTATACCATATTTCAAGTATTTTCTGTAGATCCTAGTTTACCAATTATAGAATATGGCTACAACCCAAAACCCTAAATTGAGAATAAATCACCCCTACTGGCATATGAGTCTTAGTGTGCATTAAAATTTATAATTTTAGGATTATAGATCTTATTTCAAGCATCTTCATATTTCTAGGTGCGCCTCTGTTCTTTCTTAGTTTGTTATTCAGATTTAGAATTTGATTTCCTAGTTTACATAGTTATATTTGAACATTTTATCCATCTTCTTCTTTCCAAGCCTTTGCTTGGTGGTGAACCCCCTTTAGTCTTTAACCACATCCCACATAAACCACCTTAACCATCTAACCCATTCCTCAGTCAAGCCAATTGGTTGATGGATCATGGTTTCTTTTAATGAAACATAAGTGAAATAGGCAGAGGATACCTAATCCCTCTTTAGTTCTATCTCCCAAAAGGTTTAACACACTATTTTCTAGGTTTCACAATTGATGTTGACCTTCAACCAAATAGTTGTTTGAACATTAACAAAGGTAAGGAAAATCCTATGAAAACATTGACATCAACTACACAAGTAGAATCTATACAAGAAGAACAAAAGGATAAGATCCCTAAACCCATCACAATGTTATTGGTGGATGATTTGGGATCATTGGAATTTACACCTACATTCATGAGAGAATGCAAGACCATAAAAAAATAGTCTGAACAGGGAAAAGAAGAAGCGGTAATGTCAACACAAAATTTGGAAGACCCTTCGAAAGCATCCACCTCAACCACTTTAAAAGAAGACGCAATCTACATGAAATTTTTTGACAAAATTGATTGTGAGCAACCACCGAATCTGAAAGAAATGAAAAAAAAATTATGGAAAAGGTTATGAGCTTTTGACACAATTTAGCCATAGTGGAAAAGGATGTGGTGCTAGAAAACAAGGTAGCTTTGTCCCTATTGATCCTAACACGCAAGAAATGGCTAATGTTCTTGATTCTTTCCCTTCAAAAGAAATAAAAGCATCAAAAAGATCTTCAGTCAATGTCAAAACTCTTACAAAAGATTCTTCTCAGCCAACTTTAACACTAGTGCATCTTGAACTGATAGACACTAGTGGTCTTGGTTATTGTCCTTCGAAAGAAACAAAAGAAACAAAGAAATCTTTGCTTAATATCAATATCATGCAAAACACTAATGACCGGAGTTCGTTAGATTTACACCATCCTTTAAAGAAGAGAACACAATCTCACCATGTAAACAGTCTTGTGTAAGTATGACACCTTGTACGAAGCAAGAGATATCTTTGTCAAAAAATAAAGGAACATCTTCTACTTTTGATCAAGAGGGTATCTTTTCGAGACTCCTCCAAGGTCGCTTGATATCCCTCCCTCGAAGAAAATGAAATAAATTTTACTACAAGAATTCATTTTGTGCATATCATAGAGTTCATGGTCATTCTACTAATGAATGTAAGGCTTCGAGTAATAAAATTCAACATCTTAAGGACTGTGGTGCTCTTCTTTATGTTGAACCACCTTGTGCCTCTAATTGATACTGATTGTGCCTCTAATTGATACTGATTTTTGAGTTCTTCATCAATCATGTCGGCTCATCCTTGTCTTGCACTAAGTAGGGGCAAGGGGGTTAGGTAGCCTTGTCCTCGTATGACACTTGTTGTTGTCTCTTTTGGATAGTTGACTACCTTCCATGCATACATAAGAGAAAGATTGCGATGTGGATGACATGCCTGAAGTTGGCTCACATGTGACATATTTTTTGTTTCTATGTAACTTAGCATTACATTTTGGGGGCAACCCCTTATCCATGATGTAGTTTCATTTGGAAACATATGACTTGGCATAGGGATTTCTGAATAAGCTCTCATGTCTTCTTCTACTTTAAATTAATTTCTCACAGCAATGGTGTTAGAAACCTCTTTAAAGTGGGGGCATACATCGACACTCATGTTTCATTGTGTGAATTTTCTTCTTCTTGTTATGCATCCTATTCTTGGTGGTTTCATTTGGGTTTGATTTCCTACAAGAGCATGATATTTCTTTGATTTTTCCTCTCTTGGAGACATTAGACATGATGTTCCCTAAGAAGAGACCTTACATGAACTAAGAAAAGTCCCTTTGACCAAATTTTTACTTGTATATCATTCATAAGCTCAAAGTTTCATTGTATGGCACCTTGTCAAATTTACCGGGAGGTATAGCTTTGGTATGGTTAGCATATGGGAAGCCGAACTTAGGTGTTACTTTCCCATAGCCACTTACTTGTATGTGTGAGCACATACCAACTGTGTGCATATGTGTCTCACCTCTCTAGGGTCTCACCTAGTAGATAGCTTGAGGTTCCACTAGCCCTTATGAGTGTGTGGTTGGTTTGCATAGTGGACATCATGTTCCACTTGTAAATTTTTTGGAAAAATATCTTAGATATGATCCACATCATGTTGGACAAATGGTCAAGGCTTGATCCACCCTTTCGTTCTTTTTCTTTCTTCTTTATGTCTTTGGCAGTGTATGCTTGTATCTTGTTGTTGCTTCATACATCATTCACTTGTGTTTTATTTTGTGCCTATGGTGGTGAACCACCAAAAAGATGATATGCTAAAAGGGAAAGAGGATTCCCCAAATAGGCCCCTAGGGTTTTTCACCTAGGAGCTAGGTTGGAAGAATGACCTCTCTTTCTCCTAGTTATATACCTTTTGGGTGAGTTCATTCAAAGATAGGGGCTTTGCGATGTGTGTGGGGATGTCCTAAATGCTATAAATGGAAAATAGAAACTAACTATGAATGTAAAACCTATGAAATGCAACTATGCTGGAAAACACATAATGATATGCAAGTATGTACAAAATGATCTAAGAAATATACATTAAACTAAAATAGAAGGTTGTAGATGAAAGGGGTGTGCACCTGGAAACTTGTAGAGGATGGAAATGCTACTGAATTTGGTGTAGAATCTGAAAGGGACACTTGTGCCAATCTGGGTGACCTAGTCCTTTTTTTGGAAAACTGGTTCAGAGCCAATTCAGCTAAAAGGGTATCCAAATCTAGCAAAATCCATGATAATAGATTCAATGGGACTAAGTCACCAAAAATGGTGACCTAGTCCTCTTCTAAATTTCTAAATATCAGAAGATGAAATTTTAAGCCCTCAATCTGTGCTTTCTACTTCTCCAGGTGTCTAGTCTTGAAAGTGAAGATTCTGGTCTGTGGAGGTCTTCCAAGCTTCAACTAGGGTTTCTTTAACCTTGAAGGACTTGAGAAAGTTGTTGATTATTATTCCACCTTGGTTCTTTGCCAAATCTTCCCACAAGACCTACAAATCACACTTGATGATTGATCTTGGGTTGCAACAATGGAGGATTCAACCTTTGGATGCCTCTTGAGAGAGATGTCTTGGTGACTTAGACTACTCAAACCCTAGCTTTCTTGAGAAGAGAGGTGGATGAAGAGTGAAGAGTTGTGAATAATGAGTGTGTCTAATGAGAAATTAGGGTTTTTAGGCTTATTTATACAAGTTGTGCCCTAATTTTCTTGAAATAACACCATACAAGTTGACTTTAGGGTTTTAGAGACAAAATTCTGAAAGAAAATTAAGTTTATTTAATTTATATGCCACATGGGACTAGGTCGCCCAAGGTGGCGACCTAGTTTACCTAGGCTATTTTCATTTGATTTTTGGGGATTAAAGTGTGATTAATAATGTTTGTTGGGATTGTCTCAGAAAACACACAAAAATAAGGCATATATGTGTATTAAGGGGTCATTATAGCATAAGAAAGGGTTGATTTAGTGATGATAAGCCTTGGAAAGTATGAATTTTTTTTACAACACTTTGACACAAGACTTGGAAAGGGGTAAAAAGAGGCTGAAAAAGGTCCAAAATCCATAGGCAAGGGTCCACATGAGTGAAAAGTGTCAAAGGTTACACTTTTTGGCGACACATATAGCCTCCACTTTAGTGAGAGGATGAAATTTCTTCAAAATGACACTAAAGTAGCCCAATGGAGATGGTGAAGAATGACAAAGAAGAAGAACGAGAAAGGTGAAGGAGGTGGTCAAGCCCCCAAGGATTCGAGATTCTAAGTCAGCTCGACATCAACTCAAGAAGACAAATTCAAGGGTGAATGCATTACAAAAAAAATAGATGCATGATAATGCAATGACAAGAACTAGAATGAAGAGAAGGTGAAAAGGTTGGATCAAGCTTTGATCGATTGTCCAGCTAGTTGTGGATCAGATCTAGGTTGTTTGTCCAAAATAAGACGTGTTCATTCTGGGTCCACAGAATGTTAGGTCATCCATGGGGTGAGTTTTCCCAAAGGGTGGCTATGGGGAAAGTCATACAGCTGGTTGGGCTTCCCGCTTAGCCATACCAAAGTTATACCTCATGATAACTTTAATAAGGCACCACAAAAGAGAATGATTTGTGAAATGGTGTAAGGAATTTTCAAAGGGAGTTTTACTTTTGTGTATGTGATGTCTCATCTTAAGGAACATTATGTGTAATGTCACCAAGAGAGAAAAAGTGCAAATGGACTCATCTTGTATCCTAGAGAGGAAGGACTCGTCTTGTATGCAAAAGAGTAAAAATGCAAATGTCTCAACCTGAGCAACATTGTGTGTAATGTTTCTAAGAGAAGGAATCACAAGAAAGAAGATCACATAATGAAAATGTGAGTGGTGATGTATGCCTCCACTTTAAAGGAATTTCGAAACATTGTACTATGAGCAATTGATTTAAAGTAGAAGAGGAGGACATGAGAGCTTGTTCAGAAAGTCCTATGCTGAGTCGTATGTTTTTGATAAGCTATGTCATGAGAAAGGGTAGTATGGCACATGTGAGTCAACTTAAGACATCTCGTCCACATCCCAAGCTTGCTCTTATATGTTAATGAAAGATTAATGACTAGCCAAAAGAGACAACACCAAGTGACATACGAGGGAAGAGGCTATTCGACCCCTTGCCCCCACCTAGTGCAGGACAAGAGTGATCCAAAAGGATTGGTGAAGTGTAAGATTGAGTGAAAATTAGTATCGATTAGAGGAATTAGGTGCCCCCAGATAAGGAAGAACACCAAAATCCTTAAGATGTTGAATTCTACTACTCAAGGCCTTACACTCATTAGTCTGATGACCATGAACTCGGTGGTAGGCACAAAAGGAATGTTTGTTGGAAAATTTCTTTTGAGTTTTGGGAGGAAGGGATATCAAGTGATCTTGGAGGAGTCTGAACAAGATACCTACTTGATCGAGGGTAGAATTTGATCCTTTGGTGTGTAACAAAGAGGGGTCTTGCTTAGTATAGCATGTCATACCTACACAAGGCTCTATAGATTGTGAGATTTTATATACTCCTTTAGAGGAGTGTGTAAAATCTGAATAAGGAGTAGGTTGTGAGATGATATTGGCATTAAGAAAAGAGTCCTTTTTTGGGTGAAAAGGATCACTTTTGAAGGTTGGGTGAGAAGGGTGAGTTGAGATAGGGTTGGTGTGAGAGGAAGGTTTGATGATTTTGATGAAAGGAAAAAATCCAAGACCATGATTAGATGTTTGTGTGAGAGGTTTGATAGGGTTTTAGATACCTTGTTTGTTGGCACCACATCCTTTTCCACTATAGCCAAGTTATTTCATGAGCTCATAACCTTTTCCATAGAGATTTTTCAACACTTTTGGATCAGGTGAGGGTTCTTTATTGGCTTCATTCGTTAAGGTAGTCAAGGTGGATGCTTTCAAAGGATCAGCTGAGTCTTGTGTGGACAAGACTACATTTCCCTTATTAGAGTCTTGGTTTGTGATCTTGGAGTCTCCTAGTAAAGGAGGTGTGAAGTTTAAGGAACCCCAATCATTGTCGAAGGATGTTGGTTGTGCGGGTTTCATTGGCTTGGTTGTTGTTGAAGTCGTGAAGGGTTTGGATTTGTTTTGTTCAAGGTGTAAGACACTATAAGGCTCAAGATCAGCATCAAGTGTGTACACTTTTTTTGTTGTAGATGTAATTCATCTTGCGATGAAGAGTGGAAGGCACACTATACATTGCATGAATCCATGGCCTACCTAAGATGAGGTTGGATGAGACATTGTTAGGAATAACATGGATTAATGTGTCTAATGTGGCCATTTTGATTGTAAGAGGCAAAGTGATCACACCAAGTGGTTTTTGTCCTACATTGTCAAATCCAGTGATAGATAAGGAGGTAAGTTGAATGGTTGATTTATCGATATGAAGCCTATCCAAGAGATAGACACTACACACATTAACTGTAGAGCCATTATCAACAAGGGTTCGCTTGATCCCTATGTATTTCTATTGAGATATGATCATGAAAGCTTCAGCTTGTTTTTGCACATCCAAAGGAGGGAGCTCACTTTGGTGGAAAAAAATGTCAACATTTAAGCCTTAAATCATAGCTGCTATATCATTTGTTTGCACATTAGAAGGGATAGGAATTTGTTGTAATGCATCTTGCATCATGTTATGATAGTGAGGGTAGGCTTGGATAAGGTCCCATAAAGATATTTTAGCGGGAGTATTCCTTAGTTGGTCAACAAGATCATACTCCCTAAGGAAGGATAAGCGAGGGGCAATAGGTAAGATAGGAGGAGAGGAAGGTAGGGATGTGGAAGTTGGTTGTTGTGAGCATAGGTTGTTTCTTGTGTAATGTGTATGAGAAATGGTATGATGACTCAATTATGATGACACATTATTCTGAGGTGGGTAGAGAGTGAATTTAGGGTTGGATTTATGTAAAGGGGGATAGAGGATGAGTTGAGGTTGAATAATATTAACGTCCCCTTGGGAAGGAGAGTCAATGTTATCCTTGGATGGCATCATGATATCCACCCTAGGAGGAGAGTTTTAAGGAGAACTACAAGCCTCATGTTCTTGACATGCAAGGATTGGTTCTTCTAAAATGACTTCATTACTAGTAAGGGAATGATCAATGATGGGATAGGGAAGAGTGGGATGGGTAAGAGGAGAGTCTATTTGATTATCTTGGGTGCCATTTTCTTATTCCATACTATCTACCCTAGTAGGAGAGCTTGTAGTAGCTTCGTCACAAGGGAGAGAGGTATCAAGGGAAGGACCACTATGATTTTCAAATAGGTTATCCCAAAGGGGAAGAGCATTAGGGAAGGGACGGTCAATAGTCTCATGACTTGTAGAAGAAGGATCTTCTAACACCAACATATCCTCTTTGCATTGAGGAGGGATATTAGAATAAGGACACTTTTGATTGTCATGGTTAGGGAGACTAGGGAAGGTGATGTCAAGAAATGTTTGTTGTTTAATGTTTGGCAAAGGGGGATGAGGAGAGGGACAATCAAGATCCTCAACACTTGTATCTTTTGTCATCATTATACCTTCGTCACTAATAAGAGAGGTATAGGGAGAAGAACAAGTATGATTGCTATGAATTTCAACACAAATTTCATCATCAAGGGGTAATGCAATGTTAAGAATAGTGTCAATAGAACCTTTGGTTATTAACATGTTCTTTAATGAATTCATTATTGTAATCTACATTGAACTCATAAGAAGGAATGTTGAATTTATGCAATCCATTAGAAACCAAATCAAAGCCACATATTTTGAAAGAAAACATGGTATGTAGAGAAAGGAAAGAGAATGTAATGCAATGATTTAAACTAAAATGTTGAAATACAATTTTGTATATGGGAAATAAGGTAATTTTTTTATTACACTATGCAACAATCTAAAAAAGAAATGTAGTATATGAAAAATTAAAACTAAGAAATGTATGAAATGAGATAATTTAAGCTAGTTCTAATAAAATACATGTAATAGAAACACAACTAGTTGATACAGCCTAAAAATTGGGTTGTCAACTCTATAAAGGGCAGTTTCAGAAGCCTAAAGGGACTAGGTCGCCTAGGGTGGCGACCTAGTCCTCCTAGTGATTTTTATGAGATTTTGTAGGAAATTTTGATGGATTTAGGTGGTTTTTGTATTGTATGAGGAAGCCCTAAAAGGAAAATGCAAAATTTCAAAAATGATTAATATTTTAGGGTGCAAAAATGCAACCTATTATGCACTTTACTAATGCAAAATTTTAAAACCCTAGGATGCGACTTCACTGATGCAACATGCAATGCAAGCTAATCCTAGGATGATGAAGGAATCTAAACCAGAAAGGAAGGGTGCAAGGACATCGGGTTCACCAAAATGATCCACCAAAAAGATGATATGCTAAAAGGGAGAGAGGATTCCCCAAATAGGCCCCTAGGGTTTTTCACCTAAAAGCTAGGTTGGAAGAATGGCCTCTCTTTCTCCTAGTGATATACCTTTTGGGTGAGTTCATTCAATGATAGGAGCTTTGTGATGTGTGTGGGGATCTCCTAAATGCTGGAAATGGAAAATAGAAACTAACTATGAATGTAAAACCTATGAAATACAACTATGTTGGAAAACACATAATGATATGCAAGTATGTACAAAATAATCTAAGAAATATACATTAAACTAAAATAGAAGGTTGGATATGAAAGGGGTGTGCACCTGGAAACTTGTAGAGGATGGAAATGCTGCTGAATTTGATGTAGAATCTGAAAGGGACACTTGTGCCAATCTGGGCGACCTAGTCCTTTTTTTGGAAAACTGGTCTAGAGCGCGTTTCAGCCAAAAGGGTATCCAGATCTACCAAAATCCCTAAAAAATAGCTTCATTGGGACTAAGTCACCAACAATGGTGACCTAGTCCTCTTCTGAATTTCTAAAGATCAAAAGATGGAATTTGAAGCTCTTGGTCTGTGCTTTCTGCTTCTCCAGGTGTCTGGTCCCGAAAGTGAAGATTCTTTTCTATGGAGGTTTTCCAAGCTTGAACTAGGGTTTCTTTAACCTTGAAGGACTTGGGAAAGTTGTTGAGTATTCTTCCACCTTGGTTCTTTTCCAAATCTTCCTACAAGACCTGCAAATCACACTTGATGATTGATCTTGGGTTGCAACAATGGAGGATTCAACCTTTGGATGCCTCTTGAGAGAGATGTCTTGGTGACTTACACTACTCAAACACTAGATTTCTTGAGAAGAGAGGTGGATGAAGAGTTAAGAGTTGTGAATAATGAGTGTGTCTAATAATAAATTATGGTTTTTAGGCTTATTTATACAAGTTGTGCCCTAATTTTCCCAAAATAACGCCATACATGCTAACCTTAGGGTTTTAGAGACAAAATCTTGAAAGAAAATTAAGTTTATTTTAATTTTTATGCCACATGGGACTAGGTTGATGAACCAAAGGTGGCGACCTAATCAAGTTGCAAAATTTTCATTCATTTTCGGGGATTAAAGTGTGATTAATAATGTTTGTAGGGATTGTCTCACAAAACACACAAAAATAAGGCATGCATGTGTATTAAGGGGTCATTATAGCATAAGAAAAGGTTGATTCGGTGATGATAAGCCTAGAAAAGAATGAAAATGTTTTACAAAACCTTACAACACTTTGGCACAAGGCTTGGAAAGGGGTAAAAAGAGGCTGAAAAAGGTCCAAAATCCATAGGCAAGGGTCCAGATGAGTGAAAAGTTTCAAAGGCTACAATTTTTGGCGACAAAATTGGTTTTCCATAGGATCTTGATCCTAGGGGCTTGAACACCCCATTGATCTTTTTCATTCTATACCATGCACATTGATATGCTTGGACCCCTCTTGAATGTCTTCTTCAGTGCGAGTTTTAAGCAAGTTGCTCCTCTCACTAAAGTGGGGGCTAAATATAGTGTAGAAAAAAGTATTCCTTTTTCACACTTAATTAGAGAATAAGTAATATAAAATTGAGCCTAACGTTGCCTTGATTTAGTGTTGTAATGTGTTTTACACATTCACATTAAGTTTAAGGTTGTTTTTAACTAAATAGACCTAATTTTTCCTTAAATTAGTGTTGTAAAGTGTATTTATTTACATCTTCACACTAATTTTTGGGCCCTCTTGCATTTATGAATTTAAAATCATCAATAACAGACCCCTAAGACCTTTTATTATTCATCTTGAGGCTTATTTCAACCAAAATCTTGACAAATTCAATAAATACACTTAATATTCTAACCCCCCGACATTTCTTTAGCCCAAAAAGATAGGGTGGGATCCATATGCCACCTTGGGTGTATGAGTCTAATTTGGCCCCTTTTTAGGGTTTTGAGTGAGAAATCAGGGTTTTCAGTTCAAATATTGTGAATGTCAACATTTGGGATCTAATAAACGATAAATTAGATGGAATTCCTATATAATTAAGGTTTCAAATTGTTATTTCACCTAAGTAAGCTAAGAAATCTAAGAATATTTAAGAAAGAGTGTCTCACTTAGATCTAGAGCCTTCAAGAGATATTTTCAAGTGTTCAAGAGCATTCAAGAGTTGATTATCAAGCATTTTTGGAGCATCAATTCAAGATTCAAGCATCATGTCAAGGTCTTCATGCATCATGTGTGTTTGTGAGCTAACAATTGATGTAGCATTTGTGATCCAAGTTCAAGCATTCAAAGCCATATCAAGTGTTGTGATCAAGATCTATAATATCCATTGAAGCCAATTCATACAAGCTGCAGATCTATACTCCAAGGATTCAAAAAAGTTTAGTGAGTTGTTACATTCATTTGTTCATTCATCATTCCTTCATATTATTTCAATTCATTTCAAAGTTTAATTACTCAAACAAGGTTTGATTCAGGCAAACCCCCATCCACTAATAAAAACATCATTTTCCTTTCTCCATCTCTCTCTTGTGATGTGTGTTTTGCAGATTTATGTGAGCGTGACTAAATCACCACCTTAGGTGTATGAGTCACTATACATCCATTTTACTATTTTTTATAGGATCCTGATCTACCACCTGAAGATTACACTTTCTGCCCAAAAACCCTAAACTAGGACTAAATCACCCAGTCTAGCATCTGACTCCCAGTACACATAAAAATTAGCAAATTTGAGTGTTTTCAAGTCTTGCTTAGTCGTCTCTACTTCTCCAAGTACTTCTTTGTTATCCTTAGTTTATTCTTTTGATTTTAAGTTCCATTTTCTAAGTCATATAGTTAGATTTGCATATTACGTTCATTTCTTTCTTTCTAAGAATTTTCTTAGTGGTGAACGCCCTCTTTAATTACACCTAAGAAAACCCTTGTACATATTTTTCCCTCAATTAAGTCACTTAGTTAAGGGATCTTGGTTTCCTAATGAACTAAGAGTGAAATAGGTCCTAAGTTCCTTGTTCCATCTCCTAAAAGGTGGAGCCCTATTTCTTTCGGTTCAATTGACATTATTGGTTACTCCTCACATAAATGTTGGATATGTTGTGGTGTTGGCTATGGGAAAGAATAATTGGTGAGATTTCATTTAGAAATAAGTTTATTTCAGATGTAACAATTTATCAATTGATTTGTATATGTGGGTATATTTTAATTTATAGTCAAAATTACAATTCAATAGTTTTTAAATTGTTTGTTATTATTTCAGTTTGAAGTAAAGAATATAAAGAGAATTATCGAGACATAATTGTATTGATGATTTTTGAGAATGTTGTTGAGTTATCAATGAATATAATAATAGATCTTTGATCTTCATAATGAATAAAATCTTGTAGAACCATTTATTATTTTGAATTGGGAGAAAAACCTACCATGAATCTCATTATCACAATCTATAAATACATTGATACCACATATTAATTCATGATTTCTACTTAAAATTTTATAATTAAAGATAATATATTGCTACAATTTATAAAAATGAATTAAAATATTTTTACTCAAAACCTAATATCAAATTTTTTCCCTATATAATTCTATACAATCCAAAATATCAATAAAAATCTTCCACAATTTTCGTCAAAATTAAATTTTATAATAACCACGAATGGCAATAAATTTAAAATTTACACGCTTTCCATGAAAAAGAATTTAATATAAACCATATGTAGCTATAATAAAATTAAATGGTAGTGATAGTGGGAAAGTGACCATGTAAGTCAATATTATTGATTTTAAATGCCAAACCATCACAAAAATTCACAGATTTGATCTGCCCACCCCTTCCATTATAATTATCTTCCTAGGAAGAAGTTTGTGTGTTTATGGCTCAATTATTAGTGTAGATTAGTCTTGTAAGGTTGGGATCATGACTTCTGGGGAAATCTTGTTCCTCACTCTTGATCAACAACAACATGAAGACCTAGAGGGACTATATGAGCGAGGCCTCTCACCCCACTACTGTGCATACACACAACATCAACATTATTCATGATCCATGGTTTAATAAGGTAAACATCTTTAAAATTGAACATTTTAATGTTCAGATACTATGCATTATGTATTTGGATATCACTACATAGTATTTTTAATGCTAATAAGTTTGGTTGGAAACCCCTTATCAAAAATATTATAAATTCAGTAATAGAAACATCTTTCACCGTAGTGGCTCTATATATATATATATATCTCTTTTAGCTTTCAGTATGTTGGAATATGTGGTAATTTCCCCCACATCACATGAGGAGAAATTTGAGATAGAACTGTAGTCTAGCATTAGGATAAAAATAGAATTATTAAATATAGAATTTGTATGTAGTTGTATTACAGTTTGCATGTCAGTTATACTCTAGTTTACATGAATTTATGTTGTTTTTAGCTATTAGTTTCTTTTAGTTTATCATATTCTAGAATAGTCAAAGACCTCTATATAATGAGGCAGATGTAATTGGTTTAATCAGACAATAAAAAATCATTCGGTGCAGTAGAATATTTGTGAATATATTATCTCCTCTTCCCACCATCAAAGTGGTATCAGTGCTAGGGTAACTAGCTGTGTTTGCAGATCATGGGTAGAGCTAGATCATTGCATAAGATCATCATATTTGAAGATCAGAATGAGATCAAAGATAGTTAAAGATTGTAGATGCAAGTTCATCCAATCAAAAGGATTTTTGATGCTGAAGCATTGAAGAAAGATGAAGTTGAATAAATTTTTATGATTGCTATGGTAGTTTGGTACTCTATTTTTATTTGTAGAGAATGTTGTTCTTGTTGATCATGGTTTAATAGGAGGTTGCACCCAACAAGGCTACAATTGTTTGCTAGTGAGAAGATCACTCAAAATAAACCCAAAAAAGGGGGAAGCTGAAGCTTAAAAAGAAAGTTAAGATTTTTGTTCAAGTATAAGAAGAAAAAAATATGTATTGCTATTTTTGAAGCGTTACCATTCAAAGGAAAGCAAACAACTTGGAAAGAGAAGCCACCAATAAAGAGAGATCATTGTATTAGCAAGGGACATAAATTGTTGTTGTGAGGAAGAGTACACAACAAGGTGATCGTTGGATTAAGTCGCAACAAGGAGAAGATCACTATTTTGGTCAAGAAGAAGCTACTTGCAAGAAGTAAGTTTTTGAGTGAAACAAAGAAGAGTCACAGTTCGTAGTTTTTGTTAGCAAATTTTTGAGGAAAGATCCAAAGTTTTTAAAACCAGCTGCTGCAAGAAAGAATGTGAATTTGGTTGAAGCCACTGTAATGTTGAAGTCTTAAGCAATGCAAAGAATTTTCCAATCAAGGTTAAGATGATTAATGGGCGTTGCTAGTTGAATCGAGGGGTTTGAATAGTCTCACCATTGAAGAGCCAAGCATAGTGTTAGGAAACTTGCAGCCATCTAATGACAATTTCCACATAACCCAATATAGAGATCTATGCAAATAAGTAATCTGAATCCACATGTAAGAGAATAGACAACATACCCATGAAAGATGACACAAGATATACCATGGGAAAACCCTCAAGAGGGAAAATCCTAGCCTCCAAAAGCATCCACACTCCATATATTATTCAGCAATGAAAACCCATTACAATACATCTTCAGAGACTCCATGAACACTTTTGAAGCAAGCTATCCATGCACTCCATGTGACCAAGCATGAATCCACACATCCCATTCCATGCTTCAAACCCTCACACATGCACTAGCTCAACCTACGAACCTGCAATAAACTCTCCAACCCTAAACAACTACCCTTGTGGTTGCTTTTATAGAACACATAGTACTGAAGCAACTGTTAGATCCGGCCGTATTTGAAGATAATGAGGTTGTCGCAGCCGAAGGAAGTGAATCCAGTGTAGTAAGGAAAAATCGAAGCTGAGAAAAATTAGATCATGGTAAAAAGGAAACCGAAAGTGTAGCCATGTGAAGTATAAAGGTAAGAGGTTGTAATACTTTGAGAAAATCAAAGAGTCATATACAAGATTGTGGATCTTGTAGAAGCTGCAGGTAACAAATTTTGAAGCAATCATTGTCAAGGAGTTAGATTGAAGATTGTATTGCATGTTTGAAAAAAGAGTTCATAGTCCAACCAGGGAAACAAGTCATTGAGGAAGTTGACCATTTTATTGAAGGTTGATGAGATCAAAAGATCGTTGTTTGCAGGAAATTAGTCTAAGCCACCAATGTGCAGTTGTGTGAGGAAGTTAAATCCCAACCTAGAGAAAGGCCACTATGCTTTTATTTTTCAATAGAAATTGATGCCCTCTACAATAGAAGAGAAAGTGAAGAAAATAATAAAGTTAGCTGTAGATGCTGTTGAGAGAAGATTTGAAGATTATAGTCATAATTGGTTGCATGTCGATGCAAGTAGTGGTTGAAATTAAGGAGTGTTGGAATATGTGGTAATTTCCTCCACATTGCATGGGGAGAAAGTTGAGATAGAACTATAGTCTAGCATGAGGATAAAAATAGATTTTGCATGTAGTTGTATTACTTTTGCATGTCAATTATACTCTAGTTTACATGAATTTATGTTGTTGTTAGCTATTAGTTTCTTTTAGTTTATCATCTTATAGAATTTTCAAAGGCCACAACTACATGAAAATTCTATATTTAAGAATTCTATTTTTATCCTTATCCTAAACTGTAGTTCTATCTCAACTTTCTCCTCGTGCGATGTGTGGGAAATTACCACATATCCCAACAATCCTCCTTAATTTCAAAAAAAAATTACTACTTCACATTGGTAGCTTAGACATCTTCAACTACTACGAAATTTTTTTCACATAACCTACGGTCTGACTTTTCTATTGTAGCCAACATTGGCATTCAATAGTCCTATGCCTCTTTTCCCCGATAGCTCCTACAAAAATTACAATGAAATTTTTAAAACATAATTATCCTTTACTTGTGAAGCAATCTCTTCAAACAACGGGCTCAACCATTATTTTCTCCAGCAAATGGATCTTGTTTGCTGCGATCTTTAGCAACTTCCTCTCCTTTCAATGATCTACAGAGCTTAAACTGCGACTCTCTTAATCCATGATATGCCTGGATGGTAGACATAGATCTGGACTAATTGAAACAATTTTGATTACAACTTTTTTTTTGTCTTTGATAGCTTCAATAATATCAATAACCTCATGCGCTATCTCAGTTGCTCCTCTTTAATGTTTCACAACCTGCAATAAAAGACACAATCTATAGTTTTTTTGGACTGACAATGCTTTTTTAAATTTCTTTGATCTCCTTAGAATAGCAATAATAACAACTACTCTTGGATCGACTCTTCCTTGGATTCTTGGGCTGTGAGAGCGGCTAATATCTGCGACAACCTCTTTATCTTTAGCTATGACTGGATCTAACAGTTGCTTCAGTGCTATGACTAGCTCTTCAACGGTGAGACTATTCAAACCGCTCGATTCAACTAGAAGTTCCCATTAATCATCTTAAACTTGAATGGAAAATTCTTTGCACTAGCTATTAGTTTCTTTTAGTTTATCATCTTCTAGAATTGTCAAAGACCTTTATAATGAGACAGATGTAATTGGTTTAATCAGACAATAGAAAATCATTCGATGTAGTAGCACATTTGCGAATATATTGTCTCCTCTTCCCACCATCACAGTATCCCTTATTCCCAAATCAAGTCAAATCTCAGTAACATAGAGTGCATCATCACATTTTATGAAGAAAATAAATCCATATTTCTCGTGCTTGTTTCAACACAAACATCTTATAGAACCATCACCATTATTGAAACTTGAATGTGGAATTCATTGTTGTTTTATTTAGAATGCTACTTATACTACTCTAAAGTAATAATTTAACAAAAGTGTTGTTTTCTAAGGGAATTAGATCATCAAGTTAGTATTCATAAAACAGTCTAAGTTGTAGTTCATTTAGGTTACGAGGGCTCAAACTCGTTATAAATGAGACAACCAATGGCTTCACGGACATATATTGATCTGTAGAATGAAAAATGAAAAGTGCAAATACAATTAGTGTTCATGTCTCACTTTAGTAGTGAGAAGGAAGACTGCATAAAATAAAATTTACTACCAGCAGCACTTCAGTCATGCCTAATCTAAATAGAAAATATTTGGTATAAAATCATACCTTAAATTAAACGGAGCATTGTTCGAATAAAATACAACAAATTGGTAGCTTGTTAATCTGAATGCTGAAAATTATGATTTGAATTGGGGGCCATGGAAGGCATGGATTATTGATTACCAAATACTTTGACTCCTCTATCTACATATTCTTTGCACATGTATGTATGGATGTACAAATAATATTGAAAGTTCAAGGAAATATGGATTTCCCAACAACCAACTTGTAACAATTAAACATTTCCTATGATGTGAAGACACTATACACTTACTTTCTATGTTATAAGAAATGCCTATATAAATGGAAATGACGATATCACAATCTCCATAACCTAGATAGAATTCAATATGGGTATGTGCAGGATCATGATGGGCCAAAAAGTGGCGATATCTAAGTGATATGATGGTCCATGTGGTTGACGACTTTTTTTAATCCAAAATTGATGAAATGAAAAGGGTTTTTAAAGGAGATTCTCAGCTTTCCACCAATATAAATTATGCTTTACTTTGAATTTAATAAATAATTATTATTTATTTTCTATTTGAATTACGACTAAAGTCCTGATTGATAGGATGATTGAAAAAAATCTATAGCTTTCAAATGGTATCACATTTTTTGAATCCAAAATATGCGTCACATTCTATGCTTCACATAATATAGGATTAAAAAAAAAAGAATTGAATTTCATGAAGTTTTGATCAAGTTAAGGTGGTCAGACATATGAGTTTTTAAATTTTTTAGAAGTTGTAATAAAAAATTATTTACTTGGAAAAAAATTACAAAAAAATATGCATCACATCGGGACATGAGTCCCCTACTTATATCTAAAATCTTATTAAAAATTATTATCATTTTATTGTGGTTAGGGTGGTCAGACAGACACCTACTTCTTATTTTTTCCCTGAAATTTAAGTACTACTGCATTGAAATTTCAAATTTTCACCAAATAGATTTTATTTTTTTTAAAGTAAACCTAGTAGTTTAGAAACTAAATTCAATTTTCTACAGATTCTATTCTTACATATTTTTGAAATAATATAGATAGCTTATTCAAATTTTTACGTCAAGTTGCCTAGCTCTGATTTTCAAAATTTTATTGTCACTTAAGGGCCTGTTTTTTCCATGATGATCCTGCACATACCCATATAGAAATATCTATACAAATAGATGTATAAAATATATAAAAATAAATAAATATGATCAACGTACAACTATAAAAATCAAATTCAAAAGGTAATTGTAAGGAATATAGGAGAAGTTTAAACCAATAAAACAACTTGGCTCAACTTACTTGTGAATGGTATCTTCATATAATCTCAAAAATTGTGATGATTATTCACCTACAACAACTTGCACAAATATCCCAACATCTAAAGGCAATTGAAATTTTTAAATTTGTATATGTGAAAAGAGGCCTCAAATAATTCACAACTATGATCATTCTTTGGAGTAAAGTAAACCACAAATTGTTATTGGAAATGTTTGAATGAACCAGAATCCAATAACCATGTTAGAATTCACAATTTTTTTTTAGTAATCTGATCTAGATCCAATTCTCAATAACTCAACATTTATCCTGAATTATTCCCCATTTTTTATGCATTGCATCGAATAACATAATGACCTTGGATGTGAAATTGAGGATGGTTACACTCAAAAAGTTTAGATGCAACAAAAACAAGGATCGTAGTGCTCCGAGTCTACCATTTTCAAAAAAATGGTAGAGATTAATGGTTCAAAAGAGGGAGTCACAAAAAATGGTGTTGTTTTTGTCAAAAAATATAATAGCAAACTTTGTGGCTCCCTCAAAAGGTTAACATTTTTTTGGATATTTTTAAAATCATTTTGGTGAGAAATTAGATAACAACATGTAGTTTATGCCTAATTTTTCTGGTAATTTTTTAATGAATATTTAATTTTTTTACTAATTTTCAAAGTGGACATTTTTTGAAAAATAAAATTTTGGCCATGCTAACCCTATAAATTTTGAAAACTAATTGAGAATCATTTTTTAAATATGTGTAGAATGGAGTCTAGTTTCTAAAAATGTAATTTATTTGAAATTTCGATGAACAGTTAATTTATAAATAAAAAAATACCAAATGTTGGTTTTTGCTAAAAAAATACACACAAACAAAAGAAATTTTAGATCAAATGCTCAACATTGTCCAAATGTAAAAAAAATTACATCGTTAGATAGCTAAGAGAGAGCCTAACATTACCTAGGTGTTCAATTTGTTCGACCTTGAAACACATGCAAACCTAATGCTTAGAATGAATGCGATTATGTGAAATATTGTAGAATTTACAAAAGCACATCTTTGGAAATTGGGAAGGCACTCCAAGTCTTTGAATTGGCATTCCAAAGAAAATACCAAGCCTAAAGCTTGTGGATTCCCAAAGCAAGAAATAACATGAGCACGTTATAACATGAGAGCATTATAACACACACATTATTTTATAGTTTTGACATGTTTTTGGTGTTTGTGCCCAAGACTTGCCTAAGCAAGACATAACATGAGCATGTTATCACACACTCATGTTATGTCTTGCTTTGTGTTAAATTCTAGTCTATTAAATATATGTATATATATTTGTATGTTTGTATGTATGTATGCTTGTATGACATGCATGTATGTATGTATGCATGCTTGTATATATGTATGTACACCTATATGTATGTATGCTTGCATGTATGTATTTATATATGTATCAGTGCATGTATATGTATATGTATGTATGTAAGATTGTATGTAAGTCTGTATGCATGCTTGTATGTATGTTTTCTTATATGTATGTATGTATGTCTTTAGAGGAAGGGGGCATTTTAAGAGAGATAGAGAGAGAGTTGTCTAGGTAGGATGGGAAGGAGAGAGAGGGAGGGAGAGACCTCAGAGAGAGAGAGGTAGAGATGTAGTGAGAGAGAGACCTGAGAGAGAGATAGGGGTGGGAGTGACCTAAGAGAGAGGGAGTGGGAGATAAGGGGTTGGATTGAGAGGGAATTATCTAGGTAGGGTGGGAGGGATAGAGGGAGAGAGAGAGGGGGGGTTGGTGGGAGAGAGACCTGAAAGAGGGAGAGAGAGAGAGGGGGTGGTGGGAGAGAGACCTTAAATAGGGAGAGAGAGAGAGGGGGGAAGAGGGAGAGAAAGAGAGAGCTATGTAGATAGGGTTCCAGAGGGAGAGACTTGAGAGTGTGAGGGAGGTTAAGAGGGAGAGATGTAGAAGTTGTCAAAAATAAATTCAGACTCTAAGAACACCTGCATGCAAATGGATACCTATCACAAGGAAGAAAATGGATGGAGAAAACAAACAAGGGTTTGAAGCTCTAAAAAATGGAGAAATTATCTTATCAGAACAAAAAGGAAATTAATGAATATACAATGAGATCAATCCTTAAGAAGGAGATCATGCAAACCCTAAAAGAAACCCTAATAGGAAAAACCTAAAAGAAACCCTAATAGGAAAACATTTAATAATTAATATAATTATTAAATGTCACTTTATGAAACTAAAGTGAATTCTTAAGAAGGGAATAACAGTAACTTAATTAACACAATTAAGTTAAAACCTTTACTCCAACACCCCCCCTTAAGATGAGCAAGAGTGCAACTAAAAACATGTGGAAGAAAGCAAGTAACTACAATGCAAGGTAAACATGGGTCTCGACAACTAGGCCAGATCAGTTACCCAAATACAACCAAATCTCTATAAAGTGGAGAAATAGAGAAAAACTCATGGGAAAACCTCTACTCCAAAAAGAGATGCAGAAAGCCATGAAGAACATCATTGAAGTAGAAGAAGCTGCAAACAACTATCAAAAGATGACTGCTATGGTGTGAAAGAACCTCCTCTAAAGATAAGATGATCAGGATCAAGAAGACAACAATCTGCATTAGTGCCCCAAACGACACTACTTGAATCAGATGGCAAACAAAGGCAAACACTTGGAATGTAGATACAGATGGCACAAGTACCAATAGTATGAAAAACACTGATCAATTGAGAATGGAAAATTCCTTCCATCAAGAAGACAACAATCTACATGAGTGCCCCAAACAACACTACTTGAATCAGATGGTAAACAAAGGAAAACACCTGGAACGAAGATACAGATGGCACAAGTACCAATAGTCTGAAAAATACTGATCAACTGAGAATGAAAAATTCCTTCCAAGGAAAAACCAAGGAAGCATTAGCACGAATAGTATAACCCCCCCATAATGCTGAACTGGGAGACCCTGGCAGATCCACTCAAATGGTGTGTAACACCCTGTAGTGCATGAAGGAGAAGAAACAACATCTGAAAGTGCACAAGAAAGCACTTGCAATTGAAAAAGTGGTGTGCAAAACAAAGTAAATATGCATGAGGCTGGAATGATATGGATCCACTGTCGTCGTGGAGGGAAACTCACCGAAAAAAGGTGTGATCGCAAAAAAAAGGCACTACACAACCCCCCATGGCACTTTATAATACAGTGCGAGTACAAAATATGGCACAACCTTATGTGTAAAATCCCCAAAGCAAAGTACAATAGTGTGGCACTTTATCTTAGTGCGTTTACATATAAGAAATTGTTTACAAATGATGCTCAAAATTCCCACAAAGGACAAAATACTGGAAATACATGAAGAACAACAAAAAATGAAGCATCCCATGCAAACGAGAAGTTCCCAAGAGCAAATATGTCCAAGTAATTCATCAGAGTGTAAAAACACAAAAAACTGAATAAAATATACTTGGAGTGAAATTTGGAAAAATTGCATGGAAGGAACTGAAGAGCTCTAAAATATGGTTCCAAAGCCGCTGAGATCACGAAAAACAGAGAAATAGGTCAAAAGTTACGAGCTCAGGACTGAAAACAACTCCTTTGACTTCAATTGGCTATAGAATGCACCAATAGATAAATGAAGTGATGAGACCTAGACCACTGGAAATTTGACAGAACCAGCTTTCCGATGATATCTGGTTTGCCAAAAAATGATATTGTATGCCTAAGTTATGACCTCTAGAAAAAAAAGCTCCAAAGGGGGAAAAAAACTAGTGCTGCATTAAATTTGACACTCATACGGCTGTTGCAGCAAAAATACGGGCCTAAATTTGATGGCCAAACAACCGTCACCGCATTTGCGCAATAGGGCTTATTACAAAAAAAATTGTTTTTTAAATTAAAAAAACAATAAAAAAACTTTGATTTTAAAAAAAAAATCATAAAAAAACCTTTGATTTAAAAAAAAAAAAAATCATAAAAAAGGCACGGGCGGCCTATGTACCGCCAATCGGCAGTAAAGCCGCTGACGGCTGTTAGTACTCGCCTGACGTACGTAAGGGGCCTGCAGGCCTGCATACGCAGGTACCTTCAGGAACCTTGTACAAGGCTTGAGCAAGCCTTAAAAAGGCTCTTTTTTTTTGTTTTGATTTTTTAATAAAAATCAAAAGACCTTATAAAAAAAAAAATTAAAAATTTCAAACAAAAAAAAAATGCACAAAATAAATTTTTTACCAGGGCATTTTTTTCCCCGATCCGCATGCAGACGGACGACCGTATGGATAATTTTTTTTTGCCTCTTAAAACAACTTTGTCCAAAATGGACGAATGAATAGTCGATTTAGGGGTTTTGGACCGCTGCGGATCCAACGGCAAGGTCTGTTTGGACTCAAAATGCTTTGAAATTGCAAGTAATTCCCTGGATCAAAAAAAAAAACCCCAAAAATTGTGAATGCCTGATCCAACCCTTGTATCTCCAAATAGCTCCAAATTCTTCAAACAAGAACATGCATGCAGCAGGAAAGCTCTGATACCATGTAGAAGTTGTCAAAACCAACTTCAAACTCCAAGAACACCTGCATGCAAATGGATACTTGTCACAAGGAAGAAAATGGATGGAGAAAACAAACAAGGGTTTGAAGCTCTGAAAAATGGAGAAATTATCTTATCAGAACAAAAAGGAAATTAATGAATATACAATGAGATCAATCCTTAAGGAGATCATGCAAACCCTTAAAGAAACCCTAATAGGAAAAACCTAAAAGAAACCCAAATAGGAAAATATTTAATAATTAATATAATTATTAAATGTCACTTTATGCAAACTAAAGTGAAATCTTAAGAAGGGAATAAAGGTAACTTAATTAACACAATTAAGTTAAAACCTTTACTCTAACAAGAGACTTGAGAGATAGGGAGAGAGAGAGGGAGTGCAAGAGAGAGGGAGTGAGAGTGAGGGAGTGACAACAAGAGAGAGAGATCTGAGAGAGGGAGAGGGCGTGGGAAGGGAGAAAGAGAGTTACCTAGGTAGGGTTCCAAAGGGAGAGACCTAAGAGAGAGAAGGGGTGGGAGGGAGACACTTGAGAGATAGGGATGGATGGAGTGGGAGAGAAAGGGAGTGGGAGAGAGAGGGAATGATTGAGAGAGAGAGGTATGTAGAAAGATGGAGATAGAGAGGGTAGATAGAGACAATTAGAAAGGGAGGGAGAGAGAGCTGAGATAAATAGATAGAGAGAGAGAGTGATGGGGGTTGAGGGTATAGGGTTGAGGAATTAAGATTGAGGGTTTAATGTATAGAGTAGAGGGTTGAGGGTTTAAGCGTTTAAGGGTTGAGGGGTTAAGGGTTTTAAGAGTTGAGGGATGAGGTTGAGGGTTGAACGGTTTATAGTTGAGGGATTAGGGTTTAGGGTTTAGGTTATAGGGTATAGGATTGAGGGATTATGGTTGAGGATCCAATGTATAAGGTAGAGGGTTGAGAATTCAGGGTTTACGGTTTAATGTATAGGGTAGAGGGTAGAGGGTTTAAGGGTTGAGGGATTAGGGTTTAAGGATTGAGGGTTGAGAATTTAGGGTTAAGGGATTAAGGGTTGAGGGTTGAGGGTTTAGGGTAGAGAGTTTAAGGGTTGAGGGTATAGGGTTGAAGGTTTAGGGTTTTGGGTAGAGGGTAGAGGGTAGAGGGTTTAAGTGTTTAGGGTTTAAGGGTTGAGGGTTTAGGGTTGAGGGTTTAAGGGTTGAGGGTATAGGGTTGAGGGATTAGGGTAGAGAGGGATGGATGGAGGGAGGGAGATATGGAGGGAGGAGTGAGATATAGAGAAGGAGAGAAGAGGAGAGAAGGAGAAAGATAGATGAGGGTAGAGGATCCAATGTATAGGGTAGAGGGTTGAGAATTGAGGGTATAGGGTTGTAGTGTAGAAAAAAGTAACCCTTCTTTACACTTAATTTGGAAATAATTAATACTAAAATTAACTTAATTATGCCTTGATTTAGTGTTGTAATGTGTTTTACATATTCACACTAAGTCTAGGACACTTTTAACCAAAATGGAATTAATTGTGCCTTATTTAGGGTGAACTGTAAAGTTTTTTCTTACACTTTCACACTAATCTAGGGATTTATTAATTAATTGAGGTTAATTAGAGCTTAATTAACCCCTTAAATTCAAATCCAAGCCTTATTTATTACATTATTTGAGGGATAAATCTCGAGACTCATTAATAATATTGCATAACACTTAATTTGATAAGGTTTGAGTCCTAGGGTAGAATTGACAAGGTAGTGGGCTGTTTGAAAAAATGCCTTGTAGAAATAGGGGCTCACAATTATGTACATCAAATGAGCCACACTCTTTTCTTAGCTCAAATGTAGGTTCATGGAGTATCCATACACGGAAGATGGCATGGTTTTTTTCTTCATGTACAATTCAAGCTTGGAATGAGTACAAGTCAAAGGAGTGGGTTGATGAATGGTGGTTAATTTATCTTAGCCCACTTCACACGTATCAACCTTCGATGGCATTGGAACTGACATAGATGGAATCATTGGTTGACTTTGACCACATATCAGATCTAGTTTAACCAAGTAATATATCTACTTGCATAGTGTTTGAAATTCCTATTGTTATGTTACTTTGTAGTGTATTTGTAATGTTGACTAATTTCATCTAATTTGTTGCACATATCAATGTAGGGCATGTTTATGTAGTTATTGTAGATGAAGACAACGAAGAGGGAACAAATTATTACTTGCGTTATTGTGTTGATGCCAACAAGAAATTGGAGGCTACTGTTATAGCTGGAGAAAACACCGAATACCCTACAACTCAATGGTTGTTACTGGAACTTGGATTAGAAGGTACCCACATAAGATAGTTAATGTTTGGTTGTTTCAAGACTTTGACATGCATTGAAATATTCTTCATTACTCGAACCTTTTAATGGAATCCAATGTTAATTTGATCAAATATGGGGGTAGACCTTTGAACAAGTTCTTGTGGAAGGTGTGTGAGTCTAACCATGAGGCAATACTTGACACAATACAGAGTAGAGTAGACCCGGATGGTTTGTTGGATTAATTTTTAAGTATGCACATTAATTTTTATCAAAATTTAGAGTATACACATCAAGATTAGTTGACAGTCAGACCTTTCATTTCTATATTTCAAGTTTACATATGTTTTGGTTCCAAGTTTGTACATATGTTTTGGTTCAAAGTTTACATATGAATATTGGTTCAAATTTCTCAGTGTGATAGCATAGACAAGGTAGTGAGAATTTAAAATCTCACTACATTGTCAATGCGGTAGCAATAACAAGGTAGTGAGTTGTTTGAAAAAATTCCTCAAAGAAATGGGGTCTCCTAGTGATGTAATGAATAGGTAGTAAGCTATTTGAAAAAATGCCTCAAAGAAATGGGGTCTCTTGGTGATGTACAAGGTAGTGAGATATTTGAAAAAATGAATCAAATAAATGGGGTCTCCTGGAGATGTACATCACCAAGAGACCGCATTTATTTTAGGAATTTTTTGAAACAAATCACTACCTTGTCATTAGTATTGTATTGACAATTTGACAAGCTCACTACAATGTTAATGTGCTAGCAATGACAGTTTCACAAGCTCACTTCATTGTCAATGCACTAGCAATGACAAGGTAGTGAGTTGTTTGAAAAAATGCCTCAAAGAAATGGGGTCACCAAGAGACCCCATTTCTTTGAGGCATTTTTTCAAACAACTCACTACCTTGTCATTGCTACCGCATTGAAAATTTGAAAAGCTCACTACATTGTCAATGCAAATGCATTAACAAGGTAGCAAGCATTGTAAGAAAAAATATGGTATAGAAATCGGTCAAAGAGGGAAAATATAATAAACTTGGCAATGTTACAAGAGGTATCAAACAACTGATTATTAGACATTATCACCCATTATCACCATGAGACCCCATGAGTTGTTTTCATAATCACAATGATAAGTATCATTGGAATGTGCCATTGTCACTCGAGGTTAGCACTATCATTTTTCATTAGCACTGTCATTCCATTTCTATTCTTCACTGATGCATATTTGCACCTTGGACAACTACATATGCTCATATGACCACCTTTTATAATACAATCTACCTCCATGATAATTTCTTGATGTCCCATGACTGATATACCTTGCTTGGTGACTCTAGTAGTTTTCATAGTTTCATGCAAAATTATCTTGCTTCCTTCACTTGTAGGTGGCTAAAAACATGACTATGCTCTTGATTTGTAGCACCGTGTTTTCTTGTTCTCTAACCTCATCATTATCTTTGTCCCTGTAGGTCTTATTAGTCATGAAAAAATGAGATTGAGAAGGCTTATCTTTGAAAATGAGTATTATTTCCATAGACCTCACCCTTATCATACTTCCCCTTGAACACTTTTTCAAGGTTGATGTAGGTTCACACATGATATGAAGTGTCCTTAGGAACCATGTAGGTTATAATCTTGCATCCCTTCACAAAGATGATTTTGATATAAATTTCTTCTTATACCTAATAATGGGGATATAAAACTTGATTTGGATACCTTTATAATTATTATTAGACATGAGTGAAAATCATATGGGGTTAATTTGTACGAAATTGGCCAAAACTACTTACTTACAATCAAATTAGGCTTCTTTCTAAGGACTGTTATGGATATTCAACAGTTACTAAATGGATTAATTAGGTCTTGAAATTCATATGGAAGGTGTATTTAGACATTTATAACATGCCTAAATAGTCCCTAGTCTTGAAAAATCCTGAAATACTATTTGCATTAAAAATAGACAAATTGCCATGTAAAAGCTAGGAAATCAAGGGATTTGTGGAAAAATCATAAGAATTGGCACATTTTCCCATACACCTATAAGAATAAATAATCCAAAATTTGGAAAAAATTAGTTGGTGAAAACAAAATTTAAGCCTATGCCCTATTTTTTAAGGCCTAAACCGATAGTTCCAATAAAAATTAAGCAGTGTAAAGTTTCAAAGGGGTGTAACTTTAATTTTGCAACTTGCGTAACCAAACAAAGTATTCCAACACATCTAGATGGGTACATTTAGGCTAGGCATGGTCCTATTTTACACCCAAACATGCTAAATCAGTCTGAGCTATGCTCAATTGGCTCAATCCCTTAAGAGTCCAAAGTGCAAAGTGACTATAATCTTTGATGGGATGTTACTCAAAAAACATGATTCTTAGAATTTTTTTGTTTGAGATTAAAATATTGCATTGGGCCCCTCTACAATAATCTCTCTTAGTTTTTGATATCTTGGAGGCATTTTCTAGTGGTGATGACTTTTCAGTTGATGGAAAACTATCAAATACAAGTAATGTAAAGTTGCAAAGGGGTGTAACTTTCATTCTGCAACTCATGTGACAAAATAGATTGTTCCAACATGTCCAGACATGCAGTTTTAGTTTAGGTATGGCCCTCTTTTGCACCCAAACATACCAAATTAGTCTGAGCTACGTTCAACCGACTCAATGCCTTAAGAGTCCAAAGTGAAAAATGGTTGTAATCTTTGACAGGTTGTAACTCGAAAACCGTGATGCTTAAAATTTTTTTGTTTGAGGCTATGAGATCTTGTTGAGACCCTCTACAATAACCTCTCTCGGATTTTGATATTTGAGAGGCATTTTCTAGTGGCGACAATTTTTTAGTTGATGGAAAAAGTGTCAAATGCAAGCAGTGTAAAGTTGCTAAGGGATGTAAATTTCATTCTACAACTCGTGTGACCAAATGGAATATTCCAACACATATGGATGGGTATGTTTAGCCTATGAATGTTCCTCTTTTGTACTGAAACATTCTGAACTAGTTTGAGCTACGTTCAACTGGCTCAATCCCTTAAGAGTCCAAAGTACAAAATGGTTGCAATCTTTGACGTGCTAGAACAAAAACTGTGACACTTAATTTTTTTTTCTGAGGCTATAGGATTGCATTGGTCCCCTCTACAATAACCTCTCTTGGTTTTTAATCTCTCTAAGGAATTTTCTAGTGGTGATGACTTTTCAGTTGATGGGAAAAGTGTCAAATGCAAGCAGTGTAAAGTTGCAAATGGGTGTAACTTCTATTTTGCATCTCGTGTGACCAAACAGACTGTTCCAAAATGCCTGGATGGGTACATTTAGGCTAGGCATGGTCCTATTTTTCACCCAAACAAATGAAATCAGTTAGAGCTATGTTTAACTGACTCAATCCCTTAAGAGTCCAAAGTGCAAAATGGCTGCAATATTTGACAAGCTGTTACTCAAAAAATGTGACACTTAGAAAATTTTCTTCTGAGGCTATGAAATAGTGTTGATCCCCTCTACAATAACCTATCTTAGTTTTTAATATCTCCAAATGTTTTAAGTTTTTAACACCATGTTGAGGAATAGGGGAATTGGTGTATGAGGCTCAAGGTTAATCCAGACATCCCAGGCTTCACAACACTTGGATGAACAATCATAAGTGATAGGTTTGATTAATTGGTATAAGAAGTTTGAGGGATGATCTATACATTCTTTTCTCCATACCACTTACAAGAAGTCTTGAGTGACAATTTCCATTGGGTACTTAACTAACTCAATAGGTTTTGGCTTTAGATGAACTCACACAACAAAAAATAATCTTAGACAGGTTTGGCTATAGTGGATGTTACTCGAAATGAGATAAATGGTAGAACCAATTGACCAACATGTAGTTGAACTAATTTCTCTTCCATATATTTGTGTGGGGGGCATTTAGAATGTTTTATGAGTTGGATTCTCTTGTGTAAGCATGAGGACAATCCTTGGAAGTTAAATATGGAGGTTAGTGAGTTGCAGTTTCAAATTAGGAATATAAGATGACTCTATAGATGAGTGTAGGAGGCAAGTAAATTGAATAAGCATCTAATCCACAAGAAGGCAAGTTAATAGAGGATTATAGATGTTCTTGGCAAGGGACCAATTTTTTTGAAATCCCAAATTGACTTGTAAATATTGCAAGATGATAGTGGAAATGAGGAAGCACAACTTCATTTTTTTTGTAAACCTCTCTTTCAATGTGTATTTGAGTTATTTACTTTCTTACTTTCATCCAACTAATTCAGTGATTGAAGAACATAAGAAAGCATACGAATTATATGTTCAATTGTTTAGAAGCATAATTATTACTTACAAGAGTAAGTAACATTAGACTTTACTAATATACAATCTAAAGAATCAATGTGCTCATTTACTACACCATTATCTTATGGATCTCAAGGGCTACATGTCAATAGTAACATAAAAGGAGTGTTAAATCTGGCTTATAAGTATTGTAGGCATGTGTTTGGGCATGCACACAATTGCATAATGAATATAAGATCTAGAGGGAAGCCATAGTGGTGGGAAACATAATTTTGTAGCCTTTTATATATTGATTCAGTATCGTAGAACATTGAATTAGCACATAAGTAAATGAAAAATCCTTGGTGAATCATTTTTGAAAATATTGATGTTGTTTAGCATCAACTAATAAATTTGTTTAGCATCAATTAATAAATATTCAAGAAAAACCATGAAGGAAAATAATGAGAAATGCTAGGGCTAACCAAATTCTAAATGTCAAGACCGTGAGAAAATGAAAGACGTAATAAGTGAAGTATACATTGGAAGCATGAAGCATACATGCAATACATGAAGTATACACATGAATAAGTGAAGTATATATTGGAAGCATGAATCATACATTGGAATAAGTGAAGCACAAGTACTAAAATACATGTAAGCCATGAAGTATACACATGAATAAGTGAAGTATATATTGGAAGCATGAAGCATACATTGGAATAAGTGAAGCAAAAGTACTAAAATACATGTAAGCCATGAAGTATACACATGAATACGAAATATACACATGATTACAATGTATATGCATGAAAATAAGTAAGTCACAAAGTATACATTGGAATACACGTAAGTCACAAAGTATACACATAAGTTGTAAAGTATACACTTGAATACACGTAACCCATATCTATTAAAGTGTGGATTTATAATGCAAATATGGTCACTATCAATAAAAAAGATTTGTATTAACAAAATATCCATGTAGGAATACATAAATTTATATGTTGATGTAAGTATAAAATATATACAAAATAGCCATATAGGCTTACAATAATGCCATTTAGGCATACAATTTCAAGTACATATAATAAAAAAAATGTCCAAAAAGGCCATATATGCATACAACAAAGGAACCCAATCAAAAATCATTTCCCATCAGGTGAATGAAAAAAATGGGTGGCCTTTGATGGTTGGGTGGATGGTGATGCATATGACACTCGTTTACCCTGAACTTGAGGGATGCTCCTCCTATTTAGTTCCTCATCAAGATTCAACTATTATAATAACAAGTAAAGACATTAATATTAAAAAAATACATTATAAAAAATGATATATTTAACAAAATAAATACTTACTGCCACTAGATGATCTCTCTCCTCATGTGAAATATTCACATGGTCATCTTGTGGTGTGCCGAAGTCCTATAGAAACCATCCAAATAAAAATTAAACTACGAATGAATAATCATTTGATTTTCACTAACCAACAGCTATGACAATGAATGTAATTTGAAATTTACTAATATGCCTCATACCCCTGTGAGAGGCATCAAGTTGTCTATTGCACAAGATACACCTTGCTCCATTACCTTGTCCACATATAGAGGCGATTCCTCTTCGAACATCTAAAAATAAAACAACAAATTATTCAATCACGAAAATTAGAAAAGTGATGTAGGTCATGGTTTATAATGTATGAGATAATCAACAAAATTTTGAGTACTTATTGAATAATATATTTCTTACTATTATCCTTACTATTTTCCCTATAAAAGCCTAAAACATTTCCAAAACATGAGTGTGTTATAACACACTCGTGTTTTGGTCTACATTGAAAAAAATCTCTTCTCTTTTTCTTGTCTCGTTCTTCTTGTTATCTTTTAGGGAAACTATATACATGAAATAAACATTTAAGTATAAGTTGAAATTTACATATGGACATTTAATTTCTTATACTTTAAGTTATATTTCATGTATATAGGCAGTATGTTTGAGAGTGGTTTAAGATCTCTAGGAGTTATAATGAAAATTCTAATTTTTAGAAGATCTTAAAAATTTCAAACTTAGTCAAATTTTAGTAATCAGGAGGTCAAATTTTAGTAGTCAACAAGTTGTATCATGTTTCTCTCTCACTCTCTCCTTGTCTCTACTCTCTATCTCTCCACTCCCTCTCTCGCTCCCTTCCTTCTTCCCTCCCCTCTCTCTCTCACACATACCCCTCTATCTCCTCCCTACATCTACCTACCTCCCACCCCTCTCTACTTCTCTCTATCTCTTCTCTCTCTACATCTCTTTCCCTCTCTACTTATCTTTATCTCCCCTCTCTCTCTCTCTTTACCTACCTCTCCCTTCATCACTTTGTATCTCACCTATGTCTCCCTCCCTACCTCTTTCCCTCTCTACTCTCTATCTCCCCTCTCCCTCCCTCTACCTACATCTCTCTCTCTCTATCCCT
>CM021103.1:100787940-100842686 GCA_007115665.2 Sequoiadendron giganteum
CCTCTCTCTATCTTACCTATCCATTCATATCTCTCCCTCCCTCCAACCTCCCTCTCTCTCTTTACTCTCTTGAACTCATTCTCTCCTTACCTCTCAACTCTCTATCTCACCACTCTCTCTCCATATCACTCTCCCTCCTTCCCTCTCTCCTTCCCTCTCTACTTACCTCTCCCTACACTACCTACCACTCTCTCTACCTCTCTCTCTCTCTCTCCCTTCCCCCTCTTTCTCTCTTACTATCTCCTTCCCTCTTTACTCTCTATCTCTCCCCCCTTCCCTCTCTACTCTCTCTCTCTCCCCATTCCCCTCTCCCCTCATTTTCTCTCCTCTCACTCTCTCTATCTCTCACACACACTCACCTCTATCTCCTTCGTTCCTCTCCCTCAATCCCTCCACTCTCTACTTCTCTCTATCTATCACCTCTCTCTACATCTCCTTCCCTCTCTATTTATCTTTATATCCCCTCTCCCTCTCTTTACCCATGTCTCCCTCCATCACTCTATATCTCAACTGTGTCTCCTCCCTACCTATTTCTCTCTATACTCTCTATCTCTCCTCTCCCTCCCTCTACCTCTCTCTCTCTCTCTCACACACACACACACACTCACCTCTATCTCCTCCCTACCTGTCCCTCCCTCCCATATCTAATTCTCTCTGTCTCTCCTCTATTTATATCTCCTTCCATCTTTGACTATATTTATCTTCCATCTCCCTCTGTTTACCTACCTCTCCCTTTATCACTTTGTATCTCACCTATGTTTCCCTACCTACCTAGGGTTGAGGGATTAAGGATTTAGGGTTGAGGGTTTAATCTATATGGTAGAGCGTAGAGAGTAGAGGGTTTAAGGTTTGAGGGTTGAGGGTAGAGGGTATAGGGTTGAGGGTCCAATGTATAGGGTAGAGGGTATAGGGGTTGAAGGATTAGGGTTTAAGGGTTGAGGGTTGAAGGTTGAGAGTTGAGGGTTGAGGGAAGAGGGTCAAGAGTTGAGGGTTTAAGGGTTGAGGGTTGAGGGATTAGGGTAGAGAGTTTACTTGAGTTTAAGGTTTTAAGGGTTGAGGGTATAGGGTTGAGGGTAGAGGGTATTGGGTATTGGGTATTGGGTTGATGGTAGAGGGTAGAGGGTTTAAGGTTTTAGGGTTTTGGGTTTATGGTTTAGGGTTTAAAGGTTAAGGGTTTAGGGTTGAGTGTTTAAGGGTTTAAGGGTTGAGGGTATAGGGTTAAGGGAATAGGGTAGAGTGGGAGGGATGGAGGGAGGGAGATATGGATGGATAAGTGAGATAGAGAGAAGTAGAGAAGAGGAGGGACAAAGATAAATAAGGGTTGAGGATCCAATGTATAGGGTAGAGGGTTAATGGTAGAGGGGAGAGAGATAGAGGGGAGAGAGGAGGGAGGAGTTATTCCTTGCATAACCACCCCATCTTTTGCCTTGGTCAAAATGGGCCCCCCTCCTTTGTTTTTTGTCCTTGGTTGTTTTTGAACAAAGTTTGGGTTGTTCTTTCTTCCAACACTTTGTTTTTATTTATTTATTTCTGGCAGAATCAGAACTGAAACATAATCTAGATTTGAAACTCATTTTGAGTTTCATTCCCTGACTCCTTTCCAATTCCAATCCCGCTCATCTCTTTGTTGGTCTCTTCGGTTTGTCTTGTTTTCCTTTCGCGAAACCAAAACCAGAATGGATATTAAGTTCAGGATTTATACAAAGCTCCAAACTTTGTTTTCATCCCAACTCCACCTTTGCCTTTATAGTTTGTTTGTTTGGACTTGGTATTGATTCTATTTACCTTGTCTCGATCATGATGAGTTCCTTTTCTTCGTCGTTGGCGAAATCAAAATCGAAACCGAAACCAAACTCAGAACTTGGACAAATTTTTTCAAACCTAGTTCTCATTTCGCTTCCGCTCTCGCCTTTCTTGTTGCTTTCTGACTTTACTTTGGTCGCACAATAGTTTTGTGCCTATTCCCACTGTGATTTCGCATCTAACTTGCTGCATTAATGACATTAATTATAGGTACCTCACACATATGAAATTGGATTTTAACCTTAATTAAGGTTAACTCATTGGTTATTATTATTGTTTAAAAAGTAATATTGAACTGAAGTTGAGGTAGAGAATTTGGGAGCATGATTCAATCAAAGGTCAAGCATTTTGAGTGCGGACTCACATCAAGAGCCGACCTATTAGATTGCATTTCGAGGTAGGTTTTCTATTCTTTGTTTTCTTTGTTCTCGTTCGTTGTGTTTGTTTGGTCTATAGTTTTTTGTGGGGTTCGTGACTCTTTTCATTTGAATCCTTTCTTGTTTTCTTTTCTTTTATTTTATTTTCTTTTGTTTTCCTTGTCTTCGGTTCTTTCTTTATTTTTTTTTTATTTACTGTTTGTCATTTTCTCTTTTGTTTTTTCTTTGCAACGGTCATTTTTGCATTTTCTTTGTGCCCATACCATTGTGCCCTATATTTTTGGGGTGTCGATCATCTGCTACGTGGTTTTATGGTGTTCTTTGATCCATTACTTTACTTGGCAATCCTTTTTGCTTGTTGACTCATTGATTTTGAATAGGGTTAAATTGTGCCCTAATTACTTAAGTCGAAGGTTTTAATAAACTAGGGTTTTGCACGTTCCTGTTAGTTTTAAAATTGTGCCCTAGTTGCTATTTTTCCCCTCGGTCGTATGGGGGATGGTTTAGTACTGCTATTTTAAGCCTCAGCTTGTCAGGTGACCTTGTTTTTGGCCCATAATGCTATTTGTTCTACTGTTGAAATTTCTAATGATGTCATGTTTGTCTTAACCAGATTCAGATCTAGGATTAATTCTATTCTCGAACCTTTGTTTGCAATGGATGTCAGATCCGTCTTCGAGCTCGCTTCCAATGAATTATAAATTATCAAAATATCTTTCACTATGTCAGAAGCGGAAGCGGACCAGGATATGAATTTGAAAATTCTTCATTGTATCAAGTCGGATTTCCATTTCGATCCTGGTCCTAATTACTATTCTGACTCCATCTCCAATCCCACTATATGGTTTGTATCGAGTCCGATTTTCATTCTGATCCCACCCTCGACGGTCTTTTAAAAGATTTTTAGGGATGTCTTCTGCCTGGTCCTGCCTTCGGTGAGTATGAAATTTTGACTAAGTGTGAAGCAAGTATATGAAAGGTGAGATCTCTGACCTGGTTTTTCATACTTCTTATGGATCTAATATTAGGTTTTATTGCAGAAATTAAAAGATGTCAGGAGCATCAGGCGAGGCTTCTCAAAGGAGTCAACCTGTGAAGACTTCAAAACCAGGAGGAAAGCCTTAAAATGTTAATCCAGAAAAACTCCCTTATACCTTAAGGTATAAGCATCAGGGTCCTGCCATCGTTGCTAGTAAAGTGGATTTTGATTGGGCGGATATAACTGATACCAACCTGGTCCCATTCCATTGTGAGGAGTTATACTTGGAAACGTTTTCTGAAGAAGTAACAGGGAGGACCCAAATGATTTTTGAATCTAGCTTGGCTCATGTTACTATATTTCCTCTCTCAATCCAATGTCCTGAATTAATAATGATAGTAGCTAGAGCCTATAATCTTGCTACTAGACAATGTGTGGATTTGCAGGGCAATGTCATAATTGATCTAACTCAACAAATGTTTCAGTTCATGTTCAATGTGCCCACTCCAAAGAATCCTAGGAAACTCAATGAGAAGGAGGCCTTAAAAATATATAGTAATCATAAGGAGGCCAACAAAACTCATTTGAATAAGAAATGGATGATAGCTGAAAAAAAATCTCTAGTTAAGCTTCTAGATCAGCCTAAAAGGGAAGAATACTACAAGGAGATTGGGGACATTATAATGATGCTATCCAAAGTGTTTGGGAAAAGGGATGCTCTTCACTTTAATTAACGGATGTTTCCATTCATTTAGACAATCCTAGATTGCAGACAACAATTTGATTGGCCCATGATTATGTCTGAAAGAATACACAACCAAATGATTAGAGTGAGAGAAGCAAAGAGTTTCTTCATGACCTCTTATGTGATTTATGTAGCAGCAAGAAGAGGCATCTTTCTAGGTTTAAATAGAGTGGGGATTTTGGGAGAAGCTGATTGACGAAATAAGACATGGAATCATTATGATCAGCTCACCTTGCAGACTTCTGAACTAAATTACAAAAGGGTTAATGAGGCATTTTTATATGTCATTATTAACCAGCTTAGAGGAGATGCAGGATATAGATTGAGCCAGGAGGCCATGGAATTCATCACATAGTGGGGATATTGGTTTATCCAATACCCCAAGTTTACTTATTTCATAATGGCCGAATTTGATGGTCACCCTCACCTACTCCCTAGATGCTGCAGCAATAGGATTGTTTTAGTGAAGTTCATTTATCAAGCTTTGGGGGTTAATTCTAAATTTGGTATAAAGCATAAGCCTGGTTGTCATAAGTTCCCCATGAAGTTGGGTGAATATAGCTTTCCACACCTTGTGGGAGCCAAGGTAGTTTGCAATGAATTGATGCATCTGAAGTTGGGCTTGTACACTACTAGGAAGCACTTAGATCCAAAGAAGAAGATGAATGCTTTGCTTGCTTATGTTTTTGATAAACACTTCAATCTATTGGAGGAGTTTTGGAGTTGAACTTCTTGGATGATGTTAATGAACCATAATCAGTCTGTATGCCAGTGAGTTTGTTGTGCATAAATGTTTCTTATTTGATGCAAATCAATAGGGGAAACCAGATTTTAAAGATTATTTTATTAAATTATCTATGAATGGATTTATTATATGTCTATTGATCTATATTATTGGCAATGAATAAGGAGTTTGTTTTGAATCTTGTAGTATTTTGATGAATGGTTGTGATGATTAAATTAAGCACTATGAATGTATGAAATGGTATGGTTTTGATTTGTTAAGAAACACTCGTTGTTGAGAATATATGTCTAGATGTTAAGGAATTTTGTTCATGTTTTACTGATCTGTGGCTTGATCTATCCTTTTTCTATTTATTTAAACCCCCCTATTAAACATAGATTGATGAATCTAATACAATTTGTATTCCTTATCACTAGAAAAGGCCCCTTGAATATTACAGTTACATTGGCCAATTGAGTGACATCAGAACAGTTGAGAACCAACTACTAGGACCTTGGAAGTTAGGCTACTATATGTTGTCTTTCTTTTTCAGGAGAAATAGAGTAGAAATATTCTATTTTATGTTGTTTGTGCTATTTTTACCATCAATAGGAGGGAGGGAGTTGGAGACAAATAGAGGGTAGAGGGTAGAGGTTTTAAGGGTTTAGGGTTTAGTGTTAAGGGTAGAGGGGGGATAGATAGAGGGAGTGAGTGAGTGAGAGAGACCTGAGAGAGGGAGAGAGGGTAGGAGGGAGAGACTTGAGAGAGAGAGAGAGGGAGAAGGAGTGGAAGAGAGATAGAGGGTAGAGGGCTAAGGGTAGAGGGTAGAGTGTTTAAGGGTTTAAGGTTTAAGGGTTAAGGGTTTAGGGTTTAGGGTTATGGGTAGAGGGGAGAGAGATAGAGGGAGTGAGTGAGAGAGAGAGAGAGAGGGAGGGAGTGGGAGAGAGATAGAGGGTAGAGGGTAGAGGGTAGAGGGTTAAGGGTAGAGGGGAGAGAGATAAAATGAGTGAGTGGGTGGGAGAGAGACCTGAGAGATGGAGAGGGGGTAGTAGGGAGAGACTTGAGAGAGAGATAAGGAGTGAGGGAGTGGGAGACAAATAGAGGGTAGATGGTTAAGCATATATGGTAGAGGGTTTAAGGGTGTAGGGTTTAAGGGATAAGGTTTTAGGGTTTAGGGTTAAGGGTAGAGGGGGGAGAGATAGAGGGAGTGAGTGAGTGAGTGAGTGAGAGAGGCCTGAGAGGAGAGAGAGGGGGCATGAGGAGAGTTCCCATGGAGACCCTCCCTCTCTCCTCAAGTCTCCTCCTACCCCCTCTCCCTCTCTCAAGTCTCTCTCTCTCACTCACTCCTATCTCTCTCCCCTCTACCCTTAACCCTTAACCCTTAAACCCTTAAACCCTCTATTGGAAACATAGTTGTCGTTGCACCAAAAGATTGACTTGTTAATTCTCGATACAATTGTGAGAGTTAACAGATCCATGGGAGGCGGTTAAGCCATGTCATGAATCCTGAGGGGAGCACTGATCATATTCCAACACCCTCTACCCTCTACCATTAACCCTATACCCTATATCTCTCTCCCACTCCCTCTCTCACTCTCTCAAATATTTCACTCTTATCATCTCTCCCTCTCTTAGGTATCTCTCTCTCAGTCACTCCCTCTATATCTCTCCCCTCTACCCTTAACCCTAAACCCTAAATCCTTAACCCTTAAACACTAAAACTTTAAACCCTCCCCCCCTCTATCTCTCTCCCACTCCCTCCCTCCCTCTCAAGTATCTCCCTCCTAATGCCTCTCCCTCTCTTAGGTATCTCTCTCTCCCACTCACTCCCTCTATCTCTCTCCCCTCTACCCTTAACCCTTAATGCTCTACCTTTAACACTTAAACCTTAAACCCTTCAACCCTTAACCCTCTATCCTTAACCCTAAACCCTAAACCCTAAACCCTTAACACTTAAACCCTAAGCCCTCTACCCTATACCCTTAACCCTGCTTCCCTCTATCTCTCTCCCACTCTCTCCCTCCCTCCTAACCCATATCCCTCTCTCAGATCTCCCTCAATCACTCCCTATATCTCTCTCCTTTATACCCTTAAGCCTAAACCCTAAACCCTTAAACCATCTACCCTCCACCTTTAACCTTGCCTCCCTCTATCTCTCTAAAGTATCTACCTCCTACCCCCTCTCCCTCTCTTGGGTCTCTCTCTCTCTCACTCCATCTATCTCTCTCCACTCTACCTTAAACCATATCCCCTATACCCTTAACCCTTAAACCCTAAATCCTTAAACCCTTAACCCTCTACCCTTAACCCTAAACCCTAAACCCTTGACCCTTAAACTCTCTATCCTCTACCCTTAACCCTCCCTCCCTCTATATCTCTCCCACTCCCTCCCTCCCTCTCTCTCTCTCAACCCTCTCCCTCATACCCCCTCTCCCTCTCTTAGGTCTCTCTCTTAGTTCCTCCCTCTATCTCTCTCAACCCTCTCCCTCATACCCCCTCTCCCTCTCTTAGGTCTCTCTCTTAGTTACTCCATCTATCTCTCTCCCCTCTACCCTTAACCATAAGCCCTAAACACTTAACCCTTAAACCCTTAAACCCTCTACCCTCTATCTCTCTCCCAATCCCTCACTCTCTCACTCTCAAATATCTCCCTCCTACCTCCTCTCCCTCTCTCAAGTATCTCTCTCTCTCTCACTCACTCATATATCTCTCCCCTCTACCCTTAACCCTTAAACCCTCTACCCTCTATCTCTCTCCCTCTCCCTCACTCTCTCTCTCTATCTCTCTCTTCAAGTATATCCCTCCTACCCCCTCTCCCTCTCTCAAGTCTCTCTCTCTCACTCATTCCTTATATCTATCTACCCTCTACCCTTAACCCTTTACCCTCTACCCTTAACCCTTAAACCCTCTATCCTAGCTTTCCAATTTAGTGAAATTTGCAAGCTAGTGGCCTGTTTGGAAAAATTGGGTCCAAGAAATGGGGTCTCCCGATGATGTAAATCACTGTGAGACCCCATTTCTCACACCCATTTTTCAAAAATGCCAAGTTAGATTTCCAATTTCACCGAATTGGCAAGCTAGTGGGCCCTCTACCCTCTAATCTTAACCCTCTACCATCTATCTCTCTCCCACTCATTACTTCTCTCTCTCTCTCTCTATCTCTCTCTCTCTCAAGTCTCTACCTCCCACTTCCTCTCCCTCTCTCAGGTCTCTCTCTCTCACTCCCTCTATCTCTCTCCCCTCTACCCTAGACCCTAAACCCTTAAAACTGAAACCCTTAAACCCTCTACCCTCTATTTATATCAATTCTCTCCCTCCTACCCCCTCTCCCTCTCTCAAGTATCTCTCTCTCTCTCACTCACTCCTATCTCTCTCCCCTCTACCCTTAACCGTCTACCCTCTACCCTTAACCCTTAAACCCTTAAACCCTCTACCCTCTACCCTCTATCTCTCTCCCACTCCCTCCCTCCCTCTCTTTCTCTCAAGTCTCTCCCTCCTACCCTCTCTCCCTCTCTCAAGTCTCTCTCTCTCACTCACTCACTCCTATCTCTCTCCCCTCTACCCTTAACCCTTAAACCCTTAAAACCTCTACCCTAGCTAGTTAATTCGGTGAAATTGGGAATTTAGTGGCTTGTTTGAAAAAAATGGGTCCAAGAAATGGGGTCTCTCGGTGATTTACATCACCAGGAGACCCCATTTCTTGGACCCATTTTTTCAAACAGGGCAAGTTAGGTTGACAATTTCACCATATTGGAAAGCTAGTGGGCCCATTTGCTTGCCAATTTAGTGAAATTGGAAATGTAGTGTCTTGTTTGAAAAATGGGTCCAAGAAATGGGGTCTCCCAGTGATTTACATCACCGGGTGGCCCCATTTCTTGGACCCATTTTTTCAAACAGGCCAAGTGATGGAGAGGCAGTGGGAGGGAGATAGAGAGAGATAGAGAGAGATAGATAGAGGGAGCGAGAGAGTGGTAGGGATTGATTGAGCAAGAGGTATGTAGAAAGAGGGAGAGGGTAGATAGAGACAATTAGAGAGGCTAGGAGAGAGGGAGGGAGAGAGAGGTGAGATGTATAGATAGAGAGAAAGGGATATGGTTTGAGGGTATAGGGTTGAGGGATTAGGGTGGACCTATAGGGTTGATGATTTAGAGTATTGGATTGAGGGTATAGGGTTGAGGTTATAGGGTTGAGGAATTAGGGTTGAGGGTAGAGGGTATTGGGTAGAGGGTAGAGGGTAGAAGGTTTAAGGGTTTAGGGTTGACGGTTTAGGGTTGAGGGTAGAGAGTTTCAGGTATAGGTTTGAGGGTATATGGTTGGAGGATTAGGTTGAGGGTTGAGGTATTAAGGGTTGAGGGTTGAGAATTGAGGGTTGAGGGTTTAATGTATAGGGTAGAGGGTAGAGGGTTTAAGGGTTGAGGGTTTAAGGTTGAGGGTAGAGGATTGAGGGTATAGGGTTGAGGGTCCAATGTATAGGGTAGAGGGTATAGGGGTTGAGGGATTAGGGTTTAAGGGTTGAGGGATTAAGGGTTTAGGGTAGAGGGTAGAGGGTTTAAAGGTTGAGGGATTAAGGGTTTAGGGTGTAGGGTTTAGGGCTGAGGGTAGAGGGTTTATGGTTTAGGGTATGGGTTTGAGGGTATATGGTTGAGGGATTAGGGTTGAGGGTCCAATATATAGGGTAGAGGGTATAAGAGTTGAGGCTTAAGGGTTTAAGGGTTGAGGGTTGAGGGATTAAGGGATGCGTGTTGAGAATTTAGGGTTAAGGGTTTAATGTACATGGTAGAGGGTTTAAGGGTTGAGGGTTGAGGGTTTAAGGTTGAGGGTAGAGGGTAGAGGGTATAGGGTTGAGGGTTTAATGTATAGGTTAGAGTGTAGAGGGTTTAAGGGTTGATGGTTGAGGGTTTAAGGTAGAGGGTAGAGGATTGAGGGTATAGGGTAGAGGGATTAGGGTTGAGGGTCCAATGTATAGGGTAAAGAGTATAGGGGTTGAGGGATTAGGGTTTAAGAGTTGAGTGTTGAGGGTAGAGGGTAGAGGGATAAGGGTTAAAGGGTTGATGGATTAAGGGTTGAGGGTTGAGGGATTAGGGTAGAAATTTTACTTGGGTAGATAGTTTACATTACTAGGGGACCCCAAGCTAGTGGACCCACTTTTTCAAACAGGCCAAGGTAGGTTGCCAATTTCATCGAATTGGTAGGCCAGTGCGCTCACTAGCTTGCCTATTTGGTGAAATTGGCAACCTAACTTGGCCTGTTTGAAAAAAATGGGTCCAAGAAATGGGGTCTCTCGATGATTAAACAAGCCAAGTGAGGTTGCCAATTTCATTGAATTGGCAAGCAAGTGGGTGCACTAGCTTGCCAATTCGGTGAAATTGGAAATATAGTGGCTTGTTACATCACCCGGAGACCCCATTTCTTGGACCCATTTTTTTAATCACGCCAAGTTAGGCTTCCAATTTCACTGAGTTGGCAAGCTAGTGAGCCCACTAACTTGCCAATTTGGTGAAATTGGCAATGTAGCAACCTGTTTGAAAAAGTGGGTCCAAGAATTACATCACTGGGAGATCCCATTTTTTCAAATAGGGCAAGTTAGGTTGCCAATTTCATTGAATTGGAAAGCTAGTGGACCCACTGGCTTGCCAATTCGGTCAAATTGGTAATATAGTGGTCAATTTGAAAAAATGGGTCCAAGAAATGGAAGCCATCTCTCTCTCCCTCTCTCTCAAGTCTCTCCCTCCCACCTTCCCCTCACCCTCTCTCAAGTCTCTCCCTCCCACCCTAACTAGATAATACTCTCTCTCATGTCTCTCCCTCACACCCCCTCACACTCTCTTAGGTCTCTCTCTCTCTCTCTCCTAAACCCTAATCCCTATACCCTATAAATTTAACCTTAAAACTTCAACCAAATCCCCTCAACCCTATACCTACTATCCTAAACCCTAATCCATATACATTATAAACTTAACCTTATACCTTTAACCCTATACCTTAAACCATAAACCCTACACCCTCAACCCTCATCCCTATACCCTATACCATAAACCCTAAACATTATCCTTGAACCCTTAACCCTATAATTAAATGCAAAATCCTACATTAAAACTTGTACCCTAAACCTTGAACCCTCAACCCTAAACCCAATACCCTCAACCCTATACCCAATACCCAATACCCTCAACCCTAATCCCTATACCCTATACACTTAACCCTACACTGCCAACCTTGAACACTATACCTCAACCCTATACCTTAAACCCTAAACCCTACACCTTCAACCCTCATCCCTATACCCTATACCCTCAACCTTATAACCTAAGCCCTAAACATCATCCCTCAACCCTATACTTAAACCCTAAACCCTAAACCTCAATCCTAAACCCAATACTCTCAATCCTATACCCATTATTCTAAACCCTAATCCCTATACCCTATACACTTAGCCCTATACACTCAACCTTGAACACTATCCCTCAACCCTCAAACCTATACCTTAAACCCTAAACCCTACACCCTCAAGCCTCATCTCTATACCCTACACCCCCAACCTTATACCCTAAACCATAAACATTATCCCTCAACCCTATACTTAAATGGCTAACCCTACACTCTCAAGCCTTAACACTATACCTTATACCCTTAACACTACACCCTAAACCATAATCCCTATACCCTATACACTTAACCTCATACCGTCAACCCTCAAACTTATACATAAATCCTAAACCCTAAACCATCAACCCTTAACCTAATATCCTGAACCCAATACCCTCAACTATATACCCAATATCCTAAACCATAATCCATATACCCTATAAACAACCTTATACCCTCAACCCTATACCTTAAAATCTACACCCTAAGCCCTCATCCCTCATCCCTATACCCTATACCCTCAAATTTATACGTAATATCCTAAACCCTAATCCCTATTCCCTATACACTTAACCTTATAAACTCAACCCTATACTTTAAACACTAAACCTTACACCCTTAGCCCTCATAGGGGGAGACGGAAAGAGGGGGATGGAGGGATTGGGGAGAGAGATAGAGGTTGGGAGGGAAAGAGGAGATAAAGATAAGTAGAGAGGGATGGAGAGGTAGAGAAAAATGAGAGATAAAGAGTAAATAAGGAAGGATAGATGGAGGGAGAGGTATGGAGGGAGAGAGAGAGGGAGGTGAGAGAGAGATGAGATAAAGATCAATAAAGAGAGTGTGGTAGGGAGTGATAGAGGGTTATGCGGGTAGAGAGGGATAGGCGAGATAGAGGGAAGGAGGGAGGGTGGGCGAGAGAGTGGAGGAAGGGAAAGGTAAAGAGGGATAGGTGAGATAAAGATAATTATAGAGAGAATGGTGACATATAGCGAAGGATAGAGTTACAGAGAGGGAAAGAGAGAATGGTGAGATAGAGAGGAGAGAGTGAGAGAGAAAGAGGGTGAGGGAGGAGTGAGAGAGAGTGAGAGAGATAGAGAGTAGATAGGGGAAAAGGTAGGGAGGGATACATCTAGTGAGAGAGAGAGGGCTAGGGGAGATAAAGATAATTAGAGAAAGAAGGAGAGGTAGAGGAAGTAGAGAGAGAATAAGGGAGGGAGAGAAGCGAGATAGGGAGGTGTAGAGAGAGTGGTAGGGAGTGATGGATGGAGAGGTAGGTAGAGATGGATTAGGGATATAGAGAGTAGAGAGGGAAGGAGAGGGACAGGTATGGAGGGAGAGAGAGGTGAGATAGAGAGAAATAGAGAGAGTGTGGTAGGGAGTGATGGAGGGATATGTAGGTAGAGAGGGATAGGTGAGATAGAGATAAATAGAGAGAGATAAAGATAGAGGGAAGAAGGGAGGGTGGGCAAGAGAGGAGAGGAAGGGAGAGGTAAAGAGGGATAGGTGAGATAAATATATGTAGAGATATAATGGTGACATATAGAGAAGTAGAGAGTTACAAAGAGGGAAAGAGAGAATGGTGAGATAGAGAGGAGAGAGAGGTAGAGGGAGGAGAGGAGTGACAAAGACAGAGAGGGGAAAAGGTAGGGAGGGCACACTATAGGAGAGAGAGGAGGAGAGAATCAGAGAGAGGAAGGAGAGGTAGAGAAGGAGGAGGGTTCAGAGGAGGGAGGGAGAGAACGCTGTGAGATGTTAGGAGGGATGGATGGAGAGGTAGGAGAGGCAATAGAGATAGAGAGAGAGAGGAAAAGGAGAGGGAGGAGGCATGGATGGAAGAGAGTGAGGATAAAGATAGTGGAGAGGAGTGGCCAGGATGGGATGGAGAGCTAGGTAGAGAGGGAGATGGGAAATATAGATAAATAGAGAGGGAGGGAGAGAGGGAGGGAGATGTAGTAAGGGAGAGAGAGGTGAGATAGAGAGTAATAGAGAGAGAGTGGTAGGTTGTGATGGATGGAGAGCTAGGTAGAGAGGGAGAGGGGAAATTTAGATAAGTAGAGAGGGAGGGAGATGTAGTAAGGGAGAGAGAGGTGAGATAGAGAGAAATAAAGAGTGGTTGAAGGAGAGGTAGGTAGAGAGAGGGAGAGAGGAGATAAAGATAAGTAGAGATGGAAGGAGAGGTAGAGAGAGAGGAGAGATAGAGAGAAGTAGAGAGGGAATGAGGGAGGGAGAGAAAGGTTAGATCAAGAGGTGTAGAGAGAGAGTGGTAAGGTCTGATGGATGTAGAGGTAGGTAGAGAGAGGGATTGGGAGATAGAGAGTAGATAGGGAAGAAGAGAGGGAGAGAGAAGTATGGAGGGAGAGAGAGAGAGGGAGGTGAGTGAGAGAAATAGAGAGTGGTAGGGAGTGATGGAGGAAGAGGTAGGTAGGTAGACAGAGAGAGAGAGAGGGAAGGAGGGAGTGAGGGAGAGAGAATTGAGGTAGAAAGAATTATAGGGCAAAGGAGAGAGAGAGAGACAAAGACAGAGAGATAGAGAGACTGAGAGACAAAGATAGAGACAAAGAGAGACATAGAGAGTTCTTGAGATCAAGGGAGAGAGAGCCAGATAAAGGGATGAAGATAGTGAGAGAAAGGTCTAGAGTGTAAGGGATTAAAATGAGTGAGATAAATAATACAACTTGCTGATTATTGAAATTTGACCTCCCGATTACTGAAATTTGACTAAGTTTGAAATTTGTGAGATCTTCCAAAAACTAGAAGAGAGAGAGGGGAGAGAGGGAGGAAGGGAGAGAGAGAGGGAGTGGAGAGATAGAGAGTAGAGAGAAGGAGAGAGCGAGAGAGAAAGATGATAAAACTTGATGACTACTAAAATTTGACCTCCTGATTACTAAAATTTGACTAAGTCTAATTTTTTTAAGATCTTCCAAAAACAAGAATTTGCATTATAACTCCTAGAGATATGAAACCACTCTCAAACATCCTGCCTATATACATGAAATATAACTTAAAGTATAAGAAAGTAAATGTCCATATGTAAATGCCAACTTTGATGTATATAATTTCCCTCAAAGATAACGAGAAGAAAGAAGAAAAAAGAGAAGATAAATAATTTTGATGTAGATCAAATGCAAGTGCATTATAACGCCCTCACATTTAGTCAATGCATTCACAAAAGGCAAAAGCCATGTCAAAACTAAGATATAACACGAGTACATTATAACGTGCACGCATTATATCTTTCTTTGGGAATCCCCAAGCCTTGGGATTGGTATTTTCCTTGGAATACCAATCCAAAGGCTTGGAGGGCATTCCCAACGACCAAAGATGTGTTTTTGCAAATTCTACAATATTTCACATAATTAGGTTTGTGCTCACTGTCAGAATTGCACGTGATTCAATATCAAACAAATCAAACATCTGGGTAATGTTAATTTCTCTCTTAGCTATCCAACGATGTAATTTTTTTCACTTTTTGACAATGTTAAGCCTTTCATCCATAATTTGTTTTGTTTGTATGTCTCTTTTTTGGTAAAAAGCAATGTTTTTTTTTTTTCTTTATAAATTAAATTTCAAATAAATTACATTTTTAGAAACTAGACTCCATTCTACATTTTTTTAAAATTCAATTAGTTTCTAAAATTTGTAGGGGTAGCATGGCCAAAATTCTATTTTTTAGGAAGTGTACACTTGAAAAATTAATAAAAAATCAAATATTCATTAAAAAATTATCCAAAAAATTGTGCATCAACTACATATTGTTAGCTAACTTCTGACCATTGCGATTTTAAGAATACTAAAAAAAAATTCACCGTATGAGGGTCATACAAGAGTTGCTATGTTATGGTTTTCTGACAAAAACAACACCAATTTGTGTACGTCCCTCTTTTGAACCCCTTAAACTCAACCATTTTCAAAATAAATTAGTAGTTTAGAAAGTAGACTCAGAGCACTTTGATCCTTGTTTTTGTTCCATCTCAAAATTTTGAGTGTAACTATCCTCAATTTTATGTCCAAGGTCAGTATCTCCTAATTTTAGGAAAAAAGTGGCCACTTAAGCCCCCTTTTTGGGACCCATATTTTTGCACTTACATGGGAAGATGATCATTATATGGGGTGAACGGTGTACTTTGAGACCACATTTTGAGAGCGATCATACAATGGAGTGGAAGAGGTACTTTGATCCAGACACAAAAGGATGCAATTAGATGAAGTGGGGGAGAGGGGATTGTGAGAGGGGAGATGAAGGGATATCTTGCTCTTGAGATGGAAATATATCATTAGATGAGATGGAAGTTATATGTTGTTCTTGATTGGAAATGGGATCATGAGATGGAAGGGGATCATATGATGGAGGAGAAGGGTTTCCTTGATCTTTATATGGAGGGGAATCTATGTTAGCATGCTTTGGATTAGGAGATGGACATAGTTCATTTGATATGCATGGTGTCATGATGGAGGAAGGTTTTATAGACTCTTCATCTTTGATAGATGGATTGATAGGGGGTTCATTTAAGATTTAGGGTATTAGGGTTTATCTTGATGTGAGGGTGATGAAGGTGGATGCATGATATGGGAAGATTGCACCACTTTTTTTTTGCATGGGGAAACAACCACCTTTGCAAATAGTCATTGGAGGAAGTTATTATGAGAGACATGGGATGAATTTGATAGGTAATAGTGGGGTGATGTGGATTTTAAGGATGTGGGATATGAAAGTGGAATAAGAGGAGAAAGCTTCCATGGATTGGTAAATTGAGGATGAGGATGAGGACCTTGAAAAGAATTTGGAGGGGAATTTTGGCTAAAGGCTTGGTTTCTATTCTTAAGGCAACGAGTTGTTTGAAAAAATGCCTCAAAGAAATGTGGTCTCATGGTGATGGAATGAATGCTTATAGTTTGAAAGATGTGCAATGTAATGTAATCAACGATATGAATATAAACTACACAAATCTATCAAGTACAATTCATTAAAAATATTTATTCTATTACATGCATGAAGGTTTGTACTCCACTGGCACTGGGAGGTGTTGTTGTGAAACCTCAAATATTAACCTATTCAACATCCAAAATCAGATATTAGAATACCATTCATATAACAATGCTATTCATATGTAATAATAATAATTATTTAGTAGTTACATACTTCTGTAGTAGATGCAGTGGAGTAAAAAATAGGTGGAGGGCCAGTGTAAACAGTATCAACACTATGACCCTGAAATTTTATTAGAATTATTAAACTAAATTAGTTAATCTTACATTTCAAAAAATGAAATTTAATAAATTAAATTGAATACACATGCTAAATTTTACCTAAGTATTGAGGCCAAAAGCTTCATTCAACATGGCATCTGTCATCGCCAACTGGGTATTTATAGACTTATCCTACACACTACCCTCCTAGCTATCTATGGGGTCATATTTATTGGCCGACCTACAAACCTAGCAAAAATGGGGTGGAACCCTACCCATTGAACTCTCTCTTGGATGGTGTTGTATTGTAGAACTTGCACGCTAGATGATACTTTGGGTCAAAGAGCTAATAGATTGTAGAGTCTCCACCTTAACACTCTCCTTCATGATGAAAGGGATAGAAATGCACTCATAAGTCGACCTAGCGAGTGCTCGTCTCCCTTTCCATTGAGAATCCTGACATACACCTGGTCTATCTTGTGCCAACCCACCACCTCTCCCGTGAAAGTCCCACATATCAAAATAGTTGGGGATTTTGTTAAGGATGAACTTGCAGTAGAGTTTACTCAAGAAATATTGGGGGACCTCATTATTGTTGCATGGTGGATAGTCAAAAATCAACCACCACCTCTTCCAAAAATTGTCCTTAATCCCTTGGTGGCTGCACTAATGGATAGGAAATCTCTTGCTATTAAGGTCAAGAGTTTGATTTGTATGTGGGTTAGTGAATAGTGAGCACAAGTCATATTTTGTATTTTTTTCATTTTTTACTTGTTTGTATGATAGTTTATCTACATAAAAATCTCTACACTCCTGCCTCTTATATGCCCAACCACTTAATTGCTTTCTAATTGCATCTACATGTGTTAACATGGCTTGAAGTGAATTTTCAAGTGTGGTTCTTTCCAAGGTTGAACTTACAGGATCATTTAACCTCCTAATTAACTCCTCAATTTGTTTTTTGTTGCTTCCAATTTCCCCCATTAAATTTTGTTGAGTTCGAGGAGGATGTTGAGGAATTGTTGGAGGAATTTTTTCCTATCTTTGTTCATTAGGATTTTGTTGGTGTGCTTTATCATTAGGGGGAGAAGGATTTTGAGCAGGAGAAGGTGGATTTTCAACTCCTGATAATTAAAGAAATTAATATCAAAAACATATAAAATCTATCTAATTAACAAAAAATTCACAAAAAAACCAATAAAAGCTTACTCCTTTGAGATGCCCATCGACATGGCAGAATTCTGGCGAAAAAATAGTATAAATTCGATGAAAAAATGAATGAAATTGAGGTCTCCACAATGCAAGCACACCTTGGAAGGGTTTGCACTAGGCCGCAGATGAAATATGACAATGTAAAATGATTTTGATTTTCTTATTTTTTCTTATAAAGACTCAAAACATGCACATGTTATAATGCGAGCACGTTATAGGCTTGGTGTGATTGAGCCTAAGGCTCAGTCACATCAAGCCATAACATGAGTGTGTTATAACCTGCTCGCGTTATGGATTTTCAGTTTTTTTAAAAAAAGTTGGCCACTTTTTGCCCCCCAACCTTTTGCACCTGCCCACAACCACAATCAATAGAAAATGTGAGTTGGACCACACTATCCTAAGCTTTCAAAAAAAATAGGTTGTAACCTTCACTTGCATGCATGGCACCTAGGTTTAATGTATTGCTTTGTTTAAGGTTTATTCTGTTTCATTTATCACATTTCAAAACTTCCAAAATCAGATAGTAGGGGCTAAAAACTCATAAAAAAACTTAAATCTACCCTAGGACTACCAAACAGATGATACCCTAGAAAATCTGGTAGATTAATAAAAATTCAAAACAAACCAAAACAAGGCATGTCCAAAATTGCTAGTAAAAAGGAAAACTAGAGAAGATACATAATTCAATGCAATTTAATCTGACACCAAGGCAATGTAAGTTTGTGAGTATTACTAATGTGACCACAGGAATAACCAAGCTAAAAATAGTATAGGATACCTTATAATTAATACCAAATCAAATGACCCACAATAATCTAAATTCATCAACATTTAAATGTATTATTGATGTGCAGAAAAAATACTAGCTAAAAACAAATGACCGACAAAAACCATCAAGTACAATTAGGTTCAAGTCATTGATACAACATGAGAAAATAAAGAATGGTTGACTGCCTTCACTTGTATTACATAGAGAATTAGTTTTTAAATATTTTAAGGTTTTAAGAAATTCCAAAAACACCCATTTCAAATAACTGAATTTCCAAATAATCCAGAAAGCTACTCTTTATTTAGTACAATCTAGGAACAACAAAAATATCTCCAAAATTCTAATTGATATACATATTCATTTATTATAATGCATAAATCTATTTAGGGGCAAAATTATGAAAAACCCACTTACAATAATTTTTTCAGAACACTTATGAATCTATTGCATCTGCAATGAGGGGCAATCTAGGAGACTAACCCAAAAGCAAGAATTTAAACCATAGATGAGACAAGTTATCAAGAAAAGGAAAACAATATTATCAAAACTAATCAACAAGCTTAGGCCAAGCCCTCTATTAGCCCCAAAGCTCTGGTCCACCAAATCAGGAAAAATGAGGACAACACCAAGCACAATTGCTTGCATAACATTAAACCTCACATAACGAGTAAATTTTGGGTTTCTTACAACAAAAAAGTAGAATATGAAAAATATTGGAATTCTTACAAAGAGAAAACTTCAGTATGCTCTTATGGCGAGGAAAAGAGATTCAAGTAATAGTTGCACCAAAGGAAATTCTGTGAAGAAAAAAAAGGCCATATTGAACTCTAATACCCAACTGCTGCAATCAATTGGTTTGTTGTAGGAACAACAGGATTTTTGTTGTTGTTTCTGCTGTAGAGGATAACCATTGATTTCTTGAGCATAGGGGAACAAATGAATGAAACATGTACACTGTGTATTGAAGAACAATATATTCCCAATGCCATGTAACATTTCATAAACTGAAAAAACAATTTATAAAGCTTACAAAACCCAAAACATTTTTAACACTCATCTATTGTTTTAGACCTTTAAACCTAGTTTCAATGGCTATAATACCCTAATAACGAATAGAAAAGTACCATAAATGGTCCCAAGTATGGGAGGCTCCTTGAATCTATTAGTCTCTCCAAAAATTGTACTACATTTCCATTGAGAAATCCTTCAAGCATGAGCTTTTTACATGGAGGTCTAAATGGGTCAAATAATCTATTTTTTCTCTGTATCAAATTTTGAGATCCCCCTAATAGTTCATGTGGCATTGAATTCCCAAAGTGAATAATCAGTATTCCATTTGCCAAATTGATTATGGTTTGTAGAATGATCGTTAGTGGGTATCTTACGATTCGAGAGGATTTGTGAGAAAAATTGAAATTAATGGTGGTGGTGATGGAAGTTACAATGGCAACAACTTGACGAGGAGTGGTACCCATATATGAACATTGAATAGGAGTAGCATTGACATATGGATACTAAACAAGATGAAATCCTAAGCTTGATCGACTTCTCTTCGAAACAATGAGTGATTTTGCAGCCACCGTACTCACCCAACAAAGCTCTCATAATTTGCATTTAATGTCAAAATATTCGTCCAAATTTATCCGCCATCTTAATTTTTCAAATTGCTTAGTAAAAAAAATGAAAATGAGTTATCCAACCAATCTTACCAATAGAAAAAAATATAAATAATAATTTCTAAATATGAAAAATGTTCTTAAATTCAATTTATAGAAATAAAAAGAAATATATTTAAATTATGCAATGTGATTGATCAATCCATCAAATCAAATATATATTGAACAAATACAATAATAACTGCCTATCGACAAGAACTAATAAATGTATTTAATTATTTAGATTATTTTAAATTAAATTTTTTAATGAAATTAAAGTACATTTACTTTGCACATGAATAATGAAACCCACTCTAGGGGAGAGGGGCCCATAGTAGGGTGAGAGCCTATACTGGTGACATAAGTAGTCCCATCGGGTCCCCACAATAGAGCTGAATAATATGCAATTGTAAATCACTTTTCACCCACAAATTCAACAAAGGTACACATATCACTGTACTGTCAAAATTATATTATAATCAGAGAATATTTGTCCCATACACAAATAGACATTCATAGTCTTACATGTCAGAGAATATTCAAAGCACATCTGACATGAAAAACACACAAGCCATGTTGCTTGTTATTGGCCCATCGCTTTTAAAAAAAAGGCCAGAGTATAAAATTTGTATAACCCAAGCTCCCCTTTAATGTCACCACTTGCATTACATTACAACCACCTTTTGGGCACTTGGCATGCCAGGAGTAGAACTACGAGCCAAGAATGTCTCATCACCAAATCCAATCCGTTCGAACCCCCATTCCACTTGCCCACCAACACAAAACTCAGACAAGCAATAATCATTTATATGAGTCCCATTTGTCAAATCGAACCTCTCTACTACTAGTTCCTCCTATTTTTCCCACTTACAACCACCAAAGCAATGGTATTAAAGCCACCAAAATCTCCTGTCAAGAAAACAAGGAATGCACACCATTAATACATACAATCTCAGCAATTGAAGGCATCCGAGGAAGATTTCAAATTTGAAATTAAAAGGATAGGAATTAAAGACTCCACACCAAACAAGCATTGAACATATAAGGACATTTTCAAATTCAAAAATGCATTACTCAATCTCTTGCAATTTCCATTTAGCACATCCCACTTTCATTATCAGTTATACAATTTTCTCTAGAAATATGAAGAAAGTCTAGAGGAAGCAACAACAATGTCATGAAAAGCTACATGTATTCTACTGCTACAAATTCTAGCTACCTATGAATGCAAATATGTATTATGGGATGCCAATTTTTGTCACATTGACCTGTAACTCATTATCTGGGGTTTCAACTTACACTTTATATGAATGTCAAGTCATTTCAATTCAAGTTCAGGGTTTCACTAGTTTCCCTTTCCTCTATACTCGTCCATGCACAATGTGTTACCCTGCATTGTGCATTTCAATATATTGTGTTTTTCATAATCTTGTGTTATTCATTGCATGACGTTTACTCTACATTGTGCTTTTCATATTTGCTTCCTTATACAAAATATGAAATGGGTATGATTGGTTTAAATAGTTTTTCATTACCATTAGAATTGTTCGACGAAATATGAAAAGGGTTTGACTGGTTTTCATCCATGCACTTGTGTTCATGTGTTCATCATTGCACAAACTTTAATTATGCAATTTTCTTTTTACATTTATTTTTTATTCCAAAATATGGAAATGGATACAATATATTTGCTTGTTACTAGTAAATATTCATAGGGCTATAGTGTCTACCATTTCGAGGGTTTCTTCCATGCACTTGCATTCGTGTCTTCCTCATTGCACATACTTCATCTTTGCGATTTGCTTAAAATATTCTCATGTTATTCTGAAATATGAAAATGGTATGACTGGTTTTCATTTAAAAGATATTTTGGCATGTTTATGTATTATTTTGTTCTTCCATGCACAATAGTTATGTCTGCGAAATGATTTTTTTATTTCATTGTTACTACTAAACATGGAAAGGGTTTCACTAGTTCTAAATTACAGGGTTTTATCTTTGACAATGCACAAACTTTAACTCTGCAATTTCCCTTAAATATTTATTTTTTATTCCCAAATATCAACATGGATTCACTTGTTTTCATTCCGAAGCTATTCTTCCATGCAATTATATTATTTTGTTCTTATATATGTATTTGTCTTTCCATACATACATATACATATTACGCATGGAAGAAGACAATAATACATAGACATATTTCCATACTTATATATTCCCATAAATATATATATGGTATGACTGGTTTTCATTTCAAAGATATTCTACCATGCAATCATATTATTCTGTCTTCCATTCACAATAGTTCACTCAGCAAAATGCTATTTCAGCCTGTTTTCACTGGTTCACAATTTCAAGGTTTTTTGCCATGCACTTGTAGTCCTCTCTTTGACAATGCACAAACTAACTCTGCAATTTGACTTTAATATTTTTTTTTTATTCCCAAATATGAAAATGGATTCACTTGATTTCATTTCAAAGATATTCTGCCATGAAATTATATTATTCTCTTCCTCTATATGTATTTTTCTATATATATATATATATTGTGCATGGAAGAACGAAATAATGCATATATATATATATATATTGTGCATGGAAGAACAAAATAATACATAAACATATTTCCATACATATATATTCTCGCATATGTATATATATGTAATTGTTTATGTGATTGTTACTACGAAATTTGTTTTTTATAGTTATGTTCGGCTCTCCACGTTTCATTGTTTGACTTTGCACTCAAGAAAGCTCCTATTCTCTTTCAATTGAGGTTTTCTACCTCACTACGCTTGTAGCATTGTATTTCCTTTTGACAATGTTTAACCAATGTTTTTTCATGTCTCACTAAACAGATCTGATCTAAGTAATTTCAATTCAAATAATAAAATACAACAAACTGTCAACATGCACAATAAATCTAATTGCATTACAAATTGTTCCTAAAAACCAAGCAAAATAAAGACAATAAAAAAAAACTGTTCATGCACAATAAAGACAATTTCATTACAAATTATGGACAATTGCATTTCAAATTGTTCATAAAAACCAAAACTTTCAAATTCAAAATGTCAAGATGCATATTAAGTAAATGCAAACTATTCATGCATCACTATGACTTCAACAATGTTCAATTTTTTGTTTTATTTAACTGCTCCAAACGTCTTTTTTAACATATGCAGGTGCAATCTCAAGGTAAATTGAGGTTGAAAAATAAAACCAAGACTACAAAGACGTCTTGTATAAGGAAAGACAGTGTAAGAGTCCCCAATGGGCAAGAACCGGTTGCAAAAGTAAGTAGGAATCCAAAACCTGTTGAGGTTGTCCAGGAGGTTGCTGAACCACCAATCCGGCGGCCAAGAGCATCAAAGGAAAAAAAATAGTCATCAGAGGACATAGAGAGGGCATTGGATGATGTAGAAACAAATGGGATGTCGACGAGAGGTGCTATGAAGAAGTGGAAAATCCCAGTAACAACACTTAGCAATTGGTTAGGTAGCCTAGCACTAGTTCAAAGAAGGGTCCACCAACAATCTTGACAGTAGAGGAGGAGGGTATGATTATGAAGTGGTGCACGGATATGGCAGATATTGGCCAATAGCTTGAGATTATGAATCTCACGCAAGAGGTTTCTCAAATATTCCAGACAAGACCCAACCCTTTCACAGAGGGGTTGCTCGAAAAACCATGGTGGACTGGATTCAAGAGGTGCCATCTAGAATTGACCTTGCGCACAGTTGAAGGTCTTGAAAAAGACAGGGTGCTAAACCTTAGACCTAATATAGTAGCTAAATTTTATAGAATGTTGACAGCAACATATGAAAGCAACCCATACGGTCTTGAAAAAATTTGGAACTGTGATGAAACAGGCATTCAAGTTGGCAGAAATGGAACTATGAGGGTTTTGGCATGACGAGGCAGCAAGAATGTCTCCTACATCATTCCAAAAGTAGAGAATGGATAAAAATTCTATGCTGTGTTAATGCATCTAGCCAAATCATACTTGGTTTCTATTTGTTCAAGGGCAATACAGAGATAGAGAATTACATTGTGAATTGTGAACCATGTGCAACTATGGAAACCCAAGCACATGCTTGGATAACGAAGGAGATTTTGAATGAATGGATGGAACATTAATGTGTGTCGGTTCTTGGGGGTGTATCACATACTAATAGGCACCTGCTGATTTTTGACGGCCATGGAAGTCATATTGCATTGTCAACTATCCAAAGGGCAAGGGCGCTAGGCATTGACCTCCTTACATTTCTTGCTCATACTTCTCATGTGCTAGAACCTTTGGATGTTAGCATGTTTGCATCATTCAAGCAATATTTCAAATTAGAATGAGAAAATTTTCTCACTAGATTCCCCAATATTGATATCAGAAGGGCTGAATTGGCGGAGTTAGGCAACAAGACACTCAGAAGAGCTTTGACTCCAACCAACATAAAATGTGGCTTTAAAAGGATGGGGATATGGCCCCTCAATTTTGATGCACTCGTGGGTGACATGCATCCTAGCGAGACGTATGACATTGCTAGCACCGAAAATGCTTCTGTAGTGCAGAACATCCTTAGTCTTTCAGGACTTGATGTTTCAACATATGAACTTTCACAAACATTGTAGACTCCAATAGATAGTCAAGTGCATGAAGGTGCACAACAACTTGAGGACATGGATAACCAACCCGCACAAGAAGACATGGGGGATTTCACATTCCCTTCTCAAACACCCACACCTCCAGAAGAAACAATGAACTTTTATGTAGATATAAGAAACAAAGGTCAAGGTTCACCGGACCAGGTGGAGTATAATGCCTCCCAAGTGAATGAAACAATTCATATTGAAAGTGGTTCTTGGATCAGTAACTTCCTTAATCTGCCAAGTCACAAAGAGAATGGAAGAACGAGAAAGTCGGTTGGTGGTGCTCTTCGGGAGCCGACAACCTCAGTTGTTGATTGCTGATAGTTACATGACTCTCATAATGGTGTAGGAATGAAGAAAAGAAGAACTACAAGAATTAAAAATCAGAAAGAGGCAACAAACTGATGACAAAAAGGCAACACAAATTCTGGCCTTGGAGCAGAAGGAACAAAAGAAAATTGAAAAGGAAATTGAGCGCAAGGAAAGAGAGCAACTGAAACAATTGCAAAGAAAGGAAAAAGAGCAAAAGAAGGAGCAAGAGAGGATACAAAAAGAATAAGAGAAGAAGGAAAGGGAGATCGAGGCTGCCCAAAGAGCATTGATGCGAGATAGACGCTTAAGAAATCGTGCAACTCCCTTATTTGATAACCATAGTTACTTTCGAGATATAAACAATAATAACTTATCTATGTTTTCTACAAGCAATGTGTGTTTTAGTCCCAGCTCATCTCAAGTTAGTTGCACTCAATTTCTAGTTGGCCAGACTTTTTCACCACTAGTGTCTTCAAATGCAAATGAAAATCAGTTTATGGCAAGTCTAAATGCAGCAGTAGGAGACCAAAACACATCTCCAAATTGATTCCTTGGAGCATTTGACTGAGTTTGGGAGGGACCTACTTAAACAGTGCCTTATATCTAGGTTTATTTTGTTGGGTTGTAGTTGGGGATGCCATTCTCATTGTGCTGCATCTGTTTAAAAATGTGAACTTAATCTATTTATTATTTTGAACTAAATCTATTTTTTAATGTGATACAAGTACCTTGGTTGACTTTGTGGGTGAAAACTGTTTTACAATTGCATATTAAGGTGCTCTAGTGTCAGGCCCATTGACGACTATGTCAATAATTTTTTTATGGTTGTCTTATTATCTACATTTCAGAAAATATATTGTATGCAGATATTATGTTTGAATTTCGTTTACCACAATTGCTATGTTTATAATATCTATTCTACATTTGTGAAAATATAATGTATGCACATAAACTGTTTCAATTTTGTTTACAACAATTAGTATGTTTATAATATCTATTCTACATTTGTGAAAAAAATATTCAATGCTGATAATCTTATAATATCTTGTTTTGTGAATGGTAGAGATGGATGTGACCTATTTGACCTGTATGATTCTATCTATCCCCTATTATTATGTTCATCATTGTACAAACTTTAAATCTGCAATTTGGTTGTAACATTTGTTTGTTATCCCCAAATATGAAAATGGTTTGACTGGTTTTCATTTCGAGGATATATGTAGGGCTTATATGTGCATAAATTACTACATATATATATATATATGTGAATAAGGATACACATATGTATATATGTGCATACGTATTTATATGTATGTCTATGTTAATACTTATGTACATATATATCTATGTGCATACGAATGCACATGTATGTATATGACAATATGTATGTACATATATATAAATGTGTATGTACATGTATATATATATATATATGTATCCACATATATATCAATGTGTATCTACACATATATATTTATCTACATATATATCAAAGTGTATCTACACATATATACATATATGTATCTACACATATATACATATATATGTATCTATATGTATGTATATACATATATATACACATGCATATATGCCATGCACATATATATATACAAAGATATATTGACCTATACATACATACATTGATATATAGATTGAAAGCTATAGTGTATGTACATAGATAGAAATTAAATGAAAATATTAAACCCATTAAAGTCACAGTGATGCATGAAGAGAACCATATATTTCCTTGACAAATTGAGTCTGTTTATGAAAAAAGTATTGAAAGTGTTCATAAACACCATACACGCCATAAACATCATGGAGAACATTTTCGATGAACTTAGAACGAAAGAGAACCTTCGATCTATGGACAATCAAATAAACATTTTAAATATTCTGTTCAAAATCGGCAACAAAATAAACAATAACATTCACCTTAAGTAACACAACACACCCATAAAAAAACAAATAAGCACGAAAAGAAGAAAGAAAAGGGAATTACATGAGACAATGGTGCAGTTTTAGTGAGGTTAAAACCCTCACCTCTATGAATTGGAGATTGCCAATGCTATGGTGAATTTGTCCAACTGAATCCGACAAACATATATGAAAATAGTCATTAATAAGAAAAATGTACTAAGGAAGTTGTTTAACTTAAAATAAGAATGTATAGTATCCTTTTGTGTTTACCTCTGACATGCAATTCACCATCACGAAGCCAATAATGAATTGTGTTGGCGTAAAAACTAACACCTCTGGAGTGTAAGTTTGTACGGACAACTATGCACACTGTGTAATCAGTTCTCTTCAAATTAGGAGGGGGAGCTCCCTCATTGTGCTGGAATGCATGGAAAAGAAAAGTAAACTAAATCCTATATTTTTGTTCTTAGCTAGAAGAGGCACAAGGTTAAGAAAACCTAGAATGTTGTAGCTAAGAATTTTTTGGTTTCACAGATCATTAACTACAACTAAACTAACCACTTTAAATCTATCTAGTTTCCTCAAGAAAATAGAGCGTGAGAAAATGGAGCAGGAATGTGTTACACAATAAACCTTAGGTATGGGTTCAGAACATGAAGGCAAGGTAGGCTCAACTATTTTCTTATCCGGGAAGTTGTTTATTAAAATAAACGTATATACGGTAAACCGAGTACAACTTCACAACATGCAGGCAAGGTAGGCTCAACTCTCTGCTTGGTTGAATGAGTTTACTATTACACACATCAAATGATAGGCTTTGAGTATAGATTCACAGGGTGAAGGCAAGTTGGGCTCAACTATCTTCTCTTCTAAATAGGCTTATTATAAACGAAACATAAGGTAAGCAACTGGGATAGTGTATTGTATAGACGAAACACACATGCAATAACGATCAAACCAACAACCCCATTTAACTAAGATTGAATAAACACCATGATAATAACATGAAGGCAAGGTGGGATCATCTATTTATTATAACAACAATGACTCATGAACAAATACAGAACAACAATATTACAAGCAAGGTAGGCTCAACATATATTGCTATCACATGCAAAAGTTCTAATTTACAAGGGTGAACCAATCTTGAGAATAGGCATGTTGCCGACAGTGCAACAATTCTCTATCACAAGGAAAAGATAATTACAAATGAGCTGAAAGCTCTTATTTATAGACATCAAAGGTGTAGGAAACCCTAAAATCACCTTGAGTCAACTTAGAGTCTCATAGCATGCAAGATCTTTATTCCTAAACCCTAATAAAGGAAACTATATAGTTAACTGGCAAACTACCATTAGTTAACCGAAATATCTAATCTAAGTAGACAATGTGCAAGAATGCATGTCCTTACTGAAAGTAAGTTAACTAGAATACTACCATCAGTTAACGTAAATCCTAAAAAGGAAACTCCAAGTGAATGTAGATAATTCCAAGAAAGACATGCGTGAGATGCATGATAGCGAGTTAACTCGGAAAGAAGCGTCGAGTTAACTATTGTGTTTAATGTATACCTTGGAAAATATGGGACGCCCTGAACTAAAGTTCATTGGCCTTGATCTCAGGCAATTAACCCCTCCACAAGGTTGTTGATTGCATCACTATCTAACGGTCGTCACATGTCTCAATTGTCAATTCACTACTTGTCAGTAACTCAAGCAAACTTGGAAATATATGCATACTTAAACTGACACTTCACTGACTGATAACCCTGGTGGCTTTGTAACTAAAGTGATGGCCACTATTTCTTCTACAACTTGATGCTTGTCACGTTTTTGACGCTTTTCTCTATGGAAGAGTATTGCATGATGAAACCGCAAAGTTTGACTGCGAACACTTTGGTTGTGAGAAATGCAAATGAACTTACTACATATGCAGAATCCCAATGGTATCAACCCTCTAAATTGGCCTGGGAAGACAATCAACTATATGAGGCATGAAACCATGCAGACGTGAGTGACTATGCCTGTCAACCTTTTGGATGCGCTTGATACAAATCGGTGTCAGCTTTTCTGATGAAATCATGAATTAAGACTGACTTGGTCTTGAATTCGTCTGCGTAAACTGCATCTTGAAAAACTCACCTGTTGACTGTGAACATGACTATGTTCTGACAACTTTCTCCGGAAAGCCAAAAATCACTCCAGATAAGGCTAAAAATAGATTGTCGAAGGGCAATTTTGACGAAAATTTTTGAAACGTGGGTTTTGTGCAGAATCAAATTCTAAGATGACCCACAACGTCAGAAATTCGGAAAAATGTGATTTAGGCCTGCATGTAAAAGGTTTTCAGTTGAGATCTGAGGGGCTGTGAGGGCAATTTTTCTTGAGAAAATCTGGTACATGGGTTTTGTGTAGAATTGAATCCTAACAAAACCCAAATCGATAGATTTTGGAAAAAATGTGTTTTAGGCCCGCATGCAAAAGAAAATCTAAAAAAAAAGCACAAAACTTTAGAATAGATGGGGCAATTTTCACGAAATAATCTGAGACATGGGTATTGTTGTTGATGCTAAAATACACGAACCCCGATGCTTTGTTTCTGAAAATCTTGTTGTTTGTTTAACATGCGAAAAATACCTAAGACGAGAAATAGAAGAAATTTAGATAGAAGATAGAAGTTTTTGTTTGTTTGTTTTCTCTTCTTTTGTAGAAATTAGCCTATGTCTGTGTGAAGTTTGTTGATGAATCTTGACCTGTATCTACAAAATAATATTTTTGATGCCTTTGAAACTTGATTGCTGAAGAATTTTTCTCAAATCTAGAAAGAATTCACCTCTGCTCAGGCTGGATGAATGAAATGATGAACGCCATGCTTGCATAACTAGAGAAGAATCGTACCACAAAAGCAAGACTACAAGATCTGAAACCCTGACTGTGAAGAAAGAATTCGATTGGCTCTTCACCAGTTGAACTGCCACTATCTTTGAGTCTCAGATTAAAAATAGTATTTAATTTGAAACATGCAAATTATTAAAAGAGGCGCCAATATTTAACTCTTGAAGAAAATCGCCATATAATGTTTTGCATGCAAAAATATTATTTTAATCATTTAGCTAAAAATAGTATCTGGATACATGCTTGACAAACTTCACTGATTCTAGAAAGTCCAAATTCGACCCTCTAGGCATCCATTTGCAAGAGTTATTGAATTTTTGACTCTTATTTTATAGCTAACTGCACAGTTACAGTTGGACATGTTCAGCTTTGATTTCCGGGTGACTGAGTGAACCTGCGACTGATTCGAGATATCCATAATGAAGCCTGCATAGTGAAAATGAAATGTCTGCTGGGAACTGCAATTGCTAAAACCAAAATTTGACACCTCAAACAATTAGGCGCCTTTGATTAAATTGATGCAAGGTTACCAAACTTAGCCATTTCTCTGTTTTGCCATTTGACACTTCAAACTGTCGCTAACGGTGAACGATGAATCCTACTGACTGGATGATAGGTTCATTGCATGACTGTATGTAAGGTATTTGAAAACTGAATCAGGAACCCCAAAAATATGGGTGCCCTTGGCCTGTGAAGGCGCAAATACCATTTTGACAAAAGTGTGACTTTCATTTGAACACCATACTTTGACCCCTGATACTGGGAGCTGGAGTGCTCCGATTCGCACACCGTCTGTCTCTTTGCATAGTTGCATCAACTTACAAGAGATGTCTCTGGAGGTGACGAAGCGAGAAAACTGCTTCTAAGGCCTCAAAGAGAAGGGCATCTTTTTCAAGGAGATGTGTACTTGCCATACTTAGCCATTTTTCGGCTGTCTCCAGTCACTTTCACTTTTCAGCATCACCACCCTGATCTCACAGATATGAGAATTTTCCAAATCCTGGAGGCTGACGACTAGACTCGTTGGATAGGTGGAGTAATTGCACACAAGTCTCGTGAAGATTGCAAATGCAAATAACCCCATTTGGCAGGCCTAAAGGCTGGGCGCTCCTAGCCTACAGATGTGCAGCTGTGTGGAGCTACGTTTCTCCATCCTCTGTTTTACGTGCTTGGTAGAATCTCTATCATGGTCACTTAGAAAGTCGGATCATCTCATGAATTGGTGCATTGCAAAGCTGGACTAAATTGGAAAAGATCTCAGGAAGACCTCAGCTGCAAATTTCATCCATCTAGAGGACCATATTCAAGGGCGCCCCTGAGCTATAGGGGCACTCAAACCATGAACTGGCAATTTTTTGTGACATGCATCCTACTTGTAGTCTCAGCTTCTGACATCAATTGTTGGGGCTCTGCACTATGCACGTCCTTGCTTGATAGCTCGTCAGAAAGCTAGACTGATCTTGAAAAGACTGAAACCCACAGCAAGTACATGCATTCAGATCTGAGCCTTCAAAAAGAAGGGCACCTCTGGGCTATAGGGGTGCAAATATGCTTTCTTTGACTGCCTCCATGATGTGTATACTCCTTGTAACTTTTGCTTCCACCTTCGTTTGTTGGAGTTCTGCAATTCATACGGACTTGCTCCATAGCTAGATAGAAATCTCACTGAAAACCAGAGAGAATGAATGTATTTTCAACTCAAAGCAGCTGAATCTTGACCTCCAAAAAGAAGGCCACCCCTGGCTTGTAGAGGCGCAGATTTGCTCTGAATTTCATGTTTTCCACCATTTTGTGTTTTGCGAACACAACATCAGCTATTAAGGTTGACCTTGTCAAGATGTTACCACTATTGACATGAGTACATGACTGCATCTCACTATTTTCACATGTACAGATGTGTAAAGTTGATTTGCATGTTGATTGCGCAAGCGTCTCCCACGTTACATAGTGAAAAGTTTCCAGGCTTAGAATATTTTCACACTTTTCACCAGTTTGAAGATCTCCTCCGTCAAGAAGCATCTTTTAAAACATCTTTCATCGTAGAATGTTTTGCTTTGAGTTTCAGGCTTAGATTTTGATACTTGGTACTGGCCAACTGCCATTGACGACCTCAGAGGTCCTAACTTTTCTCCTGAAAAAGTGAAAACTACCCACCAGACTTAAATTGAATTTTAACTGAAATTGACTTCACCACTATGATCGTGATGTGAAATAAGCTAGTCAAAATTAATTTAGGCCAATTCTAACAAATTCCTATTTTTTAGGGTTTTGACCTAAAAATAGGGTTTGGAAACCCTAATTTTGAATATTTTTAAATTTTGCCAGTGTCTTCCTAACATCACACTGACCAAAAGCCCATACTTGATTTGCCCAAAACTGAGTTTTGACATCATTTTTACAAGGTTTAGACCATTTTAAGCAAAATGCCTTAATGAAGCAAAAAATTTGGTTTGGGTACAACAAAATGAAATTGCACGCCATCGAAGAACATTGAACAAGACAAAAATTTACAACAAGTGTCAAGCGAATATACGAACATGTCTAAAAAAATGAAACGAATAACTGCTCACGAATATACACATATATGACATTCAAATTGAACAATCAATTGAACATTGCAAGTGAACAATGAAATTGAACATTCCAATTGAATAATGCAATTGAACATTCCAATTGAACAATGCAATTGAATAATAAAATTGAACATTCCAATTGATCAATCGAATAGAACAATCCATTTGAACAATCCAATAGAACAATGTAATAGAACAATAAATTTTAACAATGCAATTGAACTATCGAATTGGACAATCCAATTTATCAATCAAATTGAACAATCCAATTGAACAAATCAATTGAACAATCAAATAGAACAATCCAATTGAACAATCAAATAGAGCAATGCAATTGAACGACCAAATAAAACCATTGAAATGAAGAAAGTAATTGAACAATCCAATTCAACATATGTACATGAGTTATACATATATACAACATGATATGGTGTAACAATCACAATGTATGGACGTGAAATGCATTGACATCCATAAACAATGCAACTTGAAACCCCAAATACCAAGTTACAGGGTGGTGGGTGACAAACATTGACAGTGCATAGAATTGATATATATTCCCTAGCATATAGAACAATAAAATAAAACCATGAAATTGAACTGAAATGTTTTGACATTCATAAATAGTGTAAGTTGAAACCCTAGATATTGAGTTAGAGTTTATTGTGAGAAATGTTGACATCACATACAACATATTTGCATTCCTTGTCTTATAGAGTTTAATTGAAAAACCCAATGTGAAGAGCATCATTGTGAAACCCCATATATTTATAGATTCATGGAAAACATATGCATATCATAGAAGAGATTGGAATTTATATATATGTATGTATGAATGTATATATACACAACAATGTATATCTATATATATGTATGTATATTTATATATATACATATATAAATATATATATGAATACACATACATACATGAATACATAGATACATACATACATACACACACATTATATACATATATATATAAATACATGTATACATATATATGTATATGAATACATACACATACATACACATACATACATAAATACATACATACATATTATGTATGTATGTATGTTTTCATATATATATGTATGTATGTAAATTTTAATATATATAGGCAGTGCTAAAGGCCTAGTGAGGTAAAAAAGCTCACTTAACAAAGAAAGGGAGCTTTGGAGAGTGCAGAGCCAAACAATGAAGTGTGCAGAGTCAAACAATGAGTCGTGGAGAGCCAAACATGTATGGCTGCGTAACCAAACGAACACTTCAGAATGTTTGCAAACAAAAGGAATGACAATGAGCGGGATATGAGAGAATTCAGAGCATTGAATGAACCTTGATCTTTGATTAACACATCCGACAGTGCGAGTAAATGTGACGCAATGTGTAAGGCATGTTGGTCAGTGGAGGAAGCGAAGGAGGCAACAAGCATTTAATGCTCTAAACTGGTCGTTTAGGGTGGGGAAAGGCAATAATCATATACATGTATATTTTGCTCAACAACACATTCCCTCTTGTGCAAAATACCAGATTGAATGAGTGGAACCTAAACAAAAAACATGAATACAATCATATGTTTTACCCTAGAGGTAAAACCCGATCTAAAATCATGTTTTTAGTTAGGTTCAACTCATTCAGGCATTAGTTTTCTCCAACAACATTCTATGCGCTTTGCTACATCAGACCCCTCTTTGTCCACACTTGTATCCAATTCTTGCAAGCAACACTTCCCTGAAACTGTAACAACCTTTTTTTATATCGTGTTATTACAAGGTTTTCTACCATGCAATGGTTAAACATGGAATGGGATTCAGTGGTTCACAATAGCAAGGTTCTCAACCATGAACTTATTTGTATTCAATAGATGCATGATGACAGTTTCTTCAATTTTATCATTTGAATTGAAATGGCTTGGAGCAGATCTTTTTAGTTCAACGTGAAAAAACATTGGTTAAACATTGTCAAAATGAAAGACAATGGTACAAGCGTAGTGAGGTAGCAAACCTCAACTGAATCGTAGAGAGCCGATCATAAATATAAAAAAAAATATCGTAGTAACAATCACATAAGCAATTACAAATATACATATTCGAATATGTATATATACATATATATAAATATGTATATATACACATATTCAAATATATATATACATATATATGTATATGTATGGAAATATGTCTATTTATTATTCTGACCTTCCATGCACAAATACATATATAAGAACAAAATAATATATTTACATGGCAGAGTAACTTCGGAATGAAAACAAGTGAATCCATTTTCATATTTGGGAATAACAAACAAATATTAAAGGAAAATTGCATAGTTAAAGTTTGTGTAGTGTAAAAGAGAGGAATACAAGTGCATGGCAGAAAACCCCGTAATTTTGAACTAGTTAAACCCTTTCCAATGTTTGGTAGTAACAATGAAATGAAAAAATCATTTCGAAGACATTACTATTATGCATGGAATAATAGAATAATACATAAACATGCCAAAATATCTTCGAAATGAAAACTAGTCATACCATTTTCATATTTTGGAATAACATGAGAATATTAAATAAGCAAATTGTAGAGATGAAATCTATGCAATGAGGAAGACACGAATGCAAGTGCATGACAAGAACCCTCGAAATGATAGACATTATAGCCCTATGAATATTTCTTAGTAAAAAGCAAATATATTGTATCCATGTTGATAATTGGGAATAACAAAGAGAAAACCCTATAATTTTGAACCAGTGAAACCCTTTCCATGTTTGGTAGTAACGATGAAATGAAAAAAACATTTCGTAGACATAAGTAATGTGCATGGAAGAACAAAATAATACATAAACATGCCAGAATATCTTCAAAATGAAAACCAGTCATACCATTTTCATATTTCAGAATAACATCATAAAATTATAAGCAAATTGTAGAGTTAAAGTATGTGCAGTGAGGAAGACATGAATGCAAGTGCATGGCAAAAACCCTCGAAATGGTAGACATTAAATCCCTATGAATATTTCCTAGTAACAAGCAAATATATTGTATCCATTTCCGTATTTTGGAATAACAAACAAATGTAAAAACCAATTTACAGATTTAAAGTTTGTGCAATGATGTACACACGAAAACAAGTGCATGTCTGAAAACCAGTCAAACCCTTTCCATATTTCATCAAACAAGTCTAATAGTAATGAAAAACCATTTTAAACCAATCAAACCCATTTCATATTTCATATAAGTATGCAAATATGAAATGCGCAATGCAGAGGTGCAATGAATACCAAAAGTTTACGAGTGCATGGTCGAGTGCAGAGGAAAAGAAAACCAACTAAACCCTCCCTACATTTCAGTTAAGGGAATCTTTCTAAAAGACAAAAGTTCGCAACGAAAATTTCAACAAAAACAAGTGCATGGCAGAATACCGTCATATTCGAAGACTATGGTACGAGCTGAGTTAGGTTGTAAACCTCACCTGAAAGAGAAACGGAGCTATCGAGAGTGCATAGCCAAATGAAGAAGCGTGAAGAGCCAAACAATGAACCATGGAGAGCCGAACAAGTTTTAGAGTGAAACCAACCGAACGGTCGAGAAGGTTTCCAAACAAAAGGAATGAGAGTAAGTGGGATATGCGAGAATGTGAAGCATTGAATGAACCTTGATCTCCGATTAACATGCCCGACTATCCAATTAAATCCAAAGCGATGCGTAAGCAATGTTGGTCAGTGGAGGAAACGAAGGAGGCGGTGAGCATTTAATGCTCTAAATTGATGGTTCAGGGTGGCGAGGCTGTCATGTACACACAATCGTCCGATCCTATGTATGTAGATGTTCTCGCCAATTAAGGAGGCGAGTGGGCTCCACTTTCGGGGGGAGGGCAAAATCAGCCCATTTTGGACACGTCGGCGTAAAACATGCTTGACAGATGGCGGGGTCATCGATTTAAAAAATAAAAATATATGGGTAGATGCACAAGTGACATGGTGACGTGGTGGGCTAATTTTTAAATTTTTTTGGTCCACATAGACAGCCACGTGGACCTGCAAAGTTGACTCGCCCTACTATGGGCCCCTCTCCCCACTACTACATTATGGGGCACATTAAGACATTAATTTAAGACAACATGTTTTTAATTTTCTAATTGTCTTAAATTAAGACAGTAAAAAAAAACTTTTTATCAAATAAATTTTTTATTTTCCCTCCTTGCATTTTTCATTTCCTGCATTTTTTTTTCCCACATTTTCCCTGTCCCGCATTTTCCTACTCGGCATTTTCCTTTTCCCTCCCAAAATGTATTTTACTATGGCATTTTCCTATGGCTAAAATTGTGATTGATAGCTTGATTGATTAGTAGAAGAAATTGACTGAGGCAACGTGGAGGTAGCGTTGGAGGCAGCGTTGTGGGTAGTGTTTACTAGGTTCGGGGGCAGTGTCATCAGGGCAAGGCAACATTTTTTAGAGGTGTTTGGGTGGGGGTAGTGTTTATCTATGACAGGGAGGTGTTTTCTATTGGTGGAGATCCTGCTGGTCGAGTAAAGTGGACACAAAAGAGGCAAAGCAGAAATAAGGACCACAAAAAGAGGGGTTGTCTTCTTGTCGCCTTCTTTGTTTTTTGTTTGCTTTATTTTTTTAAATTTTTTTATGTGGACATTATTTAAGTTCACAAAGCTAAGCACATGCCTCTATGAGAACACGGGAAGTAAGAACAAGGCACAATGAAAGAAACACCAACTATATGCACTTTTTATTCCAACTTCCTCAAATCAACATTGGCGAGTATCATACACCAAGAAAATAGAGGTAAAAGATTTTGGTTTGTGATTGAGTCAAGCTTAATACGACTGCTTCACCTCCTCCAAGCTCTTCCCTCATGCGTTGTTCACCAATCTGAACCTCCTCTAAGATGCTCATTAGCAGGTGAAATGCCCCAAGTTATATCAATTGCAGGAAGAAATTCAAGATGATGGTGATGAAGAGTGGTGAAAATGGTTCGCCTCCATCTTTATTTATTTCCAATTAATGGCTTCAGAGTTACAGGTATGGTGCATATTCGTCGTATATGTTTTTATTTTCTTTTAAAGATTAAGCTAGAGTTTAGTGTGTGTGCGCTTTTCTAAGAACGAAGAACTGTGTTGATGGAGTTAAATGTGTCATGTGTTGATGGAGTTAAATGTGTCGTGTGTTGATGGAGTTAATTGTGTCCAGGACCAAGGTTCACCCATTTGGTTCATATATGAAATTAACCATATGTTTCCTTGAAATTCATGGTTCTATACTTGGGCTTGGTTTTATCTCTTAGTATGTTTGTGTGGGAAATCTAGCTGTCAACTATTTATGGTTTTGCTATTTTATTCTATTTTTCATTTTTTGATATAGTAGATTTTCTTTTTATCTCACAATGCACCCATTTGGATTTCCTTGATGTCTACAAATTTTCTTTTTTCATCAGATAATGAACACTTTGATTATTAAGTTATTTTGTATTCATCTCAAATATCTCCATCTTCTAGATCTGTATCGTAAATGTCCTTTCCTATTCCTTTGGCTATGATTTCATATTTTTTACATCTTAGAATGCACCAATTTATCAAGTTTCTATACATCAAATATATATCACTAGGAATATCAATTGAGAAGAGAATTAGACTATCGTGTTGTCTTAAAACATGGATTCATGGGAAACTAACTCCTCTCCCACATCCACAGTAACACGCAATGGGGCATGACATTTGAGATTTGATCCTGGTCCATTGCTGCAATAGATTCTCTAACATACTTTACAAAGTTTTTGTGTATACATTTACTATTTCACCTCTAGATGTCACGACACCCTCTCTGATGTGGTTTTGTATATCTTTGTCTATTGGTTGAATGGTGAATCACCAAATTCTCACATCCAATGCAAGGTGCAGTATCACGCTTAGAATATCATTCTACCAAGAAGCCTTCTTTGAGAGCATGGTGCAGCCTCAAACCAAGAATTCATCATTTGGTGACTGTCCCTCCTTAGACTCCATCCCTTCCTCACCTGTACCATCAAGCAACTCCCCATATAAAGGTTATTCTACCATTTTCTTCCCTCTGTCAGCACTCTTCCCATTGTTGGGATCATCACTTCCATCTCCATGCTTCTCCCACCATGATTCTTGATCTCCTCTCATTCCCAGCTATTTCTTTCTTGTCAACAATTGTCCCTCCCTCATATTTGAGGTTTTCCTTCACAATCTTGTTGTTCACTTTGTCATTTTACTCTGTACTATGGGATACAAATTTCTCTTTCCCTCATCCAAGTTCAAACACTGTTGGGGTTGTTGGTCCCTTTGTTGTCTTTGTCTTTAATAGCCTTCTTCGTTTCTTTCTTTTCTCCATTCTTGTCATCTCCATATAGATAATGCCTTATGTATACCTCTTGAAAATGGGGATAAGGCAATTGTTACAAGATTTCAAATATTAATTACAAACCATTATGGTTATAAATTATAATAGAGAAATACTAGGGTTACTCTAGGGTCTAGATAGTTTGGACAAAGCGATTTTCATCCTAGAGAAGTAACATAAATAATAAATTTAAACACAACTTTAGCCATGAAAGCATGTCATGAATGAAGTCCGATTCAATCTTGTGATATATATTTTTTTCTCAAATTTGTTCTTCAAGAACAATTTTATCTAGTTTGACTTGTTATCTAGATTGGCAGACTCTCATATTCATGTAATATTGCTGAGAATGAATCTGCTTTGCAAAATTTATTTGTCTTTTTTGATTTTATAGAAACAACCACTTAAAATTCCCTAAGCCAAAATATAATTTGCAAGAATCTTGTAGATCATTTTAATAAGGTAACAAAGCGTCTCTTACATTATGTCTTTATTAGATCCTTTACATATCACTTTTATGCACCCTACAATATGAAGTACTCCAGTCTTGAAGGTTTGGAATCTAAGGGCTTTAGCCTACCAACAATAATGGAAGTTAGCCTAGGCAGAGAAATATATGAAGAAATCTAGTCCTAAAAGTCATACAACTTATTTTCAATGCAATTTGTAGTCTCTAAAGATTCAAACATTTTTTATTTTCAAATATTTTAAGGGTAACATATTTTATTTCTTAGATTGTATTTTAATATCAGAGTAAATATAGAATAATTTAGATTTGCACGAGGTGAGAAATTTAATCAATGACATTGAATGTGACTTTGGATAGGGAGTCTATGGATACATACATTATTTTTGCATCCCCATCATTTGGTTTTATGTAGACAAACCTTGACCTAACAAGTTGCTTAAAGAATATTTTATGCCAGAGGATGGGGTTTTCTAGGATTCCAAGATACCATTACTTCAGGCGGGTCTTCTTCTTCACCATCATTCCAGATAGATGGACAGGCCCCACATAAGGGTCATGCATTATGTGCAACCACCAGTTCACATTCATCTAGATGGCTACTGGATTCAGGTGCTTCACACCATATGGCATCTTCTCAGGACATGTTCTCATCTTTCGAGGCTGCATCCTCACCACACATCTTGATGGGTAATAACACTTATATGAGTGTATGTGGGAAAGGTTCTATCGATATTGATGGTGGTACATTCAATGATGTACTATGTGTTCCATCTTTGTCCACTAACCTTCTCTCCATTTATCATATTGCTCACAATGGGACAAGGAAGACAGTTGAGTTCACACCTGATTCAGTGCACATCAGAGACATTTAGACTGGCAGTATTGTTGCAACAGGGACAGTTGATCATTCTTCTCGATTGTATGCATTCACACACTTTGGTCCACCATCTCCCTCTCTTTCTACAAGAGAGCATGCAGTATCTGAGGAGAAGTTCGGTCACTTGAACTTATGTGTTCTTCCATCTGTTCATGAGACTAGTGTTGAGACTTCTACACCTCTTCCTCCTGTTGAGATCACATTTGTTCAGCAGGATACCTCTTCAGTTGTGACTGACATTGTTGCTCCACTTATCGAGCCATCAAGTGCAGTTGTTGAGCCCATATCTAAGGATATACCTTTCCTCACAGATGACAGATTCAACACACCTGTTATCCCTTCTTCATTGGAGATTCCATTTCAGGATCATCATGAGTTGTTTGATTCACCATTTTGTTATTCATACACTCATGTTGCTGTTTCATTCTTTAGTGCGCATCATCCAGTACTTCCATTTTCACCTCACATCCAGGGATTTCCTCTTCTTCGACCGTTGGATCTGTTTCTTCCTCTGAGGCGACACATCGGTTTGATCATTGGCACAGGGGTTCTCTCATTCTGCGGGGGCTTTGGAGTCTCCACTCTCTCTCATGGGGGGGTATCTGATTGTATATCTGCATATGTTCTTGAGAGAGTCTCTTGAGACATTTCATTTGTACTTTCTTTTTGCATCTCTTTTTGGAGAGGAGTTTTTTCCCATTAGGTTTTCTCCTTTTCTTCGTTTCATAGAGATTTCCTTGTACTTGGGTACCTAATCAGGCCTAGTTGCTGGGACCCAATTTTACCTTCATGCATTGTAGTTACTTTTGCTTTCTTGCACTAGTTTGTAGCTGCACTCTTGCTCATCTTAAGGGGGGGTGTTAGAGTAAAGTAATTAATTAACTTTACTCTCCTCTTAAGATTTCGCCTTGCACACATATTAGTCATTTAATAATTAATATTAATTATTAAATGCACTCACCTTTAGGGTTAGTTTTTCCTTTTAGGTTTTGATCTCCTTTTATAAGGATTGATCTCTTGTATTTTCTTTGATGCACTATTCATTTTTCTGGAATACATCTTGCACATTGTGAGAGCCAAACCCTTGTCTTGATCTCTCTCTTTCTCTGTGACAAGTCTTTTGCATGCAGGTATTGATCAGGTTCTGTGGATTTGCATTTCTCAAATCCTACAATTTTGACCTTCTAGAGTGTAGGGTATCTCATTTACTTTTTGTTTTGGTTTTTGTAGGAGTGAACATTAACTGAGATGCCAAGGGATGTTATGTGATGTCCTCTACATGTTAAAGATGTTGTCTAAATTATGCAAACATTTTCTACAGTTCTTGCTATCTTGAAGATGCACATCTGTTTCAAGAATGTGTAACCTGCCCTAGTCTACATGTCTTCAGGTTTTAGTGATGGTCATTGAGTTGGTTTTCTCGACTCTTGTCCCTTCATGTATGTCCAAATTATTGGCTAAAACATGAACGAGTGGAAAGATATATGTTCAGTCCAACAAGTATAACATATACTTTCTTCTTTATTAGGAAAATAGGGTTCTTTCAATACCTGAATAGTTTACATATTAGTGAAACTGTGTGTTCTTTTCAAAGGTCATATGTTAGAATTATTTGGGGTGTAGGATTGCACACCTCTTTGATATAAGATAAAAGAAATATCAATCCCCTTGAGGGCTTTTGAAGGGAGGTCTCATACAACAAATTAGTCTCTTGTTTAGTAGTTACCTAAAAACCTACATTTACCTTTACCTTTCTAAACAGAATGTTCTTTTATGTGAATGTGGCCATACATAAAACATAGTCCTTTTCAACTTTCAAATACTTTTACCAATCAAAGTTTTAGCTAAGTTTGATTAGAGTGCTAGTTACTTCTAATCTAGTTTTTTGTAAACATAGCTGGGTCAAAAAATATACACATGTGATGAAAGTAAAATCATACTTGACATCAAGGAATGTATTATTGAGATGCAATGCAAATGGGCTAAAGTTCACTAATCTAAAACTCCCAAGATCCTAAGTTTATCTTTTATTTTCCCCCAAGTCCTGATTGATGGTTAGTAATTACAGCTAAAGAATCCTTGCAGTTGAGCTGGTTCCCTTGCTTCTCGTACCTAACATGGAATTTGAGCAATTCTATCAAAATATTGGTCACCAATTCATTTGCCACTGCTCCAAAAAGATTAATAATTTAATGGGGATAAATTGCAAAAGGACAAAAAATTGGGAAAATTTTTAGCAAATTTTCAAAAGAAAATTGAAACTTTTCTAATGATGGGAGAAAAATAGAGTATTTGAGTAACTGAGATGTTATGAAAATCACGATTAAACTTGCAGTAGATGGCTAGTTGCTACTCCTTGCTTATAATGTTCCTGTTGATGTCCACAAAATATGTATAACCTGTTGTGGGTTTCAAGTTGTGTTCATCTCACAAGAAAACTGACTTAAATTTGTTTTGTTCATCTATTCAATTTAGTGATAGTCTCTCCTTTCCTTAGCTATATATTTCTTCTCTCTTTTGTTGGCATTGGCCATTATTAGATAAAATTGTTCACTATGAATTGATCTAGCTCATAAGAGCAATCTAGTGTTAGTTTCTCCCTTCTTAGCTATATATTTCTTCTCTTTTGTTGACACTAGTCACTATAAGATAAAATTGTTCCCTATGAACTGATTTGGCTCATAAGAGCGATAGTTGCTAGCAGGGTGGAATTTAAACCTTAACTACAAAGGTTATTTGAAAATACATGCCCACAATACAATGCTTCTATATAACATGCATATTTTTTCAAATATTCTTTCTATAGTGCAAGTTTTCTACTTTGTTTGAACCACATACTCCACATGCAAGTTTCAAAATCCTTATCATGATCTTCATTGAAAGAAGGGTATGCAGATCATTAATTCCATGTAACTTGTTTCACCTTTTTCCACCAAAGTAAGCAATTTTCACAAGTCTAAACTTTAAACTCTTTATGGTTATCTTTTTTATTCACCAATCTTTATTGCAAGTTCCTTATTTGTAAGGAAACTATGAGATTCATTCAATTCCTTTGAATTTGTCTGAGTTTAATGTTCAACTTTTTGATTGACTCTTCTGCTTCATGTGAGCTTGATCTATTTATACCTTACAAAAAATTATGTATTTTCTTAATCTTTCTAGCTATGTTTGTGATCAAAAGAGAATCACACACAACTCTTTGCCCATTTCTTTCATGATATTTTTCTTTCTTCCATATTTTGTTTGGTTCTTCAAGCCTTTGTAGGAGATGTTCATTCCTAGACCTTATGAAATATATGAGATATCTCCATTAATTGATTTATTCGGGTTAATTTTTGAATTCCACCAAATGTCAGTTTCCAAAGATTTACAAATTCACTGTCTTTTGAATTTTTTTTAGTCAAAGGCCTAGATAGCTTCTATATAGTAAAAATATCTAATAATGTCAGTCTTCTCTAAATAGTTGGTTCTTACAATAGTATTTTCTTTTTAGCAGGTGTGAATGTATTTGTTGGTACGGGTATTCTTTCTACACCACATACTATTGAAGAAGTGGGCTGGATAAGCTTAGTGTTATTGGTTATGTTTGCTTTAATTTCCTGCTACATGGGCATTCTCTTGCATCAGTCTTTTGAGAGAAAATTGGGAATCTTTACATATCCATATGTTGGAGAAGTTGCATTTGGGAGATTTGGTTGGTTTTTTATTTCGGTAAGTTAACCCTATTAGGGAAGCAACAAGGGATTACCATTAGTAATATGGTAAGGAGTTCAAAAATTATAGAACCAATTATGTTCCTTTTATTTACTTTTTGTAGCAAACATTACTCTGAAATTTTTCTAGCACCATATCATAGAGACAAAATATTAGCTAATGGTGGAACTTGTCCCAAACATCAATATTGAGTTTGTCAATTTCACTTCCATCACAGGGTATGTAGGCTGTTATGGAATACATTAGGCACAAATATCATAACACTCATGTGATTGTGTACGAAAATGGTGAGTACAGACCATACTTTGGAACAAAAAATGCTAGTCTCTTTTGGGTTGAAAGAAAAGGCCACTCTCATGAGATATTGTTACAGGCTTTCTCATGGATCCATTATCTTTAAAATTAAGCTGATAAAATGCATTAAAAGTTAGGGAAAACTATCTTTTCACATTTATACTGTGCCTTGATGTCGTTTGGTGGGTCATTTTTAGTTAGATTATAGTGTACTTAAGGGTCATTGGTTGTTAAGGATCACTTTGGTGGATTCCAATTTCTTGATCTGTTTGAGGTCTTAATTTTGCATTCACCACTCAATGTCTTCTTGTAATTGGCTAGATATTGATTAGAAGTATTGTTTTTTACAGTGTATTTTTCAGTAGTGGGAAAATGACCAATGGAACCATGGACACAAATTCCAAATATTATGAAAGCAGTGGAGATGTGTGAATAATGTTAATAAATAGTCAGAATATCCAATCTTTTATGCAACTGTCAAGATATTTTTGTAGTGTTCTTTCGAAATGTATTTAAATGCTATTATTTTAGAGATATGATTGTGCTTCAGAAAAGGTAGGTATACAGCCTATAATCATCAAATAATTGATTTCTAGAAACTTTTGTTTTCTTTGTTTACCAGGGTTTGCAAGAGGCCATTAAGAATGGCGATGTATTTGCTGTAAAAGAGCTTCTAATGCATGTAAATGGATGAGTGAGATTACTTTGTATTGCAATAATAGAAGCAACATCATTGATAAGTAATTTTATTTTCTGGTTGCAGTTAGAGCACTCTTTTAACATCATTTATAAGTAAAATATTCTGAACATGAAGTTAAAAATAGCTCCTCTTAACTTTTAGAATTTTATTTTGACAATTGAAAGTTACATCATTTAGAGTACTCTAATTTGGTTTTGATCATAAGAAGTAAAAACTAAAGGGGAATGTAATGGACAGTGTATTGTCCTCTTACACTAACCTCTTCTATTTTCCTATTTACATTCTTTATCACTTATTCTTGTTTTGTACACATTTTAGCATCCTCTTTTCGATAAATTTGATTCTGCACATTTTTTATCTCCTTGAAGCATGAATCATCTTATGAAATTTATGCTAGAGATGTTTACTATGGGGAGGAAGCTTTTATGAAGAGTGACACAAGCTGCACTTGCAACCAAATTTTGAGCTAGACTATTATTTTATTCTTTATCTTTTGTCTCCTAACTACACATTGTAGTGTCAAAAAGTGCACACATAGTACTTTTCTCTCCTATTTAAATCCTCTATCTCCTACTATGTGTTGTAAGAATTGAGAAGTGCACACTAAATTTCCTCTCTTATTTTCAACACACTTTAGCATCCTCTTTCGATAAGTTTGATTCTAATTCTTGACCATTCTTTATTTCCATGGAGCATGAATCATCCTCAAAACCACACTTCATGAACCTACCACACCTAGATACCTTTCTCCCACTCATGTTTCAATATTTTTGTTATCTGGGACAATAGGCGCTCCTGCTATCGTTTGGACAGGACTGTGTGTGCTAGTCTCCCTCAAATTCGAACTTCACTTTTCCCACCTACTTTTATCTCTCCTTATCTACCAAAAACCCTGATTCGTATTCAATGATAAAAGGGTAGTCTACTTATAAAAGAGGGTTTTTCATGGAAAATGAAGATAAGAGGAAGCCAAAGCACTTAGGAGTGACAACCACTCCCACCATGAACTCCATTAAGTTGACATCCATGGCCCAACACACACATTCTCATCCAGCACTCAGGGTTTCACACACCTTAAGCTCTTGTCCAACATTACTACTAAATCAGCCTAGGGATTTGATTGAAATAGATTCGCTACTGTACCTCAAGTACCTATTTTTCCCCTCAATAGCAAGTTGTAGGTTCGACCAAGAGTTTCAGAGAGTGGTGTCGTGCAGAATAGGACACAAATGCATGATTTGGACATAACTATAGCTATTCAAAATGCGAGTGCATGAATTGGATAGACCACGATGGAATGAACAAGATTTCACTAAATGAGACATGGTTGTATGTGCTACCATCTCTGATAATGTTGCACCAGAGCACAAAATTCAGAAACTAAACCTCATTAAAAAAACCTGCTTTTGTTCCTTGCTTGCCATCTACATCTTCTTCGGCCTTAAAAAATAGGGATGATTCCTCCTCAATATTTACACTTCCACATTTATATTTCTTATGCAATCTCAGTCTCAACTCCCTATTTGGGAGAGCTAGTTTTTAATCTTACTGTAAATAATTTCCCTATAGCATGATTTCTTTCTTTCATCCTAAGCGTGACACCTACAGAGTTTGGTGATTTATTTGAATACACACATCCATGACTTTGGCAGAGTGAAGTCCAAGCATTATAGAATAATAGGACTTGGAAGGTTAGGTGCACAACTTCAAATCTTGGAAATGAAAAGGAAAGTAGTTCATAGACTGGTATTTTAGATAGGTGTGATACCGATGGTAGCAACATATCTTTATCTTCCAATGTGAAATCAATTCCATGGTTAAGGTTAAGAGGTGCTAGTCTTTCAAAAGTTTTTCCAGCTCAAGATTTAATGCCCAAGAATTAGGAAGATACATTTCTTCTTGATGAAGAGTTAGAAAATGATCAATTGACAATAAAGGATCAACTACAATCCTTCAAAAGGTGGTTGTTCAACTAAAATTGTATGAATAGATTTATCATTATCAAAATGTATGAGACTATAGTAATATCTATGTAAATGCCTCACATTTAATCTTTGTTGAGAATTCTTCCAAATCAAAGCAACATTCTAGTGCAATGGTTTTAAGCTAATGTGTCCATTTTGCTTCACATGGTTTGAATAGTTTACTCTATACACTTCCCTGCCCTAACTTCTATGTCATCCACTTTCTGGATTTTTCAATAGAATAGAAGATGAAGAAGATGACCTAGATATAAATGATCAGGATGTACAACGACTGATTATTGTGACCTAGATGAAGAAGATGACCCAAATGTAACAAGAAAAATAAGCGATCTTGGCAACTGCCATCATGTAAGATGAAATTAGAGTAATGTTTTTTCTAAAAATTTTATATACTACATTTTGTGTGAGTAAAATATTTTCTCATTTGGACACTAATAATTAGAGTAATGGTTTTTTTGAAAATTTTATATACTAGCACTTGCATCTAGAAGAGGTTCAAGCATTATTTCAATAGAAAATTATATTTAGATTAATATGTTAAAAGAGTATGTGTTTGTGTATATATGCATTGTAAATTCTACTTGCATGTAATTGCTGTCAAATTGACCAAAAAAAAATTGCAATTGAAAATATAATGTTCCCATCTAGTTGTCTAATCAATGTTTATTTGGCTTTTATGTGATAAGTGAGATTTTGAAGGCTTTTTCCTAATATTTTGGAGGCTTTTACTTTTAAACAGTAGTTGGTTTATCATTAAATGACAACTTAAACTTGTTTTCCAATGACTCAATAGTGGTTTGCAGGCGTGAGACTTGTTTCAGTCTCAAATTTCAGACTATATGTAGTCTACAAGGTCAGTAATGCAAATCTATCTGGTTAGTAGTTACCATAATTCTGATCTGTGTTAGATGAAGATTGATGAAGTAATTGCCTGATTGCTTTGTTTTGACATAGGACAACAGATAGATTTTTCAAGTGGCAGTTTTAAAGCATAAAGGAGTAGTTGGGAAGGAAAATGGCCAGTTTGACACTTGTAGCAACATTTTGCAAGCATCTAAGAAGGTATTGATGGGCAGTTGAGTAGGTTGCAGGCATATAGGGACAATTTAAGCACATCTAGCAGTAATATGCAAGCATCCAAAAGGTTAAAGAGTGGATATAATAGCTAATAGAGGAATTTTTTTTGAAAAGTCAAGAGTCTTCTTTCACCAATGCCTTGCTGGAGCTTTTTTGTGTAGTCAAATAATGGAAGTAATTTCTAGGCGGCCAAAATAAATCAAATTTACCAAGTCAAAGTACGAGGTAGTCATTGATACTTCTTAATGTCATGTCCTACATTCTCTCCAATGAAGGATATACAAAGAAAACTAAAATCACTTTTGTAATTAGTTCTAATTTTGATTTTTGATACAAAATTGTAAACTTGACACAAAATTTCTTTCTAGTCATTTTGACATTGTAACTCAGATTTTTCAGTTTTAGATTGAAACAGAACACTTTGTAACACATTTTCAAAGCAAGAGATACATATTTTCAGACTATGTATGGTTGCAAGAACATCTTCTATCAATAAAATGAGCATTTTGGCCTTCAAAAGTTTTGTTTCTATTATATGTATGAGTTATTTGATGTCATTTTCTATGATTTTCAAACATTGAATATTGAAAATCACACAAAATATTTAAAATAAATTATTTATTTTTTTAATATATTTTTTCATATTGTCTCTAGACTTTAATCCCAATTATTGAGAGACAATATGTTTTTAGTCCCAACTATTGTCTCTAAAGAGACAAAAATACTTATGTTTTATATTGTCTTTACAAAGACAATTTTTAAGACAAAAGTTTAAGACACCCGTTTAAAGACAATAATTGAGACAAATACACAAATTTTTTTTTGGTCTCAAATTAAAACAATTTCTTCAAAAATTGTCTCAAAAAAATATCTTAAAAACCCTTTTTATGTAGTAATGGGCCCCTAACTTTACCATGAGTTTTATTCTCTGCTGGAAGGAGGTACCCGCAAGGAGTTACATGTTCCGAGGTGGAAGGTGTAATGCAATGCGACTCTCTATCCATGATGCATCTACCTGGCCCTGGAACATATGCATACAACGACATTAATCCCGTGTTCAATGAACATGAAAAATGGAAAAACGATGGTAAAAATAAACAAACGGATAAAGAGACTGTCAATGATGAACGACCAGGATCCTTTACCCAACAATCTGGGCCGTTGATTTACTATATCAGGTCATCCTACTTCACATAGGAAATACCTTAGTCATGATTAATGTGTTATCCAATTGTATGCTGTAAATTCGTTTCAGTTGAAATAAAAATGTTGGTTGTTAGAGACAAGAGGGCGCTGGTCAAATCTCGTGGCTTGATATTGTGTACATAAGACGATCGTTGACTCATTACTTTTTGGACTCATCCCGGTCGGATCTTTATTTGAATTCCTTATAATTAGATACCTCTGCAGTGACTGAATTGGCAGAGTGTCTGCAATCCTTTCCCTTTTTAGTTCAATACAATCGCCCGCCCATCACTCAATGTCTCGTTTTAATGTTCTTCATACCTTCATTGTCTATACCCTTTTACTCCCGTGTTCGCTATGCGCAGACCTCGGTTGTACTTCTTGCAAAAATCAGAAATGTGGCGGTAAAGACATCCCATATCCTTTCGGTTTGCGGGAAAGTGGATGTGGACTGCCGAAATTTCAAATCGACTGTGAAGAGAACGCACGTTCGGTAATCGAAATTGGAAGCCAGAAGTACACAGTCTTAGAGTTTTTCCCTGATAATCAGACTTCAACAATTACTGAGGACACGAATTTCCAAAATTGTTCATTCTCATATAATCTCAACGAAGATGCAATCCAAGCCTTGGGTCTCTTCGATCACATCCAACGACGGAACGTCAGTCTAGCAGTATATGTGTGTGGTTTGCAATGTGTACTACCTGGCCTCGAGTTTCCAGGATGTGGTTTGAAATGGGTAAGTGTTGAAGAGGTATCAGCCCATTGGAATATTGAAGAGGAACAAGACCGTAAATGTCGCAGTTGCGGTTCAACCGGTGGGCTATGTGGATTTAATATTTCCGATTCAAAGCAGTTCCTTTGCTTTTGCGAGGATGCGCCCCATCAAGCCACATGTTCACCGGGTATTTGGTTCAAATTTCTATATTTGCCTCTATGTACCCAATTAAGTTTAGTTGCCTTGCAATTTGAAAACCAAAAATGCGAAATTGGATCATCTATCAGTAGTTAAATGGAAATCATCTTTCGCATCTGATTAGCATTTAACATAATTAAACAGGCAAGAGCGCAAATTATGGAACAACACCTATAAAGGGTAAGAAACCTTTTTTTAGTGAGTTTTAAAAACCTTCTAATTTTCTTTCATGGTAGAGTTACTAATCTATATTACTACGCGTCAATTCTAGGCATGGCTACTGGGGCAAGTGCTTTAATAATTATAGTAGTACTATTGCTTATGATGACTGCCTATCGAAAGAGGCCATCCTTCTTTAAAGGGATCCAAACTTCAGGGTCTATTTGGAATGTGGAGAATTTTCTGCAAAGTTATATTCATCAAGTGCCGGCAAGATATTCATTCTCTCAGCTAAAGAAGATCACCAATAACTTTGCAGATAAATTGGGGGAAGGAGGATTCGGTGTGGTTTATAAAGGAAAGCTCCCTAGCGGTTTTCTGGTGGCCGTCAAACTTCTTGATCAATCAAGACACAGTGAGAGCCAGTTCATGAACGAGGTTGCAACTCTTGGAACCATTCATCACATTCATTTGGTTCGGATGATGGGTTATTGTTTTGAAGGATTCAGAAGTGCGCTTGTATATGAGTACATGGCCAATGGATCCCTAGAGAAGTTTATATTTCAAGGAAAAGAACAAGAACAGATGCTCAATTGCGATCAATTGTACTCAATTGCTTTGGGCGCAGCCCGTGGAATTCAGTATTTGCACCAAGAGTGTAGCGGGCGCATCATCCATTTCGACATTAAGCCCCACAATATATTACTGGACGCAGATTTTACACCTAAGGTAGCTGATTTTGGTCTGGCTAAACTGTATGGGAAGGGCGACGACCACATATCAATTACGGCAGCGAGAGGAACGCCAGGATATGTTGCGCCAGAACTGTGGTCCAGAAAATTGGGACCTGTAACGGACAAATCAAATGTTTACAGTTTTGGAATGTTATTAGTGGAGATAGCCGGAAGGAGGAAGAACATTGACGTGCAGGTGAGTCGTTCAAGTCAACTGTATTTTCCGGAATGGGCGTTCAAATTGATAGAGAGTGGGGAGTTGGAGAAGAGGTTGAGAGAAAGAAGCAGAGGCGACATAGAAAAGGAAGATGAAGAGAAGGTAAGGAGAATGACAAAAGCAGGACTTTGGTGTATTCAATACAATTCCAATGACCGACCGTGTATGAGCAGGGTCGTACAAATGCTGGAAGGAAACGGTGATGATGTAAGTAATCCTCCATTACCTTTCAATTCCTCACCTCCGTGTGAAGCGCCATTGTCATCTTCCACTGGAGAATCTTCATCCATGGTATAGAGACACGAAGCGGACTTGGACGATTATCTATTTAGAAATGAGATGATATAGTGAGCCATCTTCCTTACACGTAAATAGAAATTATATGATTCTTATGTAAGGATCCATCCTTTTAATATTATAAATAATTATTATATAACTGTAATGTAAGTAGCCATCTTCAACATATGAAAATAAATCATTCCACGAGTATAAATATTTGACATAGATTATGAGAGGGCCATACCCTTTCTTTCTTTAAATCTCAATGGCCTTCAAATTATTTTATTTACCATCATAAAAATATATTTATATTTTATATCAATGTTGATATTAAGCAAATTAATAACATAAAACATTACAAATATTAGTATCTAAACTCCAAATCATTAAAAACACTGGCGGGAATTTATTGCACATATTTCATGTCAACACAAGCAAGGGTCTTATAGAAACCATACAAATAACATAGATTGACACAATGCTCATTAATAACCATTTACCAAAACCTAATTTAAAAACCTTGAAAACATGTCCTAAGCAAAGGCAAATAATTGCAATTTAAAGACACAAAAATAACCCCAAAAATGTAGAGAGATCAAGTGTGAACTAAGTTTGTTGTCATTGCCTATAAGTTTGCTCCTCATTACATAGTAGGATGTGTCCAAATACTAAATGAAAATAATTAAATGCAACGACTCAAATATATTCAATCGTCTTGTATTGTACTTAGATGATATCAACCATTGATTTCCAAATTAGCTCTCCCTCTCATAGATAGAACGTCTTCAAACAAATATGTGGTGTTGGATTAACATGCTAGAGTATTTACATGTGCACTCATGTTTTGACTACATGCATCTCAAAGTATTGTTGTAGGATCAAATTAGTGTTGTTGAATATTTGAGTATCAATTCCTAAAATCGTGACATGATTAAATGGTGTGTACGTGGTTATATTAAACATTAAGTTACACAAAATTGTTTAGAATCATTGCTTGTAGATTTCTCCAAACCCATTATGTTAGAGTATTTCATAAAAAAAACATCAGCATTGTGTTGAATGCACAAAATAATAATCTGATATGAATAAACCTTTTTTGAGCCATTGCATAAGAGCATGGGTTATTTGGAATGTGCGTGAGTGATAAATAATACTTGGATTTTCAAGAGTACTTCCAAAACCTTGGGGAGCCAAAATAAATATTCACTTAGTTAATATTCATTTCAAATTTGGAACCATTTATATATAGCCAAGGAAAGTTATATGAAATAAGTGTCTAATAAATTGAAGAGTATTAATTTCACAAGAAATAATTCAAATAATAAGAGATTATGAATTGTCATCTATTGATACAAATACCTTAACATATTTTTACTAACAATATGATACATGGCAACAACATCTAGAACTATAGGACCAAAAAAGAAGTTAAAAATAAATGTTATATTTTATGTTACTATTATTATAAACTAGAATCAGAAAACTAAGTGCCAACCACCAACTCATTGTTGTAACTTCTATAATATCACCACACACAATAATTAACCATTAAAATCTAAATGAATAAAGATAATATATTATTGTAATGTTTGTATACTAATATATGAAGAATTTATTATTTTAATATAATAGATATATAAATTATTTTGTAAAAAATATCCATATATATTTCTATTTTTTTGACAATAAAAAGCTATAAATATTATTTTTTGAAAGACCAAGTACTAACATTTTTGTTGTTGTTACAAGATGTGTTCATCTTAAGATTGATCTATTTGCCATATTATTTAACATTTATGGCTTGTATCATGAATTGTTGTTCAAGATATTAAGGATGTTATTGAATTCATAATTATCAAAACATTCTAGGTAAGTTCAAAAGTTCAATTCTAGATGGGTAATAAATTTATATTAGATGAGGAACCCTCATGAGGCTACAATGTCCTTCATATATATTTTTATTGATTAAATTTGAAGAGGTCACAATTGGGGGAACTTGTCCCAATCTCCAAAGAGATTTGAATAAAACAACTCAAGCATTTAAAATGTGACAACTTGCCACTATACCACATACACATACTCTTGTAACATAATTTTTGAGTTGGATTTTTAAATTGACATTCATAATGTTATAATTGAAGAGGTGGTTACTACCTATTTTTTGGTTTAAATATGTAACATATAAATTTTACTATCTCATGAAATCTATGGTTTAAATCTAGAAAATTAAAAGAGGTGGGGAAACAAAAGGTTGCTAGTACATTAATGTTGAGAATTGTGTAAACAGGCTTTAATTTAAAGTCATTCTTTGTTACTACACTTTTGATAATTTGGAAAAATTTCTCCACACATTATCCATCTTTTCACAACATGCAATTTCTTTATGGATAAATGAGTTACAAGATATTATCATATTTTCTCTTAACAAGCTGATTATAGAGTTACACTTTCACTATAAGCTTCCTTTAGCTAAGATACCATGTGAACCACCAAAAATGATTTTATAACAAGGGAAAGAGGATTCCCTTTAATAGGCCCCTAGGTTTTTTCACCTAGGAGCGCTTGGTGTAGGAATGGCTCTCTTTCCGTTTTGTAGATATGGTTATTTTTGGTGGTTGCATTCAAAGGGAGGATGGATTGATTAGGATTGTGATGTGTGTGGCTAAATGAAACTAATGATAACTATGAAATGTAAACAAAGGGAATTTAAACTAAATGCGTCTAAACTATATGCCCTAAATGTATACAATTCTGAAAGTAAACTGGAAAAACATAGAGAATGTGCACCTAGAAATGGAGAGTTGTAGATGAGAGGCCTTGGAATATTATAGAATTAGCCTAAAATCAATAGGACACTTACGCCAAGTTGGGCGACCTAGTCCTCCTGTCGAGAAACTTTGTTGGACTTGGTTTCGGGGAGAAGGGTACCCAGAAATGCAAAAAACTTGTTCCAGGCCGGGTATAGGGACAAGGTCTCCAATATTGGTGACCTAGTCCTCCTGGTACTTTCAGAAGCCTAAAGGTCTGATTCTGTAGGTCCCAATTAGTACTTTCCTTCTATGCAACAGCCCATGTTCAAATCTCCAAAAAGAGACCTGCAACTTCTCCTTTTGCTCCTCCTAGAGTTTGGTGTCTTGATGTGACTTGAATGGGATGATTTTACTTCCTCCAACACTTTGAATCTTGCCAAATTTGAGTATAACCTGCAAAGCACATGCAAAGACAAGGAGAATGTTGGGGTTAGGGAATAGGGGTTTGCCTAAGTCAAACCCCTTTGATGGTAACTTAAACCCAAATGAGGAACAATGGAAGGAAAGGAAGATTGAATGATGGGATTAATACAAAATAGTTAGCAAACCTTTGATTGTTGAAGTCTTCAACATACAAGAACCAACTCCAATGGAGATTTCTTGTGATTCCCTTGTGTTTGATTGCTTGCTTGGGAAGCTTGAGTGTAAGAGTTCTTGTGAAGAGATGCAAAAATGAGCTTGGGGGGGAAATGAAGGTGAAAACCCTTATTTATACAACATATGCCCTAATTTTCTCGAAAATACAACATGATAGGACGACACTAGGGTTTTGGAGGAAAATTCCCGTTAGGTTTTT
>CM021103.1:100842786-100999593 GCA_007115665.2 Sequoiadendron giganteum
ATATTATTGTTGATTTTCAAGCATTCAAGAGTGAATCAAGGGAAAAGGCCAAAATGAGTGAAAAAGTGCCAAAGAATACACTTTTTGGTGACACATTTAGCCCCCACTTTAATGAGAGGATTGACTTGCTTCAAACTCGCACTAAAGTAGCCAAATCATGCATGTCGAGTGGGATCTAATGTAATCATGCTAGTAAGGTGAGATTACTATCATCAAGAAAGATGATCAAGCCCCCAGGATCAAAATCTCATGGAAAACCAAACATAATTACAAAGAATCACACAAGGAGTGACGTGAAGGAGTGGAGAGACAGAAAAAGGTCAAATCAATCTTTGACCATTTTTTCAGCTAGTTGTTGATCAGACCTAGGCTGTTTGAAAAGAAAGAGGGTACTCACTCTAGGTTGACGAGACTTTCAGTTGTCCACCAGGTGAGAATGCCAAAAGGGTGAGAACATACATTCGGTTGGTATGTACTCACACATGTGCAAAGGTGTTTGTGGGGAAATTCGTGTTGCTAGTTGGGCTTCCCGCTCAGCCATACCAAAGTTATACCTCCCGATAACTTTGATAAGGTACCACAAAAGATGAGGGTGTGGTTCATGAGACAAGCAAAGCCTTGGGTGCTTAGAAATCGTGAACAAGTGCAAGATGGCACCACAAGCATGCAAGTTGTGTTATGCAAGGTGGCCATGTATGCATGAATACAAAAGTACATGTAAAATGCGAAAATGCAAAATACAAAAAAAATAGTGTTCCAAGGAGTCTTGTTTAGTTCATATGATGTCTTTGACTTAGGGAACATTGTGTCTAATGTCTCCAAAAGAGGACCGATCAAAGGATAGAAGATTCACAACTTAGGGGATGCAGTGTGTCGCATCAGGCCACTAAGCAGAATGTAATATGCTGAGAAAAGTCACACTTATGAAGGAAATTATGCCAAATGTCATCCACAAAGTGAGAAAAAACATCATGTGAAGTGATAAGGCTACACTAGGAACCAAGGACAAAGAGAAACAAATGCAAATGCAAAATAAATAATGCCAATGTATGCCCCCACTTTAAAGGGATTGCTACACACCGTTTTGTGAGCAATTGTTTTAAAGTAGAGAAAGGCAAAATGCAAAAAGGAAATGAAAGGACATGAGAGCATACTTGGAAAGCCCTATGTCAAGTGATATATTTATAAGAAATGCTACGTCATGCAAAGGAAAATATAAAAGAAAAAAAGGAAAAGGGGGTTGCCCCCAAAATGAAAAACACCTAACACATAAGGGAACTATGGATTTGGGATCAATAGGTTCGTTGCTGAAATGTTTATGTAGAGAGCACGAAATGATCATCATTACCCCAAATACATAGAACTGGAAGAAGACATAAAGAGAGCGAAAGAAAATAAAAAGAAAGAGTCAATTTGGGTCAACATGGAAGAGACATAGGATGTCTCGACACTTTGCATCATCCCCAAAAGGACAAAAAGAAAAAAGGAGAAGGAAAACTAAAAAGAGCCTTGTTTTTGAGTCAACATGAAGGAGAAATTGTGGTCTCAATGCCTTGCATCATCCTCAAATGAAAGGAAAAAAGGAAAAAAAGAAGGAAAAGAGTCCATTTTGGGTCAACATGAAGGAGACATAGCGGTCTCAAAGCCTTGTATCATCCCCAAATGGAAGGCAAAAATAACTAAAGAAAAAGAGAGTTCCATTTGGGTCAACATGAAGGAGACATTGCGGTCTCAGTGCCTTACATCATTCCCAAATAGAAGGCAAAAAGGAAGAGCGAAAAGAAAAAAGGAATGCACGACATATAGAAGAATAGAGGTACATATAGAAGAATTTCACAAAGAGGAGAGAAAACATCAAACATGGCAATACGGGGAGCACATGTCACATAAACATGAAGTAAAAGAAAAGACTAGTAAGACACATGTGCGTCACTCAATAAGCAAGTCATCTACCTCCCAATCTTGCTCAGTATAAAACTCGGGAGGGTGACTAGTGAGAGGGACAACAATGATTGCCAAACTAGCATCAAGATCCATACTTTTCCAAGGAGAGTTTTCATGAATGCTCATTGAAGAGGAGAATAGTGAATTCAGATTTTGATGTGCCTCTTCATCTATTCTATCATTCTCCTCATTGTCATCATCTAGATTAATGATAATGGGCAGTTGAACGACAATATCAGTAGTAGCATGCAAGATGGGTGGTAAAGGAGGTATAGGATCAGGCTGCGGGGGTGGAGGAGGAGGGTTAGCAAGCACTGCCTCTGGTACAAGTTGGTTATGATTTTCAATGTTTTCTTCATCACGAGATTGGCGAGCAAGAGCACAACAATGACGTCTATCCTCCTAGGTAGCTTCTTTATTCCTTTTTTCTTTTCTATCAAGGTGTATTGGGGAAGGAGCGGGATGGTCCACCATAGGTTCCTTATTGTCCCTAGGAGGAAAGATGAGAGGAACCAGGGGTGGCTCATCCACTTTCTCCTTAGCTTTATACACTTGTTTGGTGCGGGGAGGTAGAATGGAATTGATGTTATGATCCCTAGGCCTCTTGGATGATGTGGAAGAGGTTTCGAGTGTGGTTTGGTTAGGCATGTCAGATTCGGGTTGCAACATAGCTTCATCAAGGATAGGTGATTCCAAAGTAGAAGGGGGTATGTTGCGGAGAGAGAATTCAGAGATTTTCTTTGCTTTAAACTTTTGATAGGCAATGAAAAATAAATCTCATCTAGGGGTGATAGGTTCCATGGGCTCATGCCAAAAGGATTCCAAAGAAAAATTTCCTTTAGAAGATAGAGGATTGAAACCACTATGGTGAACAATGAATATTTCATTGTCATCAGGGAACTTCACACATTTGTGAATAATAGATGGGACCGCTTTCATTAAATGAAGCCACGGGTGGCCTAGTCGCAAACAAAATTGGTCCGATTATGGGATAATAGAGAATGCCACATCCAATGTCTTAGGATCTATTTGTAATGGGAGTGCGATTGATCAAATCATAGGGAATGTGAAACCATTATGTGTTTTGATCCATTGCACTCGATCTATTATAAACATCTTGAGAAATGTCATGTCATGTAATACTAAAAACTCTACGGTGATCACGTTCTCACCATAGGCGAGATCTATGAGTATCCCATTAGTGGGATTATCATAGATTCTACCGGCTATGTAGAGAGGACCATCGGGAAGGTTTTTGAGAAACTCTTGACATGTAAAAGTAATATTAGAAGATGCCTTGGTATGGCCCTTACGATGGATGACGTCTGTAGACATGAAAAATATATAGGCACCTGATTCTGATCCTACTAACATTGTTTCATCTTGAATCATACTCTTAGCTTATCAACACCTTTTCATCCCTTAATTAAATAAATCATTATTTATTTAATTAGGTCTTTCTCCTCTGGTGATTAAATTAATCAATTTAATTTAATTAATCATCTTTCTCTGTTCATTTAAATAATTCATTTTATTTAAATCTCTAAAGTCCTCTTATTAAATTGAATAAATTAAAACATTATTTAATTTAATCTAACATATTCCTCCTTAGTTAAATAAATCAAAATCATTTATGTAATTAATCATTTCCTCTCAATTTGATTTAAATCAATTCATAAATATAAGTCAAAATGATCAAATCATCTAATCTCTCATTAAATTGATCAAATCATTATTAACTTAATCCCTCTCATTAAAATTCTCTAGAGAATGCAAGTTGCACAATAAATCAATTACTTTGATTTATTTAATTCATCTATTTTCCCTCACAAAGCATCAAAAGGGAATATTCCCCCATTTGAATTCAAAAAGGCCAAGTGGACTTGGTCCTTCCAATAAGGCATTCAATGCCTCTTACATGTCCTTGTGCATTGAGCCAAGTGACATTAATTCTCTTCTTCTCTTCCCTCCTCAACAAGTCAACTCACCATTTCAAATTCAAATTTATGCATTTATCATGCACATTGGCCAAAATGTGCCCATTCCTCATCCAATCACATGTGAAAAAGTGGCACAATGCCATTGGATTATCTTTTGTCCCACATTGCTTAATCTTGCTCAATTCTTCCAAATAGAAGTCTATAAATTGGAGACTCTTCTCCTCAATCATCATACACAATTCACATGCAAAGTTACTCTCTCCAATTGAGAACTAATTGTGCTCATCATATCCAAGCATTCTCCATTTTGTCACATTTGATACCAAGGTTATGCTCAAATCTCTTTGGAGATTTGACCATTTCTAGATTCACATATCATTGCTACTTAGGAATTGGGAAAGGGCCAATTGCAACACTTCATTAGCACCAATTCCCCCATAAGATCATCATGCTATTAGCTTAATTAGGATTGCTTTCATTGTTATTTGAGTTTTGTTATTTATTTCCTAATTTTAGCTTGAATAGATGGATTTTATGGGGAATCTCTCATATTTGCATGTATTTTGATCTAACATATAACAATGTTTGTTGCTCTTGTGCATTTGTAGGTTTAGGGGTTCACAACGTCCATCACACCTACCATCGCATCCATAGGATTGACATGGGTAGCATTCAAAAGAGGATATGAATGTGAATGTTGCGTATCAACATTCATAACATTAGTTTGTGAAGTTTCACTAGCTTTGAAAAAGAAAACATTGTGTTTAGGCATAGGGTTGGTAAAAATTTGTAAGTTTTGGTTGGGGGGTGCCACAGACATTGCTTTTATCATTGTTACCAACAATGGATAGACGTCCCAAGTCAAATAGGTCTTACACAAGGTGCTTGAGACGCTTGCATTGTTAGGTATCATGTATGTTCTGTCGATGAAAATAGCAATAAGCAGTGGAGTTATAAGATGGAGGTAATGATTTATTGGGATCAGGGGCATGGACAAGTGATAAGGATATGATTTTTGTTGGAGTAATTGAGTCATGGTGTTATGAAGGGTGTCTGGTAATGGCGTGAAGGAGTGTTTAGGATCTCCATAATTGAAGGGCACAATTGATCAGATAGTGACAACTTGGTTATTGGAGAGTGGAGGGGTTTGGGATGGAGGGTTAAATTGTAAAAAACCTTGGTTGGTTTTCAGAATGGTTGAGAATTAGGTTGGGTGGGAGCATCAGAATTCTCAACTCTACTAGAAGTGGATCTTGTATCACGACTACTAGTGGAGTTGTGATAATCACATAGCGCTTGACACAAGTGCATGAAGGAAGGGAACTTCATGAGGGTGAGCTTATCTTGGAGAGTTGCTAATAGGTTTTCAGTGAACATCTTTTGCAAATGTGTGTCAGGTATCTTGACATCGATTAAGGAATAAAGTGCCTGATAACGAGAGATAAAGTCTGTTATCTTCTCGTCAGTGTCTTTCTTACATCTCATGAGATTGGCCAAGGTTTTCTTGGGGGTCATGTGGACTTGGAAGTGGTTGATGAAGGCATCCACCAATTCATTGAAGGAACTAATGGAATTGTTGGGTAAGGATGAAAACCAGTCTAAAATGACATCTTTGAGGGTCCTAGGAAATAATTTAGCTAGCAACTTTTCATCAAGAGAAAAGTTAGTACATAAGGCAGTATAGGCATTAATGTGATTAGAAGGGTCACCCTTCCCTCCATACTTCTTGAATCTAGGAATTTCTACTCCTTGTGATAAGGGGGTGCGCAGGATATTGAGGGATAATGGATTGCTGCAAACGTAGTGGGTAGGTGAATTGTGTTGGATTTGGTTGATAGTGGATATTTGTTGTTGCATGGAGGTGATAGTGTGAAAAAGTTGTGTGACAAGGGGATTGGTGTAAGTGGTATGAGGTGGAAGGGAAAGTGGTGATGGGGTAAAGGTAGTGGAAGGGGAAGTGGAAGGGATGGTAATAGTAGGGATGGTGGAAGAGGTTAAGGGATGTGATGCCATAAGGGAAGTAGGAACACTAGTAGGAATGTTGAGGGAAGGTACCACATTACTAATCAGTTGCACGGTTGTTGTCACACTAGGATATGCATAACTGGGGATGGAAGCTATGGTTGAAGGGGGAGGAGTGGAAGGTCCTCCTTGGCCAACCATAGGGGTGGGTGAGTGAGATATCATTGGTGTGGAAGAGGCATGTTTTTGGTATATTTCTGCTATCTTCTTCATAACTCCTAGACCATCATCTCGGTCAAGCAGGCAGTGAAGGTTCTCTATGGTGGGAATGACAGTGCCAGATATGTTTTCAAGGCTTAGTTCATGTTGAAGGTCAGCCAAATCAGCATGGATGTGGAATATCTTGTCATTTGGGAGGTCATCAATATTTTTATCACCATGTGTGTCTCCTATGTGTAAAGAGTGGCTAAGGATGGTCTCTAAGCCTAGTGTACTATTGTCAATACTAGGAGTTGAAGTCTAAGAGATCCCAAGATCTTCAACAATAGTGTTGTCGTTAGATTCCATGATTCTAGAACTTCATCTCACAATAGTATCAACAAGAGAACACCAAATGCTCATGCAAGGTTCCCTAAGGGTGGGGTGGATACTAAGGCAATGTAAACAAAAGAGACTAAATTTCTTGTAACTAAATTATGGAACCGAAAATAAAAATGCAAAACCAGGGAATTGTAATGTAGAAAATGTTTGAAAATTGCCAGAAATTATAGAGTGAATGGTGCCAAAGGTCTAGGTCGCCCAGTGTGGCGACTTAGTCCCAGTAGTGTTGTTTTTGTCAATTTTCAGAGATTTTAACTAGTTTTTATGCTTTTTATGATTTTCTGATGCAGACAAAGAATGGAAATACAATTTTTTTTATATTTTCTTAATGAAAATATAATGCAAAGTTCACTCTATCATGAACTTTCACTAATGCAAATTTCTACAAACCCTAGGATGCAAATGAAATACAAGATTTTGAATGCAATGCAAGCTATTTCCTAAGATGAAATACAAAATTATAAATTTAACAAGTGGTCTACAGTCGGGTTCACCAAAATGAACCACCAAAAATGATTTTCTAACAAGGGAAAGATGATTCCCTTTAATAGGCCCCTAGGTTTTTTCGTGCCTAGGAGCACTTGGTGTAGGAATGGCTCTCTTTCTGCTTTGTTGATATGGTTATTTTTGGTGGTTGCATTCAAAGGGAGGATGGATTGATCAGGATTGTGATGTGTGTGAGGAGTCTGGCTAAATGAAACTAATGCTATCTATGAAATGTAAACAAAGTAAATGTAAACTAAATGCATATAAACTATATGCCCTAAATGTATGTAATTTTGAAAGTAAACTAGAAAAACACAAAGATGGTGCACCTGGAAATGGAGAGTTGTAGATGAGAGGCCTTGAAATATTTTGGAATTAGCCTAAAATCAGCAGAAGGACACTTACACCAAGCTGGACGATCTAGTTCTCTTGTTGGGAAACTTTGTTGGACTGGGTTTCGAGGAAAAGGGTACCCAAAAATGCAAAAACCCTATTTCAGGATTGGTATAGGGACAAGGTCACCAATAGTGGTGACCTAGTTCTCTTGGTACTTTCAGAAGCTTGAAGGTCTGATTCTGTGGGTCCCATCTAGTACTTTCCTTCTCTGTAACAACTTGTGTCTGAATCTCCAGAAAGTGACCTACAACTTGTCCTTTTTCTCCTCCCAGGGTTTGGTGTCTTGATGTGACTTGAATGGGATGATCAAGTACTTCCTCCAACACTTTGAATCTTGTGAAATATGAGTACAACTTGCAAAGTACATGCAAAGACAAGGAGAATGTTGGGGTTAGGGAATAGGGGTTTGCCTAAGTTAAACCCCTTTAATGGTAACTTAAACCCAAATGAGAAACAATGGAAGGAAAGGAAGATTGAATGATGGGCTCAATACAAAACACTTACCAAACCTTTGATTGTTGAAGTCTGCAACATAAAATAACCAACTCTAATGGAGGTTGCTTGTGATGCCCTTGTGCTTGATTTCTTTCTTGGGAAGCTTGAGTGCAAGAGTGCTTGTGAAGAGATGCATAAATGAGCTTAGGGGGGGAGGTGAAGGTGAAAATCATTATTTATACAACATACATGCCCTAATTTTCTTGAAAATGCAACATGATAGGCCGACACTAGGGTTTTGGAGGAAAATCCCCGTTAGGTTTTTGTCTTAAATTTGAAATTTATGCCAAAAGGGACTAGGTCGCCGAAGGTGGTGACCTAGTACACTTGGACAATTTCAAGTGGTGGTCGGGAATAAAAATGATAAATGATGTTTATTAGTCTTGCCTCTCGAAACACACTTAAGTTAGTCCTAAAAGTACATTAAGGGGATAAATTAACATAAGAAAAGGGTTAATTGGTTGATGATAAGACTAGGAAGATGTGTAAATGCCTTACAATACTTTACAACACCTTGACACAAGGCTTGAAAAGGGGTTATTTAGGTGAATTGTGTTGAAAGGGTCTTAGAAAAGTGGGAAGATGTATTACAACACTTCACAACACCTTAGTAAAACACCATTAGATTATTGTTGATTTGCAAGCATTCAAGACTAAATCAAGGAAAAACAAGGCTAAAATCTAAGGGAAAAGGCCAAAATGAGTGAAAAAGTGCCAAAGACTACACTTTTTGGTGACACACCATGAATAGGGAGATCCATTTTGAACATGGCCCTTACTATGCACCTCTATTTTGACAGTCGTATAGAGATTGAACTAACTCTTAGCACTCAACATATACCTTTAAGAATTTATATCTTCATGGATGTTATATATCATCATCCTCACCAATTGAGCTTATCTGAATACTTTTCAACACATGGATATTTTTTAGTGATAGATATGTGAAAAATAACTCTAATATTGAGCATATATGAAATTTACTTCTTAAATATAGTGATATTTGAATACTAATCACAATGAAATAATTGATCTATTACGTTCACATAGGTGACCACTAGATTATGTTTGAAATGATATATATAAATATTTTTTTATCAACTTGGAAAATAAATGGTGTAACATATCATGCCAACATTATTTTCCAATCAATTGGATCATCAAGTTTCACTAGATAAAGGAAGTGGAAAAGATAAGTCCATGGCTATGAGACTAGTCAAACCATGAGAATTTACATGAGACAAATTTCTAAGAGTTCCAAATGATGTTAAGGGGATTAACCCATGGGTCTTAGAAAGGGAAGATATCTAGATCTTACCATTCCAAAAAATTATCCCATGGATTAATTCTTTGGTAGTAGTTTACATACAAAAATGGTATGAATCTCCAAGGAGCATCTTCCCAATTCCTCATAATATATTTGGCTGTAAGAAAGACATATTGGGTATACAAGAACCAATTATACCCAAACTCCCTTTTTCCTTCAAAAGGATGTAATATGATCAAGGTATGGTAGTGAACTTCTAATATAAAGAAATGACAACTGTAATTAGTGAACTTCTTCTAACCATTGAATAGATCTTGACTATCAAGAATCGACTCTTATTATACAATGATTTCTTCATTTTGTTCTTGATCAAATTGCATTACATTTTTTATAAACAATAAACATATATAAAAAAAAAAAACACATACAACAATACAAAACATTAACCAAAAGTTTAATAAAAATTTATAAATAAATAACTTTCTAAATAATCTAATTAACTTATACCTAAATTTATTAAAAATATAAAAGAAACCTTAAACTTGAAAACTCGATAAAAATTCGAAAGAAGATAAGATCTTTTTTAAATACTAAATACATTCTCCACTCCAAAATCACAGAGTCAGCTTATATAGATTGGAAGAGACTATAAATCCAATATATTGGAAATTGATTGAAGATTTTATTATAATTTGTATGATGGTTATTAAAGAGGAGACGGGAAGTCAAACCACGTGGTTTAATATCTTGCCCAACTCCAGTCCAGCTTTCTCTAGACGACAAAATTTCGAAGCTTCCTCTCATTCTTCAGTCAACAGTAGGAATATTGCGAAAGTAATAAAACAACTTGAGCCACACAATAACTAGTGAAACCTAATCAAAGCAGAGACTTTAGGAGTGCGGGTCATGAGAATTAAATAAGTGGCGAAATGTGAAAACTTCAGCCAGAATACGATTATTTCAACGAAAATTATGGAGAAAGCAATACACTCTGCAAATGTCAAAGGAAGACGTTAGCAGTACATCGAATTTTTTGTTCGATTGCTCTTGACTGTCATGTAATCGCATTAAATTTTATAGTTGCGTGTAAGGAAGGGTTGCGTGTATTCAATCATTCAACATAGAATACAAAGTAAAAATACAATAATAAAGCTCACTTACTAATCCAAGGTTAAAATTTATTTTAAAAAAATTGATGTCTCTAATTTTTAATATCTATTTAAATATTTGTTTTTAATTTGGTGATCATATATGATATTGCAAACTTTTTATACTATAGGAATTTATTTCTAATCATTAAAAAAATTAAATTTTAAACTTGTCTAAGTCATTAGGCATCAAGTAAATTCACCATCAACAATTCACCGTCAAAAAATTCACTGCCAACAATTCACCACGAGAAAATTCACTGTCATGACAAAATTCACCACGAGCAATTCACCACCAAGAAAATTAATCGCATTAACATTTTTTAATATATATTTCCAAAACATTGAATTTTTTTTTGCCAAAGAATGATTTTCACTACTTTTTTATTATCATTTTTATTATCATAAATCAAATTATTCTTTTGCAAACATAAAATCAAAATTTTGCAAATATATATTAACAAATGTTAATGTGATTAATTTTCTGTTGCAATGGTGGTGAATTTTCCTTGAGGTGAATTTGTCATAGTGGTGAATTTTCTCACGGTGAATTATTGGTGGTGAATTTTACCACGGTGAATTGTTGGGGGTGAATTTTCCTAGAACCAAGTCATTAACATCTCCTAGTACTAATGACTACCTTTAGAAAGTAATACAAATGTTTCTTATTCATTTTATACCATAATCCTTACTACATTTTTATTAATCATGTGACTAAAAATTTATTAAAGATTGGTATCGAAGTCAATATTTTCCCATCCATTCATTCATTAGAAAAAATACACGCTTCATAAAAAAATAGTACATGTATTCCACTCCAACACACAAAACTTGCAAGGAACTCTATAGAGCTAGAGGGTAGAGTATTGAAGAACTATAGAGAGAACCTACCTTGAACATTGGTCATGAAATTCCTATTGTTGCTTGCACAACACACCCTATTTTTTGAAAAATCAATGATCTCATTTTTTTAAATTATGGATTTAAAGTAATTTGTTCTTGATCTTTTATAGCCTTAGAATAATTTTTCTCCTTAGTGCTTCTCTCAAGCTTAATGCCATTTTATATGAAATTTGTCCTTGCCATATGATTTGGCTTCGTGTTTCTTTCCTTTATTAAATTCATTTTATGTCTTGATGGCTAGCTCTTCTATTAAAAGTTTACGTATAGTTGAAATTTTTATTTTGATTGGTTCCTTCAAGATTTATCTTCTTGTAGACTTGATATTTTTGGTCACCCATGACTTAAGTTATTTTTTAGTATCCTTTGCTAACTAGTTAACCTATGGTTAGTATTTTATCTTTTCTTAAATTCCAAGGGGTATCCTCATGTTTAATTTGAAGGTGGTTTGAGAAGATTATAGTTTGGAGGAGTGCTTGTTGGTGTAGGTTTTTATTTTTCTTATGTTTAGGGATATTTATTTATTTTACATATATTATTAAGATCTTTTAGGTTAATAAAAAATTATTATTGAATGAGAAAATATGACATAATCCATGAATTGCATTTGTGACTCTCACCCACATTGGGTAGTTAAGTTTCACACCCTCTTTTAGAATAATTAGTTACCTCTCATAACCATTTATTTGTCTTTATCTAAATAGGTGCAATCATGTAGCTTTATTTAAATTTCCTTATATTCCTAATAAATGTAAATAAATCTAAAGTAAATTACAATAAATTTCTTAAATATATTTATCTAAAATATATTGAGAGATATGAGTCTTGAGGTTATTTATGATAGATAAGAAATTTAAATCACTTCTAAATAAATAAAATTGCTCCAAATTAGTATCTCTCATCATTTTTCAAAATTGATATATTTAAGATATCTATACTATTTATAATAATATAATGTACTATATATTATTTAATATACTATTTTAAATTTATATTATCTAATATTTAAAAATTTAAATATAGACATATGCAAGGATAAAATAAGTTATAAGTAACTCACATTTAATTAACATTGAAATTATGTTATTTTTTTAATTTTTAATTTGAATTTGTATATAAGACATAAGAGAATACATCATAAAAAATTGCATAGATAAAAAACCACACTAGATGATGCAACTTAGTTTAGGATTGGGTTTTAAGACACAATCTAATTCTCAACAATTAAAATAACAAATTCTATTACATCTACTTAATCTTTCTTTATTTTTCAAATTTCAATTTTCAATCTTCTATCACAAATACTTTTTGTATTCCAATGATTAAATCTTACATGTTCTTAAAGCACAAAAGACTCTAAGATAAAACATTAAGACTATATTGAAATACTATTAATATTTAAATTAATAAATGTGTTACATTAGTTTATAAATATTACAAGCTCATAATAAAATATACAAAAACTATTTTAAAAACAATTAAATAATCACATTTATTTTTTGTTGACAACTAATTCAATCACTACAACTTTCTATCTTGCACTATTCATCTATACTCAACACAAAATTAAATAAAATATTAAATAAAATATATTTTATTTAACAAATAGACTCATTCCACAAACATTATGCATTTAAATTAAATTTAATATTTTTATGGAAATCCTAAGTCTTTTCCTCCTAAGGAGAGACCTAGATCCCTAGACAACCAGTGAGTGATTTCTATGTTGTTGTACAATAAAATTGGCACTATTTATTTCTCAAGTTCCACCTACGTGTTGAGTAGGCTCTGCTTGTTTAGTAAATTGTTAAAATATATAGTTACACCGAAGGTGTATTCTATTTGAAGATGGCCATGCTAAAGTTGGAAATCAATGGTCAAGTTATGGCATGTTGTACCATGCAAGACGATTGAAACACTTTTGTCCATTAATAGCCTTGTTCTAATTTTTATGTATAAAGAAATATTTTAAGTCCAAAACTCTACCCCTTTTTTGTGGTCCATGTAATTTACATTGGTGCATAATATATACGTAGTTGTATATGGATAGCATATAATTTATTATTGTGATCATCCCACTTTAAAAATGGCAAAGCACGAGTACAAGTATTTACTTTATTTTACTTTTTTATAGGTATTTTTTTTTGTGAGCCATAAATTTAATATACTATCATCATACAATGTTATATATTTATATAGCTATATATCTATATATATCTCTCTCTCTCTCTATATATATATATATTACATGTATATAATCCATTAAAAATATAATTATAATATAGCTATTTCATTAAATATTTGAAACAATCATAATAATAATTATTAATAAATATGACATGTCTATAATAGATTAAAAATACATTTAAAATCTAACTATTTTTTATATTATTCAAAACATAATACTACTTATAATTAGTACTATAATAAATACAAATAACTATTAAAGTTATATATAGATATACTTACTACAATATTTAATTATATAATATTTAAATGTATATGTAATACAATAAAATAAAATGTACTTGATATATTTGTATTTCTTCAATTTTTATTATTATTCTACATATATTTAAATTTCTAAAATAAACTCATTTTACATATTATATAATGTTATTATTAACACATAACATAATAAAATACTAACTATTAGAAACAATATTATACACTTAATATATTATATAATTGTAATGTTTATATTTAGCTTTATATAAAAAATATACAAATATTATGTACTTTTATACAAAACTATACTATTTTACTTCATCTTGGTGATAAGATATTTTACCTTGGTGATAAGATATTTTACCTCATCCCAAGAAAAACCAATGGATTACTCTGTGTAAATTCTTTAACTCATCCCAAACAAACATTCAAAGCAACTATCTACTCCTAGCCATCTTTATACGTATATCTCCAAATAGTATTCTATATTTGCCACTATCACATGGCTTTTTCTTCTAGAGATATTTTTATTTACACTCCTACAAAATATTATTTTACTTCTATTTTCTTTTGTTCTTGTTTTTGGTTTGCATTCTTCTTTCCAAACACTTGTTTCCAGTTTGCATTATTCTAGCAAAAGAATTGTTGGAGGTGCTTCTACAACTTTTTATCCAACTATTTAGACTTTGAAAGGAGGTATTTACTTACCTCCACTATTTATATCATTATTGAATGATAGTATACAATACTAGTACACATATGTTGGCAGTTGAAATTGTTAAGCTTTTATTTTCCTTTTTGTTGTTTAATTGTTTACTGTTGGTTTTTACATTTATTTGTAACTGTCGCAATATCTCCACTTATGTATTTTTAGCTTTACCTAGATGAATAATTATATAAACACTTCGGTAGAAGAGAGAAAATTAGGGGTAACATTTCATAGGGGCAAAATAAATTGAACCCCTTCTAATATTTATTTCTAAATAACAGACAAGACTTCAATTTTCTAGAGTTTTAGATTTATTTTAATAGAATGACAAGAGTTCATTTTTCTAGAGTTCTTTAAGAAGATTCCCAAAAAAAATTCAAAAAAGAAAGATAAAGCCTTAAAGAAATTGAACTTTTAGAATTTTCTTTCCTAGAGATAACAAAGCTCCAAATTTCTAAAATTCATAAGGAAGTTTCCTACTAACCAAGGCCTTTGAAAGAACTATTTTTAAAAATATTTTTTATCTCCTTGTCAATAAGGACCCCATAATGTTTGCAAATGCAAAGCAGAGCCTTACAAAACCGAAGAATATAGAAAAAATTCAATTGAAAAGCAAGACTTCAAATTTTAGACTTCTTTTGTAAAATTTTCAAATGCATGCCAGAATCATGATAAAATCAAAAGGAATTGGAAAATTTTTCCAATTTCTTAGGACACAAGCCAAAACATTAAATTCCCTTACCTCTTAAAAGTTTTTTTTTTTCATTTTCATAGAATGCAAGCTAGGGATAACTTTAAGAAACCCCCCCCTCAGCAAAGATGTAAAATCCTGGTGAATCTTTCCTTTAATTTGAAAAAATTATTAATTTTCCTTGGCGAATCTTATGCACATTATTCAAAAATTTGTAAAATCTTGGTGAATCTTAATGAATAATTGGTAAAAAAAAATAATCACATTGGCGAATCCTAGTGAATAATTAGTAAAACGATTAATTACAATGGCGAATCTCTCCTTTAAAAATTTGCATAGTTGGTCGGCACAGTTCCCCCATATATATATATATTTTTTAATATTGAAGTAGGGGCCCGGGGGCGGCAGCCACCGGTGGGGTCAAGGGGCAGCGCTCCTTGCGGGCGTCAAGGGGGCAAAGCTTTTAAATCAAACGGCTGCAAGTTCATTTCGTGAGTGAATATCGGCGTGAGTGAACATCATTGGTGGGAAACTTAAGGATATCCTACCAATACAACGATTTTATATGCACTTAGTGAATTCCGTGACTTAGTGAATTTAGTGACTTTATTTGCACGTGCCTTTTAAAAAAGTTGTTGAGTCTCGAAATTTTTTTTGGGCCACATGATCAAATTGTTTTGGGCCTCAACAACCTTTTTAAAAGGCATGTGCAAATAAAGTCACGGAATTCACTTGCAACCATTCAATTAAAAAGATAATCAATGGCAATAAATAATAAAACTATTCATGGATAAAATATCCGTAAAATGAAATGGTAAACTATTATTAGTGGCGATATTTCCCAAAAAATAATTGTAAGAATATAAAAATGCTGGCGAATATAAGTAATATTTGTATTTACAGTATAAAATACTAGTGAATTAGTTCCGATGACGCATCGTTTAAAAAATAATGCATTGGTGAATTAATCGAGATAATTTTTTTTTTTTTGTAAAAACCTAGCGATTTGGTATCCTTTCTAGCTTGTATTATTCGCTATTTTTGGAGGTCCTGATTTCAAATATTCGCCAATTGGCGAAGATTCGCCACTAAATTTTTCCCTGATGCAAGCCACAACCTTAAAAAATTAACAATTTCAAAGGTAGAGACAAGAAAACAAATACCTGCATGTGGAGAATCATTGTTCTTGGTGGCAGTGACTATAAAAATAATTAAACTAACCTCATATTCCTACTATCATGCACATTTTTTTGTACTTTTATCACCCTTTCCCATGTTCTCTTTTGAAGTATTAGGATCAACAAGTAATTTTGAAGATAATTTCAATAAAGAACCAAAATCAGACCTAGATATAAGAGAAACAATAAATATGACATACATGTTTGATCCATTAAGTGTCAAAGCTCATTTTGTGGCAGCTTTAGTCTATGTTAGAAACATACAAAGAATGTCACAACTAATAAAAAATATTAGATCAGTTTCCATTTTAATAGCTAAATAATACTCTATGGTTGCATGTAATGCTCAAAAATACCAAAAAAATTATACTAAAAGAAACAATTTTCAGATACTTTATAGGACAAAAGCTCTTGAACTTCACTCCACTGAATGAATACAAGAAGAATGATGACCCACAACTACATCCTTTGATGCAACCATCCAATTTGTTGCTAGTTATCAATATTTTTTTTTTTTGTTTTGTGAAAACCCTAAGCCTTATGTTGAAGTTTTAATTTTGTCCAAAACAAATATTCTTTAGCAAAACTTGATGAAGCTTAGAGTCCCTAAGCAAAATTTCCTATTATTCTGTTTATAAGTAGATCCCTCAACAAAATAAAAAAGACCAGCAACAAAATTCGATATAGATTGTAATTGTTTTTAAGCTTTGAATTTATAGGACTTACAGGAAATGCCGCCTAACAAGTCAACTAGTAGTACAAGCTCAACACTCCCTTTTTTCATTGTGTCTCGTGAGTCTAGGATGAAGATTAATGGATCCTTTAGCTTAAAGATTTTCCAAAATTGATGATTCTTGCTGCATAATGATATTACTAATATGGTCATAAAGTAAAACTTGTTAAATATTTCTTCTGTATGAAAATTTAGATTTCACCTTGTTTCTCTACAAAGGTCTTTGCAATTGTGCACTAGAAATATAATTTATTAGTATTGAAGCCCGACATTCTTAATCATATTAACTTTTTGATAAAAATATGTACATTTGAGCTTGACATAGGTAAATGGTGCTTTGGGTAAGAGAAGAAATAATATTTTTGGTGCATGGAAAAATTAAGAATCTCCTTGATTTTACTAAATAGCTAATTGGAGAACCACTAGTTTTTTGAGATAGAGACATTACAAGATTACAAGAAAGATCACTCAATTGGCATCTAAGAAGTCTTAACTAGTTTGAAATAAACTTATGGTACCCCACCATCCCCATAGAAGTACACATTCTTAGTTTAATAATTGCTTTATAGAAGAATGACTAGAAGGCATGCCATCAGAAGTTAAAGCCAACTCCCAATTGAAACCTCTTCCTAGTGTGTAGTAGAAATAAGTGGTTTCAATAGTTGACTACCTAAACCATCCATGGTTGTAGATACTAATACCTTCAATCACACCATATATTTGCATCCATTCACCTAATACATGGAAATATTAAATCAAGTAACTCAAACAAAACTTAGGAAAAGTGTTTTTGAACAAAACAATGGTAGAATAAATCATCTAAACAAGTAAGCACATTTTCTAGCTATTGCATGAGAATTTGACCTATAGAGGACAATAAAATCCATCTTCTCTTATTTGATATCAACAATCACAAATCTGTAACTCAAATCATTTTTTTACCTGAATTCACAACTGATATTCTTAGTTTGACACCACCTGCAATTTTGATATCCAAATGTATACTTTTGACATGAAAGTACACATTTTTGATACCCACATTCACAACTTTGATACCAAAATTCAAAATATTGATACATTTTATACTCGCATCATTCCCATTATAAATTTCATATAATTTGTGTAATTGTAATGATGGAAAAAGGTCCCCTTAACTTGACCTTGATTTAGTGTTGTAATATGCCTAACATATGCACATTAGGTCTTGGACCCTTGTGAACTAAATGGATTAAATGTTACCTTACTTAAGTGTTGTGAAGTGGTGTAACTCACTTTCACACTTTTCTAAGGTCTTGTTAATGAATCACACCTAAATAATCTATTTTTACCATTAATCTTGCCTTATTTCAAAGTGTTGTAAATTGTTGTAACACACTTTCACACTTTTGTAGGCTTATAATTAATAATTGGGCTTTATTATGGATTAATTGGCCCCATTTTGTATCTACAAGCCTTATTTATGTGTATTTTCTAGGATAATCTCGACAAAAGCATTTAAAACACCAAAATCTTGAAAACCCACCTTAAATTCCTAAGGTGGGACTCATTCGCCATTCTAGGCAAATGAGTCCCCTTAGGTGGGACCCATTCAGCTAGGGTGGCGAACGAGTCCCATTTAGCTCAAAATCAAATTTAATTTAAATCTTTGATGGGATTTTATTCTCCAAGATCCAATGTCAGCTTGTAGTATTGTAATTTTGGGAATTCTCGCATAATTGAGTATAAATACAAGTTTCTTTCATTAATTTTTCAACTAGCAATCTGATAAGAAATCAAGTGTTCACAAGCATTAATAAGAGCATTTAAGAGCATTCAAGGGAATATTCTCAAGAATTTTAGAGAAACATTCAGGTGCCAATCATCATGTCAAAGATATCTTGCATCATGTTTGTTATTGTGCTAACAATTGTGGTGTAGGGTTTTATGATTCAAGCAAGAATTTCATTCAAGATCTATCTCGATTCTCCTTCAAGCTGGTGTCAAGAATCACAACCATTTCAGCCATTTCAAGCATACTTGCAACACCTTATTGCTAACGTTTGGTGAGTTGTAGCATCATATCTTGTTCATTCATCATTCTCCTTCCATATTTTATTCCATTTCAAGGATTGATTTCCAACAAGGGGTTTGACCAAGGAAAAACCCTATCCACTAACCCCCAACATTTTCCTCTCTCCTTTGTGTGGCATTTGCAAGGGGTGATCCCACATTGCTATTTTTCAATTTCTAGGAGATTCTAATTTTTGCTGAAATAAAATAGTTTTACAAAATATAATGATTTAATCCTTAAAAAGATCCATTTTAAGGATTCCAATTGAATAGGATTTGATCAAACCACCTTAGATCAAATCCCCTTGGATAGAACCCCACTAGTTTTAAACCATGTCTATAATAAAGTCTCCTTTACACCTATCAAAATGGTAATAAAAAACCACTTTTGATTTACTTTTTGGGGGATCAAATGAATTCATTTAAAATCTAATTTTTTAAAGTATGTAGTCCTTATTATAAGATTTGCAAAAAGTATAATTTTAAATAAATTTAATTTAATTATTATATTTATTTTTTATTTCTTGTGAATGTAGGTTTTTCACTGAAAATCAAGCTCTCTATTCTGCACATGTGGAAACATAGCATATTATCAATTCTTTTTCAAAAAATATCAGTGCACTAGATATTGAAATCCTTGATCCAACAAAAAAAAATGAATTTTGATACATACAATTTTTTTTTATGTTGTATACAGTCCGCCTATGTCTGAATTGTAATTGGTTTGACTTTGAAACTTGATTAAGGAAAAAATATTCAATAAAACACTATGAAACCAAATGAAAGCACTAGATATCGTAGTTACAAATATAAATCCGAAAAAATTAGAATTTTATCCTTCAGGGAAAAAAATTTATGTTTGTATACGGTGAGCATCACTCCTTAAAAATGGTGTTTACTGAAAAAACTAGTTTTCAAAGGAGATGGAAAAATAAGTACAATTTGATTAAAAAAAAATGAATAAAATATATTTAGAATTTATAGACAAAATTTCACAAATCACTAGTTTGCATAATTTTCAAATTACTCACAGTTTAGCCACTATAGGTTCCTGAAAGTGAAGATTTAGTTAGAAAAAAACAATTCAATGTCCAGTTTGGCCAAAAATTGTAAACTAGTATTGTGGGATCATCGAGGGCTAGGTTGTAGATTTCCTAAGGAGCAAGATTGGAGAAGTGTTGCAAAACATCCAAAGTTGTCAAAGTTGTCATCAAGTGTTGAAGAGCCTTGAAGATCCTCTATAGGTCACAAATTGTTGTTTCAGATCTAGAAACCAATTAAGAAGAGCATAGCAAAGTACATAGTAAATGAATCGACTTTTGAAGCTTCAAAAAAGCCTAACTAGACTGATTCACCACTTCTAGAAAATGTGTCCCATTTCTAGTCATTTTTCAAGACTTTGTAGATTCTAATACCCTTTTGCCTATGTAGACATGTAAAATTGACTTGACACATGTAACCAAGATTTTGGATCCTTAATACTTTCTTACACTTCTAGGGTTTTTCACCTAAAACTAAAAGGAGAAAGATGGGCCAAAATGCTAATGTTACATTCAATATTATGTGTTAATGGGGGTGTGAATGTGTATAGCTATGATGTATAAGTGTAATAAACTAAAACAAAGATGACTTATTGATGTTAAATCTAAAGAATGTGAAGTGCTGGAAAACACAATGATGTATGCAAGCATATACAAAATGACATAGAAATGTAAACTAAACTAAAAATAAAGTTGTAAGATAGAATGTGTGCACCTATAACATGAAGAGGGATGGGACAGAGGTATGGAATATTGAAAAACCTTATGCATAAGTCGACTGGGACACTTGTGCCAATCTAGGTGACTTAGTCCAATTTCAAAGAAAATCTGTCGAAACAGGTTTCTGACAAAAGGGTACTCAGATCTACATCAAACCCTGAAATGCATGTATATTTGGACTAAGTCACCACTAATGGTGACTTAGTCCACTTTCAGATTTCGAGAGATCTAAAGGTGCACTCTGTAGGTCTTGGTCTGTACTTCTGCTCCTGACGAGTTTCCATATTCGAAACTAAAAAATATGGTCTGTAAATGTTCTCCAAGCCTCTTTTTAGGGTTTTGACCACCTTGAAGAGCCTTGACAAAATTTTAAAGACTTTTCTTCCTTTTTTCTTTTCTAAATCTGCACAGAAGACCTTCAAATCACACATGAAATGAGGGAGTTAGTACCTTGCCATGATGATTGATCTTGAGTTGGTGCAACAATGGAGGAAGATTCAACCCTCAAATGCTTTGGAGAGATGTCTTAATGACTTAGAATTTACTCAAACCCTAGCTTGCTTGAGAAGAATGATGAGTGATAAATTGAATAATGAATTAGTTAGGTGGATGAATTAAGGTGAAAATGAGGGGAAAACCCTTTATTTATACATGTTGTGCCCTATTTTCTCGAAAATAACACATCACAGGCCTACCTTAGGCTTTTGGAGACAAAATCCTGCTAGAAATTTGATTTAATTTTGATTTTTATGCCAAATGGGACTAAGTCACCCAAGGTGGCAACTTAGTCCACCTGGGAAAATTTAAGTGGTTGTTAGGGATTAAAGTATGATTATTGATTCTTGTCGAGATTGTGTTTCAAAAAAAACTTAAGTTGGGCCTATAAGTGCATTAAGAGGGCATTTAATCATAAGAAAGGGTTGATTTGTTGATGAAAAGCCTAGGAAAGTGTGAGGGTTGGTTACAACACCTTACAAAACTCTAGAATAAGACTTGGTAAGAGGTAGAAAGAGGTTGTTTAGCTGAATTATGATGAAAGGGTCTTAGAAAAGTGGGAAAATGTGTTACAACACTTCACAACACCTTTTCAAGACACCATATAATTCTTATTGATTTGCAAGGGTTCAACACCTAATGTGAATGTGTTGACCACATTACAACATTAAATCCAAGCAAAACTAGGCAAAAAACCACAAGAAAGGCGCAAATGAGTGAAAAGTGTCAAGGGTACACTTTTCTTTGACACAACACCTATCACACACCCCGAACGACATCAAACAACACCAAAAAAACATAAAAAAAATTGAACAACATCAAACAGCCTCAAAAATCATCAAACAATATTGAGCATCATCTCGTGACATCTCAGAATCATCCCATAACATCTCAGAATGACTCATAATCATCTCGTAACATCTTAGAATGACTTAGAATCATCTCATAACATGTCAAAATGACTCAGAATCATCTCATAACATTTCAGAATGATTTAGAATCATCCCATAACATCTCAGAATCATCCTGTAACATCTTAGAATGACTTGAAATCACCTTGTAACATCTCAGAATGACTCAAAATCATCCCATAACATCTCAGAATGACACAAAATCATCATGTAACATCTCAGAATGACTCAAAATTGTCCCATAACATCTTGGAATGACTTAGAATCATCTTGTAACATCTTAGAATGACTTGGAATCATCCTGTAACATCTCAAAATAACTCAAAATCATCCCATAACATCTCAAAATGACTCGAATTTGTCTTAGAACATCTCAGAATCATCCTGTAATGTCTCAAATCATCTCAGAATCATACTGCAACATTCCCATGTTGCACCACATCAAAAAGACATCAAAAACCCTAATTTCTCTATTAATTGATTAGTACAACATTATTTAATTAATTTACTTTTTCATCATTTCGAACAAATTAAATAAATTTCATTTATTTAATAAACTCCTAAAAAACCCTAAATTACTCTATTGATTAAATAAAACACCATTGTTTTTAATTAATTCACTTTTCCTCATTTTGACTAATTAAATAAATCACGTTTATTTGATAAAGTCCTAATCTTAATTTATTTCATCCTGATTGATTAAATAATGTCAATTATTTAATTACATCACTAAATCACCTTATTCACCTAAGTGGATTAAATTATTAAATAATAATTTAATTACAACACTTTCCCTCCAAAATTTGAACAATTAAATCAAACTATTCAAATATAAATTATCAAAAATCAAATCAAACTTTAATGCAACTTTGTTTGGAAAAGTCAAACTTGATTTGAATGTTCAACTCCAAAAAGGAATTAATAAAATTAAATCAATTAGTTCATATTCCTCACCCACTTTTTGATTGATCAAATTACGATTGCTGACTAAGCAATCTAATCTTTTAACTAATCAATCCAAATTGTTAACTAAACAATATAATCTGTTAACTAATCCATCACATTCCTAACTAAGCCATCAAGATCTTAACTAATCAATCTACATCTATTAACTGATCAATCACATCGCTAACTAGCCAATTTATTTCTCAATCACCCAAATTGTGCAATCAACTTTGCATAGTTTTCTCATGTCTAATTATTCTCAACAACCTCTGACCATTGATCTGAATATTCTTCAACACGATCTTGATCATCCATTTCAAATCACATCTTCTATATAACAAACTGATTTCCTCACAAAAAAGGATCAGAGAATCAACATACATTGAGCAACAAAGTGTTGTCAAGAACACCATTGATAGAGCTTCACCATTTTCTTTGATCAACCAACCAAAACAGTCACTCACCAAGATTTTGCACACAAACTTTGGAGGCTTCACAGTGATAAGAACAACCCAACATCAGGTGAATACACTCCACTACGAAATGGTAAGACTATGTTTTTCATGTTCATTCATTTATGTAGTCATATATTCATTTATGCATGTTAGAATAGCTTAGTTTCATTTTGTATGTGTAGGTTTAGATCTTCGATTAATATGTTAATCTTAGCTTATATTCTTAGATTAACATGTTTTGATCTGTCTTCCGGTCTAACGGTCTCTCCCTCACACATTTTGGCATGCTCGTTGGGACCCTTGTCCCCTCATCTAATATTTGTTTGAGTCATTTTTGAAGCTGCAAGTCTCAAAAATATATTTCACAGAGTTTTCATGTGCTTGCCCAGAATACTTGTGCGCTTGATTGTCAAGTAAACTACACTATTGTCTAAAACTTGTGCTATTGTCAAAGAACTGCACTATTTTCATGGTGATGACGATATTGTCTAAACCCTGTGCGCTTGTTTTTTAACAAAGTTAGCTTTTGTTGTTTGGTTTGAGCATCTATTTCTGGAATCGAGTAGTTGTATTTTTTCTGCGCATTTGCATCTTTCTTTTCTGAGAAGTTGTTTTGATAGACAAGTGGATGGATCCTACGCTATTGTAATATGATTTTTCACTAAGTTTTGTTTGTTTTTGGATGTGTAAATAGGTATTGATAGATTTGATGCAGGATTCAAGTAACATTAACATGTTTGTTGTAGGGAAGACGACCGGTCCCAATTTTTTTGATTTACATTTAATTAACTTAGGAATCTAATTTTTGGTGCTCTAAAATGAACAAAAAAAACACATTTTTGACTTAGTGTTTTAAAAATGAACCATATTCCTATTTTCTTAACTTAGGAATTTGAATTTGGTGCTCTTAAAAAGAACAAAAACAAAAGAAAAACACTTCAATTTTAGGATCTAAAAATGAACCAATTTCAGGTTTCTTAACTTAGGAACTTCAAATTTGGTGCATAAAAAGAGCACAAATGATTTCCATTTGTTGACGCACACACGATTTTCATTTGTTGACCAATTAGAGACAAGGGTTGTTTTCTTAGAAACACCCAAATTTGGAGCTTAAAATGAACAATTCATTTCTTTTGTATTGCACCATTGCAATTTTTGAATGATATCTTGAATACTTCCTATTGGTGCAAGTAAAAATAACATTTTGTTTATGTTATTAACATATTTATGGGGATAACACCGCTTGAGGGGTTTAAAATGAATCAATTTTCTATGGATTGTTCATTGTGCATTCATTGATTGACAAAGCTAAAGTGTTTTATCTTCTCCCTGTGGAAGTAAATGGTGACTCCCCAACACCCTCAGGAATAGTTGCTAGACCAAAACCACTTCCAAAAGAGAGAGAATGGAAAGAAAGCTTGCTTCAACAATCCAAGATTGAATAATGGTTGAATAAGCTTGAATATGATTGAATTGATTGAATGCAAATGCACATGAGATTCCTTGCTTATAAAGGCAAGGTAGAGAGATAGGATTATAAAAGACCATGACAAGTGTCTTAATCCTATTACATGAGTCAACTAACAAAATAACTACCTAGGAATCAAACAATACTAGCTAGATAAGATAAGTTCTAGAAAATCCAACTAAGACTTCTAGAAAGAATATTTTATCCTAAGTAAACTTAACTATGTGAATATATCCCCTAATTACCTACTTAGTGAATTAGCTAGGTACAAGAAATTTATTCACACCAACACCCCCCCTTAAGTGAAAATTAGGGAGAATATTATTATGAAAACTATGCAAAGACTATGACTATGGGTCCAACTACTAGGCCATGTTAGGTACCCATTTACAAATGAAAATGAAAATAATCTCTCACAAGCGAAGAAAAGGAGAAAACCCTGTGGGACAAAACTCCTCTCCAAAAGAGAGAAAAGAAACGAAACAAACATGACGTATGGAGGACTCAATTATACCCTCCAATGACTACATCCATCATGTATATACAACCAATGACCTCCCCATAAGAGGGTAAAAGAGAGATAAGATATCCCCCCCATAATGAAGAAGCTCCAATGTTGATGAAGAATGTCTGAAAACAAAATATGAACCAATGTTTGCAAGAAACATATCTTCCCTTAGGAAGAAACAAATCCATAAGCTGATGAAGAATCCACTCCATGTCCAATTGAAAGGAGGAAGAATGAATGCCCAAAATGTATGCCTCTGAAAACTGAGTAGGAGTCTCCAAGCTTGAATAAGCCACAACATAATCATGGTCCAACACAACCAAGAAACACGAAAAATCAAGTGAAGGAGGAGACTTATGAATGTTAATCTCCAAAGACAAAGTAGATGGTATACTAGTTGTATTGAAACTATCATCAAAGAGGAGAGAAAATCCCTCAAGTGTGTCCTCCAAATCTGCAATATGAGACTCTGTGAGCAAGTTAGATATACCTATTAAATACTCATCCCACAAAGAATGATCTAAAAAACTATGATCATCTTTCTGAATAGAAGAATCAATGGCTGAAGAGGCAGGAGGTGGAGTAGGAAGCTTAACACTGGTCTCTAGTATCCAAAGGTTTAGATGACCAAACTTCTCCTCATGGTTTACACTCAATGGAGTGTGTGATGCAGTCAAAGGAAAATTATCATCTTCTGAAGTAAAGTGTGAAAAGGAATACACATGAGATGAATGATCAACCATCCTGATAGCAACAATATCCCTAGTCTCCAGTCCCTTATGTACACTCTATAAGGAGTGAACTCAACCATTTTACCTTGACCCCCATGAGTAATTTGATAAATAGAAAGGATATTTGTGGACAAGGAAAGAACACAAAGTACATCATTGAACTTTTTCCCCCATATAAATAGAACTCTTCCCACTTACCTTCATATAGGTATTGTTACCCATCAAGATATGAGGTAAATTACAAGGCTCAAAAGAAGAGAACATATCCATCGAAGATGCCATATGATGAGATGCCCCTGAATCAAGAAGCCATAAATTAGATTTAGGACTTGTAGAGGCCAAGAGTGCATGCCCTTTCATTTTATATAGTCTAGATGTAGATCCTGTGTGAGTTCATCAATATTCTTATTGTAACATCTATGCTCATCATGTCTTAATCTTTTGCAATATGCACATTTGGACTTCATCTTTTTAGATGATTCCTCTTTAGAAGAGGATTTGGACTCAGGAGTGCTATGTGAAGGAGAATATTTACCTTCCTCATTAGACTTGGGTACCTTATTTTTCTTCTTACCTTTTCCACTCGAAGCATTTGTATCCTTTGCAAAAAGAGCATGAGATGTAGAAGACTTCATTGTGCCCACGTGTACCAACTTTTCTTTTTCCCTTGTGAGTTGAGCTGAAAATTCATCAAGAGAAGGAATTTTGTATGCATTTCCAAAGGCATCCATAGTAGCATAGAATGTAGAAACAAACACTGAATAATCAAGACCAAGATTAGCAAGAATAGAAAGAATCAATTGTTCATCATCTTTAGTGACCCCACAATTAGATAGCTGCAATCTGGGAGAATTGAGCTTAGAGAATAATAATTTGATATTTTCAAAATTTGATGGATTAAGACCCATTAGTTCATTCTCCAACTTAAATTTCCTCATCTTATCTGGCTTACCAAAGAGACTCTCTAAAGTAGTCCAAACTTGATTAGGATGTGTGCAAGATGTAACATGATATCTAAGATCTAGAGAAATGGACAAAAGAAGAGTACCAAGACCTTCATCCCTTCTATCAAGCCATTTCCTTTTTTCTACAGCTCCATTGGGTTCTGGATCTTGGCCATATGTGATTCTTTGCAACTTTAATTTTAACAATAACATCCCCATTTGTGATTTCCACTCATGATAGTTAAATGGGGTTAGAAGTAAAACTTTTGGAAAATCCATGATATAATAAATAATTACAATAGACGAACAACAAGTTCCCTTGACAATACAAGGAATTTACCTCTTTGTCCCAAATAATTTTACACCTTTTTTGCAAATTTACAACAATGTAGCCTAAACTATCAAATCAACTACAAACTGAAATTATGAAAATTTGGAAACAAATCTGCAAGAAGAGCATGAATAGAATTGAGGTGCTCCTAAATACCTTCCGAATGCCACAAATTTGGGGGAAAATGGAGTCTGAAGCAAAAATATATGAGCTCGGAGGAAGAAAATGATGATTTGGATTCGACCTAGAAAAGTAGCACAAAACTGCAAAATTTCTGCAAAAAATCTACACCACTGAAAAACTAAGAGAATCCTCTTTTCGACGATATTTTGTTTTCTGAAAAATGGCCTTCGTTTGCAAAAGTTATGATAAATAAAAAAACTGCCTATTTGAACACTTGTGACTATTCAGGGGCAAAAAATTTAAATCATGGGCTTAAAAAATTTCGGCCTTTCTTAATAATTCTACAATTCAGAATAAAGTTTTTAATGCATAAAAAGATTTTCCAAAATGGTCGGCAATATCAATAAAAGGTTTTTAATATAACAAAGTTTAAAATTTAAAACTTGGAGTAGGTCGGCCAATACATCAAGGTCAACTTTTTTATTCAAAACAAAGATTTATAATATAAAATCTTGCAAGTTAAACCATGATTTGACCATGTGTACCACTAAGAAGACAATGTTCAGATGTCATAGGTGTGATGTGACCTCCAAGTACGGTATATGCAGACTATGGATTTGACCTATGTTATGTGGATGGTGACATAGGAAGAGAATATGCCAGGAATCTTTAGGAATAAATATGGCGACCACTGAATAATATTTGCCCCAAACTATTGCAATAATTTAGCTGAAATAATTGCAAAATACTTTTTCCCGAAAAATAATAAATCATAGAATTTTTTTTTAAATATTTTTTTCTACAAAAATAAATGTCGACCTAGGTGGTCGTACGTCCTGTCGAGGCAAATTGTTTTTCCTCAAAAACAAATTTTACCAAAAATGGATGAATTGGAAGTCAAAATTCATCTATGAAGCCTTCTGAGTGCAATGGTGATGCAGATCTGGGCCCAAAGTGCTCCGGAAAAATAGTGACCTCCTAGATCAGCTTCTCTTCACACTTTTCCAAACCCTTCATAGATCAGCCAAAACATATCCAAATTTGATGAAACAAAAGGAAAACCTGACTTTCTTCGATGTCATAGATTCAATTGTGAGGTCAATGAAACCCCAATCTGCAGCCAACAAAATCTTCAAGCCAACATGAAACCCTCAGTTCTAGGAAGGAATCTGCAACACTGGAGCTTTGATACCATGTGGGAGTAAATGGTGACTCCCCAACACCCCCAAGAATAGTTTCTAGACCAAAACCACTTCCACAAGAGAGAGAATGGAAAGAAAGCTTGCTTCAACAATTCAAAATTAAATAATGGTTGAATATGCTTGAATATGCTTGAATTTATTGACTGCAAATGTACATGAGATGCCTTGCTTATAAAGGCAAGGTAGAGAGATAAGATTAGACAAGACCATGACAAGTGTCTTAATCCTATTACATGAGACAACTAGCAAACTAACTACCTAGGAATCAAGCAATACTAGCTAGATAAGATAAGCTCTAGAAAGCCAACTAAGACTTCTAGAAAGAATCTCTTATCCTAAGTAAACTTAACTATGTGAATATGTCCCCTAATTACCTAGTGAGTGAATTAGGTAGGTACAAGAAATTTATTCACACCAACACTCCCCTCACAGCTTTTGGCGATCTTGGGTTAGCGAAAGAACATTTTTTTAGCACTGCACTTTATTTATTTTAAGTTTACCTTAAAGAGGGGGCTTGCCTTGAGATACATCCTGTGTTGGAGAAATCATTGCAAGGTCTTGAAACACGTTTACTAGAGGGCTATGTTAAAGGTTGTGAAATCGTAAGAAAGTAGCTTCAAGTCTTGCTGACAATAGACTACACCTTATCCCATGACTTAAGTGGAATTGGAATAGTTAAAGATCCTTAAGTGGCCAGCAGGTGAGTGTTAGATTTTTGCGTTCACAGTTACCACTAAGAAGCATATTTTTTTAGAGGCCACCCTATTATCCAAAATAAATATCTGAAAGTGGTGCAATGGAGTTTACTTCTGAGAAGTTACTTGCCATGTTTGACTAGGCCCGCACCATAAGTTGCATGTAAAATTGTCTCTTTGGACCATGAGGCAAGCCTACCTAAGAGAATGGTGTCTATCCCCTAGGGTTGTAATTACTGGTTTATATTAAACTTGGCCCATTATATTCAAAATAATTTAACATCAAATTCTGTGATTGGTTTAAGAAAAAGATCACATTCAAAACAAACACTGAACAAGATGTTTGAACCACAAACCCTTTGATTTAGTGCATCCTTGTGAAAGAAGCCTTATGTTTGCACCCCTTTGAAAGGATCTTTCCTTAAAGGTTTCCAAACATTTTGGCTTTGATTTTAGGGTACATTAATCAAAGTAAACATTTGGGACTATGGCTTGGGTGTTGTGATTTCACAACCTAAGTTATAGACATAAAGGTAACATAAGTTCATGCTTGCTGAGTCAATCCAAGTGTTGTTTTATCATTTTCCATACTTGAAACACAGAGAAAAAATTGAGAGATATTTGTTTATAAGATTATTGTTTGAACAAAAACAATTGGAAATCCAGAAGATCAGATAGTCCCACATCCATTATTCTCATCCTACCTATTTGAAATCAAAAAGAAAAAAAACATTAAGGTCATTCCTCCACTCAAATGTCCATGATATCAACAATTACTTGGGACTCACAAATAGTACAGGTAATATTTCTTTCAACATATATGCTCTGGAAAAGGAAGTGGAATATAGACCTTAGTTCCTCAACATTTTGATTTCCAAAAAGTAGTATCATTCCAAAACAACATCATGTTAGTACGTTGCGACTGGTCATGTTATACTATACACTCTTCATGTACCCTCGCCAAGGTCCAAGGCTGGGCTAGGCCTTGGGCGGGGGTTTGAGGGTGACATTCCTCGAAAATTGGGGGTTTGGGGGTGGTAGCCCCTAAGAAAATTTTGTTTTCACCTTTTTTCGCTTCATCATCGAAAAATAAAAAAGCCGACTTTGTAGAACCCTAATTTTTGGAAGCTTCCAAACACTTTTTATAAGCGGTTGGGATGGGGAGTTGTATCATGACATTATTCACGATATTGTAATATGTTTTGGACTAGATAATAAAATCATTGGATGACTGTGGTTTTGTGGATTTAGCTTGGATTAGGTGAACCACGTTAAATTCTCTGTGTTGTCTTGTTTATGCTATAATTTTCTATGTGTTTTATTTCTCAATTTTATTGGTCAAATCCATATTTAACTTGTTAGATATCTACCTCCTAACCATAACAACTGAAACCCTAGGGTCTTGAGCTTCACAACAACCATCCCATAACACCATCAAACTTTATGACCATCTGGCAATCAACTACCCTAGTTTAGCAACCAGATCTTGTAGCACTGATCCTTCAACCTAGTCTCACATATATCGAAGGTGAACAAACTGACATCATAAGTAGCTTGAGAACCTTCATTTTTTAGAAGAATGAAACACCCCACCAGTTTCTCACCGCATCAGTTTTCCTAGATGAAGAGGAAGAGAAAGCTGACAAAGCAACAGAGAGACCCATATTACCACCACCCACATGGCAATAAATATCCCCTTCATGATCTCACATAAGGTCAAGATCCCTAAGGTAAAGTCCATAGGTTGTCATTTCAGACTTAGGCATCTTAGTCCAAAAGCTCTCAAGAAACACCTTTGGACACTTCAGAAAACCAGAACTAGGTTGGTATATAAATTCTACAAATGAGCTTCCAGGAACAATCCAAACTTGTATTCCTTCTACTATTGTTAGAATCTTGGTCTATTCCAATAGTTCCAATATCTTACATAATCTGCAAGACAACATTAGGTCTTTAGAATTTGAGTCACCTAGAGAGTACACCACTCTCCCATAGGAGACCCCAGTTGTTTATGACAACCACAAGATCACAACATAGGAAAAAAATGGAAGCCAAAAAATACCAACAAATGCCATGAATGATGAGAGTAGCCTTTGGGGGTATAGGCCAAGTGACCTTGAAACTCCCCAAAAGAGACCAATATATAGGAACACTTTCACTAAGGGTGAAATAAGCTGAAAACATGAGGTAATGGAACAAAGTAACTAGGATCCAAACAAAGTAGTTATAAAGGAGGTAAGTGGTGAAGAAGAGATAAATGAGGAAGAATTATTTGAACATTCTAACAACCCCAAGGTCCTAAAACTAATGGACAGGTTGTTAAGAAAGGACCCAAGCTGAAGGTTACCTTGATGATGCATAGGTGAGACACCTTGTTGAAAGTATTGTTGGTTTGAAATGGAACCCTATGGTCCACCCTTTTGAATGTACTGAATGTTCAGAGGGGGACCCTATGTTCCACCCTGTTGATGGTACTAATTTTTTAGAGGGGGACCCTATGTTCCACCCTGTTGATGGTACTAATTGTTCAGAGGGGGACCCTATGTTCCACCTTGTTGATGGTACTGATGGTTTTGGGAAGGGTCGATGTTTGATGTATTCTAAGGTATATATTGTCTAGGAGGTGGATTGTTATTTTAAGGTTCATATTGAGATGGACCCCCTTGGTACACTTGTGCCATTGCTGCTTGTATACACCTAAAATTGGTCCGGAGAATCCGATTAATTAAATATGACTTATTTGATTAATTATCCTAAATTCCTTTACTGTTGAATAAATAGAAATATTTATTTATATAGTTCGTGTTTAAATTCACATTTAAATTCTTCTAATTCTACTATTATCTCATCTAAATTAAATAAACAAAAATAAATACTTTGTTTTATTTAATTATTAATTTTCCCTATTTATTTCTATCACACCTATTTAAATTAATTAAATAAAGGTTAAACACTTTATTGATTAAATATTATATTCTTCTATTTTAATTTAATAAACAAATTCCATAGTTTGTTTTATTAAATTATTTATCCCTCTTTTGCTAATTTAAATAAATAAAAATATTTAAATTAAGGCATAAATCAATTTCCTCTATTTCCTCAAAACAAAATTAGATATCATATATCTAATTTATGTCAAAATTAATTGATTCAATATTCATGAGAAGATTTGGAGACAAACTGGAGACAAATCAGAAATCCATCTCTCAATCCTCTTCCATCAATCCTTCCTATCTTCTTGCCTGGTTTTTTCATGGGCAGGGACAATTCCCAAAATATTCTCAATCTCCTCCATCTCTCACCATTCAATCCTCTAGATTGAATCCAAGCCTCTACTTTTCTGCCCCTGTGCAAAGCTGCTTTGAGGAAATCTATAAATACAACTTCATTCAACAAAGAAAGGATCCAAAATATCCAATTTTATGCAATCTTACTCTGTAGGAAAGCATCAAGGAATCAAGCATCAATCAATAGCAACAGATTTCATTTCACGGCTACAAACTGTAGCTTCATTCATCATTTTTCATGTCAATTCACGTTAAACAGTAGTTTCTTTTATCATTTAAATATTATCATATAGAATCACATCATTTCATTCAACATCACTGCATTCTTTAGATTGTCAATTTAAAAATCATAGTGTTTTACTAAATATGAGAGCATTGTAGCTTAATAAATCTTTAAAGATAGGAAACAATGAGGCGCTTTCAGTAGATTCTTTCCTTAGAATGGTTTATTTGTTGAATCTTTGATACAATGTTTCATTAAGAAGTGTATTTACTCTTGTTTACTTATTCACACTTACACTGCTTGTTCAACCTGAGTTGTTTTTTTGAAGAAGGGGTTCTCTTTGGGTTGATCATTGTTATGTGAGAACACAGGTGGCATATTTGGCATATTTAGAGGTTGCATTATTTGTCTCACAACTAAGTTATCCCCAAAGGGAATAAGGTGTCCCACCAATGCATCATCAGGGTAACCTTCAGTTTAGTCCTACCCAACAGGGTTTGTCACAGAGCGCCTTAACTTAGTCATCCAAACAACAAGGTATCCCTTCGACGCATCATCAAGGTAACCTTCAGTTTAGTCCTACTCAACAGGGTGTGCCATTGAGTGCCCTTAAATAGTCATCCCAACAAGGTGTTCTGCCAATGCATCATCAGGGTAACCTTCAATTTAGTCCTACCTAGCAGGGTGTGCCACAGAGTGCCCTCAATCAGTTATCCCAACAAGGTATCCTACCAATGCATCAACATGTAAACCTTCAATTTAGTCCTACTTGGCAAGGTGTGCCATAGAGCACCCTTCTTTGGTCATCCTATCAAGGTCACCTACAAACACATCATCAGGGAAGCCTTTTGTTTGTTCCACCCCAACAACAAGGAGTTAACCCTCCTTATGCATAACAAGGAATTAAACCTCCTTATATCCCATATGGATATCAAGGTCCTATACCTCCACAATACTTGATCTATGACCAAAACCTAGTAGGACATCAAGGTTATTACATGTAGGGTTCACAAACACATGTACCAAAAATAGAGATAAAAATAAGGCTAGATGTTGTCACCCAACAAATAGAAGATATGCAGATAGGAAAAAAAAAGACCTACACTTTTCAAGAAATTTGTCCATTCCTATTTGATCGTTCCATCACGACACTACCCCTTTCCCAAAAACTTTGAGATACCCAGATTTGAAAGAAAGTACAAAGGAGTAGTAGATCTCTCAGAGCATGCACGATACTTCGCACTATCATGTATGGAGCTATAGAAAAATGATTCCTATCTCATGAGGCTCTTCCCATGTAGCCTTAAAATTCATGCTATGGATTGGTTCACCCGTCTACAACCCAGAATTAGAACTTTTGATGAACTATCTAGCAAATTTATAACCTAATTTCTCATTTAATATAGAACAAGATGTAACCATAACGAGTCTATCCAAAATCAAATAGAACCTAGGAGAGTCCTTCACCTCCTACCTAAAAATATGGAGACACAAAGCGAGTTGATGCAAATGGCCCAGTCCAGACAAGGAGTTGGTGGATATTTTCATCACAAATATCCTACCCAAAATAAACTACCAACTCACTATGCTATGTCCTATAGACTTTGAAGAAAAAATAAAAAATGGATTACATATTGAGAGAGACCTCATAGCAAGAGGAAACTTAAGAAAAAATAACTCTAAAGACACTCCATCTAGTTCAAATGAGAAACCCAAAGTCTGGGCTAAAAACAAGAATGTTATAGACAATGGATTGGTAGACGCTAGAGCAGTATGGAACACATAGAACAAAAATCAAAACAAAGAAAAGGTGGCACAAACAAGCTATGGTCCCAACAACACACAAAGCAACCAAATAATCTATCCCAAGAACAATGAGGTTGTACATCAACAAACAAACCAAGGAGGGAAACATAGGCAATATGATCAACTTAGGAGACAATTTACTTGAACCACCAAAAATGTAATAGTGGACCTAGGGCTAGAGGATTCCTTCTACTAAGCCCTTAGGGTTTCTCACCCTAGGAGCTCTTGGTGTGTAGGAATGGAACTCTTTCCGCTTGGTGGTTATGGGATTTTTGGCTTTTGCATTCAAAGGAAGGGTTGATTGATGAAGGTTGTGATGTGTGTGTATTGTGTGGTTGAAAACTGAAAATGAAATGATAGTAATCTAGTGTATGAAATGTAAACAGAGTAAATATAAACTAATGAAAATTAATCTAAATGGCCTAAATGAATGCAATAGAGAAAAGAAACTGAAAAGCTCAAAACTTGTGCACTTGGAAATGGAAACTTGCAAATGAGAGGCCCTGAAATATTCTAGAAATTTCCTAAAATCAACAGAGGGACACTTACACCAAGTTGGGAGACCTAGTCCTCCTATCAGGAAATTCTATCGGATTGGATTTCAGGGAAAAGGGTACCCACAAATGCAAAAAACCTTTTTTTAGGCTTAGCATAGGGACAAGGTCGCCAATAGTGGCGACCTAGTCCTCCTGATACTTTATGAGGATTTTGGGTTTGATTTTATGGATCTCAGCTGGTACTTTCCTCCTTTGCAATAATCCATGTTTGAAACTCTCAAAAATGACTTGCAACTTGTCCTTTTGCTCCTTCTAGGGTTTGGTGCATTGATGTGACTTGGATGGAATTTTTGTACTTTCTCCAACAATTGGCACCTCACGAAATATGAGTATAACCTACAAAGCACATGAAAAGACCAAGAGAATGTTGGGGTTAGGAAATAGGGGTTTTCCTAAGTCAAACCCTTTTGATGGTAACTAAACCCAAATGAGAAACAAATCAATTGAAAGATGCTTGAATGATAAACAATGTAGATGCTCACCAAATCCTTTGTGTTGAGGTCTGCAACATGCAAGAACAACTCCAATGGAGGTTGCTTGTGAAACCCTTGTGCTTGATTGCTTGCTTGGGAAGATTGAGTGCAAGAGTACTTGTGAAGATTGGGTGTCAAAGGTAAAAAATGATCTTAGGAGAGAGAAAAATGAGGGTGAAAACCCATGTTTGTACATGCCAAACCCTAATTTTCCTGAAATGCAACATGATAGGTCAACACTATGGTTTAGGAGGCAACATTCCCGTTAGATTTTGTTTAAAATTTGAAATTTATGTTCAAAGGGACTAGGTCGCCCAAGGTGGTGATCTAGTCCACTTGGACAGTTTCAAGTGGTGGTCGGAAATTAAATGGTGATTAATGATGTGTATTATGCTTGCCTCCCAAAACACACTTAAGTAGAGACTAATAGTACATAAAGGGGACAAATTAGCATAGGAAAAGGGCTAATTTAGGGATGATAAACCTAGGAGGATGTGAAAATTCCTTACACCACTTTACAACACCTTGACACAAGGCTTGGGAAGAGGGTAAAATGGTGTTGTTTAGGTGAATTGTGTTGATAGGGTCTTAGAAAAGAGAGGAAATGTGTTACAATACTTCACAACACCTTAGTAAAACACCGTTAGATTATTGTTCAATTGCAAGCCTTCAAGAATGAATCAAGGGAAAACAAGGCCAAAATCCAAGGGAAAAGGCCAAAATGGGTGAAAAAGTGCAAAAGACTACATGTTTTCGTGACACATTACTATATTAGGTGAGTCACTTGAAATATTTATACATAAACTAGTACAATAGAACCTCATTAAAATAAATGACCACCCAAATTATGGGGAACCTAGATTTAAGACACCATGGTAAAATAAAAAGGACTTGTGTGATTTCCATATGATCAAAGGAGATACAACTAACAATTGCATGCACCTCAAACATATTATTTAGGACTTAATAGACAAAGGGGAAGTCAACATTCATCATCAACCTAGAAGGAAGGACCTACAAATATACTCAAACCCAATCACAAACCACGCTAAGACGAACGATAAAGGAAAGGGACAAGATTACCATAATGCTAATTACACATACGGTGACATAGTTTTAGGAAACCTCTCACAAGCTGATGACAATAGGGAAAACGTAGTAATGATATGAGGAGGAGACAACATCTGCAATGTAACTACCCATCGCAAAAGAGTTACAATATAAAGAGCACCTCCCAAACCCACAATCAAGTCAGAAAGTGACTATAGCATTGTGGAACAATTAAATAAGACACCTGCCATCATCTCAATCTTAGAATTGGTAAAAATCTCACCCAGTCATAGGGAGATATTGGAAAAAGAATTGGAAATGTAAGTCCCTAATGACCTCAAGCCCAACCAGTTCCAAGCCATGGTTGGAAAAATCACTACCAGTAATCACTTAGTCTTTTCAGAGAAATATTTACCACAAAGAACATTCCATAATCAAGCTCTATACATAGAGGCTAGTGTTCATAAGACCATGGTCAAAAGAGTATTGATAGATAATGGTGCAGGTTTAAACATTTGTACCTTAACCTAATTGTACCTTAACCTGACTGTTCCTTCAAAATTTCTCTTTAGAATACACAAACAAGGCTGATCAAAGCCTATCATAGTGGAATAAAGACATAAGAATATGGGGCTAGGTTATAAACCAAAAGATGTGGTCATTCCAAAAAATGGATGATCCTCTTGGAAGGAACGATAAAATTTTGCTAGCATTAAGGCACTAGATATCTACCATGCCATGGACAATGAATTAACCGTCGAAGACTTATTTGATAACTTTAGAATTGATATGTTCCCTTTCTAGTACATGGTCCAAACCATTCCCAACATCTATTACCATTCTGAAACAAACTCCAATGAATACAAATGGGATTCTCCTTCCTTCGTAATAGGATATGATACCCTCAACTCTAGTAATGATTACCTAGATATCCAGTGGGAAAAAGACACCAGAGCCATATTGACCCTTTCACCTACTTTTGTAAGCTTTGCAAACCAAGATGATAGTCTCCCACTCTATTACCCACAACTCATAAATTGGGATCAAAAACATCATACACCTGTTCTGGATCAGTTTTAGAATGACGAGGCAATTGTAGAGTTCATGGGACTTTGAAAAAACATACCAGTAGGAGATCACAAATTAGTGTTCATCATGGGACTAGGAAAACAAGCATACTTTGGTGGAGAGATTTAATCTTGTAATCACAAAAATGAAAGAAAAAAGATAAAGATATGATCACCTAGGGAAGACCACACTGTGGCTCTATCAGATCCAGAAAAGAGAAAATAAAAGGATGCATCCAAAGGTGAAAACCTCCCAAAGGCACCTGAGGATGGAGGATTCAATCTCCCCATATCAGAATATCAAGAAAGATCAACACTACTTGTAGAAGAAATAGAATCCATAAATGTTGGTACAATAGAGGACCCAAAGATAACATACCATGTAGCATCACTCGATCTTGAGGAGAAAGAAAATTTCACAATGTTCATCAATGAGAAAAAGTTGAAATTTCCCTGAACCTATGTTGACATGCCTGGGCTAGATCCAACATTAGTGGTGCATCATCTAGCTGACTTCTTTGGAGCAAAGCCTATCAAGCAAAAACTTAGAAAAATGCATCCCCAGATAGCATTACTAGTAAAGGTAGAGCTAAAGAATCTACTAGATGTGAGTTTCATTAGACCCATCGACTATCCATAGTGGATATCAAACCTAGTACCAGTGTCCAAACCTACTGGGGGCATACAAATATGTATAGACTTCAAAGACTTGAACCTAGCCTATCCAAAAGATGACTTTCCTTTTCCAAGAATTGACATGATTGTAGATCTAATAGCAGGGAATGAGATGTTGTCCTTGATGGATGGTTTCTCCAGATGACCAACGCAAAACAACATTAAGTTGTTCTTGGGGAACGTTTTGTTGGAATGTAATGACTTTTGGTCTAAATAATGCATGATCAACCTATCAAAGAGAAATGATGACCATATTCCATGACATGCTACACACAATCATGGAGGACTATGTGGATGACATATTAGCAAAGCCAATCAAAATAGTAGATCACTTGAAAATCCTAACAAGGGTATTCGATCGATTGGAATAGTACAATATGAGACTCAACCCTAAGAAATGTGTGTTAAGAGTAACATCTAGAAAACTATTAGAGTACATAGTGACAATAAGAGGGATAGAGGTGGATCCTGCCAATGTAAGATCTATACTAGATATGCCTCCTCCAAAGACACTCAAATAGTTGAGGAGCCTACAAGGAAAGCTACAATCAATCAGGCGATTTATCAAACAACTGGCAGACAAGTGCCACCATTTCACTCATTTCCTACACAAATACACCACCTTAAAATGGGATGGGATATGTGACCAAGAATTCCATTTCACTCATGCCACCAATTCTAGAGAAGGAGATGGTACTTTATGTGTCTACCACACAAGTAGCATTGGGAACTCTCCTAGCATAACTAGATGATAAAAATAAAGAAAGGGTGGTCTACTATATCAAAAAAACACTGGTGGGCTATGAATTGAACTACCCACCCATTGAAATGTCTTGTCTCTTAGTCGTGCTTTCCACACAAAAGATGAGAAATTACATCGTAAATAGAAAAGTGAAACTGATTTCGAAGGTGGACCCACTCAAATATTTACTAGTAAAAGAAACCTTAATAGGTCAAATAGCCAAATGGGTGATGATCCTAAGTGAGTTTGATATAGAATACATAGACATGAGAGCTATAAAGGGACAAGTCATAGTAGACCAACTGGTCGAAGCACCCATAGATGATCATAAACCTTTCACAATGGATTTTCTAGATGAGAGTGTCTTGATGATAGAACAGACAGGCCAATGGACTCTATACTTTGATGGGTCCCATACTCAACATGGTTCCATAGCAGGTATTTTATATATCACACCTTAGGGAGATGGTACACCCAAGGCCTACAAGATTGCATTCCCCTGCACAAACAACATCTCAGAGTATGAAGCATTTATCACGAGACTCAAAATAGCGATCAAATGGAGAATACAAGAGCTACATGTCTTTGGAGACTCTCATCTAGTAATCAGACAGGTGAATGATGAATACCAAACAAAAGATGACAAATTTCTACCATACAAAAGGATGGTGAACAACTTCAAGTAGTACTTCATCAAAATAAACTTTGAATAGGTTCCTAGGATTAATAACAAAGTTGTTGATGCAATGGAAATGATAGGCTCACTCTTAGATATTTCTTAGAATGTACCTAAATATGAATTCCTCATGGAACTACTACTGGTGGTAGCATTCGACATCCCAGAATCACAAATTATATGTGTTGTTGTTGGTCCTAACTCCCCATGGTACCAAAATAATTTTTACTATATCCAAAATGGTATGATACCACTTGACTTAAAAACTACTCAGAAGAAAAAATTCACTTGTAGAACCCCATTTTATGATCTTAGGAGAAACCATATACCATCATAGTCTAGATGGTATTTTACTTGGTACCTTAACAAAAAAGATGTACAAACGTCCTTACAAGAGGTCCTCGAAGGCATTTGCAGATCCCACTCTAGCGGACCTAACTTAGTCCAAAAGCTACCCAAAGTGCATGATACTATTGGCCCTTCATGGAGCAAGACTACATTCAACATTCTAGAAGGTGTTGACAATGTCAGGCAACATAGTGATCTAGTTCATGCACCAGCACAAGAGTTGAGACCAATGACACACCATGGCCTTTTTTGTAATGGGGATTAGACTTGGTAGGTAAGATATCACTTGCTTCATCGAATGGGCATAAATTCATTATTACCATAACGTAATACTTCACTAAATGGATAGAGGCCATTCCATTGACTTATATAATTGATAACCAGATATACAAATTTATTTTGAATTATCTCATTTGTAGGTATGGAATCCCATAGACAATTGTAATAGACAATGGCACCCCATTCAAGAATCAGGATGTCAAAGAACTCTCTTCCAAATTGTCTATCCAACATAGATTTTCTATGCCATACTATCCTCAAGGAAATAGTTAGGAAGAGGTATCCAATCAAATAATCCTAAAAATATTGAAAAAGACTATCAATGATGTCAGTCATGATTGGAATTTGTAGCTAAACCCAACCTTATGGGCTTATCAAACCAACATCCGCACACCTATTGGTGCCACACCTTTTTCCTTGGTCTATAGATTAGAAAAAATGTTACCTATCAAGGTCAAAATACCCTCATTGTGAGTCTCATTAAAAGGCATGGTAAGCAACGAAGAATATAGGGTATCCAGACTGAATGAATTAGAGGTCCTAGATGAAAGGAATTTGAGCGTGTTACACTATCTACAGGTTAATCAAAATCAGCTCAAACAAAGTGATGACAAGAGAATAAAAGATAGAAACTTTGAAGTCGGTGACTTAGTCCTCAAGGAAAATTAGAAGTACAATTGAATCAATATGGAAAGGGAAAATTTGAACCTAATAGGTTAGGTCCATTAATCATAACAAGTTATGGCTCTGGGGCATATCAGATGGATAATTTTGAAGGAGAACCTTTAGTTGCACCACTAAACATTAGCCACCTCAAAAGGTTCTATACATAAAACATGTCAGAATACCCCAGTCAAAAGGGTAAAAATCCAAAAAAAAAAGAAAAAAAGAGATAAAAATAAAAATCAAAATCAAAATCAAAAAGCAAGAAAAATAATAAAGAGAAATAAAATGTTCTTCGAGTGAAAACCACTTTTTGGTACTCCTAGAATGGGTACCATAATGAAAACCTGGTAAACAAACGCTATGTGTGAATAAAACATGCATCATTACCTATCAACACTTTTTCATAGCATCCACCCATCCATTTCATAAATCATGTATCCAACCATGGCTTTTCATTGATTAAGGTAAGTCATTCTATTGGAGTAAAATTCCCAAAGCTGGTCATGAATTAGATCTTGTAGCATTCGATCACAATCATAAAACAACAAAAGTCAAAAATACTAGAAAACAACAAAAATAAAAAATATGTGAAAAACATCAAAAACAAAACATCATTGGGTTATTCCTTCACTCAAATAGTCTAAGATATCAACATTTACTTGAACCTCATAGCTAGTTCAAGTAAATTTCCCACAACATATCCTCTAGACACATAAACGAGATATCAATCCAAGCTATCAATGTTGTTTACCCAAAACAATTCATGCTTTGAGTCAAATGGTCGAACTACATGGTCTTTGCATGTACAACATAGGAAAGGATTTTTAGCTCTCGAGACCTTGGGTTAGTCCCTTTAGGTTTCCAACATGCTTTATTTCACCTTAGTCAAAAAATGCAAAATCCCAAAAACATATACAATATACAAAGTACAAAAACATTCACAAAATAGAAAAGGTCAAGCCAAGTGAACTATGAGCCTCTGTGTGTACAATGTAGGCAAGTCTTATCTTTGATGAGCCCCTGAGGCCCTAGGTTAGTCACTTGAAAATAACAAAAACAACATCATAAAACTTAGAAAATCAAAAAGACCCATCCCATCATCAAAATCCACAATAAAATTTTTACCCATAATAAATGAATCATCACAATCAACCTTTAACAAAACAAACAAACAAATAAAGAAAACATCAAAAGCTAGAACTTTCAAGCAAAAAAATCGCATAAGAGTTGACTATAAACATACAAAAACAATGTCAAAGTATCAACTACCTATATTTTTAAACAAGTTCCAACAACATCTTGAGATGTCTTAATGAATCCATTCCTACAATAGACATGATCAACAACAGATAATAACCCCACCCTAAAATAGATATGGCAAGTGATACTGCAACTTTGTTTTTATCTTTTTGTGGTCTTACTTTTTGTGATTTAATTTATCAACTCATTCTCGGGATCTCTCAAGGATGTCCATAAGGATTTAGAGAAGAAGGTGTAGACATGGAAAATGTACAATTCAATCTGACGTGCTTGATCTTGATTACTAACGACATTTACTCCTAAATCATACTCTCAACTTATCATCACCTTTTCATCTCTTAATTAGATAAATCATTATTTATTTAATTAAGTCTTTCTCCTTTGTTGATTAGATTAATCAATTTAATTTAATTAACCTTATATCTCTGTTTATTTAAATAATTCATTTTATTTAAATCAAGTCCCTAAAGTCATCTCATTTAAATTAAATAAATCTTTATTTGGTTTAAATCCAACATCATCCATCTTTAACTAAATAAATCAAATCTTTATTTAATTAAGTCTTTAATCATTTTCCTCCCATTTTGATTTAAACCAATCCTAAAATCTAAGTCAAAATGGTCAAATCATCTAATCTCTCATTAAATTGATCAAATCTTGATTAATTTAATCTCAATCACTAAAATCTTCTAGAGAATGCAACTTGCACAATAAATCAATTACTTTGATTTATTAAATTGCCTATTTTCTCTCAACATGGAATAAAAGGGGAATATTCCCTCAAATTTGAATTCAAATTCAAATGGTCTTGGTCCTTCCAACAGGGAATTTAATGTCTCTTACATGTCCTTGGCATTGAGCCAAATGACATTAACTCTATTTCTTTCTCCCTCCAACATGTCACATTCAAATTTCAAATTTGAATCTCATAGCATTTATCATGCACATTGACCAAAATGTGCTCATTCCTCCTCCAATCATATGTGGACAAGTGACACAATTCCATTGGATTATCTTTTATCCCACATTTCTCAATTTCACTCTCTCTTCCATTTTGGAAATCTATAAATGAGAGACTCTTCCTCTCATTCTATCATCCACAATTTGAGTAAACTTATTATACTTAAATCCATCTTCAAGCATAGCCATTTTTATCTCTCTATATCAAGTTCTTAGCTAGGTTATGCAAGAATTCAACCATAAAGTGGATCAAATCATCGAAGCTTACAAAGGAGTTGGGAAAGGGCTAATTTCAACACACCAATTGGCACCAACTCCCCCATGGGATCAAGAGTTTGCATGCTTAATTAGGATTTCTTTAGCTTTTCATGTTTTATTCTTGTTTTTTCCTATTTTGAGCATTTGTGAATGGATTTCATGGGGAATCCTTGTTTTACCTTGCATATGAACTCACTAATGTGTTTGTTTGTCATGTCTATGCAGGAATAGGATTGGGGTTCAAAGAAGGAATGGGGGCAATTGAGCGTTATTTTGATTTGCTATTTGTAAGATATTTTTGTAATATTACCATGGCAAATACTTGCTTTATTGGGTATGGAAGTTGTATTAAACAAATCATGAAGCAATTAGATGTTAGGTGTTCTATACATCTCTGTGTGACTGGTTAATTTTTTTTTTTCAAGCAACCCCCCTATACTTTAAACAAAGTTTTCGTATGTCTGGTATGAACAAAGATAGTCTTTGCTTGTAGAGTCAAAGTCCACATAATAGATACAAAGTCACCTTGGTAATTCATACACTAGTGCATCGTATTTTTTTGCTACATCAAATAGGGTTTTTCAAAATGTGAAGTCTCTAAAGCAAAGCAAAAGCAACTCATCAATCACTATCCATTATCATATTTATTCTAATTAACACCAAAATTCTATACATCATCATATTTCATCTAATTAAACATCACAATTCTATCCATCATCATATTTCTTCTAATTAACATCATATCTTTATCTATCATCAATATTTCTTCTAATTAAATATTTATCCTGCATAGAACATCATCAGTACCATATCCATTCTACATCCACAAATGTTATCAATACATATCATGATTATAATAAACCAATTAAAAACATCATGTATGGGGAATTCATTTATCAAACATACATCAAATCATGAAGTGAGACAAGGTATGATTCATTCATCCACATCAAATTCATACATTAGAAAAGCACAAAAACACATATAAACGTACATCATCATACATCACCATCCCATAAACATAAAATGAGGCTGAATCGAAGATGGTATATCTCATATATCATCATCAAAAAGGGAATATGTCATAAATATATCATTCGCAGTGACACAAGTGTGATAGGATAATACACAGTCATAACATATATACGAGGTCTCGACTAGACCAATGAATATATATAATACACATGTCTACGAAATGCCTCTGCACCATGAAGCAACATGAAGATCAAGTACAAAAAAAATAGTGAGACCCTGACAAGATGGACAAAACATTATTGATCACCAAAAAGATTTGTCTATCTCACAAATTGATCACATACACCTACACCTGTACCACCAATGCCATCACTCACAACGCTAGGTTCCCAAAATCATGGATGCCGAGAGGCCCTAGGAATAGTAGCATCATATAAGGTCTGATAATAGGTGGATGCCTATAGATACCAATCTCACTCAGCTCGCATACTATCATGCTCTACTCAGAGTGTATCTCTCTTCATTGTCAGTAATAGTATTTGAGCCTCTGCAACATGTCATCTACCAATCTTGCCCTCTCACTCTGCCCAGAGAGTATCTCTTTTTGTCATTAGTAACACTACTTGAGCCTCTACAACATGCCCTCTACCAATCATGCACTCTTGCTCAACCCTCAGTGTTTCTAGAAAAGCCTCCATAGCTTGTCACTGTGCAACCTCTGTATCTTTGGCTAGAGTTATTTGAGCTAGTAATATATCAACATCCCTAGCTGGTGGAGGAGGACCCGAAACCTATCTTTGACCTTGTGCAAAAGGTACCTGCTCATCCTAAATATCGTTTGCCTCATCACATCGAGCTTGATCCAACTTATCTGTGAGAACCTCAATGTGTTGTCACTCCATATGATGACCTGTAATGCCTGCTCTACCCAAAATAGGATCAAATTTGGGATTAGTAATCGTCAAAGTCTTGCATGATGCCCACCACTCCTCATAATCATGAGTAGTACCTGGATTTTACACACCAACCGACCAACCCCAACCAATTAGGGAAAGTGCTCCAAACTCGACAATCACAATATCTGCATCAACCTGGAGACCCCATACATGGAACTTCTAACAAGTATGACCAAATCAAGCCTTGTATGCATCAAGAACCCACCCATGTCTCTCTCTGAACTAGCAACATACTTGGTTTGGTAGATAAAGCTCTATCATAGATGAAAATTGACCAAGCAAATGACAAGTATGGTGGTAGTACACAAGATGATTAACATCCTCTGGCCAAACCTCACAACTCATATAAGGTCTCCACATGAAACTAGGTATCTCATCAAATACATGACACTAATAATGCAAATCCCCAAGCAAGGTGTAATGCATAAAGTCTCCATAATGATAAGAGTATGGATTGTTTGGAGAATGATCCTAAATCCCATCTAGATGAGTCATTGCAATATGCTCCCACACCCAAACATGCAAAAGTGACACACCTGTAGAGATCAACTTCCTACCCTGATACACCACCTCGTGCATATCACAATAGAGATGAGAAAGAAAATAGACACCCCTGGCATACCTTGTACCATGCAATAGCATGATCTCAATACATGTACGCATGAATAGTTTCCTCTCCAGTAGACAAATGAAAGGAGGACACGCTAATGAATTTGACCCCAATTTTCGAGGGCCGTTCATCAGAATTTCAACAATCTATTGTTGGCCGACCGACGAATCGCACAAATCAGCGCTGTCGCTCACTTTTCATCTTTATCTCGATGGACTGTAAAACATCGCCCTCCCGACGCAAGCTCGTCGAAACCGCAACACCCTTTTCCTCGATCGCGCGATGAACACTAGACGGACTACGAGTAGTATACCTTCACTGAAACGTTGGAACAACGATGCCCACTGCGTCAATCATGCGACAAGCAGTGGCTGGACCATAGGCAGAATACTATCGCCAAAGCGTCAGAGCAGCAACATACATTCATCGGAATCGGGATGATAGTGTCATTGGTATAGCGACGAAAAGTAATTGAAGCACGGGCGACATACCTTCGCTAAAGCATCGGAGCAGTGACATATAGGCATCGGCCTAGCGACAAAAAGTACCTAGAGTAGGGGTGGAATACCTTCGCTGAAGTGTCAGAGCATCGACATACAATCGTCAGAATGGAGACGAGAGTGTCATCAGTCTAGCAACAAACAGTACCCGAAGCACTTGCGGCATACCATTGCTAAAGTGTCAAAGCAACGAGAAACATTCATCAGAATGGAGAGTAGAGTGTTGTTGGTCTAGCAATGAATAGTACCCAGAGCACGTGCCGCATACCATTGCTGAAGCGTCAAAGTAGCGACATACATTCATCAGAACCGTGATGACAGTGTCGTCGGTCTAGTGATGAACAATACCCGAAGCATGTGTGACATACCATCACTGAAGCGTCGGAGCAACGACATACATTCATCAGAACAAAGACGATAGTGTCATTGGTCTAGCGATGAACAGTACCCAGAGCACGTGCGGCATACCGTCGCTGAAGCGTCAAAACAATGATATACATTCATCAGAATCATGACAACAGTGTCATCAATCTAGCGATGAACAGTACCCGGAGCACGTGCAGCATACCATCACTGAAGTGTTAGAGCAGCGACATACAGTCATCGGAACCGAGATGACAGTGTCGTCGGTCTAGTGACAAATGGTACCCGGAGCATGAGTGGCATACATTTGCCAAATCGTCGGATTAACAACATAAGATCGTCAAATGCGCGACGCAATAGGCAAGTCATTATGGTGAAAGTTCATCGCACTTGCGATGAAATAGGCAAGTCATTACGGTGAAAGTTCATTGGATACATTGCAAGGTCATCGAGCATTTTTGTGGTTCGTCACAATTTCGACGAAACAATGCAATTTAAAAAAAAAAAAAAAAACTATTGGTTGAAATGTAGGCATATCGGTGAAAGATCAAGACTATTACAGTGATCAAAATTTCCTGAGAAGATATATCGGGAGGACTGGATTTTGGTCTCAACAATGATGTTTCATTGGCGAGATACACATCTTGTCTCATCGACGAAGCACAAGGGAAGCATATCGACAAGACATATACCATCGGAGTAAGTTCTGAATATCTACCCGACCTGCTATGTGACGTCGATAAGATTACATCGGCATGAATCCTGGCGACATAGTGGAGATCGAAAGAATAATCATCGGGGAGACTCACCACGTCGGGGAAACTATACAATATCCTAGTGATACATGATATCTTGTCGATGAAGATACAAATGGATCAAAATCTTTGTCGGGTTGACTCTCGGCGATATATAAAAGTAGTAGGAGGCTCCAAAGTGCATCCATAGGGATAATGACAGGACATAAGGATAGGTCAATCAAAGAGAGAAAGTTGATGTGTCAAGACCATGAGAATTTAATAGGGGTAGTAAAAGACAAGATGGATTGTCATCAATGCTCAGATTTAAAGGATAGATTGGAAGACTTCATTATGAAAATTTAGATTACAATATGATTAACCCTGTTTGGACAAATGCAATGACATTAGTGTCAAGAGTTAAGAGGCCATTCAACTTTGCATTTCAATAAATTATTGTATGCATTGAGTAAGTGTTTACAAGGTAGAGAAAGGACAATCATATGACTGTTTAAAATATCAAACAACATGTCAGTTGTTTTGTTTAATTAGGCTTACAGAGGCAAGGATTTATCATTTTTTGCATACATCTGCAGTCCAAGCTCTAGGCCTGTAATTTTTGGTTACTATGTATGAGAAATGAGCAATGAATAATTGTAGAATATGGAGGCTATGGATGATATTATGATGGCCACATTTGATGTTGATCAACGATTGGAGCAAAATATAGAACCTATGACGAGTCATGAGATCAAGGGGACTGTCATGGACATCAAGCACAACCTACAAACTAGATTCTAATTTTTCTAAAAGAGAAAAAATCAAACTAGTGAATATTAAACTACACACTAGAATCTAAATTTGTGGAAAATGAGCAATTTGGTGAGAAAGAGTACCTACAGTGTGTCTTGGATACTTAGCTAGTGTATTAAAAAATAGGATTACAAACCCAAAATTATTCTCACTCTGGAAATTCAATAGAAAAATACAGAATGTTATCCTTGATACTTAGCTCTTAGACAACCAATAAAACAATATGAGCATGATTATGAATGGTTTTACTTGGTCCCACTCTTGATCTCCATGTTTGAGAGCCTTCTCTTTAAGACCCCATGAATCCAATTTGATCCATTGTTGCCAAAAGAGCTAATGTGTAAACAAGGAGCCACATTTAGACAAACTGGTTGTTGATTTCTTCTAAGAAATTTAGAGACTACGAAAAGAAGATACCTGATGGGGATCATGTGGGCTTCCTAGAGAAATCACTGCAATATGGCCTCAAGCAATAATGAAAAACTTTGGATTAGCTTCACAGTAAATCCTAACAACATGACATTGAAAGTTGCTCAGGTACTGGGTCCTGTCCCCTAAATTAAATTAAGGAAAACATTATTGTAAACACAATATGTATAGAAGAATATGAATGTAAAGGAAAATGGATATTAGAAAAACATAAATGTAAATAATAGTAGTGTGAGCAGAAAATGAATTTAAATTTGTCTTGAACAAATAAAATCATACCCAACTAGCATTAAGTTATACCGACCTTGTACTCATTTCCATTGTCAATCTTGAAGGTTACTTTGATGCCTTCTGCAGAAACTCTCTGGCCACGAGGCAAGAGAAGGCGGGAAAACCAAGTGTATATTGATGACTTCCTGACAATCAAAAATAAAGAAGCAACCAGTCAACCCTATTAGAACAAAATAATCTTATGAATTGATTTTATTTGTTTTACTGGCTAATGGATAGTGGACCTAGTTCTCTTGAATTGAGATACTACTAAGATGTGTTGACTGGTGATTTAAGACTACCGATATTCTACTTCAATCTCTATAAGTTACTTTTGTCTTAAATATATTCAAGATAACTCTGCAAAAAAAATCCCTAGTCTCTTAGAAATCATGCAGATTATTTTGTTAATACTTCTCCATTTTGATATTTTCTTTCAAAAATTCATAGAAAGATATGTAATGCCATATTTGAAACTTACATATTTTAATTTTACTAGTTCTATAATTATAGTATATGATTCCAATAATTGTGAATCACATAGGCAATATGCTGGATGAATGAAGTAAACTATGCAATTGGCGGGTGTAAAGCCAAATTCCTTAACCCTTGCCAACATCCTTCTTTCCTTTTTTAAAACATGTGCTTTGGAACATGGCATGAAAATCCATGTAAGTATAATGAAAAGGATATTTTTGTTAGATATTATATTACAGTAAGTTGAATGAATGTAAGTAGAGATATTTTAGCATACCTACAGATGGTACAAAATTTCATGGTTAAGTGGAAGCCTCCCATCAACAAAAAGATCCAACTATCAGTGTATCTATCTCAATTGAGCCTCTAAACCCTTCAGAGCTGTCAAATTTTCCACTAACCTGTTATGCACAAAAGTTAAATTTTAGAGACCACTAAAATAAAAATAAAAAACATTACATTATGATCCAAATCCACACACAACACAATGTTCATAGTGAAAATTTAGCACTTTCTTTCATCTTTGCATATTGATTTGATGCTTCAAATGATGCATTTCTTATATTGAAAAGTGCATTACTTGCCTTATTGAGCTTCTCATTGTTTTGAGAATAGTTTAATATTCTCTACTTAACAGGGCCAACCACGTGAAGGTGGAAGCTCATTTGGCCCCTCTCCCCCCTCACATCACTCTCAATTCCCCATACCCAATTATATAACATTAATCATTCATTCATCCATTAATAACATATAACATTCATTCAATCATCCATTAATAACATATAAAATTCATTCATTAACATATAAAATTTATTCATTAACATATTCACATTCATTCATTAACATATAACATTCATTTTTTCAGTTTTTACATATTATCAAAAATATGGTTGTCAACTTGTCATAATATGATTACAATCAATTTTTTTTTGTTTCTTTTTTGTAGCTAAAAAAAGCTGAAGTGGAGTATCATTTTCAAAATCATCTATCCCCCCTTCAATTGTTCTAAGCTCTGCTAGTGATCTTAATGTATGCCTAGTCGTGTACTCACAACGTGGACGCAACAACAAGGGGGGTCTGTTGCAATAACAAAGAAATGTTAAATTGATATGTTTTATTATTATTGTTACACGTATTTCATTAATTAAAAGAACATCAGAGTGGTGCTCTTTACCTAAATGGGCCACATCATGTTCCTGATATTGTCTTATAGCCTCATGCTCAACATGTTGAACACCCTCTAAATCCTGATCTGGAGTTGAAACACGAAAGATTACATTAATTAATACACCAATTGCAATTAAATATGTTTAAAAGAACATTAGAGTGGTCCTCTTTACCTGACGGAGCCACATCATGTTCCTGATCTTATCTAGCCTGATCATGCTCTACATGCTCTAAAGTTGAAACATGAAAGCTTACATTGATTAATACACCAAATGCAATTAAAGATGTTTAATTGTATTAATCCATACTACATTTTTATAGCACATGAATACATCCAGTACCGGGATGCACACCATGGCCTTCATCGGCAGGTTGAGCTCCACCCTCACCATGCTGCATTCCAATGTCATGTGCGGTATTATCATTGCTTATCTATGTAAAACAAATAGGCACATTATTATGGTAGAAATTAATATTGAACAGATTGCACAAGTATTCAATTTGAAATAAGCTTGATTGAGTTTATTTACCTACGTGTTGGATGCAGTGGAAGATTGTGTTTGCCCAGTTGGGACTCTTAGCTGTTCAGTTAGGGCTCTATAGCCTTAGTGGAAGGCAATCTTCAAGTCCTCTTCTGTGGGCACTCTATTGAAATCAAAGCCCTGCATTTTTGCATGCGATCATGAGTTTTGCTTCTATGGTGTGATCAAACCAAAATTGTTTGCAATTTATTATTTGGATGCAATATTTCATTTATTGATACTTACAAATCATGCGGCTATTTTCATATAACCACCAGAGCCAAGTTTGTGTTGCCCGTGTTTTTCTAATCTTGCCTTTGTTGCCTTCGATGTGTCGGGCAACCTATGAAAAAATTGAAATACGTTAGATTATGTAGAAAGAAAGAGTAATCAGTATATAATTAAATTGTTGATAGTATCACATACCTTGCTTGGCCCGGTGGTGTCTTTCATTTCTTCTTTTCAGCCTTCTCCTTTCCATCTGACACCAAGTCCTTCCAATCCCTTTCTGAAATCATGGGGGGACGGTCGCACTTTCTGTTCTTCTCTAAATGTGACCTATATTGGTCCCTCACATAATTTAGATAGGTACCAGCTTTCTTAAGGACCTTGGTTTGGTTGAATGTTTTATCACTGAACAACACAACTAAACGGTTAATGAGCTCATCTTTTAAATCTTGATTTTGGGCATTCCATCGTGTACGCATGGTGGGCCCGAAGAGCTCCAATGTATTATCAGTTAGATGTTTATAAAAAACATCATTTCCTGTAAAATGATCATGGGATCATTAGTCTATAAAGAGTGATCAATAAGTAAATTTCAATTGGATTATATATAATAATAATTAAAACATTTTAAAGTACCTGGGACCTTCTCTATCTTTATGGGAAGGAAATCCTCGGTCACCACAAATGTGACCGGCAATGTTCCCTTACTAGTAATACGGGAAGATCCAGGAAATGTTGCTAAAACATCACCAGTACTAGTAGGCTCTATATCCACAGGTATTGATACATGTGGTGGCATGTGTTCACTACCAGACGATGGACTACAAAATGCCTGCATGGTATGTGTTGCCGACATTTCAGTCGACAATATAGGCATGGATGATGGGGCTGGATAAAGTGTTGTATGTGCAAGAAGATCAGGATTGACACTTGTACCATCCCCTACTTCCCAGGAAACACTTGCAGTACCTTGTTCATGGCCAGCAACATGATGAGGACACAAATAATCCTGTAAAAACAACACATATTTTAGTTCATGATATAAAAAAGTACAAAATATAAAACCATGAATGAACTTATGTTATAATTAAATATCTCATGATAGCTTACTTGCAAGTTCTATGCTCTCTCAGACAATAGTTTAACCCTTTCTCTTATCTCATTTGTTTGAGGCACTACGAATACCAACTTAAGGATTTCTTGATTGCATTTTTTTTGGGCCTTCCTCATCATATCCGCAGTGTTTGTGGAAAATGTGATGTCATCATCGCATAAGAGTGACTCCACCTCCATATGGATGTTCTCCTGTACTGCTGGTGCCTTTCCCTGATTAGCCAACTGCAACAAGAATATTAAAAACATTATCTAAATTAACCCAATAAACTCATGAGAAAAACATAATAATAAAACATTTTGCTTGTATCTAATTTGTACAATTATAATGATGTAAACCTGTCAACTAGAAGTGCCTGAAGATGGATCATGATCTGTGCTCTGGGCTGGAGCCTTCCTTGTATGATCAATGTCCCGCTGTGACAAAAATTAAATATAAAAAACATTACCGAAATGAAACCAATAGACTAACAAAAAAATCATAATAATAAAATGGTATATTGGAGTCATTAATTGGAGGTTGGGTAAAATGGTATATAGTACATACCACCCCCATAGTAATTGTCTTTGTATCTAAGCGATTCAAATTGTAATCGATTAGCAACTCTTCCCTTGTAGTTATTGATTTTATCGCACATATGAATACACGATTTCCCTCTTGTGCCTCGAATATACAATTGGTTTGCTTATTTGTTGACCCAGGTTGTGTACTATTTATAAACCCTGCAATATTTCCTGATGCTTTTGGCCTCCCGTCAATGTACCTAGCCACTCCTTTATTTCTATCCTTATCTTTTAGTTGTATATAATTTGCTGATAGTACATACCTATGCATACTTCGTGTATATCAAACCAGCTGCATCCAATCTTTGTAACTGCAACAGGGTCCAACATACTCCATCAACTCAGTAACTTTGTCGTAACATACCTTTATGCCATCCATACAAAATAGGCCCAAACCATGTAATGAAGATGGTGCTATGTGATATATCCTCTCATTGACACAAAGATCAATGTTTATTGGAGGAAGTTTCTTGGGTACCCATTGTTTCCGTAGATGTTTGTACCTCAAGGGCACCTCGATGTCACCTATGCTCTCATCATCATAAGAACATGACCCCCCTTCAGTAAGAAAAAATTCCATGCATTTACAAAATTTTCTTCTAATCTTTTGACCTCTAATTGGTCTCCCTCTTTTAGACCTACTACATGTTTCGCTTTCCTCTTCTCTTCCCAAATTTCCCTCGCTCGAGGAAGACAAATCTGACAAATACCTATTTGGTGGTACCTGCACTCATAAGGATGTTGGATGAATTTCTTTCATGGTGATGTGATCCAAAGGTGACATTATGATTAATCTATCATTTCATGGCTAGAATTTGATAGGTTATAAGATAATCAAGTCTTGATAGATTGCAAGTTATTATTACTACTGTCCAAATGTGTCCATCACAAATCAAATCTACTTAACGTTTTAACTCCCAAACTTTGTAACAACTGTTAAATATGACTATGGTCCACCAGTTACACAACCAAGGCATCAAATGTATTTTCTAATTGTAATCAAAGGACTTTTGCTCTTCATTCAAGTAAATAAACTTGAAGGGAAACACCTCCAAGTGGTTTATTGGACACCTACATGACTAAAAATAGTACCAAATTTACATTTAATTTCCATATGTCTAAGTGGTTAATGGGGAGGGAGTCTGTACTAGGCTTGGTAAAGTCATCATAAGTTTATGCTCGGGCAATAAAAAATGTTTAAGTCATCTTAAATCTTCCTATGTCTAATTTCTAGGAGACTTTTGGTATGTTTTAAGGTAGGATGAGTGGTCGCATCAATGTTCTAATTCTCTATGACAAGGTTTCAACATCTTCAAATAGTGAAAGTTAGTGCTCATAGTCATTTGAAACAACAAAATTTTGATTATGTATGATGGTAGTATTTGATAACTTAAAAGAATTGGCTACCCAACAAACTTAAAGTTAAAAGAAACTTTTTCAGTTTAAGGGGTTAGCACTTTGTTTCATCTTTGCATATTGGTTTGGTGCTTCAAATGATGCATTTTTTATCCCACTTTTATCATATTGTATTCCCATCCCATTGCAATTGTTGGAGGAGTTGATACCAAAATTTCATATCAGATACCACGTTCTTGAAGCAATTTTATGTGTTTTTACAATTTTTTTGAAGTTCTTTTGTGTTGTATGGATCCATACAAGATTGAAATGATTTGAGATCATTGGTGTAGATAAATATATGTGCTCCCTTTAATTTTCATTTGTTTTGAAGTTCTCAATCATTGTTTTGTGGGATTAAACAATCAAATACAGGGACTTCCCTATTGTGCCTGTGTAAGGGTTTGAGGGCTAAATAGAAATGACATCCACCAATCCACCCACTATCTTGGAACTGTAACTCGGTGGATTGGTGTGCATCATGGTGGATTTGATGGAGTTTCAAATATTGTTCTTTGAATTCCATTTATGTTTTTCCCTTGTTGTGGCTTGTTACATTGTTTGGGAGGAACCTATGGTTGGGTTTTAGCTTGGCTTTCATAAAAATTCTAATGTTCCATGTAAAACCTTGGGTGAGATATATTCGGCCGTTACCTTTTTGGAGTGGGTATTAAAATGACTTATGTCTCATTGTTTCATCTAGGCCGGGCCCCTTTTTATAAATTGAGTTAAATATTTTGCCTAACTTTATTACTTCCTAAGTTTAGATTGGCTCGTGCCCTATGTTACTGATATTATCCCAAACCTAAGGGGAGGGTTAATAATCAAAAGAGATTCTAAAACTTCAACTAAAGAAGCTACAAACTTGACTGTAAATGTGGCCAAATTGGCCCAAAAGATAGTTGAAAGAGAAAAAGCTGAGAAGAAAAGTTTGATGGAGAAGTATAACACCATTATTGGATAGTATAGTAGAATGAAACAAAGGAATCTTGAGCTGCAAACTGAGGTAGACAGGTTGAAGTACATACATGTGGGGGAGTCTTCTAGTGCTCCTGGTACCCTGGCGATACGTTCTACATCAAGATGAGTACCTGCAACTTCTCCAATTGTTTCTACTCCTGGGTCCCCCATCCAAACTCCTGCTCCTAGTCCTTCATTAGAGCCAATTGAAGAGGAGGTTGAGTACTCTATAGATCCCACCAAATAGCAGATTCTTAATAAGATTAGAGAGCTACAAGCATCTCTAAAAGCAAGTGAGAAGGGAGTAGTTGCCAAGCAAAATGAAGTTGTAGACAGTTTTTAGGCATTTGAATGAGGGAGTTGATGGTAGATTACCATCAGTTTATTCTTTATATTCTTTATTCTTAGATTCAATAAGAAACATTACTAGGGATCAGGAATTAGTTTCTCCTTTAGTAGATAAGTGGATCCCTAGGGCCAATCACCTAGAAATTATTTATAAGGCCTCTAGATTTGATGCAGAAAACAGGCCCCAATCATTAATGCCTAATCAAGTTTTTGTAAAATCGCTGCAAAGTTTTTGAGCCTTACTTGATGATTTGAGTAGGAAGATTAAGGAACTGGTAAATAATTTTGATGACTGGAGTGGCACGTCTTTACCAGATTTACAGGGACTACCCTATTTTTCCTATGTAAGGGTTTGAGGGGTAAATAGAAATGACATCCACCAATCCACCCACTATCTTCGAACTTTAACTCGGTGGATTGGTGTGCATCATGGTATGATAGAGGTTCATTGCATTTAGGGGTCTTTTAAAGCAAGAAACTTGGCATTGAATTGATGCCCTAGGGTTGATAGGGGCAATTTTCTTGTGAATTTGTGGTTGTTAAGTCAGGGTTTATGAATTTGATGGATATCTTGGTAGAGTCATGGTGACATTGTTTGATGGTCCAATCTCTACTTTGAAACAAAAATATCTCTAACAACTCTAAGAGTTATAATGGGATGGCATTAAAGGAACCTTCATATGAATGATCTTCTAATGAAGGACCTTTTAATTAAGGTCTTCATTTGAAGGTCCTGCATGCCAAGGTTCCTTTTATAAAGAGTTTTGGACATGAAATATTTAAAATAAAAAATACCTTCATTTGAAAGTCTTGACATGGCATCATTTTTGAATGAAGGTTCTTCATTCAAAGGTCATGACGAAATCACCTTCAAATGAAGGTTCTTCATTAACTGGTATTTTGTAGTTTTGAATGTGTGATAATAATTTAGGGTTGAAAATAAATCCATTTGAGCCTTTTATAAATGAAAGGACATTTGATGCAATCATATGCCTTGTGAAACTTTTAACTTAATAGTAAGGGCATCATGAGTAGTTTGTTGGGCCCATTCAACAATATCCGATGCAAGGATTGAATTGTCTAGAATGTATCTACTATCAAGAAAGACGATTTATTTACCTCTATGACTATATCTCAAGCAATAGGTTTAATTGTGATGGCAATGATATTGAAAAGGATTTTGTAATCTAGGTGTTGAGAAGCATAATTGGCCACCATCCTAGGAAAGATTCTTCATTCTCACTTTTAGGTGTTAAAATTTAACAATATGTAGATTGATGAAAGAGCCCAAAGAGCCTTTCCCCATGTTATCCAAGTACACATAGCAGCGGTCTTCTCTTATATGGTTGGACATGATTTCAAGAACTTAGCTAGGAATTATTCATTTAACCTAAGGTTTTCTCATAATGCCATCATTCGAAAAGTATGATCAAATTCTTCTATTATGAAGAATTGGTCTATGTGCCTCTAGTAATCACTATAAAAAATGTGAAAGACTAAGCTATTTTTTTTTTGTCTTATCTCATACCATTTTACGAGAATGGGGGGGCCAATGTACAAGAAGATCTTTGGAAACTAGGCATGAAAATTGTAGGTTAAAAAGAATGGGAGTGCCAAAATTACAGAACTCATTTCCCTTGGTCGCCGATTTTCCCTGAGTGCCCTTAACCTCATCCTCGGTGCTGGTATTGACCTTGTGTTAGCTCCAAACTCTTCATCGGTGTTGGTATTGACCTTTTTTTCACTCCTCCAAACTCTTCCTCAGCGCTGGTATTGACCTTTCACTTGTCCAATTTGACGAGCTACAACCTGGTTTAGTTAGGTTTTAGAGTAAATTAAATTTAAAATTATGGCACCATTGAGAGTAGTGAATATAAAGCAAGCAAATCCTATTATGGCGCCATTTAGAGTAGTGAATATAAAGTAAGCCAAGCCTATTATAGTCATGAGGGAAATAATCAAACTCCTAGGATACTTTGTGAAACCATTTTCCTTGGTGAAAGGGAGGCCACAAAATATACCTTTGGATTTTTTCAATCTTCAAATATGAGGATTTGCAAGGTTCTTAGCAACATGAGTAATGGAAAAGTGTGCAACAAGAATTTTTGAACACACATGGAATCTCCTTGCTGAAGAAAGGGGCTTCATAATTTAATATGATAATTTTTCTCAGCTCTAGAAATGATATGTTTCCTTAAAGAGGAAGGAGAAACCTAAAAGGTAAAAGAGATGCTTAGGAATATCAACACTTCCTTATGATCAACCCCCTTCTATCCATAGGAATTGAACCAATTGGGCTTGGCTAAGAATGATTTCCTATAACATTGAGTTTTATGCCACTATATATTTGACCTTAAAGCTTTCCAAAAATATCTAGGCATTGAATATCCTAAATAATGTCACATTTGTCCTCCAAGAGAGTGAGAAAGGAGTCATTAGAAAAATGACCATTGAATAGTTGGGCTAGTGATGGCAACGTTGATAGTGAGATGGGTGGTCATAGAGGTGGCCTACAAGCTATATTTGGAAAAAAAGAAGGATAGAAGCCATTGATTGGAGTAGTGAATATTGACATTGGTGTTTCCTTGTCCAACAAAGGGTCACTATGAGAAATGGTGTTGGATTTGGCATTGGCATTTACTCTTTTCTTCTAACAAAAATGGTGATAGGCTAGATGTGTCTAATACTAGAAATATTCTCCCCTTCCTCCCATGAAAACTTTTATGGGAGAAGGAATACATGATACTTTGAATTGTAATGAAGAATCAATGCAAAATAAACTACTCCCTCTACTATCATACATGTTTTTGGGTTTATTCTTTCATTCTTCACGCTTGGAAAATTTCTCATTTGGAAATGGATTAAACAAGTGGAAAAACTTGGGCATGCATATGAGCTTATGAATTGGAACCTAAAGGGTATGTTGTCAAAGGAAGATTTCCCATTTCTAACACTTTGTTGTTGAGGTGAGTTTAATAATACTATGGCTCATTGCACCATAGAATTTGTTAGAGGTTTCCTAATATGACATCTCTATATGATCCTTGATTAATTAGTTGTTGGATTTTATCTTTTCCTTTTTCTATTAATGACTTATTATATGATTGCATAGATGATATTTTTAATGTCATTGGGACATATTAGTCTATACGAAGTTGCTTTACTTCTCAAAGTATTATCAATAACCTTAATAATGAAAATAATGAAAATAATGAAATTGTCATTTAATGGGTGCTTGGGGAAGGGTATTGAGTTTTACCCTAGTGATAATTGTTGGTGTTTATGTATCATATTGCTTTGGCTCAAGAGGGGTATTGTTATCCCTTGTGATTATGTTTGAGAAAGTCTTCAAATGGATGCCATTTCCTTCAACCAAATTGAAGTCATTAAATATTCTTGTTATGAACCCCTTGCAAGTTGCTTGGATAATGTTAGTATTGGTAATTTTGGTCCTTCTAATTATTATGCCCAAGCTTCCATAAATATGCATTTTGCTTAAAAATAATGATATATTCACTTCAATCAAGTCACTTATGGTTGGGAGGTTTCTCCATGGTATGATTGTATGAATAGGTTAGTTTTGCATGATAGTAAATAAGCCTCAAATTTTTGCAAAGCCTATTCTCTTAGGTGAATGCTTGTGTTTTCTTCCTTCTAAGTTCCAAATGTATATTTCTTAGTTTAATATTTTTTGCAAGGGTTTAGATACTATAGGGGATATATGATGCCACACTAAACTCACATCCCCTAAGGAGGTGAGAAATAATGCCATGCTATGACATTTTTTGAGAGGGTTGAATTGCTCCCTACTTTGAGTCCCTATGTTGCTCTGGTCAAGTCATTTCAAAATAATTTTCTACCTCATGAAAGGATAAAAAGGTTATTGTGGGCAGTGTTAGATTTCTTGTTTCAAAGGAAACCATTAGAGCTGCTACTAGGTTGAATATTGAAGGTAGGAAGGTCATTAATAGGGAAAAATGATGGACATAGAAACCATCAACCAAATTTTGAAAAGGGGAGAACTCATCGAATTATAGAATGGTTTTCAATGATGAGTTTAGTAGAGTGCTAATTAAGTACTTTAGTGTTGAAGGTAATTTTAAACGTGTTTTTCATTACCATTTATCGCATGACCATCTTAAACATAATAAGATTGCCTGTTTTCCTTATTTTGTCCTAAGTTCTCTTAAGTGTTCAGGTAAGGAGGTCTTAATGGATAAATTTGTGATGCCTCTACACGAGGGGTTAATTTTTAGACTCCATAAGTCCACCTTGCTATTTTCTCTTAGAATTTTGTTAGCTCTCTTATTTCAAAGTCTAATCTATTCCCTACCCCTATTCTTATCAAAGCTAAAGGTGGGAATCTTAGTGATTTTCATGTTCCCTCTCCTCCTAAGGGTAAGAGAAAACCTATCAAACATTCCTCATTCCTTGTCAAGCAAAAAATTACATTTGATGATGTGCCTCGTAAAGTGGTGGAGGGAAATCTTGAGCTTGGTAATGTTGTGGCTGATTATGATGACTTAGGTTGAACTAATATTTTTTCCATTGGTTCTCTATTGAAAGTTTCCTCTCATATCCATGTGGACATTCCTAGTGATGTTGACATCTCCAAGACTAAGAGTAAAAACCCTAAAATTTAGTCCTCACTTGTGGGAAACAATGACTAAGGTTCTTATTGTTGCTACTATTAATAATAAGATTGCTATAGGAAAACCTTTTAAGGGGAACCTTGTAAGAAGATATAATAGGTTGGTGGCCATAATTTCTACTACCCCTAGCACTACACCCAATGTAGAATTAGTTGTTTCTAACAACAAAGGCTTTGTTGATCACAAGGACAATGCCTGCATCAATAGTGGGAACAAAGAGTTCAATCACTCTCAAGAATTCATGTAAGAGGAAGATGTTTCTCTTTCCAATTATTCTGGTCTCAACCTTTTTCAGAAATGAATGTTCTTTATGACACTAAGTCTTCTAACATAGGGGATGATTGAGAGGCTGAAAATGATGTGAATTTAGTCCCTAGAAATGATATGGTGGCCATGGATGATGTCAAGGGTAAAGGAATTTAGGTGGAAAATAAGTTTGATCTTGTGCATTTATGTTATCATTGTGTCCATAACACCAATTCTCTTAATTATTTGGAGAAAATTCTAGAAACTTTGGAGGAAAGAGTCAATAATGTACTTAATTTTAGTAATAAGGTGATCCATAGGTTACTTCTATGCTTCTACTCTAGAATGTTGTGTGGGAGTTCTAGAAAAGAAGGTTGAAGGGTAATCTTGATAGTCTTGTTTTAAAGAAGGATAGAAAGAAATACCCTAAGGATGATATTTTTTCTTTCCTTTTTGAAGATTGGGGATATGTGACTCCCCAAAAGACATGCTACAACTTGTAGTTTTTTCTTGTTGTTTGTTAGTTATTTATGTGCTATTTTTCTTTGTTCTTCTATTAATTATTTATAGTTAGTTATTTTTTAGTTTTTCTTTTCATATCCTCCGGGCTTGCTATGTATTAGGGTTGGGACCTTGGTTTCCCATTATATATATAAAAATAACCAAGTCGATTTATCTTTTGCAATTATTGTGATAAAGTGAGGATTTGGCATAGTTTAATAAGACACCTCACTATTTATTGCTAAATCTCTTGTATTTGCTTAAGATATCTTCGAAATAATTTATCCATGTGTAACACAATAGTTTACAAATATGGATAGTGATGCCTAGGTTAACTTAGATTTTCACTTGGAATCAGAAGTAGACCTTTAAGAATTAAATTTAGAATCTAATAGACTATGTCAAGGCTTCATTAACCACATTGAAGATAAGTATATTCCTTTTAAACTACCTTATAAGCTAAAATGAAGTGGCCACCATCAACAATCATGTTCATTCATAGCAGTCACCAGAACTGAACATAACCGTCAAGCAACTTTTCATCAAGATTATAACATCACCGTTGATTTTGAGCACTGCATCTCGTAGCCGCTTTAGTAACCTGTCATATAATGTATTAAAAATCAACATAAATATTAAATCACTTTGATTATTCCTTTGGCACCGCCAGCCAAGACACATGGCGCTCGCCTGTGATATCACAATAAGTTGAAACTTAGTGTTGAGGTCATCACGGGATTGCGGGGAATGGTCAGGATAAACTAATGGATGATTGACGGTCATTAAAAAATCATTCCAATATCTAGCTCCCTCATCGACATGTCTGGGAACTAACCCATGTTGGCCCTATTACTGCTTTCACAGGGTTCAAGACGTTGGGTTCACCACAAAACCCCTCACTTCATAGCCAGGGAAAAATGAGACTTCCTCGCTCCTAAGACTATGATGAACACCTGAGTCACTATGGGACTCGAGGCGGGAGCTACTTTTTTTTGCTCCTGGAAGGAAGAGTACTGGAACACCCTTTCCATTTGGTGTTCGGCTATGGAATCTCGGTGCAACTCGGTTGCATCCCTATGGCGGTCCTTTCCTTGAACAACCATACCTCCCTATATAAGTTATTAGTCCAAATGCTAGACATCGGTAGGATGACATTGTACTCTGGGCTGACTCCCCCATTTCTGACTTCTCATCACCAATAATAACCCATAGGGACCTTCCCTTGATTTGCAGACTCTTCCTAGCTTGGTTAACATCTTGATGAGTCCAAATCACCTTGTGGAGTTTCCTTACCCTTGCAACCTACCTTAACTCTCCATGACTTGGCATGAATCAAAACTTCTTTATGCTCCATGCTACTATGCCCACGCTACCCTGGGTAACTCGGCTTCAAAATTAGAACCTTGCTGTCCCAACTCACCTTAAGATTCAAAAAAGAAAAAAGCAAAGAAAAATACACCTCAAAAATGATAAATCTTGGCGTATATTATATAGATTATATATAAGGTATATAAGCTAGTTAAATCATTATAATATTGTTAAATCATTAATTATATTATAAATGAACATTGCTTTCAAATTCTTTGTTCTCTGAAGCATTGGTTCTTACATTTGTTCTTGACATAAGCAACATCCAATCGTCGATTGTGGGATTGTCATCCTTAATGTTTGTTAGAATTTGACGAAATATTTGTTATTCTTCATTTTGTCCATCTTGTCGAAAAACACAACTTAATGTAATGACCATTTTGAATTCTTCCCATAGTAGCTTTTCTCACCTTTTGCTTTCATATGGAGCCATGTCATTTACTGGAGGTAATTGTGCCAAGTCTCCAACTAAAATCATGTAGATATGCCTAAATATAAAATATTTAATTAAATTGATAAGTACGAATTTGTATAGAAGGAACTATAATATAATTGAATAAAAAATATTGTAATGTAAAGTTATCAAAGTTAGCAATTTCGATCCAGAACTCACCTCCAAAACTCTAGTTACTATTTTTTGGGAATTCTTGTCAAAGCCTGGAATCTATGCTTTCAAGCAACCTCTCCCCAAAGAAACTCATTTCATCTATCAATATGTATCTGACATGTGATATTTCTTCTTGGAAAGTTGTAAGTCTTGTCCCTTCTAGTTCATTGAAATCTCTTATTGGAATTCTTCGCTTTGAATGAATGGTTGAAGCACCAATGTTGAATGTTGCAACTCCAGTAGGCGTGAATAGAAGTAGAGGAGATTGTTTGGGAGAAGAATTTTTTTCTAGTGCTAGGTTATGTGTTAGGTTATATAGGGTTAGGTTATATAGTGTCTGAGCCTAGCCTCAAACACTACAATTAGGGCCGGGTTAGGTTATGTATTTTCTTTAGGGTTAGGTTTGGGATTAGGTTTATGGTTATGGTTAGAGTTTAGGGTAATCTCTAAATTTAAGTTTAAGTCGTAGTTGATTAATTTCCCACAAAAGGAAATTAGATCCATTTTTTCTCATGTTCATTATAGCCAACTATGGCTTAATCTTAAATTTAGACCTTTTCTTGAAACCTAACATCATATCCCTAATCTAACCATAACCCTAACCCTAATCATAAGATTGACTCATACCCTGACCTTAACCCTAGCCCTGACAATAAACCTAATCCTAACCCTTACTTGGAAAGTAAACCATCATTTTCTCATTAATGTAACCTTGGCCATAACTTTAACCCTAACACTATTTCTCAAAACCATAATCTTAACCATAGCCCAAATCCTTTTTATCACAACCCTAAACCCTAAACCATGATCTTAATTGTAACCCTAAATATAAACACAACCCTAACCCTAAACCCTAAACCATGATCCTAATTCTAATCTAACCCTAACACTAACCTTAACTTACACCCTAACCTTAACCCTAATTGTAACCCTAAACTAAAGACAAATGCTACACCCTAAACTATAATCCAAATATTAAACCTAGCCCTAACCCTAATCATAACCTAACCCTTTTTCTCGAAACCTTAACCTTGACCCTAACCCTCACCTTTATCCTATCTTTATAACCCTAACCACAACCAAAACTCTAACCCCAACCCTAACCCTAAATATTTTTTATTTTATTAATTAGTTGCATTCACTCTAATAACCCTAACCCTAAACCTAACCCTAGCCCTATCCCTGGCCCTAATCCTAACCCCAACTCTAAGCCAAATATAAAAACAACCCTTAATCATAACAATAACCCTAAAACTTAATTCTAAATATAACCCTAATACTATAATCCCTAATTGTAATCCTAAACCCTAACCCTAATTTCATATCTAATCCCAACCATAACCAAAACTCTAAATCTAACCCTAACCATAAAACATAAACCCTAATCTAACCATAATCCTAACATTATTTTTCCTAACCCTAACCCTAACTCTAAACCTAACACTAACCCGAACACTAAATCCTAACCCTAATTAAATACCCAATCATAACCCTAAATTGTAACATGATCCTTTGAATTGGATACTACATAAAAATTTATGTGTTACAATCATTGCTTCCATTGTTGGCATTTTTACATTGGGTCGATGCATATATTTTTAAAATCAACAAAATCTTTTAATGTCTTACCAAAATTAATATTATTAATTGTAATATCAAACTTATAAACATGTATGCAAAATAAGAACATAAATAAGAAATATATGGTAATAGTTTCTTCAAAAAACAAAGTGATGTGGACTACAAGGACTATAAGATATCCACAAAAGAGATCTACATTGAAAATATTGTAGGGAAATTCAAGAAAATACAATTGGTAGATGCAAAGCCAAATAAATGTGAAATTGTGTACTATAATGATTTTAGAATATAAACATAATGGATTTGTTGAAAAGGTTTTAGAAACTTTCAAACAAATGCAATTGGTAGATGCAAAGAAAAATTCCACAACATTCACCAAAATCCTTATTGGTTTCCTTAATATGGGAGATTTGGAACAAGGTATAGACATCCATCAAAGCATAATATGAAGATGATTTTTTTCAAATGTTGTGGTTGTATATGCCCTTTTAAAATTTATACAGAATGTGGAAGGATAGAAAAAGCTTGTGAACTATTTGACAAAATGTCTCAAAGAATTTTAATCTCTCAATTTATTTTAGTGTCTATTTTGAAATACCCCATGTCCCAAACTGGGTATAACACAATAGACACTAAAACAAATCTATAGATTGTTATGAGGGCAGTGATGATACTTTTCTAATTAGAGTGTATTCCATGAGATTACAATTATTCAAGGCATTGTGTCAAATAGTTCATGATCTTTGTCTATCCTCCAACATTTTGCATAGATTTCAAAAGGGCATCTACAACCACAAGATTTGAGAAAATTCATCTTCATATTATGTTTTCCTTATGATTGGTTGACTCTTATACTAAATTTGAGTGTTGTTTGTGTTTTGACAAGAGTAGATTAATATTTTTTTAATTTTTTATATGAAGATCAAAATTACATGCACACAGAATGAACCATAGTTTAGTTACAACACTTGGTCTCTTCAAAATAATCAGAGAAGATTAAGGAGAGGAAGGAATGCACACCAAACTACAAAATAGGGGTAGTTGTGGCTTTGTTAGTTTTCTTTATATACTCTACTTGTTTCCTATAAGGATAAATATTTAATCACTATACAAATGAAAGATGGTTGATTATCTACTAAATATTGTTTTGTGTGTTTTGAAATGGAAGATATCTATGTTGGAAAACAAGGATAGACAGCTGAGAGGGGGGGGTGAATCAGTTGTTACAAAATTGAAACTTATTTAACCTTATTAACCTTTAATCTCAGATCTGATAATTAATAGTGAAAGCATGAATGAAAAACACATCAGAAACACACATAACACCAAGATTTTTGTGTACAAACCCTATTAGGGGAAGAACCATGGTGGAGGTTAATCCATAATTTATACCCTGTTTAAAGTATAAAAGAAATTAATAAGGAATGCATATGCATTCAAGAACATTGCCTAGAGCTCACTACTCAAAGGGAAGGCTCACTGCCTCACATAAGATAATAAAATTAAATCCATCTGATGAGGTTGAACTGAGAAATTAGCTTCTTCAAAAGCCTAATGACAGTTTCAGTTAGGCACATAAATACTTCTTCATACTTTTCCTAAACTTCTTCACACTCTGCTCTGCATTCAAATGATCTAATCTTTATTCACACATATCTCGCATACACTTCACATACATTCTCTCTAAATGAATAAAACAATTGCTCTTCTATATCCACTTCATGAATTTACAATAACAACTATGTCGGCCAAAAATAAATAATAGATGAATACAAACTGTCGGCCTAATTGATGAAAAAATCTCAATGCACATCAACCTAAATCAGTCACAACATAATGAAGACCTAAAGCAACATCCTCGAACATGCCAAGCATTCAAAAATTAATCCACAAGGATCTACAACATGCTACCACCATCATGTCAACCAAGAACATGAAAACTCGAACATGCAAAGGAAAAATCTTTGATCACGATTACACTGATCAACATGGACGTACCAAAATGATAGAATTACATTCTCTTCTTTCAGAAACACCAGCTATAGCAACAAAATAAGTGTAGGAACAAAAAAACTCATAACTCACTCCAATCTTGATGCACACCTTTGAAACTTCCAGAGGATATAGTAGATAGGCTCAACAACAAACCCTTTAATACACGACTTCAAAATACCAACGTACGAGAATTTCCACCACTCTAATCTTCACAACTTCATAGACTATCTGCAACATATTTATTCTAATTTTCTCAATAGCCTCGACATATACAACCTTTAAGACATTAATGCTGATAGTGTTGACATCAATGACAACCACATATCATGAGCAACACAACCACAACATCCAATAATCTACATCTCTATAAAAATTGGTATATGCTAATAGTCAACTTATTATCTTATTTATAGCATTTCCTTAGCTTTTTATACTAAGAAATTCAAGGTAGAGGGTAACATGATTCTTTGAATTGGATACTACATAAAAATTTATGTGTTATAGTCATTGCTTTCATTGTTTGCATTTTCACATTAGGATGCATATTTTTTACAATCAACACTCTTTTAATGTCTTACCAAAATTAATATTATTAATAATTTCAAACTTTTATAAACATGTATGGAAAATAAGTACATAAATAAGAAATATATTGTAATAGTTTCTTCAACAAAGGATAAAAAAATCATGTGGACCGTACAAGGATTATGGTGGGACATAAAATTTACTACCTGTGTGGTATTAATGAGGGATATCAATGATAATCCTTCCTTGCGGATCTCGCATGATCAGATTAAAGGCCCCTAAGGGTACTGCAAGGTCTGCGAAGAGGCGACACGTGGCCTGGTTCTTGAAGCGACAGGGCTAGGTGGGACCTGCTGTCTAGTTGCAAACTCTTGTTTTCTTGGCTTACGATTGGGCATGGTTCTCCTAGGGTGCTGATGTGGATTTTCAAACAATTATTGACTCAATCTAAGTCGTCCGACTTGCCATGTTCGATCTGCATTAACGGTTCAATTTTTCTTGGGTTCCTATTCATCCGTGTTGGGAGTTCTTGCTCTCTACAAGTTGTTCTCATTAATGGCGCGGGTTTTTTCAGTGGATCCTCGCCTGATTTTCCTATGTGAAAATAGTGTTCTCCTGATAAATGCAATGATGGGTTGTACGCCATGCCTTCGCAAGCCAGGAATAATTTGTGGTGGCTACATCAGCCACTAAAATGCTCGAATACTCATGCTGCATTCGAGCAATTAATATTCTCACACCAATTAACTTTATAGATGCTCATTGTGTTATCTGGTATTATCATCACATTTTGAGTTGTCTTGTTTGTAGGTGGTCGAGTCTCTCCTATATTTTGTGAGGTGTTTACTTGCAATGGACCATTTGGTTGTGCACAGAAGGACCAAACTCGAGGTGAGAAATTTGTAGCCTGATGGGGTACAACCTGTCCTTAGCAAGCCTAAGGTTCTTCATGATGCTAATTTTAAAGGGACGGGGAGCTCCAAGTCCCCAATGGTGCTATCTTCTGGTTATGACGGTGATGGGTCCGAAACTAACTTGGACTACCAACATTACTTGGTGACCATGACCGAGCTGTTAGGGGTCAATGAAGAGCCCCTCGCAGTTGCCCCAATAACTGCGATGGTGTCGTGCCATGCTACCAGATCATGTGTTAAAGCGAATAAAAGGAAGCTGGTCTTGCTTCTTATTGATGTGAGGACTAGGAGCGGTGGCCTCTACCGAGGTCATGTGTCTTGCAAGTAGTTGCAGTTGTTGGGTGTGTTAATTTTGGGTGGTGTGTTGATGTGGATGTATGTGTGCCTGGCACACTCTTTTGTCTTTAGCTTCGGTTGGTTACAATGGTATAACTATTTTGATTCCTTGAACTGATTATGGTTTTTTCTAATGATGAGGAATGTCAATTTGAATTTCATTCTAAATGAAATTCAATTTTGGAATGAACAATGTAGCCTACTGCTTTGTTGTTGTCTTGTCCTATAAAGGAGATTTGACGACTCATTGTTAAGGTTTGTTTTTTTTGGGTCCGAAGGCTTAGAATAGGTACAGTTAATGGTAATGCAAGATTTTGAAGGTATTATGTAGGAAATCATGCTAAGTTGGGAATAGTATGAAATAAGTATACTATGCTTTTGTAATTACTGATATCGAAAGAAATCTAAAAAAATTAAGACATTTTGCTCTCCTATGTATGGGCCATGGATTATGAATGGATTTATCAAGGGTTTGTTCATTTAGTTTCAATGGTGTAGTTGAAAGTGTAATTTGTTCTCTTGCTTTTACTTAATGAGTTAATCAAATGCTTGAACACAAATTTCATGTTTATGGTTATATGCTTAGGATTCACTAAGTAGTATTGTTTTAATACACTGGCAAATCTCATGGTAGCAAAGCACTATGGTGATAAGTTCATTTTCATCTAAATTACATATGACTCCGACCCAATGGATGAGGCATTGCATAGTATTGGTAAATTCCTTTCAGGTATAGGACTGTGACTCTAAGCACGATGATTCAATACCTGAACATTTTAACAAATATCAACTGCTATCGCTTTTTGGGATATAGATCTTATGATAATTTTCAGTCTCCTTGCTTTGGGATATCTGTTATTATTCTTTGGTTTTGCTACAACCAGGGTAATGACTGTCTGTTAGTGTTAGTGGGGACTGCATCTGTAAGAAGAAGTGTTCTTACCAATCATGAAACATTCTTATGAACACACTTGGGTTTACCCACCTTGGTTTCACAGAGCCAAAAGTGTAGGAGATGTCAATCTTTGACTGACTCTTGTATGTCGGCCACTAGCCTTTGTAGTTCTTTATAATGGAGGTTGACTACCTCTTATAGAATTGCAAATCCTATGTGGGAAAAAACACCAATAGATTGTAAGATATACACAAAATGCATCTACATTGAAAATTCGGTAAGAAAATTCAAGCAAATACAATTGGTAGATGCAAAACCAAATAAATGTGAAATTGTGGACTATAATGATTGTAGAATATACATAATGGATTTTTTTAAAAGGTTTTAGAAACTTTCAATCAAATGCAATTGGTAGATGCATAGACAAATTTCACAACCTTCACCAAAATCCTTGTCGATTTCCTTAATATGGGAGATTTGGAACAAGGTATAGACATCCATCAAAGCATAATATGAAGATGCATGTTCTCAAATGTTGTGGTTGTAGACTCCATTTTCAAATCTATGTAAAATGTGGGAGGATAGACAAATCTTGTGAACTATTTGACAAAATATCTCAAAGAATTGTAATCTCATGGAATACACACTAATTAGAAAAGTTGCATCTCTACCCTCATAACAATCTCTCAATTTGTTTTAGTTTCTATTGTGTTACTGAATTTGAAACTTAATTGTGATACATTAATTTCATTGTCAAATTTTCATTTGTGTGTCAAGTTTGTCAAAATCCAAAATGATCAATTATTAATAAAATCATGGATCATGTAATATTGGGATGGGTGACCTCCTAGAAAGGCCTAGTGCTTCATCGCTTTGAGAATCATTTAGATGCAATGAGTGATAAGTGGACCATTCATTATCATGAGAGATGGGTTCTTGTGAAACACTACTCATGAAACATGGGTCAATGAGTTTGACTTGTAAAACTACATAATTGAATCCTGATAACAATATCAAAATTTGACACAATGTGAAAAATACTTTCTACTTGTCAATAGATCATGTTGTCAAAATCTAGAATTTCAAATTATGAATTCTTTGTAATTACTCAATAGATCATGTTGTCAATTGAACCTATTGGCATTTTTTTACTACAACCCACACGTGTTTCCTATAATCTCCTATGAACTCGCCACATTCAATAATAAAAGACTAGGAACAGTATGGCCAACTTACCGAGAATAGTAATAAGGCTAATTCTCCTACACTTCGGACTCTGTAAAATCTAGGAGGGTATTCCCTAACATGTGCTCTCAACATACAACATTTAAACAATTCATTTAATTTGCAGATAGGTAAGCAACAGATAGATCCCCAATTAATGTTAAAGGATCAAATCCTTCAAGAAATTGGCTATTTCTTAAAAAAGACTCAAGTCCATTTAACAGAGAATCACAAACTTCACATAAAGTAAATTGATAGGAAATGTTTGAGTAAAATATCCTGATGCCATAACACAAAACATACAAGAATAAAACTTAATCAGAATTCCAGTGCCATATCCCAGTGCAAGGAGTCAAAAGAGAAAACTAAACTACAGGGTAAATTTCATTTTGAACACTTATGATCTATTATGAATTGCATTACAACCCATATATCTATACCCAAGTTTATTACTCCTTTATGAATCCTATTTTATATATTGCATGAATTTACTGGTTAATTGAAGCATTTAACCAATCCTTTGAGCTAGAGTTGTAGTTAAACATAATTCATAGTAAAGAACAAATGAAAATCAACGAAAATCATCTTTCATCAATATTTCATTAATAATCCATGTAACATAACACAATAGGAGACAAAATAAACTCCAAATATTCACGAGTTTGCTACAAACATACTCAAAAATCCCATGATTAACAAATTTCTCCAATCTGACTCAAAACTTTTTAAAACCTGGACTTACAATTCATACTCTCTATATTAATAGACTTATTTCTCATATTTTGGATATTTCAATTGACCACTCTCTTGGCCCAAAATTCCCTTTTATAAAACAAGGGAGCCAACAAGCTTCGGGTCAGAGAGTACACATGTCCATTTGTAATTGGACTGCTAACTCCTTATTCAGTTATAATTCTATTATGTGAGTGGAGAGCATAAGACAAAGATCATCATTAGTTGATAAGGAGGAAAGAAAATATCGCTCCAAAGGCCGCTCCCCATACATCGAAGGCATGCTTAGCCCTTATAGTATTAACTCCACCTCAACACCCTGTACTTGGAGTCAAAAGGAGAATGGAATTTTAGAATATAATATCTAAGGCCAGACCTATATTATACATGACCAAATTGCAATTCTCGACTATAACACTCATAATTCCAGTTCATCAGTGAACACCTTTTTCCATAATTCAAACTCCTCCTCAGAAGGCCACTGGAAAGCCACAACCTGATCAACCTTGGTTTGATAGGGAGCATACTTTACCATTATCGATGTGGCCTTTTTATCAAAGTTCTCTAAGAAACTTATAACAAAAGACAACTTTTCCAATGTATTCTCTAGCATGTGGATGTCAGCATTTTTGCATATCTCATGTGTTTGAGACATCATTATATTGTTCATTTGCTCCTTCCAAACCTGCAGGGGTTTGACTGCATCCTGACTATGTAAAATATGAGGCAATGGGGCCAGGTCCTTTCCATCATACACATATTTCAGCAATTTAATCTTGGATTCCATTGGGGCGAAAAATCCTTGAAACTTCTGATCAACAATTCCCTTGACCAATTGATATGTTGCAATAACAGTAGGATATTTATCACCATGTTGTTTTTCCCCTACTACCATGAATTTCAAATTCTCCATTCTAGGGCTCCATTTGTTTAGCAATGAGATGGCCAATTCTTTATCCCTTGGAAACATTTTTAGTGCTTGCAACATTAGGACATAATTTTCATGAACAATGTTTAGCTTACTCTGGACCATTCTATTTAAATGTTTCAAAACAGTGTCCACTATCACTACATTGTTTCTCCCTATTGCATCCCGAATTTGCTTTACCATCTCCTTATATTCTTCAACCTAATGAATCAGTTTCTCCCTAGAAAGGCCCCCTCCAGGGCTAGTAGCCCTCTCAATAGCGATAGGAATTTATCCCATATTATATGGAACAATAGCCAAAGACTGTGCTTGTGTAGGAGGTTGAGATTGCTCTACTGGTGGGTCAAGAACAATGTGGCTAGAATTGGCTTGCTTTTGAGATCTCATGGTATCCATTTGTTGCCTCAATAAAGCCAATTCAGTTTCTAACTCTGCTACCTTTTGTTGACTCTTATTATATTCAATAATAATGCCATTATATTGGCCTCTTAGAGTATCCCAGTCCTTGGTCAAATCTTCAACAGTTTCTCTGGTGAATTTGGCAACATTCACGACCATATCAGCAGCTTCCAATGTTGGGGTGTCAGCAACTTTCCTCACAACCAAGTGACCACTAAAGTTAGAAGGTTCTGCAACAATTGGCTTTTTAGAGCTAGTGGATAGGGACCAAATTGCCAATGCATCCCATTCCTCACTAAAGGCCGATCCCTTGAGTGCCAATGTAGCCTCCTCTTTAGTAGCAAGAAGTGGCTTACTAGCCCTTCTTATTGTGTCAAACACCACAACATCAGCGATATCCCATTCAGGGAATAGCAATACTCCACTCTGTTGTACCAATTCCTGGCCTTGCTCTGGTGTTATTGCTTTGAATTTTTCTCTCATCTGTTCCCTGACCTTAGCTTGAATTACCTTCTCTGGGAGCTTTGGATGCAGACTTATCTCATGTACCACCTTCTCAGCATATAATGCAGTATGTACTCTCCACACAAAATCTTTAAAAGCACCGATTTGAATAAAAGAGTCATCCATCATGAACTCTTTGCAGGCTTCTACTCTCAAGTCATCATTGCTTGTTATTCCTTTGATTTCATCTTTTCCTAACCTCAAAGAAATTGTACCTAAACTTGTTGCAATATCAACTGGGTCCAATGGCATCTCAGGATGCATTTCATCCAGAGTGACAATAATGTCATCATCCTCATCACCATCACAATCAACAATCTTTACCCTTTCAACCCTCTGCCTCTTTGGTGATGGTGGGAAAGCCTGTTCTGAAAAACTTGGAGGAGAATCCAAATCAACAACATTTGGTACTGACTGCCTTGAAGACGATGGTGCAATATTTTTAGCAACATCTTCAGCCCTACTTCCCTTTCTTTTAGAAAAAACCCTTATCTTCTTTTGGGGCTGATAAGTAGGCCTCTCCTCTTCCTTTACCTTAGGGTACTCCTCGATGGTTTGTGATTTTCCCCTTTCTTCCACAACCCTTTCATCTTTCAAAACCCCAACCAAGCTCTCAAAATTATCAATAGCATACATTGCCCTGTTAAACTCATCTTTAGCATTAGGTATGGGATTGAAACTAGGTATTTTCTCTTGCTTACTTTTTACCATTTTAGAGTAGGCAATGTATAGTGCCTTTCTATCATCTTGTAATTCCAAATCAAAAATATTCCTGATGATGTCCTCAAGAAAGTAGAAGTTGTGGACAAAAGCTCTTGTCTGATGTTTTGCCTTCATTTGAGAGATAAAACCCTCAGGATCATGATTCCTGGGCCACACAGTCCTTAGCCTATAAGGCCCAAGTAATTGATGCAAATCCTTCCATCCTCCCTTTTCCATAACAAAATCAGCAAATGTTGTATATTCAGGGAAGAAAGAACCTTTCTTCTATTTAGCTGGCAAGTGTAGTTCCTAAGTGTCCCCCAACTGCCTCATGATTTCCAAAAATCTATTTCTAAGGGTCACCTCCCTTGGAAGAACCTATGGATTGACATTAGTTCCAAAAACCCTGAAAACTGTGGTATTAGGATAGGGGATAATGTCTCCCCAATTGTGCATTATGTTCAATTCAGGCCTTCTCTCCATTGACCTCAAGAAGTCATGAATTTCTTTTGGGATCCTTGGGGGGTCACGAACTAGAGCCTCCCTTAAATTTAGATCCAAATACATTATGGAAAGTTACATAATCAAACTTATGATCATGCATGTCAAGAATCCTAGTCCAATATTGGACAGGCATTTCAATGTTTCCTTCTTTCTTCTTTAATTCCATATCTTTTTTGAACACAACCTGACCCCTATATAGAAACATGTGGATTAACAAGGAATACCATATGAATCCAACCCATATCTTCCCCTCCTTTAGGGCTACCAGACCCATGTGCATCTTCTCTGCCAAATAAGTGGAAAAATCATATATTACATTAAAACTTGGGTGTTGGAGATTTACTGCCATATACATAATATAGGTAGGCAAGGTTTTCTTTAAGTTGAATCCCAAAACTTGACATAAAGCACAAATAGTCTTCTTGAAATAACTGGATAAATAGTTCACAGGAAAAGGTTCAGGCTCATTCCTGCCAATTACTACCTTCTTCTGATTTTTTCCTCTTCCTAAGACTGCCAAATGAGGTATTAACAAGGATGTTCTGAACAAACCCCTAGTATTTCTATATTCTTGTCTAAAAACCTCCAAGTCGACAGGAACCATATCCTGAATCCATTCGTGCAATTTGAAAATCTCTACAACTTCTTCTTTAGTTATCTTAATCATCTGTACACCAGCATGTGTTCTGACAATTCGGGCCACAGGGTCATATCTAGCAGCAATGTCCTTTAAAAAATCTACATCCATATAAACATTAGGAACCACCAATTTACCCAGGTCTAACCTCTAGGGGTTACACAAAGGAACCGACAAATTCCTGTTCCCAAACCAATTGGAGAACAACTGCCACCCGGTGTATGGTAACTCGACATCTTGAATTGCACATTGCTTCTCTGTCAATCTTTCTAAGATTCGAGGCCCATAGAACAAAACCTTTCCCTCCTACTTCTTGCTAGTAGAGGGTTGTAACAAATCAATAATATCTTGGGATAAAGACCTGGTAGTGGCTTCAGAACCAAGAACTTCGGTCCTTGGGTGCCATTTATACTAGACTAATGATAATTCAAACTAGGGTTTTCTTATTTTCAGATAGCAAATAATTACAATTTTCTCCTTTAGCCTTAACAAAAAATTCTTCAATATTCAAAAAACCCTAGCAATTATCTACACAAGCTCTAAAAGCAAATCTATTCAATCAATTCTTCAAGAAAAGAAACAGGTAACAATCACGAATTGCCCAATAAGAAACCATAAAATCTTCTGAATTTACAAGAAATGGCGTACGTGCTACTTACGATTTCAATCACAGAACATCCAGGGCAACGAAATTGAGAAATCGTAACCACAACTTGCTTCACTCGATACCAAGCAATTATTCCTCAATGTAGAGATACAGAACGGAAATAGTAATTCGCAAATTATAGCATTTAATTATGCAGGTAGAGTCGAACTTGGCCATTACTATTCACTCACATGAGATAAAATGGCTATCGTACAATACCAGTTTATTTTTAAATACGAACTTTTGATCAATTGCAACATTGGCCAGGAGAACAACTCAAACTTAGTCAAAATAGTTTGAAAATTCCACGTTCTCCCTCCAGTCACTAAACGAACAAGATATTCACCTACTGGGCACCACATCAGCATGAAAATGGGCCCCACCTTTGTTATCAACGCACATAATCAGATTCCACGCATCACCAAATCACACACCTCGCAACATTATTGAAACTGTAGTTTTAATTGCGCGAGGTCAATGAGGAACGACCACGATGCGTTGGTACGGAAACAATTGTCGGCATCAACCTTCATCATCGATCAACAAGCCAAACTGGTCCCCACCATCAAATGTGACAGATGGTAGCATCTTGCATGCCTCGCACCATATTTGTGAGGTTAGCAAAAACCTTGTGAGGTCTGCGAGAAATGGTCAAGATTGAAATCACTTCATCTGACAGCTGTGCAATCTGCACATGCAAAAATGTTATTTCACCTGACTTTATTATTTCTTAAGTCTAGGTCGGTCCGTGCCCCGTGCTTTAAGAACAACTTTGAGTCATTATTTGTCATTGTCCTAGGCAATGTCCCCTTCTCCCTTTTAATAGTTTTTTTAATTTTGAAGGGGGTGTTTTTAATGACCATCGATCTTCCTACAATTGATCCTGATCGCTCCCCATGACCTCACGATGACATCACCATTGGTTGTTTGGTGATTGCGATATCATGGGCGAGCGCCACGTGTCCCAAGCTGCCGATGCCAAAAAGGGATTAATAAAGCGTTTAATATTTGTTGAACTGAAATACGTTATAAAGTGGGTTACTAAAACAACTGCGAGATGCACATGCTCGAGATCGACGGTGATGTTATAATCTTGGTAAAAAGTTGCTCGACGGTTATGTTTGGTGCTGCTAACTGCTATGTTTTTAGTGACCATCGATCTTCCTACAATTGATCCTGACCACTCCCCGCAATCTCACGATGACATGACCATTGGTTGTTTGGTGATTGTGATATCATGGGCTAGCGCCATGTGTCCCAAGCTGTTGATGCCAAAAAGGGATTAATAAAGCGTTTAATATTTCTGTCAGACTTAAATACGTTATAAAGTGGGTTACTAAAATAGCTGCGAGATGCACATGCTCGAGATCGATGGTGATGTTATAATCTTGGTAAAAATTTGCTCGAGGGTTATGTTTAGTGTTGCTAACTGCTGTGAGTGAACACAATCGCTGATGGTAGGAATTAGCAGTTTCCTACCATCACGTGATCCAAAGATGCAGGATGTTTAGTGATCACAATATCATGGGCAGACGCCATGTGTATTCCTTTAGCGCTCCTTCTGTGGTGGGCCCTTGATGCTGACATGGAGATTTTGTCAACCCTTTTGAAGATGGTCATTTGATGATCTGACAAAAATGAAAGATCAACAACTGAAGTTTAAATTTGCATCAAATGCGATTGGAGACGTTGGAGTGGCATGCGAATGAGCTTTAATGGCGGACAAGATGTCTACTGCCTCAATTCAATTGACAAAAAGTATCTGCTCTTTTTCTATCTTCATCACAAAAGCATTCAAGTATTTTCCAAGCAGTTCAGCGCCAGAAATAAAGTTTTTCGAGTGATCACCGTGAAGTTTAGTTCTCTGCAAGGCATGAAATCCCATGAGTTATTTTCTAAACTACTGGGTTAATTTGACTGTGTCTTTGTGAAGGGTTTTATTATGCTGGTCAAGGGGTTATGTTAATTATTGTCGTAGAGTTACTGGTTCGGTGGAATTATTGGATTTGCACAGTTGTGTTGTATTTTTGTGTTCTGAGTACCCCTAGTTTCTTTGAGGATTTGATTTTTTAAAAGAAGCCCTAGTTGTTTAAGATGACACCACCGAAGCAGCACTCTGGTCATGTTGATTATTTGAAGAGGAATTTGTATGATGAATTCCTGGATTAGCTCTTGTTGTCAACAAATGACAAGAAGAGTGGTTTGGTTTTAATGAATGGAAAGACCCTAGGCGAAGGTCTACTGTGCAAAAATTATAACATTGTGGATGCCAAGATTCCTATGACTGGTCTTGAAATATTTAGGCTGTGGTATGAACCGCGAAACTTACCTCACCCCTTCTCTAATTCTAAGAGATACGACATGGGGAAACTAACAGTGCCAAATTTGTTCCCTGATGTTGACTTGCTCAGAGCAATGGCAACACAGTATGATCTTGTGACAAGGGTCATAAGGGATAATGGTGGTGGAATTCTGCTAAGCCTAAATGCAGATGAGATTTGACAGATTTTGGATTTGACTGAGTATAGCCCTTTCTTAGTCCAAATAGATTTTGAGGAGATGGAGGAGGAGTACAAAAGGTTAAAGCCTCTTTTCAGATTGAAGTTGCTTCCTCTTCACCTAGCCAGGGCGGTCAGTTCAACAATTCTTATCAACCCAAATGACCAAGAGCCTTTCAGGCTGAGCTGTTTTGCTAGTCACTTCTTGACAACATTTTATTCATTGTGCCAGATTTTAGGGTTCAACCCTAATACTGTGATTCCAGTTGCGTACATATTTATGAGAGCCCAGATTCAACATCCCAACTTCTCTATGGTATATGACTTTGCATCATTCCTGTCAGAGAAGATGCATGAGGGTTTGATGAAGCTACATGTGGGGGATACTGGCACTCCTTTTTTCTAGTACTCCCTATTGATGCATATGTTCCTATACAAGAATGTTGTTTTCTTCTCAGAAAAAATGGAGTTGAGGCAGGAGGTGAATGGAGAAAGGTTACCAGTACAGGTGTGGAGTGTAGATTTGTCTTACAATAGGGGAGGTGCCAACTTTGTGCAGTTTGATAATTGTTTTGCCTCCAGACTCAGGGATCGGTTGGTGGTAAATGTGCTAAGAGTTCCTGAAGATTTGCATGACTTTTTCCGACCGAAGGTGAGGAAACCTAATTTAAAAGTGTCACAATTGGGGTGATATCGTCTTGCACCCTGTAAGCACTGTCTTGAGGGTGTATGGTTTCCAGGGAACCCCTCATATCCTCCCCTTTAATATACCATCAAGGATGGGGTTTATCGAAGTAATGTGGCAACTAGGTTGTATTCATGAGGACAACCTAAGAAAGAAAGGAAAAGGGACTTTGTTCCCTGACTACACTGTTGTTTCTGATTTTGTTTGTTCCAAGGGAGGATGGTTCCACTTCGGAAGGTTTTTTGATGACTTCAATTTGAGGAATGGTCCTAGGAGACAACATGACCCTGAGGGATTCTTTGCATTGTTCAAACAATGAATTAAAGGTGGAAAATTTGCACATGAATTCAACTTTCCTGAGAACCTAATTAGAAATGAGTTTGATTTGAATAGGCAGGAGTTGAATAAAGAAAAATGGATTGCATATGAAAAGATGCTGGCTATAATATATAAAATGGATCCAAAATATGATCCATTAATGGAGTTCACTCCATTTCACAAGAGAATAGACTTCTTAATGGATAATTTCAAATATATCATGGGCACCTTGATGACCAAGAGGGTCAATTTGGAATTAGATTTTGGTATAGAAAGATCAGATGTGAGGCCTGAAGAAACAAGGCTAGCTTATCAGCCACCAGTTGATAGGCCTCTATACAAGAGAAAGAGGAATGTGAGCAGTGATGAGGATGAAGGGGATACGAAGGGAAAACAAGTCATGCAAGCATCATCACAGCTAGGTCCAAGGATCAGAGCACCCGAATGGATAAGGATTGTGGATCTAGATTCACCACCAAGAGGTGATCCTGCAGTGTTACCATTAGAGCTAAGTCCTAAGAGGCAAAGAGTTGAGGAAACATAGGAAACTCTGATGGATGAGATAATTATGACTGATCAAGACATGCGGGTTGGTATCCCTTCCCCTCCTAGATCAACACAATTGGTGCTTTTTGACATAGAGGTAAAGGGGCAATGTGTACAAGATGCCAGGATGGAGGCCTGCAAGGCATTCTTGGATGATGATGCATTTGTAAAGACTCCTGTATTCTTGCAAATATTTTGGAGGATGAAACTAGAAGAGTACCATAACAAATGCAAGAGTAGGAGAGAATCAAGACCTGATAGGTCTAAGTAGGAGAATGATGATGAGGTCAAGGCCGAATTAATCAAAGAATTCAAAGGCATCACTCCTGAGCAGGGAAGAAGACTTGTGACTCAGGCTAATGTCTTACTTTTGCCTGAATGGGACATAGCTGATGCAGTTGCATTCAATGCTATCTTACAGTCCAAGCACCCTATACAAAACAATGAAGAAGAGGTTAAGACAGCTTTGCAGGACTCTGGCTTTAGTGAGGAGTATGAAACTCTGGCCATATGGGCATTGGCACCCCAAGACAGAAAGCCAAGTGTAACTGATATTATCCCACACGTAAGAGGAGGGCTAATCATCAAGAGAGCTTCTGAAAATTCAACAATAGAAGCTACAAGCCTGACAGTAAATGTGGCCAAATTGGCCCAAAAGACAGTTGAGAGAGAAGAGGCTGAAAAGAAGAGTCTAATGGAGAAATACAATATGATAATTGCAGAATATAGTAGGATGCAACAAAATAATGTTGAGCTGCAATTTGAAGTAGATAGGTTGAAATATGGGTAGGTGGGAGAATCCTCCAATGCTCCTGGTATCAGAGCATTACCTTCTATTGCAGGATTGGTCCCCCCTACTACTCCAACTGTTTCAACTCCAGGGTCCCCCATCTAGGCACCTGCTCTCAATCCTACACCAGGGCTAGTTGAAGAAGAAGTTGAATATTATGTGGATCCCACCAAGGAACAAATGTTGAATAGGATCATAGAATTGCAGGCTACCTTAAAGGCAAGTGAGGATGATGCAATTTCCAAACAAAGTGAGGTGGTTGACACAATTTTGAGGCATCTTAATGAAAAGGTTCATGGTAAATTACCATCTGTACATTCTTTGTATTCTTTATTCTTGAATGGAATAAAAAATATCAATAGGGATCGAGAAATAGTTTTGCCTTTGGCTGAGAAATGGATCCCTAGGGCCAACAATTTGGATATTGTGTATAAAGCTTCTAGGTTTGATGTGGACAACAGGCCCCAGTCATTGAAGCCTACTCAAATCTTTGTAAAATCATTGAATGGAATCCAGGCCCTACTTGATGATTTGAGTAGAAGAATTAGGGAGTTGATAAAGATCTTTGATGACTGGAATGATACATTTTTTTCAGACATTATTGATGCACAAGGAAATGTTAAGACATTGCAACAATGGTAGGATGGGGTAGAAGAAGTTATCAATGCACAAATCAAATCGATTTGTGATGATTCAAACTATGATTTGCTAGTAAATAGTATGGATAAGATAATTAACACCAACACATTCTTAGAGTTTTTTGAAAGGGAAGCCAATAAGGTTGCATTGAAGTACACACCTTACAATACTAAGGTGAATGAGGTCGAGAATTTTGGCTGGCCAATGGATGAAGAGTATCAGAGATGGGTGGACAAGTACTTAATCGAAGAGGAGTAAAACAATGTCTATTACCACAGGATGGATGAAGGAATGCCAGACGATGGTGCAATCAATTATGGAGACAGCCACATGAAATGATTTAACAATGGACAAGGCATGTGAACATAATGAGAAGATGTTTGAAATGGAGATATCCATAAGGAATGCATTGGAGGATGCTGATACACACAAGCAGCCAACTTACCGAGATTATATGTCAAAAATCTATTTATGGCTTAATAGAGCATAATTTCTAGTTTGTTATTGTTGTTAAGCAAAAGACATTCCTCAAAGGACACGCCCTTTCACAATTTTGATATATTTATATCTATTTCATAATGTAAAACAAATATAGGTGGATAGGAGAAAGATACAGTAGATAGTTTGTAATGAAACTTTCCTTTAAAAGACTCAGATGCATGTATGAATTTTGATGAAGTTAATAAAGATGTCTGAATTTGTGGCTTAATCTTGGTATCAACTGTTTGTGGAATTATACAGTTATCTAGTTGTCTCCATTTTGATGCTTTTCTGTTGTTTAAATTGATATATCAAGCATATATATATTCAGTTTACCGATACACATTTGCTGTACTTGTGTGATGTGATTATTTGGTTCTTTCAAGTAAAGATTAAACCCTTCTAGTCAATCACAGTAACTGAAGAGTATTAATTGGATCAATAAGAAGAATCACATAACTAGGATTGTCATTCTATCTCAAGTAGAGTTTGTCAGTCATTTACTTGCACATTTATACAAGTTATAAACTACATCTGTGTGCCAAACACTTTGAATTATTGTCATCATAGATTACACTTTTATAGATCTTCATTAGATTCCATGCACCCAACAAGGCAGTGGTCTCATGCTTTCATCTTTTGGTTTATCCATTTTATTTTTTACATCTATTAACTGAACATATTCTAATATAATTCAAATATAATTAAAATTAAAAAAATCATAAATTAATTATGTAACCACATAAGTCAAATATAATTCTATCAAGAAATTAATATCAAACAGATAATACAATCACATAACTCATACATTTCAATGTCATTGATCTTCTTCTTTATCCAACTCTTTGTTTGTATCATCTAATCTAGATTCAACATTGTAAGGATTGGTCATATCATCATCATTGTCATTGATATCAGTTTCGATAATGTCATCATCCATGCGGATATCATCTTCATGAACATTAACTCCTACATCATCATGATCTAGTTCCTCATCTTTGACATCTTCGTTAGGCACATCATCAACTAACTGTTGATCCTAATCATCATCTACATCATCTTCTATTTCTTCAGTATCTTCTTCTTCCACCACATTATACTTTACCAGCCTTCCTCTTGGATCATGTCTAACAACATATGATCAAATCGCTTTACCTGGAACCTCTGAGTAAAATACCTACTCACATTGGCTTGGAAGAACATAGGGCTCATTTCCAGCTCGCTCAAAATACCTTGTATTAACCATGGTAAATTCATTATCATGTTCAATAAAAGTTCTCTTGGGATCATTTTCATTCAATCGTAGCCTGTACCATAGGACAACAAACAAAACTAATTTGAAGGACTTAAATTCACACTCAAGTATATCATCCAAAATCTCGAAGTATTGATTTTCTGAGACTTCTGGATGTATGCCACTTCTAGATGAAACATTAGTCACCTGGAAGACTGCAGTTATCCCAGAATCACAAGTTTTCTTCGTGTCATCCAAATTTTTGATTCGAAATTTATGACCATTGCACCACATAGCCTTGTGGTGTTTCACCTGCAATATGTCAAACATGTAAAACTTATTGCAATATTTTCAGTTGATAAACATATTTATTCTTGGTCGAATGTATGCAAAGAAAAAAATCTCAACGTATATATACATCAATATAATTGAAAATAATTAAATAATATGGGTGATTAATATATTTATACATACCTGTTTATCTCTTAAACCATATGCTAAATCAATTTCCCTTGGTGTAACATTGGAATCTCCATCACGATGAGCTTCTTTAACCAATGAAGCCACACCTTCCCATGTTAATGCACGACCGGATTGTTGACATCGTTCAATCCATACCGTCATCCAATCAAGATTTTTTGCGATGTAAAAATGTAGCGCATCCCACTCTCGATATACGACCTCAAGTTATAATTGATGAATACGACCTTAATTTATAATTGATGAATATTGAAGATTAATAATTAAATAAGTACAATATACATAAAAACCAAGTGTAAAATGTATTATAATTAATCTCCATGACCATCTTATAATTACCTGTCACTTTCCTCAATCTACCTTTCCCCATCAAGTACTCGCCTTCGAATTTGTTAATGGAGTTGGGATCCCAAATGCGATCTACATGGATCTTTGCTGCAAACTTAAGAAGATATTCAGTAATGTAAACCATGGTCTGTTATACCATGTATTCCTCCACCATAAAACCCTCGGGATGTGCTCTTTGTCTAACCAAAGCCTTTAAAAATTTCAAGTGCCTCTCAACCATCCACATTGACTTTGTGTGTACAAGTCCACACAATTCAATCTCCTCAACTTGGTGTATGACGTACTGTTCTTGTGCATTGAAAAATGTCGAAGGTAGACACTTTTTCATTTCACACATTAGACGAGGAATTTTTCTCTTCCAATAATTTATATCTTCTTTATGGATTGCTTTAGATGACAGCCATCTACAAGTGATTCAAGGCACAAATATATTAACGAGATTTAACAAAAATATACAACAAATTGAACAAATGTCGCTACTTACCTCATGTATTTTCCAAGATCATATATAACTTGCTTGACATTGTTGTCGAAGTTGTCTAGGAGAGATAGAGGTAGAATGTACTGCAACAATTATAAAATGATCTTTTCATTAATATTTTTTCAAAAGTAGTAAACATAATACATTGAAAAGTACATGTAGTATACATATATATATAATATACCAAAATAATTACCTTAATGAAGGTTTGCCAATCATGCCTTTTCATCCCTGACCCAAATTCACCTTTCTTTGTTATGATACTGTTTATGTTTGCAGCAAATCCTATGGAAAATTGAATTTTTCGTATGACTTGTTTTATAGCATTGCTTTGCTGCTCCGTTAATAACCAAGGAAGGGCACTTATATTAATTTGGTCTCCATCACTATTTAATTGAATGAAATTTTTCATTGCATGACTGGCTTCTTGAATGTCACTACAAATTTTGACAGTTTTTTCTTTGTCATGCCTTCCATCCAATATTTTCCATAACGTTTCTGTCATATTCTTTCCGATATGCATTGTATCAAAAAAATGCACAATTTGTAGCTGCTCATAGTAGGGCAACCTACTAAATTGTCTGGGATAACTTTTTAATCCCTGTGGAAGTCGACCATTAATGCCTTGACGACCTTCATGAAGCATATAAGTTAAAAAAATTAACAACGACAATCATTGTGAATTACAGCATGAGTAAACACAACACAATATAAAAATATAAATTCAAAACATATCATAAATGATAGATAAACAATTTGATCCAATGTATAACCTTGACAATTAATTCTATTATATTCCAACTTCCATAGGCGAGGTGTCATTCTTCGTGGTTTTGATGTAGTCTCTTCTTTCCTATTGAAAAGATGTTTTTAAGTAGTTTGATACTTATGATTTCTATGGAGGAAGTGCCTATACTCATCAAACACCTTCTTTCCTAAACTTGTTGAATGACAAGATTTCATCTTTGGACCACAAATTGGACATGCAAATTTTCCCTTTGTTTGAAGACCTGCAAATCATATATAATTGGATTAAATATGTCAATTTTTATAATTATATATAATGAATAGATTATTTTAAAAACATGCATGATATCTACTTCATAAAATTAAATATTGTTAAAGTCATGTAGTCGAACATTATAACATACTAGAAAAATGTGTTAGCCCTAGGGCATCATGAATTGTCCATACAAGCATTGCATGGAATTCAAATTGTCTTTGTCCTATTGGTCTAGATACGTCATACATAGTCCCGCCATTCCATAACTTTAGTAACTTGTCGATAAGAGGCTCAATATATACATTCATATCTTTAACTTGGTACTTACCTAGTTAAATGAACATAAACATTACATAATTATTATAACCATTTTACTACAATATATATAAATTCATGTACATGTCTATTAAATGAAAAAACATGTCATTATGCAACAAATAAGACAAATGAGATGCTACTACGTTAAAGAAAATTGATGTAAACAAATACTTGGAACAATCATTGCCAACATTATGTGCTCCCTCTTTATTGACATCCATGGAGGACTGTTATTGTTGATAACAAAAACAGGCCACACCGAGTAAATAGATCTCAACTCTCTAAATGGATTGACACTGTCCGCTACCAATGAAAGCCTGAGATTACGAGGTTCTTTTTTAAAGTGTGGCCATTTTTCCTCCATGTCCCTAAATGCAGAACCATCCTTAGGAATTCGAAGAATCTCATCTCCACTTCTGTTTCATGCATGGTAATCCATAAATTGTGCTAAGCTTTCACACCTAAATAATTGTTGCATACGTGGAATAATGGGAATATAACAAAGAACCTTGCAAGACACCTTTTTTGTTAGTTGATCTATTCGATATCTACTGATATGACATTCTGGGAATTCTGTTGCAAATTCATGTTGTTTATGATATATAATATGATCATTGGGACATGCATCTATTGCTTGATACTCCATTCCAATATCTTTCATAATGCCAGATAAATCTCGGTATGAGCGAGGTAAAATATTTGATGGTGGTAACAAAAATTTACCAATCAATCTACAACAAAAAATAATTTCTTAATATAAAGAATATTAATGGTACATACTTCATCCTTTATTTACTAGCGATGAACTAACAACAATTAAAATAGATGAAAAAGATGACATATATGACATACCTTAACATCCGTGAGATTGCTATGTTGGATAAACCATTCATAACCTTCAAGTTCACTAGCAACAATACAACAAAGAGAAGAGTTGTTTGGGAGCCTTCATAAAGGGGCTTGTATGCCTTCTCAAGTACAGGTAAATCATGAACATCATCAAAGTCATCTCGATCAACATGATAAGATTTGCCACTATATGTGTCATGGATCAATGTATTTGTACCATCATCTTCAATTGTGTTTTCTGGTGCATGATCATCTTCTTCCAAAAGGATCATTAACTTCATCTTCGATATTCGCAGCTCCATGTTCATCCACTTGCAAAACCACATTCTTTGGGCCATGATAATTCATATCGTGTGCCCTAGGGCGCCCCATCTTTATTATAATGACAGACACAAATAAACCATGATCATGATCAAGTGATTATATATATATATATATATCAAATTTTAAAACAATATAAACACATATAATGAACAACTTACCAATGGACGATAATCATGCCCCCCTTCAACGTGACCATGCCGCTTACAATGTTTCTCAGCTCTTGCGATTAAAAGTCTTCTCGTCTTTAAGCCCTTGCAATTATTGCAAGGACAATAATATTTCCCAGCACCCTTTCTTTTCAATATAGCCCACAATATAGCGATTGTCTCTTCATTTTGTTCTGGACTAATATTATCTGACATGATTTTTCTTTACCAAGCTTGAATATTTAGATCTTCAAAAAATATCAAACTCACACTCCAATAATTTTTAATCATACACAGGTAACAAAATATAATAATTATGATATTTTACACCAAAAAATTCGGCATGCAACCACCCTTGCAAAAGAGAAGATAGTCTAAAGTTAATGACCCCAAAAAACACTTTCAAATGCTAATTCCAAAAATTATTAAATTCTGATTTTATTATGATTTCCAACTATTAGACTCCAAAAATCATAATATTGAACTTGCAGAACAAAATCTAGAAATGAAATTCTTAAAATGCAGCTAATAGGCCTCAACAATTAAGGCCTACTCAAGGCTTTGTGAAGTCACTGCAAGGTTTCCAGGCCTTACCTGATGATTTCATCAGGAGGATTAAAGAGTTGGTAAAGAGTTTTGATGACTGGAGTGACACATCTTTACTAGATATTGTAGATGCCCAAGGAAATGTTAGATCACTGCAGCAATGGCAGGACATGGTAGATGAAATCATTAATGCAAAAATCAAATTGATTTGTGATGACTTAGATTATGACATGTTGATGAGTAGTATGGATAAAATCATTAACACTAGCACATTTTTGGAATCTTTTGAAAGGGGGGCTAATCAAGTAGCAATAAAGTATACACCTTACAGTGCCAAGGTAAATGAGGTGGTAAATTTTAATTTGCCAACGGATGAGGAATATCAAGGATGGGTAGAAAAGTACTTAACTAAACAAGAATAGGACAGAGTCTACAACTGACAGTTAACAGCTCAACGGTTATGGTTATAACAAATTTTGGCTATGTCTTGGTGGTAGTTTTGGTGCAAGTTTTTGAAGTTTGGCAAATGCAACAGTTATTCTCTAGTGGACGGGATGAAAAAGAAGATTCTCCAGAGACTCAGTTGTTGTAACCAATTTTTGAAATGTCATAAGGTGGTCCAAGTGACCAGTGACAGGTGTATTTCTGGTCTGATGCTTGTTGCTCCTTCATTTTCCCTATAAGAAGGATTTCAGGACTAGAAATATGGGTTAGCAAGTTAGATATCTTTAGGTTGAGTCTAACTGAAGTTGTAGAGCGAATTTGTAAAGAGCCTAATATTATAGTGAAGATACTATTCTTAGGTTTGGTGTCATTCTGTTGTAGGTTTTAGTTTCATGGGTACTTAATTTTCAAGACAGTACTAGCATCTGAATGAAAATTACTCATTTCAAGGTCATGTATCTCCATTGTATGAATATATTATTATCTTGAATAAAATGATCAAGGGTTATTCTATTCATCTCACTATTATGGTGTGTGTAATTCTCATTTTCGCTTTAATTGAAGGAATTAATTAAAATTCTTGAGTGAGGTTATAGGTGACTATGTTCATATAAGGATTTGATAAGTAGTATTGGGTGAGAATATAGATTGATGGTATTGTAAGGCAGTATTATCTGAGATTTTATATGCTATGTGTCTAGAAGATAAACTTGGTTACAGTAAAAATCAACCAACACCTTTGATATTATCTAGCTATGGCTCCCAAATCTATTGAAAATTGATCATTAGGGTTAAAATTGAAACCTTGCAAATATAACCTTTGTCCAAATCCATCAAAATTTTTCCATCAATTATAAACAATTCCCTTATAAAGAATTTGTGAAGTCAGGTCTAAAATTTGGAAATCAAATTCTAAAAATGCACAATACTAAAAATGAAATCTGATGAGATGTTGCTTTAAAATATGATTTTCAAACCTGGAAATACAAATCTGACTTCACAAATGAATTATGGAAAAAGACAATGACTACCCTCAACCTGGGAATATCTTCTTGAGTTTCTTCTGAGTTTCCCCAGGAAAATCGTCGAGCAAAACACTGTCTCAATAAATAGTTGAGCTAATTTTTATTTATGCCTGCCACAATTCAACTTGGTAGGTTCGTCAAAATTTCGGTGCAAGATCTTCATCGAAACGTAGACGAAAAAAACGGTTCGTCGAAATTTCGACGAATGTTGGGATAATTTTTTTAAAAAATGAAAATTCGCACGAGTGCCCGATGATACATCTAATTATATAGCTTTCGTCAGAAGGTTTCGTCAGATTTTGCAATCAAATGAGTTAGTGACGTCTCAGAGTGCAGCTTCTCCAAAAGAGTGGTCATCATCGCCATATGGGTCCCAATTAGAGACATGTAACGAATATGATGTAATCAAAAAATTTCAAGGAAGTCTTGCTGCAACACTCCAAAATGGGCAATCATATCAAATAAGTGACGAGGACATCTCTTTATTGTCACAAGTGGTCAAAGTCTCGCTTGCAAATTGATATAAACCGAGATGTTAGGGTTTTCACTCTAAATAGGCAAAGCAGCACAAAACGACATGAGCATGATGAAAAGCAACATTTATGATGACAAACAGATACATGCTAAAAGAAAATGACTGAAGGAGAAGTCAATTTCTAGGTTATGGAAGAAATGCTCAACAAAAACTAGACAAAAGCATTGTTTTTAGATAATAGCACAGTTTCAAGAAAAAAACATAAAACAATAGTGTAGTTTTAGAACAATAGCACAGTTTTAGGATAATAGCACATAAACAAGGGCGCATGTTTATAACAATAGTGCAGTCTTAGAACAATAGTGCAGTTTCAAATAATAGCACAATTTCTGGACAAAAGCATAAAACAATACTAGAGTTTTAGAACAATAGAGTAGTTTTGAAACAATAGAATAGTTTTCATAGTACAAAAGTGCCAAAACTGATGCAACTGTGTAGGAATGTCAAAAATAGCGTTATTGCCTAACAAGACTTCACACATGCATAATGAGAACAAAAATATGATGAAAGCGAAAGGTGGGAAGGTATATACCAGGCCACTGATGCTTGAAGGTTGTCCATACTCCTAAACAAGCTCATAACGATGTAGGGCAACCTTGGATCTCAACATTCTTCCTCAACAACTAACAAAATGTGAAATCTAGAGACAAGAATTAGAAAGAGGAACAAAGCACAAATGACCTAATTTGAAGACAAATTGCCTATATAACACCTCAATAAAACCCTAATTTCATCTAGGAAACCCTAATAACAATTAGGGAATCTTCCTAATTTCAAATTAGAAGCTTTGGAAAACATCGAAATGAGAAACGATGCACATATTCATATAACATTTCATCTAAAAACATAAAAAATGATAGTACAATAGTGTCAAAAGCCTGACCTAAAAACATGAAATTTTTGGTCAACCTCCCAAGGGGGTAGCACAAAGTCCTACCACCATTCCATTGAACACTAGGGAATAGTGGGGCATAAAAATTTTTGAAAAAAAAAACTAGATCTTAAAAACAAAATCTTTAAAACAAAGAAACAAGTAATTTGTATCAAAGAGGAGCAAAATGTAGGCATGTAAAATTGACTTGACACATATAACACACTTCGAACAACATCGAACAACACATAGCAACATCAAATAGCACTGAACAACATCAAAAAACATAGAACAACCTCAAACAACATCAAACAATATCAAACATCATCACATAACATCTCAGAATGACTCAAAATCATCCCATAACATTTTAGAATGAATCGAAATCATCTCGTAACATCTCAAAATGACTTAGAATCATCTCGTAACATCTTAGAATGACTTGGAATCTTCCCATAACATTTTAGAATAACTCAAAATCATCTCGTAACATCTCAGAATGACTTGAAATCATCCGATAACATCTCAAAAATGACTCAAAATTGTCCCATAACATCTCAAAATGACTGGGAATCATCTCGTAACATCTCAAAATGACTCAAAATCATCCCGTAACATCATGGAATTACTCATAATCATCTTGTAACATCTCAGAATGACTCAAATTTGTCTCAGAACATCTCATAATATCTTGAAATCACCTTGAAACATCTCATAATCATCTCATAATCATACCACAATGTACCACATCAAAACAACATCAAAAACCCCAATTCCTCTATTAATTGAATAGTACAACATTTTATTAATTCAATTTTTCATCATTCCAAACAAATTAAATAAATTTCATTCTTTTAATAAACTCCTGAAAAACCCTAAATTCCTCTATTGATGAGATAAAATAAAATAATTTAATTAATCCATCTTTCATCATTTTGACTAATTAAATAAATCACATTTATTTAATAAAGTCCTAACCTTAATTTATTTCATTATGATTGATTAAATAATGCTAATTATTTAATTATGTCACTAAATCACCTCATTCCCCTAAGTGGATTAAATTATTAAATAATAATTTAATTATAAAACTTTTCCTCCAAAATTTGAATAATTAAATCAAACTAATGCAACTTTGTTTGCAAAAGTCAAACTTTATTTGGATGTTCAACTCCAAAAAGGAATTAATTAATTAAATCAATTAATTCATATTCCTCACCCACTTTCTGATTGAGCAAATTGGGACTATTGACTGATTAGTCTAATCTATTAACTGATCAATCTAAATTGTTAACTGAATAGTATAATTTGTTAACTAAGCCATCACATTCCTAACTAAGCCATCAAATTCTTAACTAAGCCATCAAGATATTAACTGATCAATCACATCCCTAACTAGCTAATCTATTTCTCAATCACCCAAATTATGCAATGAACTTTGCACAATTTTATCATGTCTAATTCTTCTCAACACACTCTGACCATTGATTTGGATATTCTTCAACATGATCTTGATCGTCCATTTGAAATCACATATTCTATATAACAAACCCCTTTCCTCATAAATAAGGATCGAAGAATCAACATATATTGATCAACGAAGTGCTGTCAAGAACACCATTTTCTTTGATCAAATAATGGAAATAGTCACTCATCAAGCTTTTGCACATGAAATTTGGAGGCTTCAAGTTGATAAGAACAACCCAACATCAAGCAAATACACTCCACTATGGGATGGTAAGTCTATATTATTCATGTTCATTCATTTTTGTACTCATAGATTCATTTATGCATGTTAGAATAGCTTAGTTTCATTTCGTACGTGTATGTTTAGATCTTAGATTAATATGTTAATCTTAGCTTAGATTCTTAGATTAGCATGTTTCGATCCATCTTTCGGTCTAACGTTCTCCCCCTCACACAACCTGAAACTTGTTTCGATACAATTTTCTCGAGAAAGGACTAATTCACCCAGCCTGGTGAGTGAGTCCTAGTGAGCCATACCACCAAAATTTCTAGCAATTCAGTCTTTCATTCAACCATCTTCCTGATTTCTAGGTGCACATATTTTGTTTTACAGTTTTTTGTTTCATTTCAACCACTTTCTAGGTCATTTAGTGTGAGTTTGCATTCAATTAGGAATTTTCATTTCATTATCTTTTCCAAGTCTAAACTTGGTGGTGAACCCCTCATTAGATCATATTCAACCCCTAGGACTGAGGTGAACCCAAAAAAATGTGTATTTGGGGTTACTTCAAGAAAATTATTGGGCTACATAGTTTCACGACGAGGCATAGAAGTTTATCCTATTAAAGTGAAAGTGATTCTAGAAATGCCTCCACCAAAAGGAATCAGTGAGTTGAGAATAGTTCAGGGTATACTACAGTCCATCCAACGTTTCATCGCATAGTTGGCGAATAATTGTCAACCATTTCAGTACCTATTATGCAAAAGTATCCCCTTTGTATGGATAGACAAATGCCACACAACCTTTGAACAAATCAAAGAATATCTATTGACATCACATGTCCTAATGCCACCCATTAAAAACAAGCCATTGATCCTGTATGTCTTGGCAACTACAAATGCACTGGGGGCATTATTGGCACAAAGTGACCATGAGGAGAAAGAAAGATCCATATACTATATTAGTCGCACACTGATAGGATATGAGTTGAACTATATAACCATTGAGCGTGCATGCCTTGCAGTTGTCTTTGCAGCACAAAAACTAAGACATTACATGCTGAGTCACCAGACACACTTGGTAGCCAAGATTGATCCACTAAAGTATCTCCTAAGTCAAGCAGCATTGACAGGCCGTTTAGCAAAGTGGGTCATGATTTTAAGTGAATATGACATATAGTATGTCGAGCATAAGGAAATAAAAGGGTAGGTAATAGTAGATCAGCTTGCAGATGCACCCATCCAAGGCACTCATCCATTGGTAATTGATTTTCTTGATGAATCTATCTTTCATGTAGAGCCTACGTCACCATGGAAATTATATTTTGACGGGTCTCATACTGATCATGGCTCAGGGGTTGGTATCTTGTTCATCACACCACAAGGGGATTCTATTCCTAAGGCATTCTGGATTGCCTTCCCTTGTACTAACAACATTGCAGAATATGAAGCATTGGACATAGGACTCAAGATCACAATTAAATGGAAAATTCAGACATTGCTCGTATTCGAGGATTCTCAGTTAGTTATCAACCAAGTGAATGATCAGTATGAAACAAAAGATGAAAAGTTGCTTCCCTACAAGTGAATGTTGGATAACTTCCTGACATATTTCAAATTGATTGCCTTTGAACAAATTCCTAGGACACAGAATAAGGCAGCCGACGCAATGGCCACTATTGGATCTCTATTGGACATCCCCAAAAATGTGTCACAATTTGAGTTCTTAGTCGAACAACTATTGATGCTGACATATGACATCCCAGACACAGAAATGGTTTGCGAGATTGTTGGTCCCAGTTCACCTTGGTACCAAGACATTTATGACTATCTAAAGTGCCAAACCTTACCACCCAACCTTTCCAATAACCAGAGAAAGTCCTTTATACGAAAATTCGCCCGACACACCATCGTCATTGACACCCTATACCACTGTGGCTTTGATAACACCCTTCTTCACTGTCATGACACTGATGAAGCCCAAAAAATTTTATGAGAAGTACATGAGGGTATATGCGGATCTCATTTGAGTGGTCTAACATTAGCTAGGAAAGTCACCAAACTAGGATTCTACTGGATGACATTAGAAAAATATGCTCTTCAGTTTGTCAGAAAATATCAGAAATGCTAGGTGCATAGTGACCTAATCCATGCACCTGCATAGGAAGTTGAGACCGATCACTTCTCCATGGCCTTTCGTACAATGGGGACTTGACCTCGTGGGCAAGATCTGTCCATCCTCCTCTAACGACCATAAATTCATAATCACTGCCACTGAGTACTTTGCTAAGTGGATTGAAGTCGTCCCCCTCACTTACATCATCGATAAGCAGATTTCCAAGTTTATGCTTAATTACATCATCTATCGGTATGGTGTTTTGCAGTCCATCATCACAAATAATGGGAGTCCATTCAAAAATTAGGACGTTCATGAAATCTGTGAGCGATTCCACGTCCAACATCATTTCTCCACTCCATATTATCCACAAGGTAACGGTCAAGCTGAGGCATCAAATAAAACAATTCTTCACATTCTTAAGAAGACCATCAATGACGCTGGCTAAGATTGGCACCTACAACTTAATCCCGCCTTGTGGGCCTACCATACTAGCATTCGTACACCCACTGGGGCCACTCCATTTTCCCTTATCTACAGATCTGAGGCCATATTTCCCATCGAGGTCGAAATTCCTTCTCTCTGAGTCTCCTTGAAGGGAATGATTGATGATGAAGAGTACAAACAGTCTCGCCTACATGAGCTATAAATGTTACAAGAAAGACAACAAAATTCCTTGAATCACTTGCAGGCATATCAAAATCGTCTCTTCTGGAGCTATAACAAAAGAGTGATGGTGAGAAAATTTGAAATTGGTGACTTGGTCCTCATGCAGAATCCAAGAAATTAGGCTGACCGTGAAAATCTTGGCAAGTTTGAGCCTAATCGGCTCGATCATTATACTATTACTATAGCAGTTGGTTTTGGAGCATATCAATTGGCCACACCTGATGGAAAACAGTTGACAGAACCCATCAATAGCTTACATATGTGAAAGTTCTATACATAGCATCAAAGAGCTTGGCTAAAAACCTAAAGATAGATTTTTTTTTTTCAAAAATAAAGAAAAAATCGTCCCTTGCTGAAAACCTGGAAAACAGGTGTCTTGGTGAAACCAAAAAAATCAAAAAATGGCAAAAATAGTAAAAATAAAAAATACATCCAATAGTGAAAACTTAGCAAACAGGCGCTTCTGATAAGTACCATGGTGAAAACTTGGCAAACAGGTGCCATGTGTAGTCAATCATTGATTCACCATCTACTGTTACTCTAATTGACCCTTATCCACTTCCCATAATCACAAAGGCCTGACACATTCATGACATTCATCTCAAGTCCTATCAATTCTGACCATGGTTAGCATTTGGTTGACATCACCCCTTGCATATCCTTGCCTTTGGCCTCATGTCTGCCTATTTCCATATCATTTGACTTGGGTAATCCCTGATCTGTCTGGGGGCAAGACCTTTCTCATGTAACTACAAGGGGTGTCGCACATGATCTTGCATTCGTAAAAAGTCCTGAAAAAATTCATAAAAATATGAAAAAGTCCTTAAAAAAGTCATAAAAATATGAAAATGTCCTAAAGAAAGACCTAAAAATTGAAAAATGCCTTGAAGAAAACACAAAAAAATCCAAATCAATGTCAAAATCCCAAAAATTGAGTCAAATTCAATATCTATCTTGTCAATACAATCGGTCACGTCAATCAATATTTTGTCCACATTCGAACTACATTGTCTCTGTGCATTTGCTATGTAGGCAAGATTCATCTTTGAATCCTCGAGATGTTAGGTCAGTCTTTTTAGGTTTGTCAAAATAAAATCATGATTCAAACTTCTGTCCTTTGGACAAGGTCATTGGTTGTGTCAAACTACGAGGTCTCTGAGTGCACAACGTAGGCAAGGCCATCAATCGATGAGCCCCTGAGGCCGCACTAGGTCAGTCCATTAGGGTTCATGGCACCACATTTTCACACATGTCCAACCATCTTCAAATCAAGCAAATCTTCTATCAATCCAGAGCAAGCAGGCTATCAACAATCTGTTTCATCAACACTTTCGGCCAAAACAACATGTCAGCAATGACATTTAATGAAATTCTATCAAGACAAATTAACCTGGAAAAATTTTGGGTTCTTCTTCAGATGTGTCCTTTTGAAAAGAAACTCTCATCATTTCTTTATGCTTTTGGATGTATCCTTCCTAAGAATCGTCATCATTATCTGGCATTTTGATGGATTCTCCTAACTCTAAGAATTGATCTCCTAGATATCAACACCATTCAGGATGTGTGCTACTTGAATTTGACATCGCTCGACATTTGGCAACCTTGACATTAAAACACTTGGCAAACTTTATCTGTCTTTTTGATGGTTATCATGGTATTAGTTCCTTACATCATAGGAGCCATGACATATCATGATGATCATCCTTGTCTTTTTATGATCACCATGCTACTAGTTTCTCAAGGATGTTCGGACTTCAAGATCTAGAGAAGCAACGACATAGTACAATGATTTTTCCTGTCTATTTTTTACTATCATGTGGCTAGTTTCTCAAGGATGTCCTGACATCAAGATTTAGAGAAACAACGATGTCTCATGATCAGTCTGGTTTTTTCTGGCGGTTGGTCATGACAAAATGACTAGGGGAGATTATGTCCTTGTATAAGTCACGATCATCCTTGTCAACTCCTTGTCTGCGATTGTTGATCTATGTGATGGTTCAACCTTACACACTATTGATCTATGCCATATCATAGTGTTTTCCAGCCATCATGACATTTTCGTCCAATGGTGATTAAGAGCAACAACTAGGATAGCAATATAGCAAAGTTTTGAAGGATTTTTTTGTTTTCGCACTAACATGCATATCTTTATTCGCACTAACATCCATCTTCGTCTTCTCTTCTCTCATTCTCTGATGATATCCTGTGACACAAAAAAAAACCAAAGTTGCATACATAATCATATGAACATTTCATATTCGCATTTCACATCTGCATAAATTAAATACCACAATTCACATTGCATAACGTTATCATTTACATCCATCCATCTCACATCATAAAACCATCATTTGCATTAACATATAAGAATCACATCATCATACATTACACAATGCATATATACATAACCACATCCATAATTTAATTCATACATATAAAAAGAGATATCCATACATCTCATAGCATGATAAAAGAATCCATAGCATCTAATAAAGCATAGAACACCATAACACATGGAATCATATAGGCCACATCAAAAACTAAATCGCATATATAAAATCTCAAAAGAAATGTAATGTCATAGGATAGAGTCATGGGATATCCCAAAAGTGGAGCTCGTAGGCTTGAAGGTCAATATATGAAAGTGTCTAATACAAATATCAAAATACAAGTCCTATACTGTGTCTCCTTCATCTCGTGGAGGTGAATCATGAGGTGGTTGTGACTGACTCATCATGTGAAAAGTGACTTGGATGGGAGTGGTGTCTGGAGTCTGACTCTGGGATCCTGAGGGATCAGTAATAGGAGGCTGGCTCTGCTCTACTTGGTGTCCTGATGACACTGATCTATGCCCATACTCTAACCTATGGCTATGGCCTGATGAATGCTTGTGGGAACTGTGTGAGCTATGACCTAATGTATGCCCTGATGAACTAGACCCCCTAGCATTAGTATGACTGCCACTATGTGACCTGCTATTGTTGTGGGTCCGGGTGCCATTGCCTGTCCTTTTTTATGATCGAGACAACCCTAGGTCTCATCTCTCTAGTGGAACAACCTACTCATATAGAAACATGTACCGACCCCTGCTCTCATCCATCCTGGCCAGCTCACTAGCCATATCCCTTGTCCACCCTGCACATAACTCCGCAAACTCAGTGACCCATCGGTCTGACTCCTACTGGTGAATAACGGCCTGATCTCTCTCCACCTTGGTAACCTCCAACTCCGCTGCCAAGGCCTTGTTCTGAGACAAGGCCACATAAAGTATGTAATGAAGATCTATGATCCTCTGGTCAATAGTGGCATCTACGGGCAAAATCGGTGACCTGCCCCCCTCCTCGTCTCTAATGAGCATCCGCTCTCGCAATCTTCGATTAGCCTCATCCTCCCCCTCATCCTCCTCATCATCTCTCCCTCTACCCTTGCCTCCACCTCCTCTATTAGCATCTCTCCCTCTACTTTCTCTCCTCACCCTCCTCCCAGATGAGTGACAATGGTACGCCAGCCACTCTCCGCCTGACTCTCATGAGCTACCTCCACCCTCTGTCATCCCTCCTCCTCCTCACACCCCTCCCATCTCTTCCATCATCTCCACCTCTGCCACCCCCACCATCTCCCCCACCTTTGCCTTCGTCTCCTCAACCTCCATCCCCCTGTCATCTTTGCCTCTGTCTCTGCCACCCTGACCTCTCCTCCGCACCCGTGGGATGACTGATCTCTGATCTATGGGAGGCAGGCCATTTGGATCTGTCAATGGAATATGCCTATGAATTTTCCACTAGGCGTCAAACTCAGCAGATGTCCCTGCATTTGCTAGACATCCCCTCCACATCCACTGTTGTGTAATCAAGTCGTCTATCTGCTGCTCAGCTACTGCCATTGCTATCGACAGCCCCATATGGTCTCCCTAGAAGGTCATGCATAGTTTGTTGTCCCTACGGGAACATCCTGCTCCTCCCCAAATTGTTGAAGTACCTGCTAGGGTAGGTACATCTCAATAATCCACTAGCTCTCAACTTTGCGGCCAATCAAGTATCGAAACTATCTACATAATGACAAATGGCAATCCTCATCATGCTACTAGGCACAATCTCTATAAGGCCTCTAGAAAAAACTAATCAAGGTGTCAATCCGATGATGCCAGTACTCGATATCTCCCACATAATTCTAGGTAACTGAACTTGCATAAAGGTAAACATAGGGCATCCCATCACCCAACTACTGAATCTGCATCGGTGGTCAAAAAACGGGAATGTGCTCCCATGCCCAAATCATCAGTAATGTGGTCCCATAGCTGATACTCTATCTCTCATGATAAACTACCTCATGAAGCTGATGGTATAACATGGGCAATAGGCAAGGCCCCTAGGCAAAAACTTTCCTCTGATCGGGCATGCGAACTAGTACCTCTCCCCATCCAATAAGAAATATGTGGCCGTGACCATCCGACATCAACACTTTGGCAATCAGTGTCATCAGCATGGCATCCCACCGTGGAAACTAGTCGGCCACAACATCCCATCTGATCTCGTACCCATGAATACCTAGACTGTCGCCATCGACATCCTCGTACATCTCTGCTAGGGCTTTTCACCCTCAGTGCAAATCATATACCACCCTCTCCCCACTGATTGGGATGCGTAAAATGCGATAAACATCCTCCAATGTAATTGTGGCCTTTGTTGTAGGAAGTTGAAAGGAACAAGTCTCTAAGTGCCACCTCATAAAGTGTTGTCAATAATCCCCTATTTGCCTGAATAATGGGCATATAGGCGACATAATACAATCCCAGTCGCATCAATCGATGTCTCTCCCTGTCGTTCAATCGATCTCGAAAGGCATAGGTGGCTAGTCTGAACTCCCATGTGTATATGGGCACTAATCATCTCTGCACATGTAGAAACAAGAATTAGCACATTAAAGACCCGCACAATGGCATTTATTACTATTTGAGAAACCAAACATGCATAAAATACAAGAGTCTGTACAAAGTCAACAATGGTCAACCATGGCCAACTACAATTGCCTCGCACTGACTGCAATTGCCTCGTGATATATCACATGCGGCTCATAATTTGGCAGTTGCATCACAATATCGTGAATGCATTATTTCATTTAGCAATCACCCGCCCTCATAATGATTGCATCATTTCATATAGAAATTGTGTGCCCTCACAATGTTTGTGTCATTCTGAAAGGCGATTGTGTCATTCCATTGCAATTGCATCATTGGGTCTGGCGTTTGCGTTGCAACATTGCACTTGCATCGTAGAAACAAGCATATGCATTGCAATTCGGCACTTGCGTCGTTTGCCTCTGCAATTGCACAGTTTTAGCAATTAACCTACTTACCCATTGCACTTGCATCATGATGCAAACAAATGCGTCAAATGCGAAGGCATTTGTGGCTTATGCGATGACAATTACGTCGCAACGCATTTTTTTCCCCTCTCTTAACCCTATTAAATGTGAGAGAATAAAAAAAAAAAATGTTGGATAGGGTACTTACCAGTGCCTCTGCACCCTCAGGTCGTCGAAATGTCCACATGTGGTAGCCACAGTGGTCTGTCGAGGGAATCACCGTCATCTTTTTGAGCTCTGATCTCTAGAAATTTTAATTAGAAAATATGAAAATGACACTTGGTTTGGCTTTTTCAACCTATTTATAGGTTGAAAATTAGGGTTTGACCTACTAGGTTTGTACTGAAGGCTCTATTGACCGCCTTTGTCTGACATTTTGACTAGCTAAGCGTCCTCCATTTTTGAGGTTGATCACGCCATTGTTTCTCTGGTCATTAAATTGATTAATCAGGACACTTTCCAATTTTTTTTGACCCCAGGCCAAAATTCAAAAAATTTCTCGAGGGGGCATAGACACTCTATACCTTCGTTGGGGCATATTTTGGACTTGTTTTCTTTGCCAAAACATGATAAACTGCATTATGACAAAGAGGGGAAAATGTAGACACATAAAAATGACCTAGGCTTGCAAGCACTATTTTACCACTTTTCGTCCTAGCATAATTATGACATTTTAATTATGTTTCTAACCCACCTTCAACTATTAATTAAATAATTCATAATTATTTAATTAATCCATGAATTTCTATTCTTCATGATTATTAAATAAATAGATCTTATGTATTTATTTAATGTGTCACTAATTATCTAAAGTCTTCTCATAATTAAATAAAGTTCTCAATTTATTTAATTAATCTTTATCATTTATGTCCTCTTGATTATTAAATAAATATATTTTAATTAATTTATTTCATATGTCACTAATGCCCAAATCCTCTTTTAATTAAATAGATTTATTAATATATTTAATTAATTAACTACCTCTTCTAAATTAAATAATTATTCCTAATTATTTAATTGCCTTATTTGACATTTCCCTCTTTTTAAATAAAATAATTTATTTAAAAATGACTTCACATAGTTAACTGATTAGTCTTTTAGTAAATAATCTTAAATCAATTATTTACTATCTCACTAAAATCCATATTTTGAATCAATTTTAATTCAAAATGGAAATATTCTTCTACAAATCAAGTAATTGCTAAAATTACTGATTTTCTAAATCTCATCTTCTTATCTTTTGATTTTTACTAACTTTCATCTCACTGTCACATTTATTCTCCATCCTTGATTTAATTTCTTAAATTAAATCGTGTGCACTCATTTGGAAATTTTACCCTAACCCTAATTGAGACTTGCCATTTTGAATCTTGATCATTGATTTTAGGGCATTTCTCAATCTCTCATCTCATCCATCCGTCCAAAATTGTATTTTCTATAAAATATCAATTTTGTTCTCATTTCAACGATCTTGAATCTCTTAATATTTTTGGAGTTTTTGTTTAATTTTAATCTCTCTTGCATTCTAGAATTGTCAATTACTTACTTGCATTTAAAATTAAATTTTGTATTGCATAGTTTATAGAAATCCTTCAAAACTTTGCTTAGGGCTAGGCCATATAGTAGAGTTTTCACATCATAATCTGAGGGCACACTCATCATCACAACAAGCTAGAAGGTGCAATGGAAGTCAGCCATATAGGAAGAAGGGTTTGGTGAACTTGCTTCAATTCATTTCCTTTCTTTATTTCCAATGCATTCTATTGTTCATTGTGGATTTAATTAATTTTGCATGTATGTTACTGACAAACTGATCTTGTAGAAAATCCTCAATCACAAGGACAGCCCTTAGCAAGATCTCTTTCTCCATTGCATTGAGATCTCAAGGGTTATCCTTGAATGAAATTGGAAAATTGGGTATGCTCTATGTCCCAAACCATATTATAGCAACAAAAAACCACATTTTCACCATTTCCTTTTGGTGAAACTACATTTAGAACTCTAAATTTCTGATTTGGAGTGTATTTTCATCGTAGATCTTGCCAGTATTAACATTGCATTAGGATTTGCATTGGTTAATTTACATTCTAGGGTTTCATATTTTGCATTAGTGAAATCTCATATAGCATGCATATTTGCATCTAATTTCATTGGAAATAATTCAACTTCTACATTTCCATCTCAAATCTAGACTAGAAAACATAAAAAGCATAAAATTCAATTGAAAATTTTTGAAAGTTGTGAAAAAAATTCATCCCTGTGACTCATTCGCCACCTTGGGCGAATCAATCCCTCTACACATTTTGCATTGTATTTTCTAGTATTTAGAATTCAGTTTCTGAGTTTCTGTTTGCTGTTATTTTCTTTCTATTTTAGTTTCTATAATTCCTATTACAAGCATTTCATTGTTCTTAGCTTATATTGTATCTGCATTCACATTGCATTTAGTAGCCCTTATATGAGTATTTGGTGTCCTACTTCTAATAGTGTAGTGAGATGGAGTTTGAGACTAATATCATCTCGTGATAGCACACTCATTGTGGATCTTGGGTTTTCAATCTCTTTCACTCCTAGTATTGACATTAGTACACTAGGTATGGATAATACCCTTAGAAAATGTTTCCCTTCAAGTAGTATGCAAGTTGAAACAAGGAATGATTGTGTCCCACAAGAGAACATAATTCAAATAAATGAGAACCTAGAAAACTTACAAGACGAAGTGCAAAATTCCAACATCTCAACTACTACCATTCCTACTATAGATAATATTCACCTCATGTTTGAAAGTGAGTATCAGTTTGACCTTGTGAAACATGGTTCAAATCTTTGGAAAACACCTCACCCCAACCACTAGTTTTCCTCTACCAACAAGAAATGTTACAAGCCAAGGAGGAACTCAAATTCCTCCTTTCTCAACAATTGCCTCAATACCTACCTATACCACTCCTCAAGTCACAACAACATTGCAAAAAGTTAGTAATGTGATTCCTTCCTTGGGTATTCTTGCTAGCATCCCTAGTTCCTATGTGGCATTGCAAGTCCTATCTCCTACCACCTTACCACCTATAAGAATTCCATTCAATTTTACTTCAAACACATACACCCCTTCACCACTTTCACTTCCCTATCATAACGCAAGTAATGATCCTCCCATAGCTCAACTTTTCCAAACCATTTCATCCCTCCAAAAACAAATTACCACCGTCAACCACAATCAAAATGGTCCACCTACATATTATGTCAAAAGTAGTCCATTGTCTAGGGAGATATTGTGAACACTGATGCCAAAAGGTATAGAGGTGGCTATATCTTAGAAATATGGAGGGAAGGGATATCCTTCTAAGCATGTTAATTCTTATACTACCTTATGTAGTGACTTTATCCTAGATGATAAACTTTTGACAAAGCTTTTTCCTAGATCCTTGAAATACACTGCCTTGGAATGGTTTTCCTCTTTACCGAACAACTCAATTTGTTCATTCAATGAACTTTTTGAGGAATTTTTCAACCATTTCCAAGTGCATATGACTCCTACAATGACCTTGGCTAATTTGATGAGATGTAAGCAAAAAGAAGAAGAAAAGATAGCTGACTTTATCTCACGCTATCAATCACTTTATTCCCAAATATATTTCAAGGTTCCCAACCCTCATCTTCAAAAGATGTTCATAGAAAAATTACAAAGAAAAATTCAAGACAAGCTTACAATGATGAAATTCCCATCCTTCATGTACTTATGTACAGTTCTTTGTGATTATCAGAATTCGGTTAGTAGTCGAGATACAAAATCCCCTTCTAGCCAAATTGAGAAATTCGAGCCCACAAACCAAAATAATTCCCAACCATGTAGAAGGAAAAACAAAGGGTTCCTCTAATTAAATCCCCCTCAATAAACAACTCAAAATATCAATAATCAAGTAGTTGTTGTTAAGCCTTGATGACCTTAAGCTATACGGACCTGAAAAGACAATTCACTACCTTACTCGATACCCTTCATAACACAATGTCCCAAAGTTTAGACCAAAAAATTATTACCTTGCCTCATGTCAACACACCCAATCTTAATAAACCTTTACCACCAAGCTTTAAATCAAATGCTTATTGCCACTATCACCAACAAAATGGACATGACACAAAACATTGTAAGTGTCTTAAACATCTCATGCAAGACATCATTGATTCCTATCATCTTTCTATTAGAGGTGTTAGTGATCAAGGAATTAAGTTTGTTGCCCCTCCTAACCAAAACTTGCAAATTTTCAGCAACCCCATGCCAAAAAATAAGATTTCATTTGTCAAAGCTAGTGAAACTAAAAACAATGATGTCATGAATGTTGATATGGATGATGACAACAATGATATTGTTCAACATGATCCTACTAATAATGATCCTACAGATGATATGGTAGGAGTGATAGACGTCATCCGTCATAAGGGCCGAACTAAGAATCCTCTTAACATTGTTGATGAGCCTAGTTTTTGGTCCAATTTTGGGTAGAATCTATAGTTTATTTGCTAAAGTTGACATGGACTTTGATCTTAAATGTTGATATTTTTATAGAGTTTCCCTCAGACATAAACATTGGGTTTAATTTTATTTCTGCCAGTTTTAATGACATTAGACTATTATGTGGACTATCTATATTAATTTTGCATGTGGTTAATGAATGCTCTTTAAGGTGGTTATAGATGTATAATTATTATGCATACTAACATTTCCATGCAGACATACTTGAGGATACTAAATTGAGAAATGTAGCCACCGGCTGGTCATGTAGAGGAATCATTTGAGGGTCAACTGAAGGACGACGGTAGGAGATTCCCCAAGTTAGACGCGTGTAACTACCTTGTATTGGTCTTGCATGATGTTGAGAAGATGTAGACATTACTGTAGAGTTGAGTCTACGTTTGGACATGCATGTCTGACTGGATTCCCTACATGTGTAACTGCCCTTTTATTCTTTTCTCCATTTTCCTTAAATGGCATCCTCTCAGTTAGTGGGAATTGACTGCCTTATTTAGTTGATAGTATAAATAAGGTTCAAATCCTCCTTCTTGGGGGTTTTTGAGTTATTGATGTTGTATGATTTGATAATATACCAGCATTTCCAGACAAGCTACTCTTTTGTACTTGCATTTCCCAATGAATAAGATGAAATTTTGAGTTAAGCATTTGAGTTTCTATTAGTTTTAGAGGATACTCATCCAAGGGAGCCCACTTGGTGAGTAATCCATTTTTAAGTTTAGCTAGATTAGTTATTAGTTTTTGTTTAGTACTTAGTTAAGAATTTGGCAATGACTGCTCCTGCCACTAGAATTTCATTCTGTGACTGTTCTTGCAGCCAAAGCGGACAAAGTAGTTTCCTATTTGTTGCTTAGATTTTCATTCCTGTCATGCATGTTTAGCTTAGTTTAATTTTTGTGTGATTTTCAACATTTACTTTGTTCCTTTCCATGAAATTTACTTTCAATATTGAATCTTTCTTAGCTGTAGAATGAAGATGACTACTTTGAGTTCCTAGTGCACATGTACTATGCTGACCCATTTCAAGTTCATGTCCCTGGGTTGAAAATTTCAATGCACCTTCATGATGGTTAAAATGGCTATTCAGGTTAGATGTCCAATCTTTGAATCACAACTGTAGAGGATTAGTTATTAAATCATTGTAGGAGGCCAACATTTTTGGCACCGTTGTTGGGGATGGTGTCAAACTAGGGAGTCCTTTGGATTCATTGCTAGTTTTTCCTCCTATTGTATTTATGGAATTTGTTCTTAGTATTTAGAAGTTATGATCCACTATTGTTTCACCAATTCTTTATGTGAGTTGGTTGATGCTGAGTTGATACATGCATAGAAGAAGAAGATATGCTCATGGGAGATTCCTTCCTAATAATCGAGAACCATTTCAGTTAGTAGAGCTTCCAAATTTTCCTAGAAACGAAATAGAAGAAGATCCACACCCTTTGCTGATACATTTCCCGACTTAACCAGTTCTGAATTTTCCCTTGAGGATCAAAATCCAGTTGAAGAACCCTCTACCTTGGAATTTCATCAAGCAAGAATGGGTGATGCAAATGGAAACAGTCCTAACAGGCAGAACCAAGCAACTTTTCCTTTCCTTATTGCTCATCAGAATGAAGTAGACAACCTCAAAAATATCCCTACTTCAGTCCTTCCTAAGTTCTATGGAATTGTCACAAAAGATCCTAATACATTCTTGTTTGAGTTTGATATACTCTGAAAAATTTATGACTATATCACTGATGCCCATAGACTTAAGCTATTTCCTACCACTTTGAAAGAAGTTGCATTAAGATGGTTTATGAGCCTTGGCAGAGATATTGTGGAGACCTGGGAGAACATGAAGATAAATTTCCTTGATAAATACAAATAGTACTGCAGGGGCAGTGATATGAGAGAAGATGAGAACTTGGAGGATTTCATTTCAAGGTTTTTGTTTTGTTTATAGAAATATCCACACCATACACTCAATGAAGACTCATAGAAGATGATTTTCTTGAGAGTAATTAATGAAAGATGCACTGATGCCTTGGACTTGATGGCATGAGGAGATATCACTCAAGTTCCTTGGGAGGATATCAAGAAGATATGCCAGAGCTATTCTAGGGCAGCTTCAAAGAAAGGGAGAGCTTACCAATCCTCTATGGGTAATTCATCCACCATTGGAGTTTCAAGAATGGATATTACTCATTTGATAGCATATTTCAAGTAGGATATCATACACAATATAGCTACTCAGTTGGATACACTTCAGGCCAAACAGAAACATGAGGAGGCAGAGGCAATGCTGACAAAATATTGTCCTCATTGCAAACAGAGGAAGAGGGACTGCAGATGCAAGATGGTAGCTAACATTGACAACAAGCAGATTCCACTTGAGTTCAAACCAATTAAAACTGTGGAAGATCAAGTGTACTTTGTTGGACAGAGAAGGCCATGGGCCCCAAGACAAGGTATGCCACTAGATCCACTATCTTTTGTTGGGCCATATTTTAATTCTTATTCATCTGGTAACTAGTGACAACCCCCATATCCATCCAACCATGGAGGATATCCACCATATTCTTGGGGTAACACTCCAAATTATTGGCCCAATTATCAAAATTATTCACCTCAGTGACAACAACCTCAGGGGAATTGGTAGCAGTTTCAAGGACCTTGGAAACCACCTCCAGGAAATTGGCAACAAGCATCTCAATGGATAGGTGGACAACAATGGCCAAAGCAGACAACCAGTTACATGCAACCACCTCCTCAACCCCAAAAATCTTCTGTAATGCCTTCCCCTACTAATCCAAGTTCAACTATACTCAAACCTACTCAGCTACTAACCCAACCCACACCTAACCGAAATAATAAAACACAACAACCTGTATACTCTATTGATCCAAATCAATTTCCTACATGTTTTGTGATTTTAAGTGACATACATTTTTGCTCAAGAACTACTTTACTAGCTCCTTCCACACCCATCATCATTGAGCTTCCTGTGGAAGAGCAAGAAGAATCTTTGAATGATCCCATTCAGCATAGTGCACCTAAAATTCTTGTACCAGTTCTAGCCAAGCAGATGACACAAGAACCACCATTCCCCCAGAGATTGAAAGTTTCCAAACAAAAAGAAGACAAGGGGGACACCACTTTTGACATTCTAGACCAACTGAAGCATATATGTGTCTAGATACCCCTATTCCAAGCCATAAAAGATGTTCCTATATATGGCAAAGCAATCAAAGAAGCATGCCTCAAGAAGTCGGGTAGGAAAAAGAAAGACCCAACTACAGTTCATGTAGTGGGACAGTTGGTTGACATCATGCTTCAAAAAGTAACTATCCCCAAGTATAATGATCTAGGTAGTCCTGTGGTTGAAGTTATTATAGATGGCATACACATAAAGAATGCTTTGAATGACTTGGGTGCAATAATAAATGTGATGACTAAAGCCATCCTGTAACAACTAAACATTGTAAGTATGAGATCCACTCCTACTGTCCTACAACTTGCTAATAGTTCCACTATTAAACTTGGTGGCATAGTAGAGGACCTTGTGGTGATTCTATACTCTTGGGAGTATCCTACCAACTTCATGATTCTTTCTCCTAAAGCTACACTAGGAAAATATCCTATTATCCTTGGAAGGCCATGGTTAGCAACAACAAAAGCTTATATTGGATGTTGATTAGGTGACATGACAATTTCTGATGGTAGGAACACCAAAAATATTATTCTTTATCCTCCTGCTCATCCATCCCATGATGGGGATAATCCTATATGACCACATGTAGGTGAAGAGGCCAAGGAAGTTAACTCTGTGGCACATCTTATGATGTTAGGGAGAAGTCCTCTCCTATAGCTTCAAGATGAAGATGAAGTGTCTAATATAATTTAGAACCATTATGAGGTAGAGGAGGTATCACCCTCTCATGCGTCTAGTTATGCTGATCCCGTGAAGACACTTCTACTTGCTTTGCCTGATCTTCTTGCAATCACTATCTCTACAGACAAACTTCCTGCAACCACTCTTCCTACAACCACTATTTTTGCAGAAAAAATTCCTGCAGAAATAGGTATGTTCCACACAATGCTACCAAATGAACTTAAGGTACCATGTATTAGTGAAACAACTATGATATATTTAACTACACAAGTACCGGTGTCTGAAGGAAGATATTTGAATATCAACAGTAAATTGAGTGTAGAACAATAGTTGACATTGAAAAATTTGTTGAAGGCCCAACAAAAAGCATTTGCATGGGATTATCATGATATGAATGGATTGGATCCTAAGACTTGCACTAATAGAATATATATAAGAGATGATTGTACACCTATAAGGCAGCCACAAAGAAGAATCAACCCTGCATTGAGAGAAATTGTCAAAACAAAGCTACAAAAATTGCTAGATGTGGGATTTATCTATCCCATTTTAGACAGACAGTGGCCTTATCCATTGGTGATTGTACCCAATAAGGGAGGAAAATGAAATTTTTTGTTGACTATAGGGAACTCAATGCTGCTACTAAGAAAGACCATTTTCCCTTGCCTTTTGTAGATCAAGTCCTGGAATCACTTGCAAGAAAATAATACTTTTCTTTTCTTGATGGATTCAATGGCTATAATCAGATTCAAATTGCACCAGAGGACCAAGAGAAGACAACCTTCACATGTCCATGGGGTAAATATTCCTATTTAGTACTTCCCTTTTGGTTTATGCAACACACCTGCAACTTTTTAGAGAGAAGTCATCAACATATTTTCAGACATCTCCCTTGACTACATGGAAATCTATATGGATGACTTTACCACCTATGGTGCTGATTTTGATGAAGCATTGGAAAATCTCAAGAAAGTCCTATAGAGATGTGAAGACCAAAATATATCTTTAAACAGTGAGAAGTGCTTCATGATGATGTAGGAAGGTGTACTTCTTGGCCACTACATTTCCCACTAAGGAATTCAAGTAGATCCTGCAAAAATTGAGGTAATTACTAATCTACCTACACCTACAAAATAAAAGGATGTTAGGAGTTTCTTGGGACATGCTAGATATTATAGGCATTTCATCAAAGATTTTAGCAAAATGGCAACCACATTGTATAGTCTCCTGACTAAATATGTTGAGTTCCAATGGACAAAATATTGTGCCAACGCATTTTTTGACTTGAAGGAAGCTTTGACTAATGCTCCTGTACTTAAGGGACCTAATTGGGGAATTCCTTTTCACATCCACAAAGATGCATCAGACTATGATATAGGAGCAATCTTAGGATAGAAAGAGGGAGCCATTGAAAATTCCATTTATTTTGTTAGCAAAAATTTACAAGGAGTTGAATTCAATTATACAATAACATAGAAAGAAATGTTGGCAGTGATCTATGCCCTGAAAAAATTCAGGCACTACATAACAGACTACGAGATCTTTGTCCACACCGATCATGAAACCATTAGATATCTCATGAATAAACCCCTGATCTCAGGAAGGTTAGCTAGATGGTTTTTGTTGATGCGGGAGTTTGACATAACCATCATGGACAAACCAGGGAAGGCCAATGTTGTTGCAGATTTTATTTCAAGACTGATCACATCAGAAGACAATCAAGCCATAGATGAATCCTTTCCTGATGAGCATCTATTTTCCATTAGTGTGCACACACCCTAGAATGCTAACATAGATAATTACCTAGTGATAGGAAGAGTTCTTCCTCACTTCTCTCCAAAAGAGAGAAGATTGCTCATCGAAAAATATTTTCCTTTCTCATGGATTGTTGGATGCTTTTTTTATACTAGACCAGATCATGTTATGAGAATATGTGTGAGGGAAGATGAGATATATGATATTTTGCATGTTTTTCATGATGAACCCTGTGGAGGACATTTTACAGCCAAAAGGAAAACAATGAAGATTTTGAACATAGGATATTATTGGCCAACACTCCACAAGGATGCAAGAAGATATACAAGGAAATGTGATAGGTTCCGAATAATGGGCCGACCAACCAAATTAGATGTGATGCCACTCTATCCCCAAGTAGTAGTCACTCCCTTTGACAAGTGGGGATTGTATTTTGTGAGACCCATTGATCCCCCATCAAATGGTTAGTCTTATATCTTGGTATGCATTGATTATGTAACTAAGTGGGTAGAAGTCAAGGCCATGAAGCATACAAGAGATAACAAGGTTGCACAATTTATTTATGAAGAAATTTTCACATGATATGGAGTCCCAAGAGAAATAGTAAGTGATTAAGGAGCTTAGTTAACCTCAACACTTGTTACAACACTAGTCAATGAATATAACATAAGGCACAAAAAGTCTAATCCTTATCACCCTTAGGCCAATGGACAAGTTGAGGTGACCAACAGAGAAATTAAAGCCATTCTAACCAAAATAGTGGCTATTCATAGAAATAATTGGGCCAATAGATTATCTGAAGCAGTTTGAGCCTACATAACCACCTAGTAAACAACTATAGGCTTCACTCCATTTGAGCTACAGTATGGGAAGACAACCATGATGCCCATTGAATTTGAGCACAAGACTCTTAGAACTGCAATAGACTTAGGGATGTATATTTATGAGGCACAAAAAGAAAGAATCATGCTACTGAATGCTTTAGATGAGATGAGGAAAATAGCCTTGCACCACATTGAGGTCATGCAGAATCAAAGAGAAGAAATTTCAGCCAGGTGACTGGGCATTGCTTTATGACTCACGATATCAGGACAATGTAGGAAAATTGCAGACAAGGTGGCTAGGACCATATGAAGTTGTTGAGGTCTTTCCCAATGGAGCTATTCAACTCACCACTATTGACCATGCCAGATTCAAGTTACTATTCAATGGTCATCATCTCATATTTTATCACAAGCCAACTTCCAAAGAAGAGTTCCTATAGTAATTCATCCAACATGCAATACTCAAGCTTCCTGAAGTCAAAGGAAGTGGACCTAGTGTCCCTCCTTATAGCTAATTAAGGTACACACTTGTCATAATAAATACTTCTACTTTTGTAGAAGTCCATTTCCGTCACCCATCCGCTTATCCGCCCATTCATCACCACCTTTCTCTCTCTTGTATCACTTCATTCCACCTCACATCATTCCACTTCATCATCACTAATTGCTCAATTTATTTCCTAAAAAATTGAATGGTACTTAATCCACAATATTTGCAATGTATCCTCCACACATTCAAGTATGTGTGCATTAATTTATCTCTTAAATATCTTCTTAGTGCATTCATTTAATCATTGTATGTTAGTATGGACGTTCACATAATTTTCATAACTCTCTATCAAATCATTACTCACATCTCACAAGTGTGTACACATGTCCAAATTTAGGTTGGGGGGGGAAGGAAAGATGTAGGTACCTTGCCCACATGTCAGTCCATGCTTGTCTACGTCAGCAAATCTAGCTGACCTGATTTAAAATTTGAAGTGAAGGACGACTCACATATGTGATGTGACACTAAATTTTTGCTGCCATTTATTTTCATCATAACTCCCTTTTATTACCCCTTGTTTTCCATTATTGAACCCATCATAATCTTGAATTGCAAGTGGTAAAAGGTTAAAAAAAATAAGGAAAACTCAGTCGACATTGGTGTAGGACAATTCAGCTATCAAGTGTTGTAGAAAGGAATTTGTTTTCTTAAGAGAATTGCAAGAAGGGAATTTTTTAGAGTGACAGTTGATTGATAACAATGGGAGGCAGACTAATTCTAAATGATCCCTCAGTTCATGATGCCTTATTGCAGGATGCACAGTGCTTGGCCGAATTTAGAAACTGTGGTTGGTTGGACTACTTCCTAAAGCTGGACAGTTTTGATGAAGGCATTGCACTAGAGTTCACCTAGACATTTTATGAAGGAAAAGCTAGAGTAAAAGGGTTGAAGGTTGTGGAAACTAAGGAAATAATTGTAGAAGTTACATGGTTACCTACTGATGGTGAGAATTACCCTATTTCTAGAGACGCCAGGCCAGCTAGGGTTGTATTGACAATACATGGTGACCTTGCAATCAGTATAGACAAGTAGGTTGACAAAATAACCTCTGCGCCCGAGCCATGGAAGCAAGAAACCATCCACATTATCAGGTACATCACTTGTGAAGATCGATTGTCAAACCTACATTCAATACATTTTAAACTTTTGATTCACATGAGGCACATGAGGAGAATGAATGTGCCCAACATCTTATACAACCTTCTCTCCATCATGGTGGCTGAAAATCTGAAAGGTAGGGACAATTTTATTTCCCATCATTTCCTCATTAAATTGTTGGTTGAAAAATCTCTGCATGATGTAGCACCCAAAATGATCTAGGAGGAATTTTATAAATGTTGATCAATTTAGACTTGAGTAGCTACAATCTAGGGATTTAACTCAAAAACATAGGTCTAGTAGGAGATTAAGCATGGATGAAGCCACCGCTGGTGCTTCAACCTCTGGTGCTAGCTCTAGTATGAATCCTCCTACAACAGAAATGAACATAGACATTAGTTCCTCTGAAACAGAGCACTCTGAAAAAAAAAGTTCTTCATCGGATTCTGATGATGCTGATGTTCCACTTGAAACGCTAATAAGAACTAGGGCACATAAGGAGGCAAAGGTAGGAAAATGAAAATACAAAACACAGCCTATGGAAAGAGAGGTTCCAAGTCCTAAGAAGAGAAAGGTTGTCACTATTCATGCTACAGCCAAAGGAAAATGCGAGAACCCTCTTAAGAAATTAAAACCAACTATTGATATGCCTTCGCGGAAAAACCCTAAGCATGCAGGGACATCACATAAGAGCACAAAAACCCCAATGGGGCAGGAAAATGTCAAAGAAAATAATATATTCGAAGAGGCAAAAAAAGTGACCTTGGCGGATCTTGTTGCCCTTGTAGAAGAAGTTGGAATTTGAGAACATGAAGAAAAGTAGGAGTTCCCACAACAAGACCAAGAATTATGTCAAGAGTTCCTGTAGCAGCTACAAGAACAAGAACAAGAGGCCCTACAACAAGAAGTGGGAGAATAAATTGTACCTTCGCAACCTGAGCCAATTGGACAGCCTGAATCTATGCAAATGGTACTATATGCGGAGCAACCATCTCCAAAAATCCTGGTAGGAATTCATAAGCCTCCTAATTTTTTAGCACATGTACATCAATTTTGAATTTATGGAGAGAGATACAAAGGAGGGAGGAAGAATGGAAAAAGGAAAAGAAAAGATTGAAAAAGGAAATTCAAGAGAGGGATGAAATTATTGAAGACAAGAATGAGGAGATTGCCTCTCTAAAGGAGAGGGTGGACAACATTGCAACCTTGGTACCAAAATTTTTAGAATGTAGAACCCCTCCAAGGGTTTATGCTCTTCACCTGAAGGAAAAATATCTCTTTTAAGTTGTCAAGAAATATCTCAGGTTTGAATCCCTCTATTGAGTCTCACACTAAATTTTTCAATGCTTATAGGATTGCCTCCCCTGAATTGAAGAATTTGTTATGTGAATTTTATTTACATAATTTTTTTGTAACTCAAGACCAAGATTGGAACCCACTGTTGTATGTTGGAGATATCCAATTGAGAGAATTCATGTCTTGGGTGCAAAATGAGATTAGCTGAGGAGAGCAATATAATTCTTATAGGAAGAGGGAATCTGATATCCCCTTGGCCTGAATCAAGAAACCCCAATTAGGATATTTATAGAGACTGGAACAAAATGCTTTTCAAGCCTAGTTATGGTAACAAAATTATGACTTGGATTGAGGTAGTTTATAATGAATATGAGGTAAAGATAGTTGCAAAAGAGGACACCATGAAAGGATATCTATGACAAAGATGGAACACTTTAACTGATGAGTTGAAACAGGTTGAACCTCATTCCATCCAAAACTATGTTACAACAATAAAAATGATTGAAAGGTACATCCAACTTGGGAGAATAAAGGGACGAGAATGGCTTCCCTTGAATTTTCAGCCACCTATCCTCATGTGGCCTGTGCCAAACTTCAAATTCTACCGCTATGACATTGATGAAGAAAATCAAAGATGGAGAAGACTTGACAGATTGGGAGGATTCTACTAGGACCCTGACTCGCACTCAGAAAGCACTAATATTGGACAATTATCAGTTGCAAATTTTAGAGCTTTGACCAAACGAAAACACAACTCTTCCCTTGCTGGAGGACCAAAAAAACGTTAGGTTGTGGGGAGTGACGAGCCTAGTTTTTGGTCCAATTTTGGGTAGAATCTATAGTTTATTTGCTAAAGTTGACATGGACTTTGATATTAAATGTTGATATTTTTATAGAGTTTCCCTCAAACCATAGACATTGGGTTTAATTCTATTTCTACTAGTTTTAATGACATTAGCTTACCATGTGGACTACCTATATTAATTTTGTATGTGGTTAATGAATTCTCTTTAAGGTGGTTATAGATGTGCAATTATTATGTGTACTAACATTGCCATGTAGACATACTTGAGGATACTAAATTGAGAAATGTAGCCACCAGCTAGTCATGCAGAGGAATCATTCAAGGTTCAACTAAATGACGAGGACAAAAGATTCCCCATGTCAACCACATGTAACCTCCTTGTATTGGTCTTTCATGATGTTGAGTAGATGCGGGCATTACTATAGAGTTGAGTTTGCATTTGGACATGCATGTCTGATCGGATTCCCTGCATGTGTAACCACCCTTCTATTCTTTTCTCCATTTTACCTAAATGGTGTCCTCTCAGTTAGTGGGAGTTGAGTTCATTGTTTAGTTGATAGTGTAAATAAGGTTTAGATCCTCCTTCTTGGGGGTTGTTGAGTTATTGATGTTGTATGATCTGATAATATACTAGCATTTCTAGACAAGCTACTCTTTTGTACTTACATTTCCCAATGAAGAAGATGAAATTATAAGTTGATAATTTGAGTTTCTATTAGTTTTAGAGGATACTCATCCAAGGGGGACCACTTGGTGAGTAATCCATTCTTTAGTTTAGCTAGATTAGTTATTAGTTTTTGTTTAGCACTTAGTTAAGAATTTGGCACTGACTGTTCTTGCAGCCACTAGAATTTCATTTTGTGACTGTTCCTACAGCCAAAGTGAACAAAGTAGTTTCTTGTTTATTGCTCAGATTTTCATTCCTGTCATGCATGTTTAGCTTAGTTTAATTTTTGTGTGATGTTCAACATTTACTTTGTTCCTTTCCATGTAATTTACTTTCAGTATTGAATCTTTCTTAGCTATAGAATGAAGATGACTACTTTGAGTTCCTATTGCACACACTGTGTTGACCCATTTCAAATTCACGTCCTTGGGTTGAAAATTTAAATGCACCTTCATGATGGTTAAAATGGCTATTCAGGTTCGATGTCCAATCTTTGAATCACGACTGTAAAGGCTTAGTTATTAAATCATTGTAGGTGGATGACAATTGCTTTATCATCTAAGGATATAATTAAACATGCACCCGATGGTCCTCTCTACATAGCCGGATGCATCTATGACAAGCCCACTAATGGGATAATAATAGATCCTACCTATGGAGAGAATGTGATCACCAATGAATTTCTACTTTTGCATGAGCTCTATCAAGACACATATGATAGATCAAAAGCATGGATCAGGATACACAATGGTTTTCCTTGCCCTATGATAGGATCAATCACCTTACCATTGCAAATAGGACCAAAGATATTAGATGTCACATTCTCCATCATCCCACAGTCAGACCAATTTCGTGTGAAGCTAGGCTACCCATGGCTTCGCTCCATGAAAGTTGTCCCTTTGGTTGTGCATAAATTCTTAAATTTTCCTTTGACAATGACATATTCACTATCCACCATAGTGGCTTCAACCCCTTGTCATCCAAAGGAAAATTTTCCTTAGATGCCTTTTGGACCAAGCCCATGGAACCTATAAAACCAAGAGAGGAATTCATTTTCTCATCCTATCAAAATTTCAAGGCGAAAAAGATAGCCGAATTGTCTCTCTGAAACATGTCCCCGTTAACCTCTCAACCTAACATCCTTGGAAAAACCATGCTTGAACCTAAAGAAGACCCAAACTACTAAGACCAACCTAAGATAGAACTCTCACTCACATCATACAAAAGACTAAGAGACAATGAAAACAATCCCATTACACCACCTAAAATAAAACAAGTTTACAAAGTCAAAGAGAAAGCGCTGGAACAACCTCCTAAGGTTTCTTTCGTTCTTCCCCTTAGGGAAGAAAATAAACCTATGGTTGATCAACTCACTCCTACAAAAATGTAACTTGAAAACAAAAATAAAAGAAACGAAGGTGCTAGAGAGCATAGGCATAGATGTCGTTCTCTTGCTCATAAGGTACATGATGATAATAATAAAGAAAATCAAGATTTGAACTTTACTAAAGCAATACATTCAGCCTCCCTCTTCACTAAAACAAGATATTCCAATACAACCTCCACAATAAGAGTTGAAAAATTCCATGGAAATTATCATTCAACCTCTTGTTGTGATCCAATTAGATGATGATGATGAGGTTGGGTGATCCCACAATAATAGTTTACAATTTTTGGCCAAACTGGACACTGCAATTTTTTTTTAACTAAATCTTCACGTTCGGGCACCTATAGCGGCTAAACCATGAAGAATTTGAAGATGATGCAAACTAGAGTCTCCTCACATTTTTTCTATAGATTCTAAAAATATTTTTTTCAACATTTTTGGAATCAGATTGCACTACTTTTTCTATCTCCACGAAAACTAGTTTTTTTCATAAAACAAAATTTTAAAAAGTGGCGCATACCGTATAATGCATACCTTTTTTTACATGAAGGATAAAATTCTAATTCTTCCTAATTTAGATTTGTAACTCCGACATCTAGTGCTTCCACTTGGTTAGATAGTTTTTTATTGAATATTTTTTCTTTCGTCAAGTTTCAAAGTAAAACCAGTTACAATTCAGACATAGCATGACCGTATAACGCATAACGTTTTTTGTATATATCGAAATTCAAAATTTTTTTGTTGGATCAAGGACTTCAATATTTGGTGCACTCATATTTTTCCATTTTTTTTGATAATTTGCTATTTTTCCACATGTGTAGAACCAAGACCTTCATTTTCGATGAAAAACTTATGTTTAATAAAACTAAAAAAATAAATACATAATAAAACCAAAAAATATTAAAATTATATTTTTTGGATAGCTCGTTCTGAGGACTACCTAATTCCAGTTGGTTTTGTGAAGATTCCTCCATTTTCATCCTCAACCCTTACTTCGAAGTGCCAAAATTTAGGGTTTTTTTGTGTCTCAGGGGGGGATAAGGAATAAGGGGGGTTTGTACGAACCCATAGGGGTTCAAGAAAACCCTTAGGGGTTCGATTGAACCAGGGTTTTCTCGAACTCTGGTTCAAGCGAACCACCCTTCCATAAGGGATTTTGTTGGGTTTTTGGTTGGGAAAGAATTAAAAGGGTTCGCTCAAACTAGTAGGTTCGTACGGACCCCTAAAATCAAGTTTTTTTCCATGTATTCAGTTTTTGTGTGTTTTCCTTCCTCACTTCAATTGTAAACCACTATTGTGGCTTCACCCAGTTGCTAAAATTGACGAAGAGGTGCATAATAAGTTAAACACATTTTTTTCCTATTCCATGAGCTTAGATGAAAAATATCCTATAAAATTAATTGAACATGGTGCTTCCCCTAGTTCGGCACTTTCTCTTGTCCCTTTAGCTAGTTGCCCACCTTTGGTATGCAGTGAACATGATTGGGAGGTAGATGACCTACTCATAGGTTGACTCACTTATGCCTTACTAGTCTTTGCGTTATTTCTTTTTCTTTTTCTTTTGTTTGATTGCATGTGCGTGATGTGATCCCCTATGATATTCTTTTTGGCATTCTCCCTCTTTGTGACATTCCTCTATTTGTACCTTCATTCTTCTCTATGTAATTAATCTCTTTCTTTTTCTCTTTATCTTTTTTATTTTGTCTTGTGCTTTCCTTTTGGGGATGACACAAGGCATCAAGACATTCATGTCTCTTCCATGTTGACCCAAAAGGATTTTCTTTGTTTTTGCTCTCTTTTTGTCATTCTTCCAGTTCTATGTATATTTGGGGAATTCTGATAGTTTCAACTCTATAAAAACATTGTAGCAAGAACATACTAACCTCAAATCCATAGATCCCTTATGTGTTTGATGTTTTCATTTTGGGGGCAACCCCTCTCTTTTCTTTTCCTTTTCATATGACGTAGCTTTACTTGAAAACATATGACTTGGCATAGGGCTTTCCAAGTTGGTTCTCATGTCTTCTTTAAATTGTTTGCATTTATCATTTTCTACTTTAAATTAATTGCTCATAGTATGGTGTTTAGAAATTTCTTTAAAGTGGGGCATACATTGGCATTATTCTTTTGCATTTTCCTTTTTCATGGTTCATAGTGCAGTCTTCTTAATCTATACGATGCATTTTTTTCTTTGTGGATGACATTGGGTGTGATGTCCTTCATGAGTGTGATCTCTCTTAGCATATTGCATTCCTCTTAGTGGCTTGATGCAACACACTACATCCCCTAAGTTGTGAATATCCTATTCTTTGATTGGTCCTCTCCTTGAGACATTAGGCACAATCTTCCCAAAGCTAAAGACTCCTTTGAACACTTCCTATATTGCATTTTTCATTTGTCATTATATGGCCACATTGCATAACACAAATTGCATGCCTGTGGAGCCATCTTTTTTGTTCATGAGCTCCAAGCATATGAATTTTTACTTGTCTCATGAAGCTCGAAGATCATTTTGTGTGGAACCTTATTAAAATTATCAGGTGGTATAAATTTGGTATGGTTTGAGTGAGAAGCCCGACCAAGGCATGACTTTCCCCATAGCCACTTTCATGTGTGTGTGAGTGCATACCTATCATGGGTGTATGATTTTGACATTTTTAGGACTTCTCACCCAGTGGATAGCCTAAAGTTTTGTCGCCTTAGAGTGAGTATGCATTTTTCAAACAAACAACCTAGATCTGGTCCACATCGTGATGGACAAATGATCGAATCTTGTTCTAATTTTTTTTTATTTTTCCTTTTCCTTTGTATTTGACGGTGCATGATTGAGCCTTGTTGTTTCTCTCTATCATTCTCATGCGTGTTCCTTTATTTTTATGTTGGTTTGACATAGGACCTTGGTCTTGGTGGTTTGTGCACCTCCCTTGGTCATGATTGTCCTATCTTGCTAGCATTGGTACATTTGAACCCCTCGGATTGTTATGGAATTTGGTCTACTTTAGTGTGAGTTGGAAGCAAGTTCCTCTCTCACTAAAATGGGGGCTAGATGTAATGATGGAAAAAGGTCCCCTTAACTTGGCCTTGATTTAGTGTTGTAATATGCCTAACATATTCACATTAGGTCTTGGGCCCTTATGAACTAAATGGATTAAATGTTACCTTACTTAAGTGTTGTGAAGTGTTGTAACTCAATTTCACACTTTTCTAAGGCCTTGTTAATTAATCACACCTAAATAATCTATTTTTAGAATTAATCTTGTCTTATTTAAAAGTGTTGTAAAGTTTTGTAGCACACTTTCATACTTTTCTAGGCTTATCACTAATAATTGGGCTTTATTATGATTTAAATGGCCCCATCTTTCATCCACAAGACTTATTTATGTGTATTTTCAAGGATAATCCCGAAAACCCACCTCAAATACCTAAAGTGGGACTCATTCACCATTCTGGGTGAATGAGTCCCCTTAGGTGGGACCCATTTGCCTAGGGTGGCAAATGAGTTAGATTTATCTCAAAATAAAATTTAATTTAAATCTTTGGAAGGATTTTATTCTCCAAGATCCAATGTCGGCTTGTAGTATTGTAATTTTAGGAATTCTTGCATAATTGAGCATAAATACAAGTTTCTTGCATTCATTTCTCACCTAGCAATCTAATAAGCAATCAAGTGTTCACAATAATCCATAAGAGAATTCAAGGGTTGATTATCAATCATTTTAGAGCAGTATTCAAGTGCTAGTCATCATGTCAAATATCTCTTGCATCATGTTTTTTATTATGCTAACAATTGCGGTGTAGTGTTTTGTGATTCAAGCAAGCATTGAATTCAAGATCTATCTCCTTCTAGCTAGAGTCAAGAACCACATCCATTTCAGCCATTTCAAGCATACTTGTAGCACCTTATTTCTAGGGCTTGGTGAGTTGTAGCATCATATCTTGTTCATTCATCATTATCCTTCCATATTTTATTTCATTTCAAGGATCGATTTCTAACAAGGGGTTTGACCAAGGCAAACCCCTATCCACTAACCCCCCAACATTTTTCTCTCCTTTTTGTGTGTTTTGTAGGGCTAGGTTATAGATTTCTTAAGGAGAAATATTGGAGAAGTGTTGCAAAACATCCAAAGTTTTCAAAGTTGTCATCAAGTGTTGAAGAGCCTTGGAGATCCTCTACAGGTCACAAATTGTTGTTTTAGATCCAAAAACCAATTGAGAAGAGTAGAGTAGACTGGGAAGTACATAATCAGCTTTTGAAGGTTCAGAAAATCCTAACTAGACTGATCCACCACTTTTGGTGAATGAGTCCCAGTTCTAGTCATTTTTTAGGACTTTGCAAATTCTGATGCCCTTTTAACCGAAACTTGTTTCAGTACAGTTTTCCTGAAACAAGACTAATTCACCCAGCTTAGTGAATGAGTTCTAGTTAGCTATAACTCCAAAATTTATAGCAATTTAGACCTTCATTCAACCATCTTTCAAATTTCTAGGTTCACACTTTTTTTTTTACAATTTTTTATTTCATTTCAACCACTTTCTAGGTCATTTAGTGTTAGCTTGCATTCAATTAGGACTTTGAATTTCATTATCTTTTCCAAGTCTCAACTTGGCAATGAACCCCCTATTAGATCATACGTAGCCCATGGGACAATCCTTAGCAAGATCTCTTTCTCCCTTGCAATGATATCTTAAGGGTTATCCTTGAATGAAATTGGAAAAGTGGGTATGATCTATGTCCAAAACCATATGATAGCATCACAAAACCACATTTTCATCATTTCAGTAATCAAATTTGTGATAATCGCCTAGTTATGAACAATTTCTTCTATTCTAGTGCTGATACTTCTTCTTAAAAGGGAATATTTTGGTGCATCTATGTTTTAAGTAGTTGAAATGAGTAGTTTTTCCAAACAATTGACATGCCATTCGAATAACTTGAGAAGAACAAACACATGGAGATGGAGGACCATATTATCAACAATTGTCTTTTTAAATTCACAAGTGTCGAAAATGTAAATGAAACTACTATAGTTTCATGAATGTTGTGTTTATTATGATGCCATCCATACAAAGTGGGTAGCTAAAATTTAGAAATAAAGAATTTAAAGGTAAAAGAAATGGATTCAACCTTAATGGTGTTGATAGTTTTGAATCCCTCATTAAAATTATTTAATATTTTTGTTTTCTCTTTTAGGATGTGTCTTATAGACTTTTGGTGTGATTTCAAATAAAATGTTTTGAGACACATCTTTTAATATCTTTGCGATTTTATTATATTGATACTTATATCAAGATGGCTTCACATCATGTTTTTCTTTAAATAGGACATTTATGTAGTCTATTAGAAATTAAATTGGGTTGATGAGATACATATTTTTAAGATAAGTAAAACATAAATCACTTTGAATTTTTTTCCTAGTTTTAAAATATAGATAGCATTATATTGTTATCAAAACAACTGTTAAATAAGTTAACAAACAATGAACAGTTGGAGATTCTAGGTGTCAAAATTGATGTCGCCTCTCATCATTACATTCTTGGAAAGCTTCCTGCTAATGTTGAACACAATTCTATGTGTTTTGTTTAACTATTGTTGTAAAAAAAAATCTATTAAAGTATTTAAACATCCTTTATATGTTAATATTCTTTGGTATTAGTTGAACTTTCTATATATTTTTATATTTATATTTATATTCGAATAAAGTTAAACAATTTTTTTGGGTTTACTTTCAAATAATTAAAGAAAAACAAATATATAGCGATGTTCACTATTATTTATAAACACAATTATTTATTAAACTATTTTAATTTTTTTCCTTTTATTTACAATAATACTTCAATTTTATTGTAGGATTTTCAGTTTATAATTTTCTTTCTTGTATTAATATTTGAAATGACATGTTTTTACATTTTCTTTTTTCTTAATTTAAAAATAACAATTATGTTACACTATTATAATTGTTTCCTTTTTGTCTTATACTTTTTATTTACTCATTTCTTTCTCAAGAAATGGCTAAACATTCAAATAATAATACCATCATTCAAGTCACTAGCGAAGATACAAGAAAAATCATACATACCCCCTTCATTCCAATGGATTCTACAAACATGCTGGTAGAGTCGTGCTCATATGTCAATAAGTCACAATGCCTTGGAACTAAGTTCAGAATCTTGCTTCAACCGTTTTAGATAGCTACCATGCAATTGTAAGAAAGTTCAAACTTGTGTGCCACACAACACCTCTCATTGAATCAATGGATATCAAAAAAATTCAACAAATGTTGTCAACATATCAAGAGAGTTGCATAAAACTTCAGGGTCTTTTCAATTTCTTTAGGGAGGTTTACTATGATCACCACTACCAAATTGACGCACCCTCCTCTATCATCCATGCGTATGAGATGTACTTGCAAAATATGTTAATGAAAATTATATCTTTTTACTATGTGACCAGTATGTTGCTATTTACCTACTGTGTAGCCTCACATAAACAAAGATGTTACAATTTTGTTACTATGTAACATCACATAATCAAAAATTTTACTATTTTGTAATTATGTAACCTATGTATATTTTGTCTACAATAAATAAAGACACTTTTTACATACATCTCCTTCTTAAAAAGTGTTCAATCTAAACTTACTAATGAATATTCTCACCTTGCAAGATCAAAGTGAATCTAATTTTATCTTAAATCATTATGACACACAAAATTTTCAATATTCATTTGTAATCTTACTATTATTTCATATTCACTTGCACTTGATTTGATTTTTTTGTTCAATTATCTAAAGTACATTTCAACTACAGTATAAATTTGACTCTAATTAACTTGAAAGTTTCTAAATTACATTATTTTTTTGTAATTATTTATAATACGTTTAAATTATGATCTCAAATTGATCATGTTTAATTTGAAACATTACAAATTACACTATCAAAATTAATTTCATTATAAGAAGGGAATTTGTTGGATAACTCAAAAGAAATATTATGTGCTATATATTATATTCTCTTATTTATATATACAAATAATATTATTACTAATTAAATAGCAGTCAAAAAAATAAAAAAAAGGAAACTAACCTTTGGACATAGAGTAAGAGAAAAAGGGCACAATAGATATAGATATACATGTACAACATCCTATATAAATGCATGAATATTTATGTAAACATAAAGATAAAAAGAGTGTCATCACCTACTACTTTAATTTTGTTCGAAAATAATATTAAGGACAAATGGCTTTAGCTTTAAAATTTCAATGTTTCTTTATCTAAACATGTTATAGAGACAAAACATACAATGCCTATATATGTTTGTGTTTCCCAGATAATATTGTAGGATTTACCTTTTGCAATTAAAGTTGTCTAGTTGATGCAAATTCATGGTTTGATGTGGATTAGGATTTCATGTAGGATTTAAGGTTATAGTGATACTATTTAATTGAATGTGTATTTCAACACATTTTATGTTAAATTGTTATTGTAGATAATTCTAGATTCTAAATTAGATTAATGAAAGATGCACACAAAACCCAATATATCTTAACATTTATTCAAAAAAATTATCTTTATAAACAAAATCATCCCACACAATCTAAAATTTTGTTTCTTTACACAAGTACCACTACATTTTTAGTAAAAAAAGAACATATTTATTCTTCTATAATTTATATTTTATGTTTATATATTCCCGTTCCATTTTTATGACCAGTGTATTATGTAATTCTTAATTTTTTTGCATATTTATATGTTGTAGAGACAATTTACCTTTCCATATTTATATTTGTGCATATATCTATATTTTATATTTTATGTTTTATATTTTCTTGTTCCATTTCTATGATATATTGTGTAATTCCTAATGTTTGTACATATTTATATACAAAAGAAACAATCTATAAAATCTCCTAAAAAGTAAAACCCTCTTTCCCTCAAAATAAATTCTTCTAGAGACAATTTATCTTTTACAATTTCAAAGCCAATTTCATTTACTCAAATTTAACTTGAGGAGACCAAGCCTATTTTTTTGTAAAACCTAATTTCCATATTTGAACTTGCTCGGAGGCCAGTTTCTTACAATAAATTCCAACATCATTATGACAATGTTAACTACAAATTCCATTATCGATATTCTTGTAGAAATATTTGTTCTAGACCTTGTTTTATAGGTTACATCTATAGAATCCATTGAAAAATATCGTTCTACACTTGTAAAATACCGAGTTAATCTTTCTAATGGTTTACACACACATCATGATTTTCTTCCTAATGAATTCAATGATCTTGTTTTGGAGGAGGCTTTAGTCAATGGTTCTATTGTTCTACTAAAAAAATACACTTCCAAGATGTTCCATAAATTTATGTATTTCCACACTTTTCCAAAACTATTTTATTCCTCTCATTTACTCAATTTGCACACTCTTACTAAATTATTCCTTCTATTTTATTGTAGGGCTATCATAATTAAAAAAATCGAATTAATTTCAAATAATGTACCAATTGTTGGAACTCCAACTCCTCTCATCCAATCTAGAGGTTCCCTCCCATCAAGTAGTTCTCAAGCGCCATTGGGGTCCTCTCAATCTACACATAATTCATTGCAACAAGATGAAGACCCTAAAATTAAACACAACAAATCCCTTTTCACACCAATTCCCATTAAAATGTTAACCCCATACCATAAGTACTAGTCCATTGAGGGTCAAGCCTTGAAAAAATCTCCAATCCACAAATTCAAAAATATTGGATGTGATGGAAAAGTTTTTGGATTTGATTTTGTAGATAAATTAGGCTTTGAAATACATGTTTCATGCTTCAATAATCTTGTTGATGAGTTATTCCATGCTATTCACTTTGACAATCTTTATGTGATCTCTAATGGTCACATTAAAGTTCTCGATACCAAGTAGTAGCTCCACACATCCCTTTGAAATTTTTCTCCATAGCCCATCAAAATAAATCCCTCTGAATCCAAGTTAGACTCCACCATACCCAAACATACCTACCATCTCAAGAGAATAAATTCATTGGCCTTGTTACCTATTAATTCCCTTGTTGATGTAATTGGCATAATTTTGTATATCTCCCCTATATCAACCATTCGTAAAAGAGATCATACGAAAGAAATCAAGTATACTACTACAATCCTTGACATGTCAAGTAATACCATTGATATTACACTTTGGGGTCTCCATGTTGTCATATTTATGGGAAAAAAATCTTTGATATCTCGATAAAGCCAAACCCTCCTTTTCTTTTAACTAAATCTGGGTGTATAACCTCTTGGTGTTGGAAAGGTATTGACACTATTTTTCCAACTACAATTATAATTGACCCAAATGTATGAGAGGCCTCAAAATTACAAACATGGTATGTCACTATAGGGATTGCCCAACCTTTTAGTTCCTCGTCAAAAAATCACCTTTCTCCTAGAAAATTTGCAAAACCAATCAATATCTCATCTATTGCAAATAAAAACTTCGTTGACAAGACAAATGTTTGTAGAAAGGGGTCCATATCAAAATTTCATCTAGACAACATCTACTACCTTTCTTGCACATTGTTAGTAGATGATAAAAGATGTAAGATTTATTTTTTTGCAAACCTCCCCTAGTACTTTTCGATGCCCAAAGTGTTGTACTGATCTCTCTGTATGTGATTTTAGCTACATGCTTATAATAGACTTGCAAGATGCAACTGGTGAACTACTTAAAGTTATTGCATTTGAAGGGTCTGACAGTTTCCTTGATGGGTGTTTCCATAGAATATTTTCAACTTTTATTGGTTGAACCTAATGCTACTAAACACATTTTAGACAATGGTGTTGGTTGCTTGTTTTTCCTTGACCTCAATAACATAATGAATCCATTAGGTGGAAGAGAAAAACAAAGCATTGCTATTACAATGATTAAGGCCATTTAAATTATATTTTCTATTTTTCCATTTTGATGAAACTTTGAAGCACTAAACATTCATTCAGATATATAAAAAAAAATCTCTCTTAACATATGACAGAGCCCATAACTTACTTGATAATCAATAAGGGAAGAGAAGATAGACAAGAAGGATGCCACACACCACTATCAAACTTATGTTTATATCTCATGTCTCTCAATAAACACCTAAATGATGAATATCGTAACCATTATTCAATGATATTGTAAACTAAACAATTACTTGTATAAAAAAAATAAAAATAAAGATTATTGCAAGACACATTGGTTGCTAATCATGGTGTGAATTGGTTATGCAAGAATAAAGGTTAACAAGTCAACAAAAATCTTGGTGATTACCTTGATTGACCAAAAAATAGTGGCTAGTCTCTCGACAAAACACACCTTGCATAGGCATGTAACATACAAAAACGCATAAAAACATGGGTGATCCCACAATACTGGTTTACAATTTTTGGCCAAACTAGACAATGAATTGATTTTTTCTAACTAAATCTTCACTTTTGGACACCTAAAGGGGCTAAATTTTGAGGAATTTGAAGATGATGCAAACAAGTGATTTGTGAAATTTTGTCTATAGATTCTAATTTATTTTTTTTCAATTTTTTTGGAATCATATTGCACTTCTTTTTCCATCTCCTTCGAAAACTAGTTTTTTTCAGTAAACACCATTTTTAAGGAGTGACGCTCACTATATAGCACAATTTTTTTTCCATGAAGGATAAAATTCTATTTTTTTTGAATTTAGATTAGTAACTACAATATCTGGTGCTTCCAATTGGTTTCATAGAGTTTTATTGAATATTTTTTCCTTAATCGAGTTTCGAAGACGAACTAATTACAATTTAGAAATAGGCAGACCATATAAAACATTTTTTTTTTTTGTATGTATCAAAATTCATTTTTTTTTGTTGGATCAAGGACTTCAATAGCTGGTGCACTCATATTTTTTATTTTTTTTGATAATCTTCTATTTTTCCACCTGTGCAGAACATAGAGCTTGATTTTTGGTGAAAAACTTACATTCACAAGAAATAATTTAAATAAATATTGTAAATATAATTTCCCCAAGCTCCCTTTGGATTTTTTTTTTTTCTAATTACCGGCCATTCCCATCTATTGAAAGAAACATTGGGTTCCTTTTGCAAGGCTTTATCCGAATGCTGCCACTTGTCAGCTGGGTGCTTCTCACAAGGATCCTTTCCTTCACTCTTCCAATGACCCCCGCCATGCCTCCATGTGTCGATAGTTTGCAATCTTTAGTGCTTCTTCCCATTGCTTTCCTATCAGGCCTTGACTGCATGCCACGTAGCATCAGTCTGCACACATTTCTTGGTGGCCCCCACCTATAGTGCAGTATGTATGGTAGACCTCCACATGTCTTCACCACACAAGTTTTCATTGCAAGGAGGGAAGAATGAACCTTGGGCCTCGACCACTTTCCATGTGGATCTTCTAAAGGCTTCATCATGTTTTGGTATGAAGCAAGAAACAACCTCATAATAGTTTCCACATATTATAACTATTGTCATGAGTGGGTGACACATGTCAATACTCTATTCTGATAGGACCACTGCCATCATTCACAGGGGATGCATCTGGCACTGGGGTGACCTCATTCATGGCTCAAATCTTTTTTCATTGCAACAGTCAAGGAAAATCATTAATATTTACATCATTGCTCATGATCAAGGATATTTTCTATTACTAGCTCACCAGGCAGTGGGATTTTTATTATAAATAGTGCTTCTTCTTTTGAAGCAGGAGTTTGAAATTGGTAGAGAAATTTGTGGAAGGACCAGGCCTTTTACTATTTTTAGATTATTGCAAAAGAACTCATAGACTGTGCCATTGTTTGGCCTTTCTATTTTCTTATGCTATTTGATAAACTTTATATTGTGCCATTATTGTATTGAATGGTTTCTTTGTATAACTTATATAATTTTAATGCAAGTTTGCTAGTTTAGATCATGTCTTTGACTCCTCCTTTTAGTGAATGTGCATGAAGATTATTTTATGTCATTGAATGAATCATCTAGAATTCTACCTTTAATTTCTATCATTCTAGGACATAGTAGACTATTGAATGGGCCCTTAAATCGCATCCAAAAGATAGATTTATCATGCCTTATATCTAAATCTTGGTGCATCGCCCTAGTTAGATATTTTGTTTTTATATCTGCTTCTTTTTCCTATTCAAAACCCCAGTTATAGAAGAAGTCAGCTTCTTTAAAATCTAGAGGTCACTCAGTTTTATGTAATAGGTCCCCCTTTAACTAAGTTTCCCATAAAGGTTGTTACCTTGCCAAATTTTGGCATCAATAGTTTATTTTTCTGGCATGCCCGGTGGGACAAGATAAATGTACCTAAATTAAAAGAGGGTGTATGAGCCATCATCCTATTACTAGGTCACAAAAAACAAATAATTCTAGCTTGTTAGTGCCTCCGCTAGTAACAACATGAACCCAAACTCACCTAGTAAACTTTTTGATCCCTCCACTAGCCATGTTATAGATTGTTTTGTGCCTATAGCACAGACGCCCTGTTTGGAATGGGGACCCCCTTTTTCTTTCACCTTGCCGATTCGTTTGTCACTGCCTCATTTTACGTTCCCTGTTTTTGGTGTCCTAGGTGGTCAGCATGCCTCTGAAGTCTCATCTCAAGTTCATTTTTCCTTTGGCACTTTTCCTTTTTGCAAGCGGCCATGGTACCCTCCAGGCCCGGTTCCCCAGGTTTCCCTTGCATGTTCATCATTCCAAATGACCATCGTCCTACATCCTTCCAGCCCTCAAACCCCAAACCCCTCTTGGATGTTGACATTTCACTTACAATTTTCAAACGGCAATGAGCTCATGTCCTCTCGACCTCCGGGATCCGGACCTCCGTTGCCGTCCCAAAATTCAAACTCACAAACTCTTTCATCCACCGTACTTGCATTAATTGCACTTAGGGGTATAAATAATCCTCCCGACATGTTATTTTCACATGATAGGAAGATCAAAAGACTACAGTGACCCTCCAGCCTTCACCGCCTTTGCGGTCGAGACCTCTCTTTGTCGTTCCTTGCGGATTCATAAGCGTCATTCATCAGGTTCGAGAGGTATGTTTATCGTCCAACCACCTATTGCATTTTTCATGATTTAATGCTTGAGTAACAAGTAAAAGGGGTTCAAGTTATATGAATTTGATAAAAGAACAAAGGTGCTACAAAACCTATGTCATAAAATGTTAATAAAATCCCTCAAAACGCCTAAAAATGAAACAGATAATTCCATCTTCTGGGTGTCATTCTTCGTAAAGAGCGATCGCGCCCTCTGGGCCTGAGACTTCTCCCCGCTGATTGGAAAACAAATGAACTCCTACCTCCAAATGACACGATGCCTCTCAGACTACGGATGTCGGAACTCTTTCTCTGGAGTGCCCCTCTTGTTGTGCTATTTCAAACGGCGTTCTCGCCTTGCCTACCCGAGCCTCAGATCCCATCCTTGTGCTCTTTGTTGGATTTGCTAAATAAACTGAACACATCAGAGTATCCATTAGGTCTTGATTCGCAAACCTTCATCCACGGACTGCCGTTTCCATTTTTCCCACAACCCCCGGACCCTAAACTGCCTCACGCTGCATGAAAAAAATTGCCTAAAGTCGGATAATGCCAAGTATTCACCCTCGTTGGGCCTCGACTACCAAATTTCCACCATTGGGACTCCACCCGTTTTTGGTCATCCCAAATAGAAAGCTCGGATCAACCTTCTGACCTTTAGACCTCAATTCTCAGCTCGTTGTCAACATTCAATGAATAAGGAAAAGGCAAAATCCATTCTCGGGTTCGGTCCGATGGATTGCTCCAACTAGACTTTCGTTTGTGGCCCACCATTTCTCATGGTCATCCTCGAACGTCTTTCTGGCCTCCTTGACCCGATGCACTCAAATGACTAAGTTGAAAAATTCACTGGTCGTCCTTCAGCCTCGCGGGTTCCAGACCTCAAAACTCCACCCCTGGAATTTCGTTTCTCCAAAGTTGTTGCAAACGGCTAACACCGAACAACTTTCCCTCTCTATGGCCCCAGGTGCCATAATATTGGTCTAAATGCCTTCCAATTTGGCAACAAACATTGAACCATGTGCTGAAATTGGACCCTCTCTCACATGAGCATTTTAAGTCATCTAAAACTAAGGTCAGGAGAAACCATCTGGGTTATCCTACCCTGTTTTCCCTTCAAACAATATTTTGACTGGAGAAGTCCGACCTCTTGGGCCCAGACCATCCAAACTCCCTCCAAGAGAACTACTAATGATAATGTTGACTAAATTTTAGATTTTTGAATGAGGAATCATCCAATCTAACGATGTTTTAAAGGGATTTTTGCTAATATTTGTGTCTTCATGCTTGATTGTGCTCACCTTGTCTCTATGTGTAGAATATATGGAATTAGTTGCAAGAACCTCTGGGCAGTTGTAGAGAAGGACAAAGGAAAGAAAATAGGAAAGGATCCTCATGGGAAAGAGGACAAAGACCAAATGAAGTACCAGTTCTAGGGGGCGCCATTGCAATTTAGAATCACTACTAAGTGGAAGGATATATTTGACACCAATATTGGGCATGTGAATGTTGATGATTTCATATGGAGGGTCAGGATCAACCCAAGGTTAGATAATGAAAAATTAATCAGAAGCAGTGGGATAGCTAAAGCTATCGGTTTCCCTCCTACTTTAGTTGCCCCCAAATTGGTAATGGCTTGCAGAGAGGCATATCAATCGGAAACAAGAACTATTGTTGACCGAGATGGGAACGTGTTGGCTGAAATGTCAGCCTTAGGAATAATGAATACCTTCCATATCCCATTCTTCAGGGAGATGGAGCTACCAACTATTAGGGAGTCCAAAGAAATGTGGGACGAGGACCCCATGAGATGCAAAAATCTCATAAATCAATATTGGCTCAAAGACAAAAGGGGCAATGCTACAAAATTTCCTCAGGAGCTCTTTCATAGTGATTTCTTCAAGGATTATCATGATTTAGTCACCCTGCTAAGCAGAGTAATGGGCCTCCCAGGTGTGGTCTACTTTCAGGAATGGATGATGTATTTCGTCAAGAAGATTCTACACGGAGAGCATACTACATTTTACTGGGGAGAAATAATCAGTGATTGTTTCCATGAACAATTCATGAATGCTATAATGACCTCCAAGTTCTATATGACTTCCTATCTGGTATATTCACTGGCTGAATGAAGGTACTACAATGGTTTATTCATAGCTCCAAATGAAGAACTTGGCAGTGAGCTTAAGGCTTATGACAAATACCCGCAACTGCAATTTAGAAACTTTAAGAAAGATTACTGTAGGGTGAATGATGCCTTCATTGGGTACATCATCTGACTGCTCAAAGGTGATTTTGAGAGAAGATTCTCCCATAGTGCATGAGCTTTTCTCAAATAGTATGCATTCTTGTTCTTGGAAGTTGTGGCACATTCACGTCCTCCTAAGCGGCAAGCATCTAGCGGGGATCCCTTATCCCCTTACACTTGGCCAGGGGATGTATGAGCTTTATAACTCCCAATGTGCCCAAAATTCAGAGAGGGAGTTGGCTAAATATCACCTCAAGTCCCACATAGGTTGACCATGGATGGATCCATATGGTCACGTGAGAAAGGCGATTGGACAAAAGTATGGTCATATTCACAGCGTTGAAGATTTTTGGGCCGATTGTAAAGATGAATTTGAAGTGCGAATAAGGCACTATATGCGGATGACTGCATACTTTGTGAAGAGGGTGAATTTGTTCCCAGTACCAGATCAGCTGAAAGAAGAGGAGAGTACTATGATTGATCCCAGATATAATGTTATTGGCAATATACCACTCCCAATGATTTATTGGGACGAGCAAGAGGTCACTGACCTTGACATTCTCACCAAGCCTATTGAGGCTCAAACTAAGGAATGGATTGATGGGAAAGTTGCCTGGTTAAAGCAACAAGGGGTCTTCCTGACCTATAAGGGTCTCAAAAGTTATCCAAGTGGATGTGATAGTGGGGTACCTATTGCATCAATTGAAGAAACTTCAAAGTCCCCCCACCCACTCATTCAAGGAAGAGGAAAGAGATTGATGAGTAGTAATCTGATCCAAAGGTGTACACTAGAAAGGCCTCAAAAGGTGAACCTTCCAAGAAACATAAGAAATCAGGAAACATCACCAAATTTCCTATGATTCAAGAAGATCCACTCCATGAGGGAGAGGAAGTGGAGACTGATCAACCAAAGTTACCACCTATCTTATTTGCTACTGTAAACACTACCGCTATTGCCACCACCCCGCTTATCCCACACACAGTAGTTGCTACCTCTTCGCCCGTGGTGGATATCTCTATCCAAATTGTTTCTACCTCTCTCGCAGCACAATTCATATCAGTGGATTCATCTTCGGCTACCACCTCGCCAATTTCCTCATCTTCCATGTCTCCATCTTTTTCTCTTCCAACTACCACCACAACAACTACAATGTCCATTCTCATGCTCCCGGAGTCCTTCACCAAATATATGCCATATAAACTCTCAGGGATGTTTCCAAACCTAGTGGTGCAGGTTGCAATTTCCCAAGTGATGAACAATCTCCCATTTCCTCCTCCTACCTAGCCACCCAAAATGGAGGCCACAATGCAAATTTCTAAGGAGTTGGAAAGATGATAGCTGGAAGTAGCTAAAAGGTTAGAAGAAGAGGTAGATGACTACCATGAGCACTCAATTTACGAACATCGAGTAATTGATGAGGTAGTCTATGAATCCTCTGATGATGATGGAGAGGGTTTAAATGCAAAGATTATTGAAGAGATCTCTGACCCTGAGCTTGATGCAGAGTTTTCCAAGAAGCTTAGGGAAATTGAGGAAAAGGAGGCTGAAAGGCAGCCTATCATTGAAGAGAGGGTTGTTGCCATAGAGATAGAGGGATATAAATCTCTAGTAGAAGAACATGACCATAGCCCTATGAAAGATGAAGAGGAAATCCCTCATAATGAGCAAGTAGATAAGGAAGAAGATAAGCCTGAAATTGAGGCTAAAACTCATAAGAATCTAGAGACAGAGTAGCTCGAGGAGCATGGGAATGATGAAGAAAAAGAAGAAAAGTATCCTAAAGGGGAAGACAACCCTAATGAATGCCTGCCCACTAAATCCCCCAGCAAATGCATAGTATTCATACAAGACTCTGATGAAGAAAAGGAGGACACGAGAATAGAGCAAGAGGCTCTTAATGGTAGAGAGATTGAAATCATAAAATATGAAAAGGAAGGTGACCAGGAATCACCTAAAGAAAATTCCTCAATGCCTGATTGGCTTGAAAAGAAATTGGAGAAGACATCTCTTGCTTCTAAGGATCTGAAAACAAGGTTGGAGACTATATTGGTCCGAGCTCAAATCATCACCAAGAAGGAGAAGAAATTGAAAATCAGATCAAAGGTCACGATGGATGCCTCCAGCTCTAAAGCGATACAAATAACTAAGCTAATGGTGGGAGAACATGGAATAAGCTACAACATCTCTACCATTGACTTGGGAGTGGCTACCAGGGACCAAAAGGTGGATCACTTCCAGGAGTTTGTCGCCACAGTGGTGCATCTAATCCATCAGGATAAAGTTTCAAAAGAAGAGCTTAAGGCACAAGTGGCTGATCTAACAACCTACATTCAACAATTCTCATCAACGAAAGATCAGCCTACCACATCTTGTCCCCACCAAAATTTCTCTCCAAGGAATAGATAGATAAACTAGAGAAAAGAAAGAATTTGGATAAGACCACAGAGAGTTGGTTCTAGTAGGTCTTAAATATTGGAAACATGGGCATTAATTATGTTGTTCGGACATCAAACAAGTTCTTAGATTTGAAAAAGTCTCTTGAGGGAACGAGGAAGTTTTGTACAGACTTCTTGAGAATGCACGATTCCACTTACCCAAAAAATTGAGGCTATCCTCAATTTAACAAGCGAGATTTGGGAAAAGGTGTTTGCATTTAAGGAGGATGATCATTAGCTAATGGATGTGTGGAAACGAGATTTTGACATTCGAAAGGAAAGGCTAGAAAAAGTGCTTGAAAAGGTAGATTTAGATATTGAATGGGCCAAAGAGATTAGGATGGATTTCCTGCGATACTTGGAGTTAATGACAGGGTACAAAGTGCATGTTGTCCAAGTTAATCCAGAAAAGATTAAGCCTCATTTCCAAAATAGGATGGAAGATGGAATGTCAGGTGAAATAAATACTGATTTCATGAGTTTTTCTGCCTGCATTCGCCCAATTTGAGCTTTTCAGGGACCACGCTGCCAAGTATGATGAAGACTCAAAAAATCTCTCTAACAATTCCAAAGAGTGAAGTTACCAGGTGCTGCGATCCAATATTAAAGAAATTGATAAACTCCAGCCGATGATTCTAAAGTTCATGGAGTATGCTACTTTGAACGAGTAGGAGGGCAACCATATTATTGGTGAAGAGATCCTTACAGAATAGATACAACAAAGAGCAATCAACAAAATACAAAATGCTACAGTGTTGTCACTAGAGGCCAAAATAGGGATAAGGACATAAATGTATTTTAAAATGAAATATATTTTGGGGGTAGGTGAAACCCTAATGTAAAGTAAATATTGGCCACACAATGAGATCAAATCTTGGCCACATGTTTTTCTTTTTGGACACTATAATTTGGGGTCTCCTCCACTCATTTTTGAGAGATTTGAGTTGTTGTAATGATGTGCTGCATAAATTTTAATAGAAATACATTGACTTTAGTGGATTTTCGAGTTTCTTTGCATGTTTCATGATTCTTCTCTCATAGTTAGATGATTTAGTTAGATTTTATTTGTTGTTCCATTTCCTTTCAGTTAACTTTGATAGATTTAGTAATGGTGTTCCATGGTTGTGAAGATTTTTGTTGTGTAGATGCCTTCCTAGTCCATACTTTTAGCTATTTGTTGTTGGTAGATGGTTGTGTAAAGTTAGTCTGGACTTAAATTCAAAGCTTCCTTTAAAATTTTATCTTTGTTCATGCATTTACATGGTGAATGAATGGTAAAAAATCCACATTCCTTAGAAGATAGCACAAATTTCATGATACTATGAAATTTTTGGTTAAGTGAGATTTTGTTTCAAGGAAGTTGTCCATAGTAGAGACCTCCATGATCATTGTTCATTAGTAGTTGCAAATCTAAAGAACCTTCCCTCTTCCCTGCTCTTTTCCTTTTCTTTTTTCTATAAGTAACATATGCTAAGGTTCATTGCACATTGTAAAGCTAAATTCAAAGATAACATGGAGTCCAAGACTGTTGTTTGAACCTATAGCAAACATACAACTTTCATCTTTAAAAATCCATTTGCAGATCCAACTTACTTCTCGCCTAACTTTCGTCAATCTGCCCTGTGACTACTAGAAAGATCACATGAAACAACTGAGATATACCAAGCACTGTCAAGACCTAACACCCGAGAGACCTTGTGGTAGGATTTTTTAACTTGATTTGCATATTTTTACCTTTCAAGAGAGGCAGTGCACTTATGCATTTTCTGTGTTGAGGAGTGCATAAAAAACACATCAATATATTGCATACCAAAATTATGTGGCTTGGGATGCTGGGAGTCCCCTTATATCCCTAGTTGCACCCGCTATTTGGGCCCCTATCCTAGTCTCTACTCTAAAAGTTATTCCTAAGTTTACCAGAGATGGCTCAAGAATACCATCCAAACATATACAAGATGTGGCAGATGTATGTTTGGTACACGAAGTTACAGATCATAACATAGTGTTGAGGTTTCTCGCGGCTTCTTTTAGAGAAAATTCATTAAATTGGTATCACACTCTGCTAGCTAACACTATCGGTACCTGGGATCAGCTCGAAGATGCTTTTAATGAAAGATTCTCGAATGAAAGAGATATTTCTTCACTATATCATAAGTTAGCAACAATAAAGTGACCCCCATCTGAAGCTATGACAGACTTCAACACCAGTTTCATACAACCTGGTAGAGAATTCAGACTGCTATTCATCCATCGACTGAGTTGGTGTTCATGTACTTCTACTTGAAATCCATCAATTTCGATATCTCAGTGATGATCCAATCACTCGGTAGAACCACATTACCGGATGCATACAATGTAGTAGTTAAGGTAGGGAAGAATCTAATCGACGTTGGGAAATTGCCACCTTAGCCCACTATGTCGATATTTCCTGAAGTATCAACTTCCACCCAAGAAATGCCATCTTCTAGCACACCCGCACCACCCCTGTCTATGTACACATATCCAAGTGCACCATAGAATGTTGCTTCTACATCCGATGCTTTGAAGGATGAGATGAGAGACATAAAGGAAATGTTACAAAACTTAGCAAACAAAGTAACCACTATCAAGTGCAACCAGGCTGCTCCTCCTAGACTAGCTACAAATGTTATCGAGGTGGAAGACCCTCCTACCAACATAACCAATATCAAGGAGCCACGTGCATAAATCCACAGACTCAGACAACTAACCAAATATTATCGATACCTACTCCACTCAAGGAGCTACTCAAACAAGTACAAGTAGAGAGCTGACCACAGGGTAGAATAACCTTGTCAAAGATATCAATCCCTGGTGCTTCCCTTATGGTGATGTGCATATGCCTCAAAATTATTTGTGTGAAAATTTACAACAAAAATTTGTAGAACAACGCATCCAAGGTGTGGCACCAATTTAAGGAGGTTATACATATGCCTCTCCACAAATGGATAATGCGACCTTCTTACCGTACAAATGCAAGGAATGTCCTTGGAACAAGGAAATTACATAGCTCTCGATCACACCCTTTTCTCATGGATGGAAGGAGAAGTAGTGTTCACATATGGAGCATTCACATTGAAGTCCCCAAAGGTATAGTTTGACTACAACACTCGATCAAAAAGGAGATTGACAAGTGAACCGGTCACTCCACAGACTAGAAGCATACTAGACCAACCCCCTGGCCCTTCCATAATTGCTATGTAGCCGTAGTTGTGCAAGGAGATTGTTATCACTAGGGCCAAAGAAAAGAAGCCTTCAAATCTTCCACCTTTTGACGTAGTGGAAGAATTGAAGAAATATTTTGCTAACGTATCCCTTTGGGATATCTTAGCTATTCCAGAGAATAATTCATTACTACAGAAGGCCCTTCTGGAAGATGTGGTTGTGTAATTGACAAAACAAGCTTCCAAAAAGGCTACTGAATCATCACCTCCAGCCAAAGTGCTTGTGAATACTAAAGAGGAGGCTTCGGTATAAGTCAAAGAAGAGAGACCAAAACCTAAACCATTTTTCTTAACTCTTATTGTGGGGAAGAAACTACTCCACAAATCCATGATTGACTCCAATGCCAGCACCATAGTCATGCCCAAGTAGATAGCTGAAGCCTTAGGGCTTAGCTATGAGCCCTTAAAGAGAGGAGTTATGCAACTAGATGGGAACAAGGTCAAAACTATAGGTCTCATCAAAGACATTCCCTTGACTTTGTTCTCCTATCCTAGCATCACGGTGCAACAAGATACAATGATAATAGATGTCCCTTCCATGTTCAGCCTCTTCCTATCCCGAGAATTCACCTCAAAGACAGGCATATGCCTTTCTTTGGATTGGTCACACCTAATTCTCAAGACCAAGCACATATCTAAAATGAAGATAATACCAGAACCTCTATATTCATAACATGTAGCTAATGAAGCCATGATCAACTTTGAAGTTGCTTGAATACTTATTTCACCAAAGAAGAATCTTATGGTATCGAGATACTACAAGATGAGAAGGTAACCAAAGACCAGACCGATCAAGAAGAGGTTATCTTGAGCAAGTATATAGACGTTGATCCTTTCAATAACTATCATGCTACTGAGTTGGGCACCTACGTCATATGATGAGGATCAAGAGATCCCAAAGGTAGTGAAGGACTCCACCATCGAACAAGCCTCAAAGCTCTGGACATTGCACTTTGACGGTGCAAGATGAAAAGTTGGTATTGGTACTGAGATATTCTTAACATCTCCAACCAATGAAGATATTCTCAGATATTTTTGCTTCCAATTTGCTTGCTCAAAAAATGAAGTCGAATATGAGGGTCTTGTGCAAGGTTGAAACCTCACAAAGTGCATGGGTGTCAAGCGAATAATGGTGTTCAGAGACTCTGAACTTATAATCAATCAAGTTAGAAATGTCTATACTACATAAATGTCTACATGCAATCTTATAGACACAGGGTATGGGACCTCATTGAAGGTTTCAAAGCTTTTAACATCCATGTGGTACCAAGGTTGCAAAATTCAACTATAGATCATATGGAAACGATAGGATCTCAATTCAATCCTATCTCTAACTTGATTAAGAAAGTACACTCTGTGTGAGTGATCGTCTGAACCTCCATTCTAGATAACGATCAGAGTTGGAAAGCGTTCGAAAGTGATGAACACATTTCCTCATTCATTCAACAATCGAGAGAGTTTGCCGATCAGCTTCAGCTGAAGATTGAAGAAGCATATGAATGACAAATCATTTAGTTGAGATCAAACAAACTTTTGAATGGGCTGGTCACTCTTGATAATATGTTCGACTATGATGATGTGAGGAATGATAGGAGAAAATTTGTGGCAGACCAAGAAGACTACACCGACCTTGAGGTCGGAGATGGAAGAAAACTAAAGGTTGGGAAAGAAGTTCCATAGCATGACAAGGATAGACTCATGCACTTCTATGAAAAATACGAAGGGGTTGTGGCATGGTCTTATGATGACCTCAAGGGATATGATCCTAACATCATCCAACACACCATCAAACTAACAAAAGGTGCTAGACCTATTCGACAAAAATAGAGGCCCATCAATCTGAAGATTGAAGCCCTAATGGCACAAGAGCTAACGAAGTTGATCCAATTCAAGATTGTGTTTCCAATCAAGCACAACACATGGGTATCTAATCTCATTCCAATCGGAAAGAAGAATGGAGACATTCATCCTTTTTTTGACTTTCACGACCTAAACAGGGCATCACTAAAGGATCATTACTCACTACCTTCCATGGAATCAATCTTGCAGACTTTGGCAAGTTCAGAGATGTTTTCTCTATTAGATGGCTTCTCGGGCTAGAATCAGATCCGGGTTAAAGAAGAAGATCAACACAAGACCACATTCACCACCAAGTGGGGAACGTTCGCATATGCTAAGATTCCTTTCGACCCCTCAAATGTTGGAGCCACTTTCCTGCAGGTAGTGGACATCGCTTCCAGTGAACTGATCAACAAAATTATCCTCATCTATTTAGATGATTTGATTGTATTTTCCAAGTCTAAAGATGACCATTTTGATCGTCTAGAAGTGGTTTTCAAAAAATGACAAGAGTTCAGGGTATCCTTGAACTCGGAAAAATGTGCCTTCAAAGCGTTGCAAGGAAAATTATCGGGACATGTAGTGTCCCAAGAAGGAATCACTATTGATCTCGAAAGGGTAAAAGCGATCATGGAACTTCCCCTACCAATCAACAAGAAAGGAGTCCAATATTTTTTAGGGAAGGTTAACTTTGTAAGTAAGTTTTTTTCTGATTTTGTAGGAATAATTAGACCAATCACCCTGATGCTGAAAGAGGACCAATTGTTCAAATGGAAAAAAGAAGTGAGAGAAGCCTTCGAGTGGGTGAAAGATGTTATTTATTCAGCTCCTGTACTGGTAAATCCAGACTTGCCAAAAGACTTCATAATGTATGTTTTTAGTAGGAAGACAAGCATCGCTACTGTTCTGACTCAAAAGGATGATGAAGGGAAGGGAGAACATCTAATAGAATTTCACTCCTGGACCTTGAAAGAATATGAGACAAACTATAACTTCGTTGAGAGGGAAGCGTTCACAATTGTAGAAGGACTCAAGAAGTTCTGAAATCTTATATCTTGCAATAAGGTGATTGTTTATGTTGCACATTCTAGTATGCACGAATACATCATGGAAGGAGAAATCACCAGAAAAAGGGCCAACTGGATCACTAAGATCCTAGAATACAAAATTGAGGTCAATCCTACAAAGACTGTCTAAGGAATAGGGTTGTGCAAATATTTGGCGCATGATGAAGAGATGGAAATTGAAGAAGAACAAGCGGAGCTGGTCCTAACAAATGAGTCTGAGCTTGAAGGTTGCTGGCTAGTGGATAGAGTGAGATTTATGTACATCGACAAGTATTCATAGAGACTTTCTTCTCAGGGAAGAAGATTCTACCGACTACAAAATAGTGGGTACTCACTTATTGAAGGGATCCTCTTCAAGAGGAATTTCAAAGACGTCCTACTGCGATGCGCCACCATAGAGTAAGCAAAGAAAACTCTCAGAATCTTCCACAATAGCCCTGAAGGTGAACACTTCTTTGTGAATACCACCGCCATCAAAATTCTTCATGTTGGATACTTCTATCCTACACTATTCAATGACTCCTACAACATGATAAAAGCCTGCAAAGAATGCCATTTCTATGCAGTAAGAAGGAAAAATTCTGCCATGCCTCTCAATCTAATAGTGTAATGGGGGCTAGATTTCATTGGAATGATCAATCCTACCTCTAGTATCGACCACAAGTGGATTCTCATAGCCATGAACTACTTCATGAGGTGGATTGAAGCCCTACCCTTGAAGAATGCGACAAAGGAAAAAATTGTGGACTTTCTTGAGGAGCTAGTAACGAGATTCAGTATGCCAAAGACTATCATTTCAGACAATGCCAAAGCTTTCCTAGGCTCTAAGGTATGTCAGTTCGCATTTGTGCATGGAATATTCTTGAAAACATCATTGAATTACTACCCCTAGGGGAACGGCTTGGCCAAGTCGACTAACAAGAATTTAGTCCAACTCATTAAAAGGATCAGGTCTGATCATGAGAAGGAGTGGCACAAAAACCTCTGGATAGCATTATGGGAAGACCGCATAACTCCTAAGAAAGCCTTGAAAAAATTTCCATATGAGCTAGTGTATGGGAAATAAGTGTTGTTTCCTATCTCTATGGAGATACCTACACTATAGCTACTTAAGTCTCTATAAATTGAGGAGAACAGAGCTATGGAGGTTCGGTTGGCCAAATTGCTGGAATTGCAAGAAAAAAGGGAGCAAGCCCTAATAGCCATGTCCAACTGTCAGCAGGTGGTTAAGAAATGGTTCCACAAGAAATCTTTAGACCAAGGTCTAAAGTGCGAAGACCTGGTACTAAAATTGAACGAAAGGGTCGCAAAGCCTGGACAACATGGAAAATTTGAAAAAATATGGGAGGGTCCTTTCAAAATAATTCAATGCAAACAACATATGCATTCAAATTAGAGAACATATAACAAGAAGCAGTGGGAATTCTCGTTAACGAGATTCACTTAAAATTGTTTAATTAAGCTTCAGTTATTTCGCGCAGGTGTAAATATGTGGATAGTTTAATTAGTTTCCATTTTGTGTTTTGTCAACCTGTCTTTTCAATAATTTCACAGATGCAGGAAGTACAAAAATTCATGAAACTCATTATTAGAAAAGCAGAGAAACATAATTCTTCTCATGTTGCAGAAAATAAATTCATGTGCAAAAAATTCAATTCAATCCATATTGTAGAAACACAAGAATGAAGACAAGGGGTTTAAGATAAGCAATTATTTTCGTTATATATATATACTTTGATAGACACATTGTCAAAATGGCTATGAGGCCATCGGCTCAAAAGTATAACTATATGTTATATGACTTCCTTATATATATGTACGAAAGCCCTTTTTTAGGCATATATATAAGAAAAGAGAAAAAAGTTCTTTAAAACTTCAAGTTTCTGGAACATGAGAATTATCTTCATTAGAAGGACCATTGTTTGAGGTAGGAGGAGGGTTATCACCAGCAATAACGGAACCTAGAGCAGCAACATCAACACCCAAAACGAGCGGCAGAGGGAACATAAGGTTCCTGAAGTTAGTGTACCAATCCACGTCATTAAACACCACTACATTGTAGCATGGTAGCAAAAAGTGGCACGCATGGGTGGCTCTCTTATGATGCTCAACAAGTGAATGAAGGCAAAACCCACTCAGGAATGGTACCCATGGTACCACTGCATCTTCTTCAATATGCCTCTGCAAGTCACTCACAACAGAAAGGCCCAGGACATACACTGCATGGTTCACCACCTCACCGAGACCTTTGAGGTACTTCTTTGGAAAAATATAGAGTGTCAAATGCAGAATCATGGATTTTGGAAATTGAATATCAAGCAATGAAGCAACGAAATGGGAGAAGATATCGGTATTCACTCGATACTTATCTTCATACTCAATACAATCCCTGTACCCAGGACCCATTTCATGGCTATAATAGCTAGTGAATGCTTGTTTTTAGTCATGCGCTTGAGGCGCCTATTGGATAACTCTCCTAGAAAGGTTGTTTGAGACTTGTTACACACTATTCAGATTGGAGTATTCATCGTATCAGTCTTTACTCAACTACCTAAGTCTAAGATCTACGCAAATTCAAAACCTACTCAACCGCCTAAACGATAATCCTATCTAATCACCCAATGTTATTTTTGTTAATTGCTAAGTGTGATTTTGCTACTATATCAAGGCCTATTTATAGAAATATTTGAGGTAGCATGCATTTCATAAGCATGATGATAATCTAGTGTTAACTCAAAAATCCCACCAAAATGCTAGCTCGATATTCCAACCCAATTACGTTTATAGGTAAACATTGTTGTGTGCAAGATTGAGCAGCAATCAATTAGTGCAAATTGGTGGCAGTCCCAAGCGATGGCTCATATGGATGGATGATGAGGTTTCACAATACAGGTAGTTTCGAGCTCCAAGGTTGAACACATCTTTTCTAAGTACTCATTACAATTTTGGATTAATTATGCTTTTTGGGATATTAATTGCCAAGGCGTGCGAAAGGATACCAAGCATTTCACCGGTGGCTCAATTTCCTAGGTAAATCGTTCCTAAAGGACATTATCACTAATGTAATTATGAATTCTTGTCCTTCCAAAATGGAAAGTATTTCATTTCATATGGACAGAGGAGCTAGCAATACATGCTGAATTAAATGCAAAAAGGGAACCATTGTCTACCGGTTGAAGGCAGGAAATTGAAGAAAAAGCTAAGTATCACATGTAAGGGCTAAATAGAGCATAAAAATTCTTGAGTATGCAAAGAGACTTTGAAGAGAAGAATTGTCAAGGGAACCAGGTGTGGTGCAAATAACACCAATGCAACTGAGTGTAGAGGTAATTGCAAAATATTCACTGCCTCGATGTGGATTGAACTTGAAGTAGGAGTCCATCTGGGTTTGCGTTCAGAGCCTTCCGTAGTGTTCTAGGTTCCATTCATACCATTTTAGTGTGCTTTATGAGTAGAAATTTGCAAAAATGGAAGAAGAGAGAGCCCAAAGTTTATTTGGAGCCATGTGTGCAGTGCTAGTTACCTATGTCTTCGAGAATGTCTCTTACGCCTCGCTTGGTATACCAGACAAGCCAATGTGGGTGAATACATAGGTTGCAGAAAAGAAGAGTTCCCACAAAGACTAGAGCCGAATTAAAGAAGAATGGTATAATATTCATGATCCCATCTTTGCGAAGAACCCTAAGACACTTAGGGAGGCAGCTTGTGAAAGGATGAAGAGGAATAGCCACTCAAATTCCTTGGCATAGAAGTGTTGGTTCAGTGGGCTTCCATAATATATGGTCCTATTCGTAATCTACTACCCTAAATTGGTCGACGAGGCCATCATAAATTTTAACTCGGATACGAACACCATTAAGAGCTAGGAGCTAAGTGTTATTATCTACAAAGAGGCTATCTGGGACATGCTGTGCATCCTAGAATGAAGCTCCAAAGTGCCTCAAATGGATTCATTCACTTTGGAAAAGGGAGAAACCTATTGGAGAACCAAATATTTTGCTTTGAGATTTTATAACATGGAAGCACAAAGGCCTAAAGAAGCTCAGAAAAATCCAATGCAGATCTCGACAACACATAAAAAATTCAAAGATAATATGAAGGATGCCTTCTCAATGATGGTGTTTGTTTTTGTCTTAGACACCGACAGGGAGGTTTAGGAGTTTCAACTACGCTTGGGGTTTCAGTTTCATAGGAAACATTCTCTTTTTTGGTACGATTTCATGAAATTCCAAGACTAGGAGATGCTTAGCCAGATATCAAAGTACCAGCTACAGTAGAGGTTCAAGTTTTCGTCTTTCCTTTCCCACATTTTTTTGCATCAAAACCCTGACATCTTCCAAAAGCATGTGGGGTTGTCCATATTTGATGAAAACCAGAGGAAAAAGTCGGTTTCCACTAGGAATCCTCTCCTCTCTACAACATATGATTATTATGCATTTTTAGATTATTTCTTAACTCCGATTTTGGAGGATTTGAGGGAGGACAACAATATATTGTGGTTCAACTTAGACCATACTAAGTTCATGCAAAATTTCACTTCGAAGTGTGACTTTTTACTCGACGAGGACTTGACATTCGTCCGAGTGCACAACTTCACTGGGGAATGCTTTCGACTTCCAACATGTCTTACAAATCGGATACTGGTGCTTTAAATATTTTGTCAGGTATCGATTATTGACTTCACCTTTTGCAACGGAAAATCAAAGAAGAGAGGATTTTTTAGCTACCCGATGAGCTTCAAGACCGTGATCATGGCCAAGAGGAGGACTCGTGACTTGCTACAAGTAAAGCTGGCTCATCTGGGGCTGGTGTGGATTTGCGATAAATGGAATTACAACCCCGATGATGAATTATCGATTGAGTATGTCAAGGTAACACACAACCCTCGGCCTTACTGGGAGAAGCATCGGAATCCAATGAAGGATGTAGATGAACTTATGGTCAACCTAGCTCATATTCTAACCAAAGGTAGTCAGCCTCCCTGGCTGGGATTCTACTATCAGACCTAGAATTATGATAAGACAAAGGAGATTGGGGCTACTCTTCACAACAACTTGGTGAAGAATTACAACTAGAAGGAAGAGAAGATTAACGATTTCTAGATATATCGCCAAGAGACCCGATGCACTGAGGCCCCTTATGATAGCATGGAAATGGATGACAAGTTCAAAATATTATGGAATGATGAGCATTTGGATTCCAATGATAGTAATGAGAGAGACTCTAGTTCAGAGGAGGTTGAAGCACAATTAGATGAAGGAGCAAAACCAAAAATAGAAGCTCAAACGACCTCAGCACAGTAGAAAGGGAAAGCCATGTAGCAACCTAGAAAGGTTTCGTCTAACATGCAGGTGAACATATCATGTGTGAGGTCTTCACTGACTCACACCTGGATCACAAGGAGGACTAGAACAACCCAACCGCAACAATCTGAGATCGTAGTGGTGGATGATTCGCCACCAGCAAAGTGGCAACGCACCAAAGCATCTTCTGGAGAGTGTTCGTAGGAGCCTGAGGTGAACCAAGAACTTGTGATGAGCCAAGGATTGTAATCATCTGCACCATAGGTATCTTTCGATTCTTATTCTCTTGTTTCACAGTCCTTAGTTTCCCTTGCTATGTCTGCGACACCTCTCATTTCATGCATTGGCCCTTTCTTTTCTGCCTCTTCTTCAATGGTCACGGGGGGTTTCACATAGTTCTCTCATGTGGCCCCATTTTACCTTACTCCTCCATGGACCCTTACACCATTCACCTTGGCCCATTCCCCATCCCCCAACACCTCACACTCTGCCTTTGCTACCACCATTGATACCTCTCTTGTTGTTGTCATGTCGGCCCCAATCCAATCTTCCCAACAGATGGAATCTACCATGACACCGCTTCCCTCAAGTCTTCCTACTAGTTCACAAGTCAGGTATTGGAATATCCCTCTTTTCTCTCCTCAAAAAATTAGTTTTCCAAGGATGAATTCGCTCGGGACCGCTACCCTCTCATTTCCTTTTTCCCTTCCTCTCGGTGCACCTTTCATAGGTGGGCTCATCGGGTCGTCGCCAAAATTATTATCAGAGGGTGATAAAACTAAGCGGGCACGAGTAATCAGAGCCCAGAAGAAAAAAGATAAAGATGCTAAAAGGCTAACATAAGTAAAAGTGTAGACTATTTTTAGCGAGACTCAACAGTCGCTACATTTTGTGACTATGTACTTGACTGCGGATGCTAAAAATCTGCAAACAAAATCATCTCAAACAATTTCATGTTGTTAGCATGAAAGTTAGTTTAAAACAGCAAATTTAACACCCCTATGAGATATTCAATCATGTCTAAATATGCAACTAATGAGTATAAAAGCAGGTTAAATAGAAGCATATAAAAACATGATTAAACCTTCATCCCATAGTGGATTGGTGCCACCATTGTTGTGTAGTAAGCAGCCCTTTCCCAATCCTTGAACAAGCTAAATGATGGTATGAGTAAGATTAATTCTCAAATGAAGAGAATAACCTTGCATGAAGATGTGGATATTGAACTAAATTTGAGTATAGTAAGTCTACTCAAAATTGTGGATGGATAATGAGGAGAGAAGCCTCCAATTTATAGATTTCTAAACTAGAAAAGAGAGTAAAATAGAGCAAAGTGGGATCATTCAACATCCAATGGCCAAGTGCCATTTGTCAAGATGTGAATGGCTGAAGGTTGTGCACATTTTAGCCAAAGTGCCAATAAATGCAATTAGGTGGCTTTTCAAATTTGAGAAATGACATGTGAGAGGGAAAAAGGAATGAAATAAATGCCACTTGGCTCAATGCACAAGGACATGTAAGAGGAATGAATGCCTTGTTGGATGTACAAATCCACTTGGCCTTTTTGAATTCAAAAGAGGAATATTCTCTTTTTGATGTTTTGTGAGGGAAAATAGGAGAATTAATAAATCAAAGTAATTGATTTATTGTGCAAGTTGCATTCTCTAGAGGATTTTAGTAAGAGGGATTAACTCAATCATGGATTTGATTAGCTTAATGAAGAATTAGGTGATGTGACAATTTAGACTTAGATTTATGAATTGATTCAAGTCAGAAATTGAGAGGAAATGATTTATTAAATAAATGATTTGATTTATTTAACCAAAGAGAATAATGTTAGATTAAATCAAACAAGGTTTAATTTAATGAGAAGACTTAGGGATTAATTAAATAAAATGATTTATTTCAAAAAGAGGAATTACAGAAATAATTAAATAAAATTGATTTATTTAATTAATAGGAGATGAAGAGTGATGAATTTAATCAAATACAGATTGTTCGATTAAATGACTAGCAAAAGAGATGATTCAGGATGAAATGTTGTTAATAGATCAGGATTCAATGTGTCAAACCGAATTGTACATTTTCCATGTCTACATTTTGCCCCTCTTTGAAGCAATGTACTTGTTGCATTGGTTCAAAGAAATAAACTGGTATGATCAAAAGTGAAAAATTTCTCGATTTTTCAAATGCTCCACTGTTGCCCCAGCGGAAGGATAATGTTGGATATATTGCCCCCTCGAGAGATCGACCAGAAATGTTCAATTTTTCGATCGAGATCGTGATAAAATGCAAGAGGAGTGGTTCTCTTGATCAGAGGATGAAACCTCTTTGATGTAGACAAATCTGATGATGTATAGACAGTCATCGGCCATGGGTAGCCTCGTGTATATTTTGATATAGTGCACCGATTTTAGATAGACATGTTAGTAAAGATAGAAGAATAAGAAGAATAAGATAATGGAAGGAGGATCCACATAAGTTCACATTATTACCGATGATGATGATGCATTGCTTACCAGGAGTTGGGATTTTCAAAGGACCAATTACTTTATGTTTAATAACACACATAGGTACGATGCATCAAGGTATAAAGGACTAGGATGGCGTTGTACCTAGTGTGATGGACTTTGACTCAACAATCAGATAGGAGTACTCTTGTTCACACTTGACAAACATAACCTTATTCAAAATGCAGTTCAGATATTCTAGGCATCTCGGGCCAAAACATAAAAAGGCAAGCCTTCTTATGTGGTCAACAAGATACCTAAAACATTCTTCCTATAAACAAAACAAAGTATGCATGACGAAGTTATTTTACAAGAATATCCAATAGGCACAACAGATAAAAAGATAATGATCGTTGTCCCATTCCTTTCTCTCTAAACCTGTTTTGTTTAGGCATCATTGAGAGGTCCTTGGAATGAGCGCAAAATAAGATAAGTCAAAACAAGACCAAGATAAAGTAAACAAACAAGTTGATGTTCATTGTACTGCTAGCCAAGGCTAAACTACTGTGGGGTACCTGATGCTTATGTCCATCATAGGAAAGCTTCATCCTAAGACATGTAGTGATCAGGGTTTTGGTGAGACTGATTGGGTGATAAGCTATTGATACTCCGTCTTGACCAACTTGCTTGCTTACTGATCTAGACTTGAGACTTTAACGATTAAGCATTCACTTTGGAACCTGCTACACTTATTTCTGACTGACTCACCAAAGGGTGAAAGATACGATTGTTTTATTATAAGTGATGACAATCACGAGTGAAAGCGAGATGAAATGGATGCACCATTTTGGTTTTTTCAGATATTTTGAGGCTGTTTTTTAGAATTTTCACATTTTACGACAAATAAACTAACCTAAAGACCTATCCTAAGGGTCTCGGGAGCTGATCCATAGATTATCCTTGCCTATTTTATACACGTAGAGACCACGTAGTTTGACTGGTGGTGGACTGACTTGATGATAAGATGGACAAATGGATTTTCCATTTTATTGCTTAAAGAACTGACTTAAGATGCTGACTAGATGGGCAAATGGATTGCCAATGCGATGAATGCCTAAAGGACTGACCTAACCGTAACAAAGAGAAGAAAATGAATGCCATTGCGACGTACACCTAAAGGGTGGGAAAATGGATGCCAATGCAACGGACGCATAAAGAATGACCTAAAAGATAAGCAAACGAATGCCATTGGGACAGATGCCTAAAGGACTGACCCTAACGGTCTCGGGGGATGATCAAAGATCAACCTTTCCTACATTCAAGCTAAGAGACGACGTAGTTCGACAAGGTGGAAGACTGACAAGACTAAATCATGAAATTTTGAAGATTTTCTGATATTTTGACATGTTTTTGGATTTTTTGATGAATTTTTGAATGTTTTTGTTTTTTTCTGATGAAATTTTGAAAAAAAACATGAGAATATACACGAATCCGATCCGATGTTGTGAGAATGTGCCCCCAGTGTGGTGCGATAGACTACTTCGATAAAGGCAGGACATACTGACCTTCGAAATGCTAAGTAGTTCCAATGGTGGAATATAGTACAGATACCAACGTAGGCCAGAGTGGAATGCGATGTGCAGATCCTGATAGATGGGGAAGGTGCTTTATTTACACATTACGTAGGTTTTTTTTTTTTTTGGATTTTTTGGTTCTATACCTTGCAAGATTTAGGCATAAAACTTTTTGAGGTGTGAACTGTTCATGGGCTCGTGCAGAGGCTCGCCTTCTGGTGTTGACAACTGATATGCCCCTGATTTGTAACTTGCAATGATGACAAAGGGTCCCAGCTAGTTGGGCTCAAACTTTCCCTTTGTATCCGGATTTGGCACATTCTTTTGGTTTTCTTTCAGCACGAGGTCACCAACTTGGGAAGTGCGTTATCTGATCTTCTTGTTGTAGCTCCTTTTTAGGCGATTCTGGTACACTTGTAGATGATTAAAGGCATCCATGCACCTTTCATCTAATAATTCTAGCTCATTGAGTCTTGTGACCCTGTATTCCTCATTTGTGATGAGGTTTTGCAGTGATATCCTCAGTGACGGGAGCTCGATCTCAATAGGGAAGATGGCTTCTGACCCGTAGACCAAGGAGAAGGGGGTGGTGCCTGTTGGCATGTGGATGCTGGTGCGGTAGGCCCATAAGGCAGGATTTAACTGCAGATGCCAGTCATGACCAAAGTCATTGACTGTTTTCTTGAGGATTTTCAAAATGGTTTTATTTGTAGCTTCTGCCTAGCCATTGCTTTGTGGATAGTATGGAGTGGAAAAATGGTGTTGGATTTTGAATTTTTCACACAAAGCATGGACATCCTGATTTTTGAAGGGTGTCCCATTATCAGAGATAATGGATTAAGGAACACCATATTGAAAAATGAGGTAATCCAAGATGAACTTGGATATTTGTTTTCCCATGATGTAGGTCATGGGAATTGCTTCGACCCACTTTGTGAAATATTCAGTGGCGGTGATGATGAAATTATGGCCATTGGATGAGGTGGGCGATATTTTACCAATGAGATCGAGCCTGCATTGTGAAAAGGGTCAATGTGTAACAATGGGATGCAGTTCTTGAGCTGGTGCATGAATAAGGTCTCCATGATGTTGGCATTGCAAGCATTTTCTAACAAAATTATGTGCCTCTTTTTCCATTGTCGGCCAGTAGTACCCTGTTCTCAGCAACTTTTTAGCCAAAGTCATACCACTTGATTGTGACCCGCATGTGCCATTATGTACCTCAGTTAGAGCAGTCAGGGCTTCCTCGAGTTTTAAACAATGTAGCAGGGTTCCGTCGGTACTCCTACGGAAGAGGGTTTCTCCTAGGATGACGAATCGTGAAGTCCTTTTGATGAAAGTGCGTTTTAGGTTCGGGGTGATGTCAGTGGGGAGGATTCCTAACTTTAGGTAGGTGTATATATCATGATACCAAAGATCATTGAGACCAACAAGTTCACACGTGTATTCTGACTCTGGTACCTCGAATGTGGGTACGAGAAGCTACTCTACGAGGAATTCATGTTTCGAGACGTTATGAGGGATGTCGAGTAAGGATCCAATTATCGCCATTGCATCAGCCACTCTGTTGTTTGTCCTTGGTATCTGCTTAAAGGTAATGTCAATGAAATATTCCTTGAGGCTTTCTACCACCTTCTTGTATGGTGCGAGCTTATCATCCTTGGTTTGGTATTCACCGTTGACTTGGTTGATGATAAGTTGCGAGTCCCCATAGACTTTTAGTGCCATGATTTGCCATTGTGCTGCAATCTTGAGACCTATGGTCAAAGCCTCATATTCTGCTATATTGTTAGTACAAGGGAATTCCAACTTGTATGATCTAGGTATGTAGTCTCCTTGCGGCATGATGAAGAACACACCAGCTCCTGATGCATGTTGTGTGTGAGAGCCATCAAAGTATAACTTCCAGTGGTCTGCTGCACCAAGGTTAAAAAGGGACTCATCTGGGAATTCTGATATGAGTGGGTTATCTGTGTAGAGAGGAGCTTCTGCCAGCTGATCTGCAATGACTTTTCCTTTTATGGCTTTTCATTCTACGTACTCGATATCATGTATAGATAATATCATTACCCACTTAGCCATTCTACCTGTAAGCGCTGCTTTTGACAATAGGTATTTTAGAGGGTCTATTTTGGCAATCAACTTGATTTGGTGTGCTAGCATGTAGTGTCTAAATTTCTGAGCTGTAAATACCAGTGCTAGGAAAGCTTTTTCTATTGACGTGTAATTGAGCTCATGTCCCACCATTGTTTTGCTGATGTAGTAGATAGCCCACTCGGTTCCCTTTTCATCATGTTGGGCTAAAAGGGCCCCCAGGGCGGCTGTTGTTGCAGAGATGTATAGGATTAACGGTTTCCCCATAAATGGTGGCATCAATACAGGTGGTGTAAGTAGATATTCTTTTATTTTTCTGAATGCTTGCTCGCATTTGTCGTCCCATTTGAAAGCTACTCCCTTGTGAAGTAGGTGTGAATAGGCAATCCGTTTATCTTCCAATTGTGCTATGAATCTCCAGATGGACTGGAGTCTACCTTGCAATCCTCTTAGTTGTTTTAACATTCTTGGTGCTTCCATTTCGAGGATTACTTTTACCTTTGCAGGGTCCACCTCTATTCCTCTCATTGAAACTATGTATCCTAGCAGCTTTCTTGATTGTACCCCAAAGACACACTTCTTCGGGTTGAGTCTAACCTTATATTGTTCCAGCCTGTCAAAGATAGCACTTAGATTTGCTATATGGTCTTGTCTCTTCTTTGATTTAGCCAGTATGTCGTCTACATAATCTTTGACTATTTTATGGATCATGTTGTGGAAGATTAATGTCATGGCTCTTTGATATGTAGCTCTTGCATTTTTCAACCCAAATGGCATTACGTTCCAGTAGTAGGTGCCCCAAGGACATGTGAACACTGTCTTGTGTTGGTCTTATTTTGTGATCATTATCTGATTGTACCCCAAGAAGCCATCCATTAGGGAAAGCATCTCATGTCCGACTATCATATCCACTATCATGTCAATGTTGGGTAGTGGAAAGTCATCCTTGGGACATGCTTTGTTTAGGTCTCTGAAATCAGTGCAGATGCGGATGCCCCCTTTTGGTTTTGAGACTAGCACAAGATTAGATACCCATTCTGGATAGTCGATCGAGCGTATGAAGCCAACCTCTAGAAGTTTCTGTAGCTCAATTTTTACAAGCAAGGCTATTTGTGGGTACATTTTTCTTAGCTTTTTTTTTACTAGTTTTGCTCCAGGGTAAATGGCCAAATGATGTACTACCACTTCAGGGTCCAAGCCTAGCATGTTTGCATAGGTCCATGCAAAATTTACCTTTCTCTCCTTTAGGAAAGCTGCCAATAGTTCTTGTTCTTCTTCTAGGAGGGATTCTGCATAGAAGGTAATTTGTGGTTCTGATTCTGTTCCTAAGTTAACCGGGTTGCATTGTTCTGCCAATACTACTGACTTCTCCTGATGTAGAGCAGTAGGGGGGAGATTGAATCCCTCATCCTCTGGCACCTCGAGGAGGTTTTCACCATCGGATGTGTCCTTTATTTTTACTTTTTTATGGTTAGAGAGTGCCACAGTGTGGTTTCCACTCAATAACTCCAAGCTTATTCTCAATATTTTCCTTTTGCGACTGAAGGACTCAATCGTCTCCCCATAGTATGCTTGCGTATCCAGTGTGATGTTGAATCTAGCCTTGTGATCTTCGCACAAGATTGTATCCCTTAGTCCCATAAATTATGAGAGAGCCTCATCATTTTCAAACGAGTCTAGAATTGGTGGTCCTCGTTGGTCGTGATCGATGAGTTGGGGGTACACTAAGTGGATTTGGTGGGTTCGTTGGATTGGCTCAGCGGGTGAGACACTAACCATCAGTAAGGTGGAATCTTCAAAGAGCCTAGGTAATCCACGTATGGTGTCATCGTCGTCAGTGCTACTACAAACGTCAGTTATGTCAAATGTGAAGTTATCGAGAGGTAGGCCTATGGACACGAGTAATCTAAGGTTAGTTGCCGAGACCCGAGGAGAGGACCTGATTGCCCTATTAGGAACACTTTTGCCATGCACGACTATACTCGGAGGGGTACAACCAAGGCCAAGGTTCTTCATTCTTCTTTCTACAATGATGGGCTCCAACCGTCCATCACTATTTCTTCCTAGGCTTTCATTCCTGTTATAGCCCATGCGGAACATTAGTTGTAACCCTCTGTTTGTTTCCTCCATGGGTAGGGTGGGAGTGGGTCTTTCATCTTGGTACAGAGTGTTTGTGATGTCCTCCTCGTCCACATTCTCCTGACTAAGATCCCCCCAACTGTGGAACCCAATGGGTTCCGTTCTAGAGCGAACAGGTGTTTGAATCAATTGTGATTTCCCATGTGACCTAGGAGATTGTGGTAACTCTCCTACAACAAAAGCATTTCTCTTCATTCTATAATCACCGCATCCATTGTCCTGTATCATGTTCTTGATCTTAGATATGTCAGGGATGGCGGGTGTCTCTGTCGTAGAAGTGGAGGCAAGATTAGCTGGGTCTATGTATGAAGTGGATGGTCCTTCATCATTTTTAGGTACTTGAGGGATCTTGTAAAACTTGGCTTCCAAGTTTTTGCAATAGGCGAAAGGTTCGGGATCCCCATATATGGTAACCTCCTTGTTTCGATATGAGAGCTTAATGCACTGATGATAGGTTGAGGCCACTGCCTTCATTCCATGTATCCATGTGCGTCCCAGGAGGATGTTGTATGGCAAATCAAGGTCAAGAACTTGACAAGTTGTTTCCATGGTTGCTGGCCCCACTTGGATGGGGATCTTGATAGTGCCCTGAGACACTCTTTCCTGGTCATCATATGCTCTTATGGTGATACTTTTGTTCTTATTGATGGAATCCTCGGCGAATCCCAATTTCTTTATAAGTTTCAGAGAACAAATATTAAGACCTACACCACCATCTACCAGGACTCGCTTGACTTTCTTTTTATGGACTAGGACTTGGAGGTGGAGTGCGCGGTTATGAGATGGTTGCGGGGGTAAATCTTGGTCCAAAAATGTGATGAGATTCGGGGTAATGATGTTACCTACCATAGCCTAAAATTGCTTTGTGTCAAGGGTGGCGACAACGGTAGAGGCAGCTAGTGCTTCATCCAGGATCTGTTTATGAGCGGCGGAGATTTTTAGTAATTCCATGATGGATATTTGTGTGGGTGTTCTCTTCAGTTGGTCAGTTACATTGTAATCATAGGGGACGGCCTTTGTGTTGGTAATGGGGGTCTTAGTAGGTGCCCCGACAATGGTAACTTTTCCGCCTCCTGTGGTGACTCCACAGTCATTGTTGGCTCCCTTGATATTTATGATAGTGACCAACTCGTCGACACATCCGACTATCTCCTCGTATACTAGATTAGCACTAGCATATTTTTGTTTACCCTTATTATTCCCTTGGTTATTTCCCTGATTATGATTCGGTATTAGATTCATGTAGATTTTCAGTTCTTGGTTTCCGGTCGGCTGCTCGATGTTGATGACCTTATCCTCGATGAGGTCTTGGATGATATTCTTGAGTCTCATGCAGTTGGCGGTGGTGTGTCCTTTGACTTTGTGAAAGTCACATAGGAGATTCTCGTTGTACCATGTCGGTTTGGTCATGGGCTCCGTGTATTGTTCAGAGTTAGAGATTTTGATTAGGTTTTCTTTGACCAATTTCTTCATGATAGACTCAATCGATTCGCCAAGGGCTATGAACTTCCTCTTGGGGGGAAACTTGTTGCGGGGAGGTGGTCCTCCTTGATTACCCACATTGTTGACTTGGCTAGTGGAAGGTGGTTGTGACTATGCTACTACCGCATTAGCCTGCACATTGTTGTGGTTATGAGTTTGCGGTTGATGATGATTTTGGGTATTTTGTTTAGGAGTACTGATGACTACCTTAGCATCGACCACACCGTCGTTCGTGATATTTTTGTTCCTCGACCATGTTCGAGGTTTATCATTGTAGTTGTTGGACGGGCGGTTATCCTGTGGTGGAGTGAATGTGGGTGTGCCTCCTCGCGCAGTGAGGGCTCTTTCGATGTTGAGCGCCTTTGGAATTAGTTGATCGTAAGATGTGATGCACTGCATTTTTAGGTAGAACACCAAGTTTTCATCTAGGTTGGCTATGATGGTACAAACTTTTTGTTCCTCTGGCATGGTCCACTTTCTCTGATTGGCCTTAGATCGCCATCTTTGCAAGAAGGATGCGAATAACTAACTCTCCTCTTCTT